>JAWRVZ010000004.1:230000-830000 GCA_037043235.1 Rhodeus uyekii | reverse complement strand
CAGGTGCAAAGGAAAACGATGATGAGTGAGTGATCAGCGACCACGCCTCCCACACTCACCTCGCATACACACACAGGCAGTAACTAGGAGACAACGAATTCATGAACCGTGACAGTAAGGGAAGAATCAACAGTGTAGTCGTAAACATAATTACAGAAATTAATCACAGCTTGAAATTAAGCACAATCCTGACTGGATTCTTCCAAGGAGAGCCATCGAGGAGGGACACCAGGTCCGGGAACCAGGTCCGAGGTCTTCAGATTGGTCCTATCTTTGGAAGGCTTTGTCTAAAAGCATCATACCACTCCTGATGCGGAGTCCAGGAAGCAATGCTCTGCTTCTGCTGTGCTCTGCATGAGGAGCTCATAGATGGCTTGGGCTGTTCTCACCCAGCTGCCTCAGGGACTTAAGGGCAGCAATGAAGGAGCTTGTGGAATGCCACCACCTGTTTTATAGCCTCCTGAAACATCTCCACAACCTCCACAAAGATGCCAAGAGGGGAAAGCAGGGCGTCCAGAAGAAAATATTTTTCTTTATCTTTTATACCAAACAAGTTTAACCAGAGATGTCTCTCTATGGCCACCAGGGCTGCCATTGAACAGCCCACTGATTTGGCCGTCTGTTTTGTGGCCTGGAGAGACCACTTGAATAACTTTACCCTTTAGCACTTATATGTTACTGTATGGCTGCAGTACTTGTGCCTCACCCTGGGGAGAAGAAACCGCAAAGTGTGCTTCCAATGGTACTGGATAAGGCATTGGATAAGGCACTGGACCTGGTAGGTGAGGGCAAATCTCTAACCCCTTTGCCAGAACCATCTGCAAACCCTATGATCTGAGTTGCCGCTGTGCCTCATCAGCTGCGGGACCCAAACCATGGGGAACGCGAGCTGAAGTGCTCTTCTCAAAAGAATAGCCGGCAGGAGTGTAGCGCTCTTAATGGTAACTGTTCACAATGTTTCCAAAGAAGCACATTGCTTCAATTACTGTTTGTTCGTCATAATATACTTTTTTGTCACAATACAATACTCCTGACTAACAGAGATTTTCTGACTGAAAATAGACAGACAACATCAAATGGACAAATGATAATGTGGAGCATTTACTGAAGATACAGAAACATGAAGTTTCTTCCAGGTGTGTTTTATAGTTTCCAAATTCATGACGTCACCCGCCCATGACGTTCTGTCACGTTATTGGACTGATTTCACATGTGCTTCCTGATATTGTCACGCAGAAGCATTCCCACAGCACAGCGAATTGACACAATCTGAGCTCCCCTGAAAGGCAACTAAAGTTAATTAAAGGGATTTTATGATGTTTCATCCAAAATGCATATAGTCTGACATAATTTTATGCACCAAATGTTTCTATGAAGTAGTTTTACATCACAAATTGTTAATAGTTGTGTGTAAAATCGTCCCCTTATTCCCTGTGTAGTGGATGTTAACACTTCTTATTGTGGTGCATTTTGGGATTGGGCATCATTATATACTTGGAAATCACAGAACAGCACAAATAGCACCTTATAAAACTGGACAGGGGGAGGATTTGCACTGTAAGTCAGCCTGTAGTGTTACTTATTAAATAGATTTCAGGCGCAGATCATAATATGGTCTACTCTTCTTTGGTTCAAGCAAGTTCAGTGCTGTTCTGTATGTTTTTGCCATTTCAAAAGCTGCCCACTCCAATAACAATGATCAAACAGGCACTGCAGCACCTGAAGCGCCAGAGCAGAGTGTAATTACATCAAGCCCTGTGCTGTGCCATAATGAGCAGGCTGCTGTCCTGCAGCAAGATCCTGCCATGAAATAGAACAGAGAAGAGAGAAAAAGAGATAAATCGGTAGAGAAAAACAGTCTGTTCCCTGCTCTACCAGATGCTCGTTTGCTCCTCTGTAACTGCAAGCAAAGGCAAAACATGTCACGTCAGTGTAGATGAGGGGTTCTGAGAAGTCACACATTTCTTTCGGGAATATAAAACAGCTATGTAGATTGTGATTCAATTGTTTTTGTAAGATGTTTTATGTGCATATGTGACCATAATGACAATGTCGATAATGCCCTGCTCTCATTCACTCAGTCATCAGCAACATCTCAATTACACTTGCAATTTCCATTTTGCTGAATTTAATTGAACTGAAAGCAACTAGGGAAGGCTAAAGTCCCCTTGGGGTAAAAAGGCCCTTTTGAATTTATTTTCTTTCCCAAAGCAGAAAATAGAAACAACACTTTTTTAAACAGCAATTTGTTCTTACGCACTGAAAATTTTTTTTGTTGCACATCCATGTTACAAAAGGGTTGACTGAGGTAATTGATCTAAGATGTACTTATTAAATAATAATAATAATGTTAGTGGTGCTTGAAGTGGCACTCGGCGCTCAGTTGCTAGGGTGCTTAGGTGGTTGCTAGGGCACACAAATCCTGTTTTTTACACACACACACACACACACACACACACACAAAATCAGATTATGGGATAAAAGGCCATCCTCACTCTCTAATTTTAAATGACTTTCAGTAAAGCTTTTAAAATCATTTCTCTTTGTGATTTTTTCACATTTGTTACATCGTGTTTTTAATCATCGTGATCTTTTGGGAAAAAAAAATTTTTTATACGCTACGGATCTGTGTAAGATGTACAGCGATATTTCATTTTAATCATTTTCACTCATCACTCCATTTGTGTTTATGTTTTCCTTTTAATGTAATGCATGTTTGAAGTGAAGGCACATCATTTGTTTACATCCCTAGATGTTCTCTGCTTCCCACTTCAAAAGCAATCAGAACTAAATGTTCCCATGTAGTCGTCTCAAAAAGAATCCACTCCAACTCCGCCTTTTAGTGGCCTTTGATTACATAAAAAAGAAATCTCTCTCTGCATTGTTTTAAAAACAAGAGATGAGACAGTGAATGGATTAAAGAACATCTCATTTCATCGATTAAAAAAGAAAAGGTTTGTTCTCTCGCAACTTTTCATCAACATCTTAACAACACTCCTAATTGCATCCATGTGTTTGCTTGTAAGGTCACGTTGACTTTGTTAAGGTAATCGTTTCTTACACTGTTCAGAGTTTTCTGCAAAACAGCTTTGAAACAATTGTGAAAAGTGTTATACAAATAAATGTGAATTGAACTGAAGGGTTATTCCTCTGTCTTTGAATTATTCTTCATCAGTTTACTTTAAAAAGGAGACATCTAGAAGAAATGGTTTCTGGCATATCTACCTACAGAATACTTGTTGAATGTGTCAAAATCTTATTTAAATTGTCTTATTTTCAAATGGTCTCTGTAATTTTAGTCTAATCTAATAAATACCCAGGACAAAAATCATTTTTGAATGTTCTGTACTCTTTCACTCAATATCCTAAAAATCCACATCCACATACGTACTGCAATCCTCCATTTTCTTCAGTATAGTTAAATGACTAATCTTACTGAAGATATTTGAATACCCAAGTTTTCTTTCATGAGTAATATTGTCATAAATTACTCTCTTTGTTCTCTCAACGAACCTCAATAAATACCCAAAACTGTTGTTTAAAATCTTGACTAAATCATCAATTGCAATTTATTTCAAAATGTCCAAAAATCCAGCAGTTGACTGTTTAATCAGAAAGTACTTCAGAGACCGTTTGAATTTTTTGATAATGTGATATTTTATTCATAAATATGAAAAAAATAAATATGGAACCAGTAAACAAATATGTAAACAACTCACATTTGGCCATTTATTGTAACCAGAGCATTTGTGATTTGATATGTAAAGTCTGCCATACAGCTGAGACACAGTTTCAATATACGGAAAGCATCGTGAATCATTGGCAGTGACAGGTAATACATTGCATGTGCACATTTATCACATTCATTTGTCATTTTAGGGATTATGATGAAAAAAAGAATATGCTGAAAAGTTCACATTTTAAGTAGAAAGAAATTACATCACCTTTAAAGTTGATAGCTTATTCATAAACAGATATAAATACACGTATTACATAACATTACAAGGTTAAAGAGAATACAGTTGGTTATTGTTTGTGATGTTGGTTATTTTATTCCTATTCTTTTTGTAGCTCTAAAAAAATCCTTTAAGCACAAGACTTTTTTCATCTGTAACAGTCACTTAGTTATAAACTAAAACACAGGTATAATTTTCCCAAAGCCAATTCATGGGAACTTCAAGATCGAAGATGTGGGTTATTGTAGATATGGGCATTGTCAGTAAAAACAATGCCTGCATTAAATCCGATCAGAATATGACCGTCACTCACAAAAAGTCACAACATTGCTGCAAGGCTAAAACTGGGAAATACCGTTTGTGAAACAAGTTCTGCCTCTGAGGGTCTTGACTAAAAGGCAAATGTGTTACAAACACAATGGCTGAACCATCTAATGATGTCTAGTTTGGCACTGGCTTACAATCTTTTTTATTCATAAACGTGAACAAGCTTTACAAAGCCATGGCATGGCGAAGTTTGTCTTACGCTTTGTTCATCTATGAGGAGATTAGGCATAACTAGGAAGGCACTGACTGTGGTCAAAAACGTGTCGTTTTTCCTTTCCTTTCTTTTCTAAACTACAGGGTTTGTTGGGCATCGGTGGTTGAGACAGTTCCAGGAACAGTTTGGATTTCAGGAAGCGCCTGTACGAGTCCTTTTCCATGAGGGTGAAGATCTTACTTTGAGCCTCGTCAAAGCAGGATTTATCACACATTTCCAGATTTTTCTTAGTTTGCTCTCTGGTGGCAGAATCCAAATTCACCTAAAAAAAATTGAGAGATTTCTGAGTAAATTTCACATGTGAAAAGTGAATAGACCAACTGCAGTCAAGCTATGCTCTCACCTCGCTGGGGGAATCAGCATCAACGTATTTCTCAAATATCTTTATAGCTTTCATATTCATCTTGTCCATTGATGTCTGCTTGAAATCCTCGCAAGCCTCCCAAAATTCAATGTTCTCTTGACTGTACTCAGACTGTAAAAAGGAAGTGAAAGCCTTCCGACCATCTGAAAGGAAAGAATTTCATTGAGAGTCAATATACTGAGTAAATAATATAAAATAATATAATATAATATAATATAATATAATATAATATAATATAATATAATATAATATAATATAATATAATATAATATAATATAATATAATATAATATAATATAATATAATATAATATAATATAATATAATATAATATAATATAATATAATATAATATAATATAATATATGTCTGAAGACATTAAAATCTGCATCTAATCTGATTTAGAAGGAGCGGATGCTGAGGAGGTTTTGGAATGAAGAGGTCAGGGCTTTGAGTCTGCGGGGATGGGTGGGGGGGGTTATTCTTTGAGGACTGCACTAGTGGCTGATGACCCCTGTAGCCCACCAGAGCTGAAAACTCAAGCTCTTCAGGGGCCAACAGTGCAGTCTGCGGACACGTAGCATACGCTCTGGAGCGTGAGAAAAATATGGTCATGGTCATTCAGAGTGATTAAAAATATAGTCTTCTTTAACGGAGACATTAATGAGGCCAAAGGCTCTTTGATAGCGAATGCAAGGCTGAATAAACAAGGGTCATTGCAGAAGTCTCCGGCTTTTTTATAAAGTCATTAGTAAGCCGCAGCCTGTTCATCATTAACACATGCTGGTTTCTAAGATTTAATCAGGAGCTGTTTTTTTTATTGCATAACCAAATAATCTGGAGACTTACCATCATTTCTGATCAGGTTGTTGAATGATGTTTTCCATTTCTCAGTTTCAGCAAAAGAGATTCTATAATCAAAAGAAAACTTAATAACCAAAATGTTCAATATAATATAATATAATATAATATAATATAATATAATATAATATAATATAATATAATATAATATAATATAATATAATATAATATAATAGCCACGTTGCTCCAGACTTACCTGTTCACCACTGTGACCTTCGGCTTCAGCTTCTCCTTCTCTTTCTCTTTTTCCTTCAAAGTCTTCTGCTCTTGCGGTGGATCTGGCTTTTGAAGCAGGAAGCCAATCTTATGCTTTATGTCTTTGGCGCTGTTGCAGAAAACGTGTATTTAAATTAATATTTTGGCTTTAGAGACTCAAAATGATTACAACAAAATTATGGAAAGCAAAAGTTGCTTAAAAGTAGCTTCATTTTCTTTGAAATATATCTCAAAGAACTGCTTCTAATTTATTACAAACAAACATTTTCCAGTACTTATTGATATCCATTAGCAAATATTGATGTCTGATATCAAAACAACATACGTTGCTATTAGCCCACTTGAGAGTACACAGAGTCAAAGCATATAGTCTTGAAACTTTGAACTAATAATAAGAATATCTCCTATAAAATCCAATAGGTATATTCATACCTTTTCAAGCATGTTGAAGGGAGGGCTGCGAGCCCTTTACACATGGTGCTGGCTTGTAAATCAAATCCAACGCTCGACAAAAAGAGTCTCTCACCAAGCAAATCCTCACAACCTCAATGCAGTCTCCTCCTACAACTCTTCTTTTATACAGACCCAGCCTTCACAACAGAAGAGCGGAGGCAGCCAATCACAAAAGAGGCAGAAACAAAGCAGATGCAAAACCAAGGTAATTTCCAAAGGTTTTTTTTTTTAAGAAAATGACTTTGCTGTATTTTTTTTTTTGTTGAACCTTAATCAATTTGTGCTGTATATTAAACATGCGATGGAATGTTTCTGCATGGTTTATGCATGGTTTATTCACTGCATGGTTTATTGTACTGCTTGCACAAATTTCCCTTTTTTAGGGAAACGGAATCTTATTTGTATTAAAATCACTCGTATTTTTTATGCAAATCTTGCATTCTGCAAATTTCATGTATTCCACTTTTTGCCAAAGCCATAATATTGATATTATTCACTAGAGTGGTATGAGCAAACAATCACGGCACAAAATGTACTGAAACACTTTGACTGACCTCCACGGCACCATGCAGCCCTTAAGGTCACAGAAGCAACATTCATTTTTTTGACCGAAAGACATTGATCTGTGGTAAAAAAAGAAATATTGCATCTTTAGAACTACAACGTGTGCACAAGGCAACTGAACATTTATTCTGTCCAAGTCATAAAGTTCAATAAAGCCTTAATGAAATATTTTCTTTATATCAAGGCCCCATTATTATTTTACACTGATCAAGTCCTTATACAAATGGAAAAAAAGTATTCACTACAGGCCAAATTCTGTAATGATCTGGGAGACAGGAAAAGACTCCTAATCACCGGCTGTCATGGAACAGCTATCATTACCCTGATTTACACATTAGATCATGTCAGGCCCATATTTAACAGTGTAAGAGTGTAAGATCATAAATTACCTTCTCACAAAGGAAATGCAATTCATGTTGAATTTATGGGAGCATTCAAATCCTATAGCAATAATTTCGTTCAATAAAGACATTCTAACGGCAACAAAGACATTTATAAACTGGTTTATAAGTAACATCATAACATCATTCACGTCATAACAATTAAAAATTAAGAAAACATTGTATTTTATAAAACACATCTTTGTGAAAATGTAGAAAGGTCTTATTAAGCTGAATATACAAGTTCAGGAAGTGTGTGCGTGCGTGCGTGCGTGTGTGTGGGTGTGTGTGTGTGCGTGTGTGCGCATTGATTTAGTCACATTTCATCCTCCTCCTCACATACAGACGTTGTCCTCAAAATTAGCTTAAAACTGTATCTCTTCTTACTCTGTCCCATTTAAATTGTTGTTGACAAATCCATGAACACTATTGAACCAATCCTATCAATAGCTCTGGTTAGTCAGATGACTAAAGAAAAATCTTGTGCCAGCAGAAGCAGAAATCTAAGCAATAGGTCTATCAGTTCCAGTTCAGCAGCCAGACTATTGTGCGGATGAATGGACAATAGTTTAAACCAGGACAGAGTGAGAATGTAATAACTAAACTCATATGAGATCATATTCAGGGGAAAAGTCACCTTCTCCTTGCATTAGTCTGCACTTTTTTTCTTATCATAAGTTACCTGGTCTCAGATGTAGGACTGTGACTCAAAGCATGTGGGCTGTTCAGCTCCATTAAGTTTTAGATATTGGAAACCTCAGAGGTTTTTTGCTGATTACACATTCGATGCGGTCCCCGGTAGATAAATGATTACCAGATTGCAAGATGACTCTGTAAACAGAAATAGAAAATATTTTCATATAACCACAAAAGAAGTAAAACATCAATAATAATAGTAATAACAGTAGAATTTAATATTATTAAAATATTATTTTGGGAAATTATATACATATATATATATAATATGTATTATATATATATATATATATATATATATATATATATATATATATATATATATATATATATATTATTTTTTTACATTATTTATTTATTTTTTCGTTTCTTCATCTCCTTCTAACTTCTTGCCAGAAAATCAAGCTGAATTGTGTTTTTGATTAGCATGTTGGACTGTATCTTTAGCCTGCATGAGGGACTAAGAAGTTGAATTTGTGCCCAGAACACAATCTACAACAGCAAAGCTGCAAAATAGGGCAATTTCTGACCATTTTCATCTGATGGTAACATTCACGCCTCAGAGTGAAACTCCAGGCCAATTACATGCAAACAGATTTCTGAGACTATAGCCCTGATTTCTATTGATTTTTTGGAATGAATTTGTATAGGAATGAATAGTTCTTGTTGTTTCTGTGATTGCAACCATAAAGAAATCAATACAATTTAAGCTCTATTAACAGCTTTTCAAGTAACCATTATTTATTTTTATTTATTTTTTTGTGAAGTGAATGGGTCACATTTTCAGGTGAATTAAAAGTAGAAATGTGAAACTTTTAGACTAATATTCATTTGCATATTATAATTTGTGTATTATTTGAGTAGTAAAGCTGTCTAAATCATTGTCATTTTAGAGTTTATGCTATTTTCATGGCACAGTTGACAAAAAACATATATATGGATATAATACTCTACACTACAATCATCAACACGCATATTGTTTGCATGGCTATAATTTTGAATCATTGAAAATTTAAATGCTTACAAACTGACCCCATTCACTGATCACACATTCACTGTAACTGAGATTTTTTGCTTTTTTTATTTTGCATTTTTATGATAATAAATATCCTGCCACAAATGCTAGAAAATGACTGAATCTATGAGTTGAACACAATAGAAAATATGTGTTCTATATTTTCAAACATTTCTTGGTCCCCATTGACTCCCTAGTAGTTCCCCCCCGTTCTATGTAAGTTAGTGGGAACCATTAGTGTGGTTACCAACATTTTTCAAAATATCTTCTTTTGTCTTCAACAGAACAAAGAAACACAAAAAGCTTTAGAATGACTTGAAGATGAGTAAATGACTCTTTTTCAGGTTTACTTTTGGTAAAACTGCATCTTTAACTGTGGAATGTTTACACGCATTTTGAACTAGAACTAGAACTAGACTCCTTCAAGCTCAATATGTTATACATCTCCTCACAAATCCTTCTAAGTTCATACTTCAGTTGATGCAGAAAGGGCACATTGATCAAAGAACTAGACTCCACATGAAAAACAAGCTTGTGCGGTGACATCATCGCATTTGGCTTCACAGTGTTTAATGACGTTCTATCTTTCAGTCAATCAAATCATGAGGAAATAAAACTCAATGGTTCACCTCTGAGTAGTCATGTCAAATCAGTTCCAGCTGCTACGTTTACAGAGGAAATTGAGTCATGGCGGCATTAAATTGTGCAGGTCATTTTTTTACCATAAAACATTAATAAAATGAGGGAACAGGATTGGGGTTAATTGGAATAAATAAATAAAAATAAATAAAACTAGTAGATTTGCTTATCTGCTCCATTCCAAAACAGTGAGCTTCCTACAGAGGCAACATTTTAAGGGCTAATAAAGTTACATTTATATTCCCTACCAAATTCTAAGTCACCATCACAAGTAGACCTGGTTTCACAGAGAGGGCTTAGATTAAGCTAGACTATATATGTTAATATAAATTGTGCTAAAATACTACTGAGTAATAACCATCTCAGATGGCCAGATAGTGATTCATGTTTTATGAATCGTTAAAACAATCGCCATCTCAAATAGCCAGATAGTGATTCATGTTTTATGAATCGTTAAAGCAATCGCCATCTCAAATGGCCAGATAGTGATTAATCTTTTATGGATCGTTAAAATATAGCCGAAAAACCCAGCAAATAACCTGGGTCATAGATCACAGAATCTACCCGACCTTAAGCCTCAGCATCCATCTAAAAAGCTCTTTGCTTAAAATGTGGATAAATATTGAAGATGCATTCACCGTGTAAGGCTCGCAACGCTGTCCATAGTCAAATGCACTCGTTCCTGTTGCGTGATCTCAATATGGCAACCCGTGTGTGTGTCGAGTCTGAGGAGGAAGGGAAGGGGAAACAACTCTCTCCAATATTTTTTTTTTTATTTGGACTGCAGTACCCATTCAGTTCAATCACTAGCCATCAATATTACATTTATTCTCATTACCCATTTCAGTCAGAGCTTAGCAACATGAGAAAGACCGTGAAATTTCTCAGGGTGGGTTGCAAGGTCTTTCTGGGGAAATTCATGGTCTTTGTCCTGTGGCTATATTTTAACCCACCCCCATTACATGATTCGAGACTCACACACACACACATGCAACATGGAACATGAAAACTCCATCAACACCGCTTTCACGCACTGCCTTCAGTACACATATCTGCTTGAATGGGAGACAGGTGCTATACAGGGTTTAGTCTTATCAACCTCAGATAAAGAGACAGAAAAAACACAGTGCTCTCAACAACACTCAATGAACGTCTGGCTGAACTAGCTCAATAAAATACTGCCATGGCCAGACAACTTAATAATTGTTTTGTGTTGTCACTTAAGAAATTTCATTGAACAGTCTAAGAAAGTTGCAGTGAATGAACATCTTTGTCAGAAATGAATAAATACTGTATGATCTGTCTTCACAGATTGTTCTGTATTTATGCTGTGGCAAGCCACATTTTTGGCCATGTCTCCAGCAGATTTTACAGATTAGAATTAGAACTAGAATACATTTGTATTAGAATCAAGTTTTTCTTACACTTATCAGATGTTAATAGAATATTGTGTGATCACACAAAAATACACAAAAATCAGCAAGGACATTAGTCTGTATGAGCTCGTATGTAATGTGAAAACACCCATGCCCCTTTGTTTTTATGAAAACAGAAACTATTAATAGTATATTTTGAAGGATTTTATTGTATCAGGAACAGTAGAGAAAATTTTTTCTAAACCACTAATCACGATTGTTTCAAACCAATAAGACAGACTTTCTGTCATGGAACACTAGTTGCGTTTTTTTTTTTTAAAGAGTATCTTGGCCAGTCTTTTAACATAATAAAATGAGGACTGGGACTGTCAAGCTCCAGAATAACAGATACATGACATTAAAAAAATGGCTCATAAAAATTGTGCAAGTCTTTCAAAGTCATACCATTCATTGTGGGAGGAACATACATAAATTTAAGAACTATTTGTTCACTAACAAAATGTTCTGAGATAGATCTTTTGCATCAGTTAATTGAATCTGTTAATAATTTGTTTTCCGGAATCTAATAAACTACTCAGTGATCCAGCTTCAAATGTTAACTGCACATTTAAGTGGAAGATTATAATTGAATAACAAATTAGGATATATAGCGCATTAGTCATATTGACTAATTTTCTTATATTTATTATGATACTTTATGGTAATTTTGCATGCTTTTTGATAGCCTCAGTCCTCACTGAAAAATAATGAACAAACCATTATTCAAAATATCTTGTTCCATGCAAGAAAATTTGGATGACATGAGGCTAAGTAAAGGCCTTTTTTGTGCACTATTCCTTTAAGACAGACACATCTTCAGCATACAACTGATAATAAAAAAACATCCCGAGTCTAAAGTTCAGCTTCTGGTTATCTGTTGTATTTCAAAGACTGATGATGTCTGTCGTAACTCAAGACAGACGATAAATGTATTGTAAAACAGGTGCCATTAAGCTTTCTCTACATGGCTGTGATGTTTATGGCCATTTACAGCCCTGTTTCTGAATGGAAAATGGATAGAAATATGAACAGTGACAGAAAGATGACCTCTATTCTTTTCATTTTCTTTGAAATATTGAGCTGCTAATGATATAAAAATGTAAAAAAAATCTGAGTCAAACTGTTACCGTAAGTTGCTCAGCACTGTTGATGTGAATGGATTGTGTACTGGTACTATTCCAGTAAGCACATCATCAGTTGTTTCATGACACACTGAAATAATGGCAAACAAACAAACTCCTTTGTCCCCCAACTGTCTAAGAGAGTGAGAAAGTGTTTGACCCATGTGAGGGAGCACGTGTGAGGAATTAAAGAGGCCGTGTCTGTTAGCGGTAACATAAATAAACGTGGAGCTACGTGCCAGGCAGCACAGAGTGAGGTGAATTTTTGGCCAGATGGCGTTTGAGGACCTATTCTTTCAGCACGGACCTGGACTGTGTTTGAAAACCATGCATGCTATCTGCTATGTGTACAGACAGGCCGAAGAGATTGTTCCCTTAAATCAGAACATCTTCAGCATGCCTTAAAGCGCTGAGAAAGAATGAGGTTACGACAGGTTCAGTCTTCATCACTGCTTTAAGCTGATTAGGCCCGTTGACAGGCTGAACTTCAACCTCTGTGTTACGAAATCATCTGTTTTGAAAGTCTACGGTGTGTTTCTTCACACCACATTGTCTCGTCAACGCACTGCACTATATGAGGGAGAGTAAAATTTGAGTTAAATGTCTGTGATTAATGTTTTCGCTGAATGAACATCTGTTTTTCAGTGAAATCATGACAAGATAATGGAATAGTTTTTTTGACGATGAGGCAGTCCATTTCCTGAATAAGTTCATTTCTACAGGTTACAGAGGTGTGGATTCATTTATTGGTTTGAAATGATCTGTTTTGTAGCATATATTTTAGTGCACCATCTTTCAGGCCCCTGGCAGTCTCTCCCTCCATTTCATAGTAATGTGGTCCTTTCAGGGCATATCTCATCTGTGCTATTAGCAGAGTGAATTGTAATGGCAGAAAATGCATCATACCGTGAATGGATTGAGATGGAAATGATAACCTTTTGTATTGAACTTTCTATAGGTGTTAGATTTGAGTGACAATAATCACAAAGTTTTAGGTACTAAGTCATAAGCCATTTATAAATGAAAGCCTTCAAATTTGTATGCAGACATGCTGAAAAGCCATGAATTTTAGATTATTTGGTTGTGGTTGAGGAGGTTTTAAATTTATTTTGCATCACGTAACTATCAAGGGTAACACATTCAGTTTGAAAATTAAATCTATCACAGTTATTATAATATATAAATGCTCTATAGAATATTATAGTATCGAATACATTTTATATATATATATATAAAATACAGAGATGATTTACGTATTAAAATATGTAAATAAGTATTAGTAAGTATAATATGCAAATCTGTATCCAAGATTAGCTAGGAAAAATAAATACTAATACAACAAACTGGAAAATTTCACATTTATTTATTTAATATATATTTCTGTTACCCGTCAGTCATGTCCTTTGTGAACTTCCTGCCAGTTGTGTACTTCCTGTTCCCTTCCGTGTTCTCCCATGTGTTTCTCACATGTTGCATCATCAGTCACCTCATTTGTCTTGTCAGCTGCGTCCAATCCCCTCATTTTCTCCTCATGTATTTAGCCCTCATGTGTTCCTTTGTCTTTGTCAGTTGTTAAGACTGTGTGTGGATGCCTTTCTCCTTGTTCCGTGTTACTCTGAGTTTTTGCACTAAGAGTGCCATTTTGTTTTTGCATTTAGTTTTGGTTCTAATAAAGTTTTCTGCTGGAAACCTGTGCTCTCCATCATGTTTCTCCGCATCGCACACGTTCCCTTTTAACAATTCCTTTGTGTTGTAACCCTGAACAACTCACACAGGGTGACACAAGAAAGTGTGCCGTTTATACTAGTGGTTCTCAACCATTGCCCACCAGAGGGCTTCGGAATGATTTAAAATCATTTTAAATAAGACACACACACGAAAAGGTTGAGAACCACTGAATTAGGTTGGGTTCTGTGCTTAAGATCTGCTGAGAAGTCCTTTATTCTTATGTTCTCTTAATGTAAATGAGTGTAAATCATTTACAGTGTGTCTAAAGAACTAAAGTATGTCACACAAAACATTGATGCAATCCAATCGGTCTGCCATTTTATTCCAGACTTTACACCTCATTATAGGCTTCTTTAAATATTAAATTTAAACTTAGTTGAAAGGTAACCTTATGTATAATGGAAAGGCTCAAATATTTTGTAGTTGTGGTGTCAATAAAGTGCTAAGTTGTAATTAGTGAAAATAAATCAGAAATTTGAAATGTTCATGCAAGCAAAATTACGTTGCAAGTATTTCAGTCTCTCATATTGTAAATCTTTTCTACTTGGTCAGTGCCAATGTTTAACAGTCAATTTGTTCTCCAAGCATGTGTAAGTCCTAATTTAATCCAATTATATAATAAGAACATTCCAGCTACAGTTCATGTCGCATGTAGAACAGGACATATGGAACACTGGATTCTTGACCCACAGAGGTCTTTGGGGATGCGCAGTCCGATAATCAACCCTTGGCTATGGAAGAGGGGCTGGGAAATCTCTCTGGACGCAAAGAGGAACATCGGGCTGGAACATTGTCACTTACAACGTAAAACCCGTGGGTGACGGCATAGCTACTATTATGCTGTAAATGTCAAAATGACATTTGTAGCCTCAGGTCATCGGCCAGGCTATTGTAATCAAGGTTGAATGGAAAACATGTGTCATGGATTATGTAAACACGTGAGATAGGTGTGCATCCTATCAAGACACCAAAGAGGAGGAAGTCTCATTACCTAAAACACTGGCCAATTTAGGGACTGGTGGCTAAGCTTTGTGGAACGAAACAGAGAAAAAGAGTGAACATGAACAAAGATTTGACATAGCAGACCAATACGAAAACCAAAAAAACACAGCTGGGTTAACAGAGAGAAAACTTGTGAGAGATATCCAAGTTACTAACCTTGTCATGACTCACAAAGTGTGCATGTAAATAGAGGAGAGCCACAAACATAGACAGCATTACACTACAACAACATTACACTATTTTAGCAATAAGGGTACCATCCCAAGAAATGTTGATATTTTGTGAAAAGTGTCATTACATCACTGTAAAAAAAAGTTCATCACTATAACATCATTTGTTTACAGAGTTTCAACCCAATTTTCTTCATCAGTGACTCCATTTAAAGTAATTTAAAAGTGCGACAAACCACTAAATGGCTACTTAAAGGCCCATTAAAGTGCTTTCAAACATGCAGTGTTTTTCGAGAGGACATAAGATGGGACATACAGAGCATCCCCTCCCCTTTTTTTTAAATAGCCAATAGCATATATGAAATATGAATATGTGTTTTAATATGAAACTGTTGCTATAGCAAAACAATGATGATCATCATGTTGAGGATGTGTAATGTATTTTGTGTAGATGTGTCGTTTTGAAATTGATGTTGGGGCATGCATGGCACCAGTTTTATCTCTTCCATGCTGTTTCTGATACAAGTTAAACCGTTTCTCATCCTAATCTCTTCCATATTGCTATAATAAAGAATTATGTGCAGAATTTAAATGGGTCCAATATGTTTTGAGGTCTGGGCCGATTCAAGAACATGATCTCCACATGAACCGCCATAGTGCGTACACAATCTGCTCTGGTCCAGAGACTCGATAGAACCGGAAATCTGATGAGAAGCAGATGTGCAGAGTGATGTCATCAAAATCATTGATCCATATTGGTGGAATTGAGAGACTAAGTTTTGAATTTAGTCATTGTTTTGGAGCAAATTAACTTATAGATAACCTGAAGGCTAATGTGTTCTTATAAAAGCCCAAAAATTAAATTTTTATTTTGTGGGGAGCTTTGTTGTGTAACATATTTCACAAACTTGTGGGTAAAATACTAGTTATGTGCAACAAACTTCCATTTTCAGTAAAACTGATTGCATTGATTTTGGTTCTGGAGCTGTTTTACTGAAGATACCTTCAAAGGTGTTACCAATGATGAGCATGTCCTATGCATGTGCAGGTTGACATATAAGCTACCATTTTGGTATTAAAATCAAATAAAATGGACACAATAAAAATAACTACCTAGATTCTAGCTTTTAACACTTTTTCAGATACCAGTTTTGAAACCAGTTTTCCTGTCTCTTCACGTGACATTTTTTTATTTATGCAATCATGGTTCAGTTGAGGCTTTAAAAATCAAATCAAAATCAAATTTAACAACAGAACAACAGTGACACTCTGTGGCCAAACAGGCAAACACTGTCTTTCCCCGTGGAGTCTCAGAGTAGATTGCATAATCCAAACACAACATAAAATCTTGAAAACCATAGGCATTTGGCCTTGGCTACAATACAGCATCTGGTTTATTAAGGCCAAGTTGATAAAGCGTGTCTTTACCTTGGATACCTCTTTGCTCTAGTGAGACCAAGCTATCTACAAGTGACCAAAAGCGATGACATATTAGATCAAGGTCAAAACGTCAAAATTTGATGCCTGAATATGTTTTATTATTGGGGGAAAGTAGCCTTGATATGTCAAACCATAGATTGATGATTGTTACTGTGGTGTTTGACAACCTTGTTATAAAATTCTGTTTAAGCACCTTTGCCTTGAGTTTGACCTCTTACCAATTAACAGAGAAGTTTTTAGCACGTATGACAAGTACAGAAGGTTTAAAAGCCCAACAGCGACCTCAAAACCGACTTTTATCAACGATGAGTTGCATCCCATTTCTTTGACATAACCTTGCAGACTGATCGCATTGATTACGGGTTTGACATTGTTATTGTAATGTAGGTTAAATGGAACAAAGACCTCTAGCTGCTTTCTTGCACTGCACTGCCCCTCTGTGGTTTATTATTGCATTTGGAGTTCTGCTAGAAATGCTATAATTTGCTTAATATATTATTTTAAATCTTGCATTGTAATTTATTTCAGTATTAGTAGGGTTTTTATTCTAGTATTATTCATTTTATTCTAGTATCATTCTAGTATCATTCATTTTCATATTTATACAGAATTAATGCAATAGGCACTGTTTCAGTGTTTTCAGAGCCAGAAGGCTCCATAATACATAAGTGGCCTTCATAAAACTGTTACTTTATCCTTGTAAAAACAACCTTCTGAGGAGCCAGCAGGCATGAACAAACAAATATGTCCTCGGCTGCTCTGCTCATTGTACAAGATTCCATTTAAATTTCTTATGTTTGGGAACTTTGTGTCCTATTTCAGCAGTTCCTTTACCCCATATTTATGGGGAGCCTTTATTAGGAATTCAGATTAAACTTTTAAACATCCACGCATAATGTTTGAAAAAAATGTCGCTGGAAGCAGTATGTCATCCAGGTACTTTTTGGCTACTTATAGTACTTTGAGTATCTACTATGAGTACTCTTACCCACTATGAGTATTGTGAATTCATACCTCTTTTGCCACATATTTTCACCTACTACAGGGATGGACAACGTCCTGCAGAGTTTTGCACCAACCCTGATAAAACACACCTGAACAATCTAATCAATGTATTCAGTATTACTAAGGCCATAGCTGGTTAATGGCAAACCTACAAAATAAGCAGACACACACACATATAAACATGCCTAATAATGCTAAAGTTTACACACACACACAAAATGCTGTTTTATAAGAGAAGTCATGGAAAAGTGGCAACAGATATGATTCCGTGTAAGGCACTTGTCATTCGTTTACATATATATGTGGTGCAAAATGTATTGTGAGCATCCCTATTCCTTACTCACTCCAAAGGACAGAGCCCTTGAAGTGGGGACTAGGGTAACTAGGGCACTTGTGTGTAATAATGAAGCTTTTTGGAATGCACTTGGAGAAGGTTGCAATGAAAAACTACTTTAATTAATTTGTTTTTTCTGTTAACTCCAACTACGCCATATCTAAATATAAAGTCCCCATTAACCAAATGTTGCAACCAACTATTTTCAAGTGTTCTGACGTATTTCCAAGAGAAACAGAACACTGAATAAAGGGCAGGGTTTTACTTTAAAGCTCTCACTTCAGTGGTTAAGGATATTCAACCCAAGCCATCAATCTGACGTCATCAGAGAAGGAATGCCAAAGTAAATGTACAGTACAGTATTTTAAATGTCATGGTTTCCACCAAAAGTGATTATATACACAGTGTGTGTGTATATATATATATATATATATATATATATATATATATATATATATATATATATACATACAGTGGAGTTCGGTGAGATAACCGTTTAGCGAGATAACCTATACCCAATATATCTATGTATTGGATGAAGCGATCGGCATGCTATAAAAAAATTACATACACTGTATATGTTTGCTAACAACAAAAGGCATATATGCAGCAACTAACAGCAGAGGTTTACCAGTATACAATAAAAACACCTTCGATTCTCGATACAAACCTTTAATTATATTCTCCAACATTGCAAACACAATGATCGCTGACAGCATAAACAGTCACACACGTGTACACACATTCGCTCATATTCGTGAGGTCATCACGCTGTACTAGATTGCATACTTTCTTGTCTACCTGTCTAATGTGCTTTCTCAACAAATTCAGCTTCATCCCGTCTTTTAACAACCGGCTTCTTCAATCTGAGCAGAGCTCACGTCTTGGTTGATTAACCCTCCTGAAATCGAATAGGATTCAGTAAACAAATTAGTGCATGTATATTTCCAGTAGGTGGCAGTAATAAACTAAAGAGGTTTATAGTTTGCCATGTTATTCTAAGAGAGAAATAGAGCATGCTCAGAAGAGAGAGACGAGCGCGGGAAGTTTGAAGACCAGGTAACGTTAGTATCGAGAGGATTTTAGTGTGAGAGTTTGAATGAATGAGGTTTGTTTGTGTTTTCTCTGGATATCTTCAGTGTTTATTTCCACACGTGAGAGATGAGATGTTTGACATGAACCCGCTTCAGATATTAGGTATTTAACTACTAATTAACTCTGGTTTAGTTTTTGTATTTAAATAAACGCTAAAGTTCTTATGCAAGCTCTGATTAACTTACATTAACTTACAATATTAATTGCTAAAGCTTTTTTAATTACAGAGCTGAATTTCGTCTTTAATTTGACCAGTGTGGAACTGATTACATAATTCATAATTAGATTATTGCTTTTTAAAATACTCATAAAACACTGGGTACTTTTTTGTATTTTGTTATTCTCACAATGACAGTAAGTTATTCATAATTCATTTAAAGTTTACTCTGATGGTTTACTTTCATGCATTTATCAGACGCTTTTATCCAAAGCTACTTACATTGCATTCAAGAAATACATTGAGTCAGTTCTTGCTTTCCCTGGGATCGAACCCATGTTTTTTACATTGTAATCACCAATGCTCAACTGATTAAGTCGAAATAGGTTAGGAAAGCTTAGCTTTGCAGTCTACTTTGCTGGATATTAGTTGCAAAGTGAAATCTCAAAGCTGATGATGCTGTAGTTTGTTTCAGCCTGTTGACGCCAATATAATGTTCCACTTTATAGAAGATCTCAGACGTCACCAGAATGAATGAGCTGAAAACAGGGAACTTTTGGAGACAAAGAGGGTTTTCAGCAGCTCAGTTTAACATGATTATTTGTACTTTTTAAATGCAGATTCCTATAAAAACCCAGTGATCACAGTTCACACCTGCAGTAAAGCTCCTCTCACAACAATTCACCAATAAATATTGGGAATATTCCCATCATCCTACAAGAGGAGGACAAACTCCAGGTGTAGCAGGTGAAATCTGTGTGACTGTTAAAGATGGCGTTTATTAAAGAGGAGATTGAAGACGTGAGTGATCTAGAACCATCCAGAATAAAACATGAAGAGACTGAGGAACAAATAGGTTGGTGTTCATTCTTGAGTCTTCATTATTGACTGTTGAGTAACATTAGTTACTGATTCCAATAACCTGACATATATTTGATTGTTTTAACAAGGGAATGACAGAAATAAACTTTGGCTAGATTTGATACTCACAGGCATGTACATCTCTTCTGTTTGACTGTTAAATCATGGATCACTTCAATTTTCACAATTATATGAAATTATTCGAACCATTTATGTTTATTTCAGAGCAAATGGAAGAACTAAATGAAGTTAAGAAGGACCATTGTGACATCAAAATTAAAAATAGTTTTTCATTGACAAAATGTAAACGGCAACAAAAAACGCATAATGAAGTGAGAGATCGTGTGTGTGGTGACTGTGGGAAAAGCTTTACTAGATCTGACAGTCTAAATCGGCACCAGCGAATTCATACTGGAGAAAAACCTTACAAGTGCTCATATTGTGAGAAGAGTTTCACTCAGTTTGGTCCACTGAAGAGACATGAACGAATTCATACTGGAGAGAAGCCGTATCACTGCACTCAGTGTGAGAAGAGTTTCAGAAATGATACTAATCTCAAGAACCATCAACTGCTCCGTCACTCTGGAGAAAAGCCATATAATTGTGATCAGTGTGGTAAAGATTTTAAATTGGCAGCACAGCTGAAAAAACACCTGAAAACTCACATGAATGGGACATCCTATTATGCATGTTCATTTTGTGGAGCGTTTTTCAAGCGACAGGATCATTGTAAACGACACCAGAAAACACACACTGATGATAAAGATCATGTGTGTTGTGAATGTGGGAAGAGTTTTACTAGAGCTGACCGTCTGAAACAACACCAGAGAATTCATACTGGAGAAAAACCATACAAGTGCGCACATTGTGACAAGAGTTTTACTCAGTCTGGACACCTGTATGCACATGAACTTGTTCATACTGGAGAGAAACCGTATCACTGCGCTCAGTGTGAGAAGAGTTTCAAAAGTAAAAAACCCCTTCTCATTCACTTGAAAAAATGTCATAAGTCATCATAGTGAGCAACATTTCATTTTCATGTTAAATACAATCAAGTACGGTAAATGGAGTTGCTCCCAAAAGCACAATAGTTTATCTGTGAAAACTAAAAAGACATGTTTGAAGACTAATTAAGGAACTAAAAGAGGGTTTTTTTTAACCTTCGTAATCTTTCATAATTATTTGTATCTTTTCTTATTGGATAATTAATTACTTTGCAAAGTCTGCTTGAAATAGACCTATTGACGCCATATACGCATTTACTATATTTTGTTGTGATTGTACAAGAGTTGGTGACTGTAGTTTGAGAATAATAAATGCTGTAAAATGTGTGATGGATTTTTTTGAATTTTTTATTCTTATCCATGATTATATTTTGTTTCTTAACATTGTTGATTATTGTGTGACATTAATTGTATTTTTTTTTGTCTGTAGGACTAGTAAGATATAATAAGTTGGAAGAAAGAAATTTGAGGTATAGAGAGGTTGATGTGTTCCTGATATGGAATGGAAAATTACAACTGAGCCTTTAGCCTTGAATAGAGATATAAGTGCTGGAGCAGCCCTCCCTTCTGTCAACAGACTGTTGACCTTTTCTCTCAGGAAAATAAACCTTTATAAATTTCAATTGGGATATTTGTCTCTACAGAATTAATAAAATATTGTGCCACCACAAATGTTAAACTGAAAAATTAAGTTTTCTTTATTGACAGATGGATTACAATGCTATAAAAAGGTGCAGTTGCAAATGTGTATAAATATTTACAACACATTTTTTGACAACATTCACTGGTGTGTAATTTTATCTGTATCATGCAAAGGTTTATGACAAAAATATTTATTATCCGAATCACCATCAGCCTGTTGCACGAAGCTGGTTCAGTTTGCAACCCAGATCAGTTTGAGAGTAGTTTGAGCCAACCGTCTTGCATGGATGGAGTTGGATATTTTCTTTCACTTCTCAAACTTTCACTGCAGCAGCAGTTTTGCTTCCTGGCTTGTAAATGTCTGTTGAACTTTATCTTAACTAGGTTGGATTTGTGTAGAATATTTCTATTCTAAATCTTAACTAGCTTCATGCAACAGGCCTCAGATAGGCCTTAATTCTATTTTTAACTTCTGCACAACCTCCATTTCAACATAAGTAAACCCATGGCTGGCATATTTACCAGTGGTTTCAAACGGTTCAAATTTAGAATGATCACTGACTTAGTTATATATAGTGGAAGCTGGTTATGTCGACGGGGGTTTCAAAAAAGCGTCGAGATAACCGAAGATTATGAAAACCAAAAGCTAACATGGCGATTTGTTTGATGAAGCAATCGCCATGCTATAAAAATGTACATACACTGTATATGTTTGTTAACAACAAAAGGCATATGTGCACCAACTAACAGCAGAGATGTTTATGTTGGGAATATACCTTTAAGACCTATTCACGATTGTTGGGGGGGGATTAAATTTTGATTAAAATTTGATTACATTTTGTTTTAATGTAGAAATTTATATGAAATTTGAAAAGAGAAGAGAGAAGCTCCTTGAGAAGAGAGTTTGCACTTCAGAGAGTCTCCAATAACTCCAGATAAAGTCGTTAGATTTGTCGCTAGTCGCTTTTTCAAAAATGTGGTCTGAATACTCGCTAAATATAGCAACAAATGCGCTAAGTTGGCAAGACTGTCAGCAAGTTGTCGTGCAACGCGAACTCAGCGCATGCGCAGTTAACCAGGTACGGTCTTAAATCTCGAATTAACCATATGAAGTGGGGAATATGTCGCTCTTTTTTGCACGAGATACTAGGATTCTGTGACATTACAGAATCGATGTAAGCGATGAGAAAATACTTAGACAAATAGGGAGTTTGGCGGTTCCACTTCAAAAACGTCGACATAATAGTATTGGCGAGTTAACCGTGACTCGAGATAAGTGAACTCCACTGTATACATACTGCTTAAAAAATTAAGGTGTAGGGAGGCCAAACAGTCAGAGTGAAAAAAAAGGAAATGACGTCCTGATCAAAAGGTTAATGTCCATACAAAAGTGATGTTTCTTAGAGAGTGCAAAAATATTTACAACACATAACAAAACTTTTACAAACTGTACAAAACGGAAACAAAACAGGAATGTGCTAGATTGGCTACACCAAATGGTCCAAGATATTGATACTGCTGTGAGTCCAGCAAACGACTACTACATGAATTCAATCAAGCCTATTTATAGGCTGAAGCTCCACCTACAAGACAATACTAATATAAACAAACTAAAAAGTTTGTAAATCAAATTAAATAAACACTCAACACATCATAACTTAAACTGCCCAAAAGTCAAATACAACAACCATGATCAGCAAAATAATTTAACAACTAATTGAATAACAAAACAACTGTTCTTAAATTATCCCCCTCTAACCTTACACCCAAATGGTAACTTCCACAGGAAGTGAGGTAGCGGTTGCTTTAAAAAGTCATTCTAGCTTATTGGTTTGATTGTACAAAGTGTGAACCGGGAAGATTAACTAGAACGATGTTTAGGGAAAAATAAAAGGTAAGTTATCACTTAAATTTTGTGTTCTAAACTTTTGTTCTTAAATTTTAAGCAAAACAACAACTGTATTGAATTGCAAAACTAGAACAAAGCATAGAGAACAAACTTAGACTAAACAAAGTTATATAGTCCAGAGGTTAACCTGTCACATAAGGGAACACTTAATCATCACAGTATAACACCAAGTCAATTAAACTTCATGTATGTCAATATGTCCAATTAAGAAGCATAAGTGATTATGAATCAGCAGCAGGACCTGTATATGCTCCTATGTGCGTGGAGGAACAGGAGTCTTACAAAACGACCTTCAGCAGGCTATTGGTGTGCATATTTCTGACTAAACTGTCAGAAACAGACTTCATGACGGTGGCAAGAGGGCCAGACTAGTGAAGCCTCATGAAGCATTGAACCTTTTCAGCAAGTGGTTCACAAAAGGGTTCATTTCTTATTTCTCTAGTGGCCAAAGAGTATAAAACAATCAGATACATTACAGATTTGCCTGATGTGGTGTGTGATACACTATGCAGAGCCGGCCCGTCCAACAGGCGATACAGGCGCTGCGACCCGCACATGATGTTACGCATTTTTAGTAGTTATGTTTTTTCAAATGTCCACATATAGTATGAGTGGTTATGTGTCAATCATGACACTTTTGTAATGCACAGACCCGATTAAACACGATACAATTCACAATGACGGTGAGCAAAATATAAAACATATTTTATTAAAAGAATATCTCTGAATAATTCATACATGACAAATAGCTGAAAACGATAATAATAAAAAAACTTTCTAAATAAAAGCGGAAAAAAGATTAGAAACATACACAGCAGCACCACACTCTATTTAGCATAACACCTCCCGCAATAGGCTATTGGATGAACTAGAATGTCGTAACGTATTCCTAGTACAGATTCCACATATTCCACTTAGCCACATATCTCTGTAAATTCCTTTCGATATATACTCGAGAAAGTGTCTTAAATAAGTCTAAAGTTATATAACGCCATAAGTCTGGTTGCTAATTTGATCGACGTACAGTGGTACATCGAGATACGAAATTAATCCGTTCCGAGGCGGACTTCGTATAATGAGTTTTTCGTATCTTGGAACACATATTACATGTAAAATGGCTAATCCGTTCCAAGCCCTCCAAAAACAGGCAATTAAATTGCATAAAAAATTGTTGTTGTAGGCAGGATTCGAACCTACGCAGAGAAACCCTAATGAATCTGTAGTTCGTTGCCTTAACCTCTGTCACAACTATATATTTCTCTATTAAATGATTTTTAAATATTATTTTTATTATTATATTATTATGTTTGTGTTTCTCAAACACACTTGCACTTTCATTTACAATATTTTACAATACTTTGCAGTACTTGCAAACTTATTTAAATCTGATTAAATATTTTTACACATGTATTACATGTTGAGTTTGTTACAGGTAATAAAAATGTATACACTTAAATATTGAAATTGTATTTTTTGTGCTCTCTTCTCGGTGTTTTTACACCAGTGGGCTCAATTTTTTTATCTCGCCTAGGGCCCCACAACCCTTCGGGCCGGCACTGACACTGTGTATATATAATGTGTATTTTTTTGTAGTACTTAATGATTGTGTTAACATAACTTTGTAATAAATGTATTGGCTTGAAATTTATGGGACTATCAACTATATCCAACTATTGTTGGATTGTCCGTGTTTGTATACTTTGTCTGAAACTACTTGTGCTGCGGTTTTTTTGACCAGGTCTCCCTGGAAGAAGAGATTATGATATCTCAATGGGATTTTCCTGGATAAATAAAGTACAGTGGTACCTCGAGATACGAAATTAATCCGTTCCGAGGCGGCCTTCGTATAATGAGTTTTTCGTATCTTGGAACACATTTTACATGTAAAATGGCTAATCCGTTCCAAGCCCTCCAAAAACACCCCATTAAATTTCATAAAGCTAAATTGACCTATAAACAATGATATAACGTAAAATGTCGAAGCTTACCTTTCGAGGGAGGCTATCTACGAAAGTGGCGGCAGAAGAGGAGGAGGACAAACGGCAGATAACGTACGTCCGTACACTTAACTTTACGAAAACACATAAAAAAATTAAAGTTTCGGGTGCGGAGTGGCTGAGCTAAAGCACACCAGCACGTACGTATAGAAGATGCATGATGGGAGGGATGCTGTCCAATTAGAGAGAAGGATCTCATGGCTTGGCTAGCTTCAGGAACCAATGGGAGAGCAGGAGGATGGTGGCGAGTTACTATAACTAAGTTTCAAAATTGTTATGGGGTGAATCTCGGACTTTCAGGAACCTTTCGTATCTTGAAAACTTTTCATATGTAGAGCAGTAAAAATTTTCGTCTTTGCTTTCGTAACTTGGATTTTTTGTAAGTTGAGCCTTTCATATCTTGAGGTACTACTATATAAATAAAAAGTAAAATGTATGTAAATCAATTGTTTGGTCATAGGCAGACGAGGCAAAATTATAAGTGTCTGGGTTTAACTGGGCAGAGGGCAGTGAATGTGCTTGTGTGCCTTGGACTGTGATTTTTGGAAACAAGAAAAATAATGAAGAGTATATACTTTAGGAGTTTTTATTCAAAAATAGTATTTTTCAACTGTTTTAGGGCTAAGGCGATTTTTTCTTGTTTCTTTTCTTTTTTTTTTTACACAACTTCTCCTGCCTTTGAAAACACCTTTTTATAAGGCACAGGTGAAGCCGGCGTACATAAATACCTGACAGTAAGCCTATCCAGATGTGGAAATATAACTTTCTGTCTCTACCAGTTCTTAAGTGGATCCTCCAATCGCCCAATATTTGGATCGGCAAGATAATTTCAATTAAAAAAGATAACTCAAAATTTTGTGGCAAGATTCGAACCGCTTACTGAACCACTCAGGTGGAATTGAGGCTTCAGATGTAATCTCTGACGTAATCGTTGTAAATCGATACAAGCCTCGATATGTGCTTCACTAAAAGCTTATAGGATTTCTCAACACACGCTCAGAAGCCTCGCACAGAGAGTAACATCACTAGGCCAGACATCCTCTAGTGAGTCCTGTGCTCACATCTCAGCACCGTGCAGCCTGAGTGGCAAATCCGCCACTGGCGCCTCGTTCTCTTCACGGATGAGAGCAGGTTCAAAGATGAGCATGTGAAAGATGTGTCTGAAGATGCTGTGAAGAATGTTATGCTGTATCCATCATCATCCAGCATGACCGGTTTGGCAGTAGGTCAGTAATGATCTGCGGAGGAATATCCTTGGATGATCACACAGACTACACGTGCTAGCCAATGATTTCAATGGTTACTACTGTTAGGTACCGGGATGAAATTCTCAGAGCCATTGTCAGAACTTATGTGCGTCTGTGTGTGTGTGTGGCCATTACACAGCACCACCATCTTTGGGATAGACATACATCTCTTCAATGGGTTGTACTGGATTTTTCTGCTGACAAAACACTTATAATATAACACTTAAAATTATAAGTGATCTAGGAGCTTTATAGCGCTATTTTCAACAGAAACAAATGAAGAAACAAACTGGAAACAAATGAAGTCTATTCTTCACACCCTCGCTTTCATACACGCTGCTCTGAATAAGGCCTAATAATCCACTGACCCCTATATTTCCTAATGATTACACCCTCTCTGCTAGGCTACAGTTTTTTTTTTGTTAAAGATGGAGCTAAACTCTGCAGGACAGCAGCACTCATGGACTGACTTCACCCAGTATGTGATTTTGGATGCTACCAGTGATATATTTTGAGACTTGTGCTCACTAATTAGCACAACCAACATCAAATCAGCCCATTAGTGAGTTGTACATCACAAAAACCACCATGACAGAGCGAAATAGGAAATGTACTCAGAAATGTATCCTGCTCTAATCTATTATATTTACTTTAATACAGGCTTGTATTTGCTAGCTACCTTCCATACACTGCCTCACAAAACAAATATTTGTATTTCCATGAAACTGGGAAATACAGAAAAGGTGTCAACCCAGAACTTCCTAGTACTCATCACAACCTACATTATCAGTCTTTTATTAAATAAACAGAGCTGAAGAACAGAGCTGAAGAAAATCCAGTAGAGGAAATGAGTCAGTGTCTGCCTGCACATCTCCCCAGCGGTTACAACACCAACACAGTTTCCAACTTTTCCCAAACATTTGTTTAAAAAAAGGAAAGAAACCTACTTTAAACTCAACAGCTATGTTTACAGTTTGAGAGGGTTGAATTACACGTTTGATTGCTAAATAATGCAGCATTAGAAGGATGCTCTGGATTATGGTAATGTGTATAATAGCCTGTGCATTTAGTTGGGATATTAAATGTGGAAAACATCTCTGATAGAAAGTATTAGGTTTGATCTAAATAGAAAAATAACTATGTGAGTTTTTCCTCAGAGGGTTCTCCTATCATCTTTCAAGAAGAGAAACTAGAATGTTAATGCTTATATTGGCTGACGTTTCAGGAAAGCAAGTTCTGAACTAGAGTTGAGCAACTATATCACAACAATTACCAGACAAGAAACATAATATATTAAGAAGGAATTATGTTATTATTAAATAACACAATAAAAGTATATTAATAAAAGACCAGCATCAAAAGGATTACTTCAATGAATGAATAAGCCCACAACAATATTGATGTGTTGTTCTAATGTATTGTTAATCATATATTTTAAAAAAGCAGTTAATAACTAGCCTATGTATTCTGTTTTTACCACAAGCGATCTCTGAAAAGCAGTCCATTAAAAATGAAGACTGATGAAAGCAGAACTGCAGAGTTGGCCATTCAGAGCAAAGTGGAGACTTTTCAACAGCAACCTTTTCAGACACTTCAAGGTTACTGGATCGGGCTTCATAAAATTGATGGTGTTTGGACCCAAGTTGGAACATTAACATTATTTACAGTTTCTTTTGCCATGTCTGCCCATCTGTTTGCAGTTGTTCAGTGCTCACAGGTGACAGAGTCAATGGAGCACATACTGCATTGTTACCATTTGAAGGGCAACTTCTGCTACCAATCCACCTGTGACTTTGTATGTGAAGCATATGAGACTCTTGATGGGCCAAATGACATCAGAATGACTTTAAATCAAACTTTAAACTGTTAGAAAGTTCTTAGACAGACAATATTTATAATTTTACTTCAGTCTATTTAAGGTTGATTGTGATTAATTAACCTTTAGATGAATAGCTATTTTTCGTGCAAAAAAAACTTATAATATATACCTATAATATTCAATTTTGGGAGAAATATTATATGATTAAAATGTTCAGTGATTATTATATGATTAAAATGTTTAATTCTGTTTTCTCAGTTTCATTGGTTAAAAAAAACATGCAGGTTAACCTAGGTTGTCGATGGAGGGACAGAAAGCTCTTAGATTTCATTCAAATTCAATTTTGTTCGAGAGATGAATGCCATGTGAGTGATTGAGTGAGTGTGTGAGTGCGTGAGTGAGTGCGTGAGTGAGAGAGTGATTGAGTGAGTGAGTGATTG
Source organism: Rhodeus uyekii (assembly GCA_037043235.1). Taxonomy (NCBI): domain Eukaryota; kingdom Metazoa; phylum Chordata; class Actinopteri; order Cypriniformes; family Acheilognathidae; genus Rhodeus; species Rhodeus uyekii. Next base: position 800,932 of record JAWRVZ010000004.1, on the reverse strand, counting down.
AGTGAGTAAGTGAAAGAGTGAGTGAATGAGTGAGGGATTGAGTGAGTGACTGCGTGAATGAGAGAGTGATTGATTGAGTGAGAGAGTGATTGAGTGAGTGAGTGATTGAGTGAATTAATTAGTGCGTGAGTGAGTGAGAGAGTGATTGAGTGCGTGATTGAGTGAGTGAGTGAGAGAGTGATTGAGTACGTGAGTGAGAGAGTGATTGAGTGTGTGAGTGAGTGCATGAGTGGGTGATTGATTGCGTGAATGAGAGAGTGATTAATTGAGTGAGAGAGTGATTGAGTGAGTGATTGAGTGAATTAATTAGTGCGTGAGTGAGTGATTGAGTGAGTGAGAGAGTGATTGAGTGTGTGAGTGAGTGATTGATTGAGTGCGTGAGTGAGAGAGTGATTGAGTACGTGAGTGAGAGAGTGATTGAGTGCGTGAGTGAGTGCATGAGTGGGTGATTGATTGCGTGAATGAGAGAGTGATTGATTGAGTGAGTGATTGAGTGAGTGATTGAGTGAATTAATTAGTGCGTGAGTGAGTGAGAGAGTGATTGAGTGAGTGAGAGAGTGATTGAGTGTGTGAGTGAGTGATTGATTGAGTGCGTGAGTGAGAGAGTGATTGAGTGCGTGAGTGAGTGAGAGAGTGATTGAGTGCGTGAGTGAGAGAGTGATTGAGTGCGTGAGTGAGTGAGAGAGTGATTGAGTGCGTGAGTGAGTGAGAGAGTGATTAAGTGCGTGAGTGAAAGAGTGATTGAGTGAGTGAGTGAGTGATTGAGTGAATTAATTAGTGCGTGAGTGAGTGAGAGAGTGATTGAGTGAGTGAGTGAGAGAGTGATTGAGTGCGTGAGAGAGTGATTGAGTATGTGAGTGCATGAGTGAGAGTGTGATTGAGTGCGTGAGTGAGAGAGTGATTGAGTGAGTGAGTAATTGATTGATTGAGTGAGAGAGTGATTGAGTGAGTGAGAGTGATTGAGTGTGTGAGTGAGTGAGAGAGTGATTGAGTGCGTGAGTGATTGAGTGCGTGCGTGAGTGAGTGAGAGAGTGAGTGAGAGAGTGATTGAGTACGTGAGTGAGTGAGTGAGTGCGTGAGTGAGTGATTGATTGAGTGAGTGAGTGATTGAGTGCGTGAGTGAGTGAGAGAGTGAATGAGTGAGTGATTGAGTGAGTGATTGATTGAGTGAGTGCGTGAATGAGAGAGTGATTCAGTGAGTGAGTGAGTCTTTTTTGGGGGGTGAACTATCCCTTTAATTGGCCTTGGCCTACTTGGTCTTGCTAAGTATTTTATATAGGCCTATTATTCCTCCTATACATTTTCTACAGAGAACTTTTTGTTGTGACATGACAACTAATTTTGTGGGGACTGTGTGGTTTTTTTTGTTTTTTGATGTTCATACAATAAAATTGTAATTGTGTTTCACTGTGTTTAGATCAGCATAGTTTTGAACATTAGATATGTTATGCTTGCATAGTTTTGGGGCATGCTAACAAAACGCATACATAAAAGTAGTTTAAAAATAATGGAATAATAATGGAAAAATTGGAAACACTTTTAATGTGATTATCATATAACAAACGTGTACCAAATGTTGAAGAAATGCTAACGTTTGAACTCTTTAAAACCGGGTTAAGGCGAAAAGGTGATAGCATAGTGATATTGCTGGGTCTATTGTTTCAAATTCTCTTGGGGAAGCAACATTGCCCACTGGTCTCAACCGCATCCACATTGTACCAAACTCCGCCACTAAGTGTCAGGCTTCGCTCTCCTTTGAACTCCATTGTTGGGTGTTGAAAGCCAAGCGAGGTGTTTTTCTCCTCCTCCAAACCTGAAGCCGTGTTCCAATGAAAGCAGGTGGAATTCCCCCTTCCGACCAATGGCGCTCTGCCCTCGCAACAATCCCTTCGAAAAGGATGTGTGGGCTCGGTTATGGCGCTGGCGTGAAGTTGTTGGAAACGGGCAAGCCCAGGAAGCAGGATTTTGGTACTACTACACGAGCTAAAGCTTAGGGCTGCCCGCTTGAATGGAGAACCATTGAGCAAATCATTCATATTTCCTCGAGCGAACACCTTGGGAAGCCACTTCTGCGACGTCGGATTGAAGAGACTGATTTCTACAAAAGTTGCTCTGTCAAAAGCGAGCACGCATGAGAAATAAGAGTGACCTCGGACGGATAAAAAGACATGGATTGTAAGAGTTAGACTGAGTTCTGACTCTCCTCGAGCTGTTTGCTTTTTCACAAGGACGTAAAACGGTCACCATGCCTGCCAAAACCAAATATAATTTAGTCGATGATGGGCACGATTTGCGGATTCCTTTACATAACGAGGAAGCATTCCAACATGGGATTAATTTCGAAGCGAAGGTACGTTTCTTTTGACACTAATGTTGCTCATTTTTATTTACATCCTGTTGCAAATCCTGTTTCCAGTTCCAGGATACATGTAAAGTTGTTTTGCCTTTGTTGCTGCTTGTTTACATTCCGTACGGTCAATTTGTTTGAGTGTGTGATTTCCGCTACCACATCTAGTTTTACTAATCCTAACTTTACTAAGCCCAGCTCTAATAGATTTTTTTTTTATCCCGTTGGCTTTGATTTTCTAGTATATCGGTAGTCTGGATGTGGCTCGACCCAATAGCCGTGTGGAGATTGTTGCGGCCATGAGGCGAATAAGGGTGAGTTTTTATGTTACCAGTTTACTTTTACTGCATCCTAAAGTCGAGTTATCTTACAAAGTTTACTAATGTCTGTATTTAGATGTATAGAACTGCCTTTTTGGTATTCCAATGAAGCGCTACGACGTGACTCAGCCTCTATTCCGCACGGGTGGTCTTCATGCCTCGAGCAGCAATCAAAATACAAAAGCAGGACAGATCAATGAGCAAATTGCTAAGAGAATCAAATGATGGGATATTGATAGCCCTGTCAAGTGTCTTTGGTAAACATTCACCGGTCCTGTAAGTTATGTCGCTGTTGGCTACCACAGTGTTTGTGGATTATAATGCTTGTAAACAGAGAAGGGCTCTTTGAAGTGGGGGTCTTCTGAATAAAGCACTTAAAGGGCCCGTTTTGGCGCCCACTGGTCATGGGAATGCACTTGCTTCCCATGTGGTACATGGATGCAAAAAACAAAAAAAAACAAATGTAAATGTGTATAAATTCATTTTCTGCTTGGTAGTTTGATTCATTCATTTATGACTCGCATGTACATGCAGTAACTAATGGGGTTCACTATGTTTTAAGTCTCAGGGCCTACACTCAGTAGGTGATAACTGTAAAAGTTTACTTCACTAGGCATTTTATTGAAAATGGCCTATATTTTAAGAACAAAACAACTACAGTAATATCTAGGTTTACAAGTTTAATTCGTTCCATGAGCTAGCTCGTAACTTAAAATTCTCATACACCAAAACATTTTAACCCCATAAGAATGCAATAAAAATCACTCTATTCGATCCACATGACCATAAATACCCATTTTAAATATTTTTTGGGTTTTACCCTATTAATTAGTTAAAATTATAACATTAAAATCTCAAATACTAAATAATTGACAATTAAATCCTAAAATACTTGACAATTAACTGTAATGCGCACTTTACCTTTGAGTAGCGTTGCTGCTGTCGTGATGGAGATGAGAGGAGGGTTTTACTGCTTACAGGGAGAATTTTGTACCGTCCTCTTGAGGGCCATTGTTTATATGCTGTACTCTACGTATATATTTCACTACGTGAACAATAGCGATCACAATTAATGTTAACAACACGAGGTAAAACCGCTGTAAATCATTTATAAAAGTATGCACTGTGGTAAATGATGCAACCAAACCGAGCGACGCTGAGAGAGAGAACGAGTTAAACAGCTTTTCAAACATTCACTACTGTATTGCTGTCAGGGAGGTTTTACCTGAACTTAGTTCCTTTTCCTGGTATACTTTGCATTCGATGCCCCAGATTTTGCTAAAACAGTGACACTGTTTTAGCAAAATCAGTGATAAGAGATGGTTTGAATGTAACATTTGAAAGGTGTGTTTTTTGCTTTGTTTTTTTTTACAACATCCTGGTTTCCATCACGACAGCAGGCACCGGGTGCAAATGATCCTATTAACCTTTTCGGTGTGCTGGTCGCTGACCCCCTGCAGTATTCTGCTGTCTAAGGTGCAACTGTGCTTTTATAGCAGCGAGATATTGTTACTTCTAGAACACAAAAGTTACACAAAACAATCCTGTAGTGGTTAAGTAGTTTTAAGTTCAAGCAGTGACAATTGTTTGAGTTTGTAGTAAACTGCCCAATAAAGACAACACTCACATACTGTCTACTACGACAACACTGAATCTGAGAAATGTTTCCAATTCACTTCATAAGTTTAACACACACTTTTCTATACATTTGAACATCATTAAGTCAATCCTTTTCTTCTCAAGATGGATTTTGCTAATTGTTGACTACTTACAATTTGTAGTTACGAAAATGTATTATTGCACTGTAGAATATTATGAGTGATTAGTTACTTATCAGACCATACATGCATAAATTGCTATTTAGAAAATGTTGAATGGCTTGCGTTTTGAAGTAAAATTTTATGCAATAATGTTGACAAAAGAGATCCTAATTGTTTGATTTTTCAAATCCCATTCACCATAATTTATTTGGCAAGCAGCTTCTCTGTATTTTTACTGTCTATTGTTTATTGCTCACTGTTTTTTGCTATTCTGTACTTTAACGAAATACACATCATGGCATAAATGTTCCAACACGAGACATTTCCATTAGTCCAAGGAGTCATGTTACATCTAAAGAATGCTTTATTTCAGTTTGCTATTTTAGATTTCGTAATTTTTATGTGAACGCTTTATGTATAGAGTAGTGCATAAATAGTTAATTGTTTCAGTATAATGCTTTCTTTTCTTTGGTATTTCACTTTGTAGGATCGTATGATGCGGTGTCTATAAATGAAAGGAGAACATTTCAATGACTGTTGGAAATCATTTCCGTTTAATCCGTCTTTGATCTTAATTGCCATCACCCTGATAAAGGAACTTGGGTTGAAGAGATCCAGTGAATATATTGGTTTAACTTTAAATCAGATGGTGTTGGAGTGGAAATATTGAGGTGAGATCAGGTGCCTCAGATTTTTTGCTCGATAGATATGTTAAAAAATAGATGATAACCTCAGATGCTCTACTTGTGCAGAAAGCTGTGATTTTTAGAGTCCATTAGGGAATTAAAAGGTTGAAGCCTATAATAATTAGCCACATTCAATTTACCCAGTATAATGAGCTAGAGTCTGACATGTTTTCATGCTTTATTTGGTGCAAATGTTTTGTTTCTAATAATCGATTCATCACTGAGTGTTAACAAATGTGTATGTATCCTTATAGCAGCTTGTTTTTTGTCCTGAGCTGTCTGAACAACAGCTTAGTATTGTAGTGGCTGATTCTGCTGCCAGCTTCTTAGCTTCACTTTATTTTCACATGATCTTTCCAATTTCCTATCTTTTGAGCATCACAATATATGGCATCAAATTCCCAAGCATTAATTGACTTTAAGTCTTTTTAGTGTCCAGCAGCAATGGTTTGTTTGTTTGATGCCATTGTGTGACAATAATTCTAACACAATTAGACTAAATTATAGGCTTTCCTGAACGTTTACTCCAGCATCAGTGATTTACAAGATGTCTAGCTGACACCTTGAATGCAAAAACCTGATCATGACACTATTTTTATGGAGATTATTAAACATTGCTGTCAGATTTGGAAAGGGAAACGATCTTGCAGTCCCCTTGTAAAAGCTTTAGACACATTTGCAAATCCCAGCACACTCCGCTCTTATTGCTGTGTCTCAGATTTATTGCGTTATATATACTGTTAGCTTTAAGGATGGTTAAACCTCAATCTTAGGAAAAATTGACCTGCAATTTAAAATGGCATCCTAATTAACTGACTAAGTGACGTTGCGAATGAATTCCTTCATATTGAGGTCTCTCCTCTTACACTGTGGAAACGTTGACAACCAAATTCCAGTTATTGAGTACATTTATGAATTTTCTTAATTGATTCAAGCTGAAAAAAAAGTTGGTGATCTTTCGTTTTGTTTTTCTCTTTGAAAGACGTTCCTTGCATCCAAATGTGAAGTCCATAGCTCCCCTTTTCCCTTGATGTGATTACAACAGTATGGCTCACAATGGATTTTTCTGTTCTACAGGGGTTAGGAAGAGGGTTAGGGGCAACATTTTGGACCGGGCAGCTCTGAAGCTGTCTCTGAATTGATGCTTTTTCAGTTGTGTTGTAATTATGTTGGATGAAAGCAGAAAGGTCATGATGAGTGTTATGAGTATTGATTCTCTTTTTCTGTTCCCTTTTATCAAATCCATTTGGATGGGAAACGGAAAAGTTAGTTTAGTCAAACTGTTTCCTGTTGGTTCATGTATAATTTTGTTAGTAGTTACAGGTTTTTTGTTCTGTATTGTGACCTGCATCTGATGGTGATGGATTATCGAAAAAATAAAAAAGTTATGGATCAGGGAGATGGTTCTAAGCATCAGGTATTGATTGGATTTTGAGATGTGGGTTCAAAGCATTGAATGTTTGTTACAGCAGGCCAGTATTTCAGTCAAATGGGAAAAAATGGATGTCTTCACTTGTTCATCTGACTTAAACTGGATGTCAATTGACGGTTTAAAAGAGACTTTTGGCCAGGGTCCATTCTGTTGACGTGCCTCATTTAGTCTCCAAAGAGCCTCTTTACATTTAGAAAAACTCTCTATCCCCCCAGAACTGAACATCCTCTGTGTAACATTGACTAGCGTCACAACAACAAAGCCATAGGATGCTCGAGCATGTCCTCTTCTTAACCATAGTAACGGAGAACAGTAAATTGACTTATAACTGTCCTCTTTCTCCTTGGAGTGTCTTTGCCTTGCGATCTGTTATACGGATTGTTTTCAGCCCCATCAAACACAACGCACAATTTCATCTGAAAAAGATGTGAAAAAGACCTTTCATTGCATCAAACAAATATGCTGGCTAAATTCAATCCTCCCTTTTAATGAACGTCTTCAGTGGCTAGAACTCATTCCTTTTGATTTCTTTTTATTTCTCGTACGATAAAATAGCAGTTAAGCATCTCAGAGATAAAACCAGCTACAGATTATTTTGCATATTGACATTATTATAATTATATTAATAATTAATATAATAATTATATTTTAATTTTTTTAAAGCCAAGGTGATTGTTATTAATGTCCTTGATGCTAAGAAATCACTTAATTAAACTAAAAGTATTCAAAAAACACCTTTACTTTATTAAAGCACATCACTCAAACTCAGTTTTTACATTCAGCATGAAAGTCTTTCAACCTAAAATATGTCCATACAATGAAAACTCTTCTCTTAGAGTGGTTTAGTCTCTTTGAATGTGATTTAGGGCTGTGATGCGACGTTGTTCTCTCTCCAGCTCTCTTTCTAGTGTTGTTTAACCCGCTTCAAACACTGAGGTGATTTACTGTCTTGTTGTGTTTATTTGAATCTTTATAGCTCAAGCGTTCTTTTGTGTCCGATCAAAGACGTGGGTTGCCTCATCAGGACATTAGAGCTACTATTTTAAGGATGATAGAAAAAAAAAATCATTGTAACTTTTTTTATGGCCTATTTAACTTTTTTTGACTCGAAGGCCCTCTGTTTTTCAACACAATACTCAAAGCCCCTCATTATAAAGACTGAGAATTCTCATTCCTGCTTAAATTATAAGGCTGACAAAGATTTTTTTTTTAAACAGAAACTGAGTGTTGCTTGATTTGTTTTGTGATTCCTGAAAAGTTTTTTTTGTGGTGAGGACTAAGTATAAAGTGCCCGTTATGCTTTTTCAATTACCTTTTCGTGCAGTGTGTAATAGCTCTTTGTGAATGTAAAAGGTCTGCAACATTTTAAAGATCAAAGTGCACAACACTGTTATTGTCTCTTGAAAGGGTGAATTCTGCAATTGGCCCTGGACCCCTGGTTGAGAACCACTGGCCTATAATGTATTTTATGTTGATTTAATTGAATATTAATGGAATTTTTAAAATGTTTGTTGTATGGTTAAATATGCTACACGTATAAAATTTAATTAATTTAAAGCGAAACAGAAATGGCTGTTGGGCTTATGTAGCCTACGTCTCATTCGGCATGAATCCAAATGCATATTAGTTGTAATTTTTCTTTTATTACTTCCTCTTTTATTAATTTAAGTGATTTACTTTGAATCTTTATGTTCTGTTTATGTTGCTATTTGTGCATGTCAATGGAAACTTTGGAATTTTTACAGACACTTATACATTTTAATTGAATTCTAACCGAATAATCTTGTCGGTTAATGATTGGTCAACGAGTGTTGGTTGTCGGTCAGGAAAAAAACATGAAATGAACATCCCTAGTCCAAAATCATTCTGCCGAGTAGTTTTGCCATGTGAATTGAGCGATTGGATTTAATTTATTGTGGCATAAAGTGCTTATGCCAGTGAATGGTCAGTGGGCTAGCGGTTACAAATCATTGCTCACAATGACTTGAATTTTCTCAGCCCCTTGGTGCTGCTTATCAGAAATAGCAAGCTAAAAAATAGCTGCTTCTAAAGCCTGGGGTTTTACAGGATAATTTTGGCTACCTTCATTGGCGAAAAACAGCGTAGTCAATGTTAACTAAAGGCATACTACTTTAATATGCATTATTTGTAAAAGGCAAACTAATTTCCTTTATCCACTTGATGTTAATTTATTAAACATTATCAGAAGTTTGCTTAATATGTATGCCAAGTATTCATTTGTATTATAATTACACTTGATTCTCCGTTAAGTCAAGGGAAAGCCTTCTTTATGCTGCCCAAGTAATGAGCTGGTAGTCAATATGAACACAATCATACCAATGCACATTGTCCTCTGTATAAAATATTCCAGACCTGTCATGTCAGACTCATTCTGTTTCCGGGGATGCAAGTTATTTGCACTTGCTTTCAAAATGGTATATTGAAGCTTTAGTTGTCTGCGTTGTAAACAGTATTAATAATTGGCTTAATGCATTTGTTTTTTCTATTCTTTGAGTGCTTTCACCACATTCATAGCTGTCATTACTATGGTTCCATGTTTTACTTCTTAATTATTCTCCTAACAAACTTCCATCTTCAGTATTTCCCTTTAAACTTTCAGTTTGAACTCTACTTTTGTTGCTGTCAGATGTTTTATTTTACGTCATTGTATCAGCTGAAACCATAGTTTTCCAGAATAAAAAAAAATCATGCTATACTTTATACACGTTTTAAACAGTTTAAATATGACTTGCCTTTTATTGCAGTCATTGGATATTTACTATTGACTATCAAACAGTGGCATGTAGATGGAAAGAGTCAAACAGTGAAGAACATGTTCAGAAATATAAAGATTTTCCAGAACAAAAGAGTCATGCTCCACTTTAATATAAGTATATTGTTTATTCTTTTTTTCAGATTATACTTGCCTTTTTTTGCCGTCACATGCTCTTTCTCACCATGTATGTATCATGTAGATGGAAAGATTAATTCAAAGACAAATACAAGTTAATACATGATTAATGTATTCATATACAAAACATTCTGATTTGACTTGCCTTTTATTGCTGTCACATGATGTTTCTCGTCGAATGTACTATTGACGGCTCAAACAGTGGCTTGTAGATGGAAAGAGTCAAACAGTGAAGAACATGTTCAGAAATACAAAGATTTCCCTGCAGTATATATTTCCAGCAGTATATTATTTATTTATTAATTAATAAAACCATTTTAGATTATACTTGCCTTTTTTTGCTGTCACATGCTCTTTCTCACCATGTTTAGCATTATGATAGTTCAAGTCATGGCATGTAGAAAGAGTTGTGCAAAAAAAGAAACATGTTCAGAATTTTTACAGTAATTTAAACTAATTTTACACAAATTAATACATGTTCATATTCTAATCATTCAGACTGGACTGACCTTTTGTTGCTGTCAGATGTTTTATTTTACACCATTGTATTGGCTCCAACCATAGGATGTAGTTTGAAAGAGACATGCAATTAAACAAATAGAAGAACTTGTTCAGAATTGCAGTGATTTTTATCCAAATTGAAAGATTTATGCTGGATTTATTTAAAGGAATGAATCTGTTCAGAAAAGTTTTGATGGCATCTTCACGTAATGCCCAATAAAGCAGCCCTTAGCCTTTGTGTACAGCCGTTACCAGGGAAACGGTTCTATTTCTGCAGTTCCATAAGCGCCACCTACTGTTAGTGGATTAGAGCAGTGTTTACGTTCAAATTTAGTGAAGGCTCAAACTGTGGTGTGTAGATGGAGAGATTCGTTCAAAGACAAATACAAGTTTTTGATGTATTCATATACAAACCATTCTGATTTGACTTGCCTTTTATTGTGGTCACATGATCTTTCTTGCCATTTTTACCATTGTGTCGACTCAAACCCTGGCATATAGATAATTTTTGCTGTGTTCATGTATTTTTAGGGATTTACTTTAAAGAATAGACAGATCTCTTTGTCGTGCTGGTGAAACCCCTATAAATTATTTAGCATTTTGACGTCAAGGCTGAAATCTGAGATTTATCATTTAATACAAATTTTATTTTTTTTTGTCATAACTTAATTCGAACATGTAGTATGTTCACATTTTTTATGGGCTTTTTTTAAATTAATAATAAAATACAACAAAAGCTACCCTGTGGAGGAAAACATGACCAGCAGCTGGTCAGGACCGTAACGTGCAAGGCAACACACCATGGGAATATTTGACAACAAACTAGCATATGACTAAGAATGAAGAGGGTAACAGCTGGAAAATAAACGAATAATTGGTTGTCCATAAGGGCGGGTATAAGACAATATAGACATCAGAGCACATGACATGTAGAAACAAATAAAATAAATCCATGTGCTCACACAAAATATGACACGAACAAACAACAAAGCCAATGAGAGCTCTCACAGATTTTGTCCACACACAACATGAAAGGTATACATGTATGTATATGTGTGAAAATAAAATAACTATTTGCTACGTGGCAAGTGCTACGGAAAGGAGAAACAGATTTTTTTTCCCCCTCCATTTATTGCATTTTCCTCTGTCTGACATGGCAACCTGAAATCGTTTTTTATTCATGTCCTCATTGTGCTGGTTTTATTAGCAGATTGATGCTTTTAATGTGTAATAGTTAAAATGAGGCCATTGATTTGATGGTTGTTCATCATTTGAATAACAATGCCCATTGTGCTTAACGGGTAATTGTGGAGTGATCTAGTGCTGGGATTGACATGCAGTTTATGCTGAAATAGACTTAAGGAGAGGAGCTGTGGGTTTATTTTATTCAAGCCAGTTGGGTAAATTGGCTTGGGTAAATTAGATTTTTTTTCCCTCTCCATTTTTACAACAAGAGTAAAGTTGTCAAATTATGTAGTAACAAAAATAATATTTTATATTAATAGTAGCTACCTTGTACTATCTACTCCAACTAATTCAATTGAAATAAACACATCTACTGAAGCATTTATGATAAACATTTAAGGTTACTCAAACATCACTTTATTATAAGACCTCTGTTATAAGTTTTGATATTCATAATTTAATATTCATATGCCATTATTTTTCCTAGAGTAGACTAGCCTTAAATCCTCTTATGATTTCAGTATTATAACTTGTCAGAACTACTTTTAAGTATTAATTGTAGATAAAATGGTTTGAGATTATCTATTGTTTTTCATTTAGTTTTTGTAGCTATCTGAGCCTACATTTACATTTTCAAATGGATAGTTCACTCAAATTAAAATTATATTGTACTCCCCGTAAGGTTCTTCCAAACCAGTATGACATTCTTCTGTGAAACACAAATGGAGATACTTTTAAGAATGTTGGTAACTAGACTTTCAACGAATGGACTACTGAGACATCTCAAAATATCTAGTATTATCTGTGGAAAAAAGGTATACAGTTTTGAAACTACTTAAGAGTATCCCTATTGTGTAAATAGTGATATTTATTTGTTTGACTCATCTGTTTAAAATGTAATTTAATATAAAAGATAACTTTGAAATCTTGCATTATTTAGCCCTAAATTGTTAGCTTGGAAGTCCATTGAAGCCAGAATAGTAGCATGAACACCCTTTTGTTTGAGCAGGTAATGACATTGGCAGATGCTCTTGTTATTTATCACATACTGGTGGCATGAAACCGTAACCACCCTCCATTCACTCTGTCCAGCCCCCAGACCATATGCTCATAGAGCACTCGTGGAGGGCTGGAGTATATGAGCTCTGGCAGGAAAACTTGACGGGAGAAAGGAAGTTAAAGAACAATGAGACAACACTCGCTGAGATGAAGGATGGTGTGTACATGTACCTACAGCAGTGGCCTGAGATGATTTTATCAGTGCTTTGGCCAAAACATCAGGTCTGTCAGGAAGGAAGGAAGGGAATCCATGGTTGGTCCACGCTTAGCTTGTGTATACTTGCAACAACAATAGTTACTTGGTATATAGGGCCACACCTATGTCAAATACCAGGCACAAGGAAGTGGTTTAGTTGGTGTACAAAAGATTATAATGTTGATAGTTACCATTTGCATTTATTTAACTATATCACTATTTTAACCTCTTATTCCCTTTCTTCTATAGAAAAGACGGGAGAAAATGTCTTTCTTCCCAGTTATGTACTGAGACTGTACCAAATACAGTGCTCACTGAAGCTGAAACAATTTGCCCTCTCAGAGTAATTGGTTGAAATGAGGGATTACTGGCCTGCCAGAACTTATTGCATGTCATCTGGAAAGGTAGACAGCCTTGCTGACCCCTCAGGGCATGTGTCTGCATTTAAGCGTCTCAATAGGCAAAGAAATTACAGGCACCTCTGCCAGTTCAGGAAATAACGCGACCTACACATTTTAATGATGAGAAGCTCCTCAGTTCTGTGACACTCTGAGAGCCAGTGGTTAGTCCGTAATTGGTGTCATTTGCACAGCCTTAAATAAAAATCAGCCCAAAGTGAAAATATTATCATCATTTACTCACCTTCATGCAATTTTGATGTAATATTATTAATTTATTCCTGTGATGGCATAGCTGGTCATTTCTCCGGACTTCAGAGTCAATATGATTGTTCATAAATCATTCTAATATATATTTTTTTAATTTAGTATGGAAAATGGTTGTTTTGCTTTATTTTTTGTGAAAACAGTGGCTTTTTTTCCCCCCAGGATTCTTTTATGAATAGAAAGTTCAATAGAGCTTATTTGAATTATTTTATAGAACAACACAATTTTTGCTGTCACTTTTAATCATTTCATGCATCCTTACTGAAGAATGTCAAAGTATTAGTATTATCAAGAAGAGTATTAATGTTCCTTTATAACATATATTGATCCCAAATTCGCAATTTGTTTGTGCAAAGTTCCTGACAGAAAAAAAATATTGTAGTTAATTATTCTGTGTGTGTGTGTGTGTGTGTGTGTGTATATATATATATATATATATATATATATATACATACTATGACTATTGAATACAACATGTTGCTTTTATAGTATTTTTTTTTTCTTTTATTATTAAAGTTTGGAATTAAAATCACCATCTACTTGGAAATAACTTCTATCTAATATCTCTATTTGTGTTAAAAGAAAAAATATTTTTTTTTGTGAACATGTAATCATCGTCCTGTTACCTGGTCTCATTCTTGTCAAATTGTTTTTGAGTGCTGTTTTTGAATTAATTTTTTACTATTTTCCTCCAGAGAGAGTAATTCTTTTGCAAGCAGAGCAATAGCTGCATTCGCTCTTTTATGGCAATGGCTGTTGCAGCCGTTCACGCACCTTCTGGTGTCCCTCAAATGGTAATTGATTAGATACACCATTGAAAGTCTCTAAGCCACAGTAACTTTCCAGTGTAATGTCCTGCTGAGGTCACGATTATTACAATGATATGGTCTTGGTGTTTCACATTGATCTTAAGTTAATTGGGGAGAACGGCAATGTGCCCTATGGCTTTCAACCATCGTTATAATTAATGGTTCCATATTATTCCTTTGGCATATGCTTTCTGCACCAGTAGCCCCATTTAATTATAATTTTTTACACTTTCCTCATACTTGAAATGATGATGAAATCAGTTAAACACATCTTGACACAATTTCAAATAAGACGCACAGATGTTGTATTTGAATCTTTTACATTGACATTTATTAATGCATTTTGGCAGATGCTTTTATCTAAAATTGCATTCAAGGTACACATTGAGATTCTAATCAGTTCTTGGTTTTCCTTGTAATTGAACCCACAACCTTGGCATTGCAAGTGCCACAAACTACAAGAGCTACAGTAAACCTGTTATAAATTATACTTGCTTCAAAATTCCCTCTTAACTTTCCAACAGAATAGTTCACGTTCTGGAGCCAGAGCCTGTTCTCAAACCAGCTCTCGAATTGGCCCTGTGTTTTCATAGACTTGAAGAACAAATACTGACTGCTGCTGTGTGGTGCCTGATTATAACCAGTAAAAAAATATATATATATATATATTTTATATTTTTTTAACACCGTTGCGCATCCCTGTGTTTGTGTTGGCAGTGCAATACTTTTGATTTGCAGCTAAATGTTTGCAGTCCAAATGGTTTCAATTGGATTATCACTGTATGTTCTTTATGGAGTTGACAGCATAGACAGGACATGTCAAGGGTAAACTAGCCAACATTAGTGGTAGAAATCTATGATGGCATGTGTGGCATATTAAACATTAATGAATGTAGAAAAGTTGTAATTTGAAAATGATTTTAGCATTTTATTTAACTCAAAGTTCAATAATTGCATTTCCTGTGAAAAGAATTGCTATCTTTTGAATATTGTGTGTGTGTGTGTGAGAGAGAGAGAGTTCTTTCATTGAAAAATGTATCTTTAGTCCTATAGTATAATATTTCTGTAAACTATTTCAGTTGTGTTTTTGTGTTGAAGCTTTTGAACCGGAGATTTAGCAGTTTTCGTCATAGCCATATCTTGTATCTTTGCTGTAAATGACAAGGCATGAAATCATCTTCTCCAAACATGTTTTTTCTCCTCTAGATAAATGAAGTTTTTCCAGTGGTGAACTGTAATCACTTTTTACGGAGACCCACAAACGGGGTGCTTATTAACATATGAGGTCCTCTTTATAAATATTTCTGTGTTTGATATTTTGTAACTACAGGGTTCAGGAGTTATCAAAATCTAGATGATTATAATGGAAAATGGGGAGTAACCATGGAAACCTCACAAAAGTCTGTAGAATAACAGTAGGAGTTACAGAGAACAGTGTAGAACTGCTCAAGCCTCTTTTGATTAAATCTCAAGGCAGTGACACAACACTCAAGGAGAGCATTTATACAGTGAATCTGAATGGTTTCCTCTGAAAAGGCTTTTAGTCAATCGCACATTAAATACTTTCACATTCCAGAGTCATGGTGTGAAGTCTCTTCATCTTGAATTACATTTTACAATATTTGGATTCCAATTAGTACTTTTCACAAGTTTTGTATCAGTACAGTTGAAACATAACTTCTGCTCATTTAGTACAAAGTTCCTTGTTTTGTTTTTTCCGTAATCTACTGTTTCGGTGCCTTTTGAAGGAAATTGAGCTGAGCACTGAGTCTTACAGAAAATGTGCATATATTTAGCATTCAGATAGCCGTGGCTCTTAACATAGACTGTGTGTCGAGGGCTGCTTCATCCGTTTGCAGCAGGGTAAATCCTGCCTGCTGACTTTTTTTGATACTCTTTCCCAGCATTGGGGGCATTGAAATGCGCTCCAATTACATGCCTTCCATTGAAAGGCTTTCATATCTTCATGCTTCGTCTGTTGTGCAGTGTCAGGGCTCCTTTTAGGGGAGAGGGAATCAAGGAGGACTGGATGATGGTATAACTCCACTTGACAGTGTCTTTCTCAACTGGTAGCATCAAAGAAATACAGTAATGCCTCGAGATACGAGCATAATCTGCTTTTCCCATAAGAAAAAAATCACGTTTTCCCATAAGAAATAATAGAAAACAAATTAATCAATTCCAGATCCGTAACAATGGAAAAAACATTTTTATTGGTATAGACACACACAAACACAAACACACACACACACACACACACACACACACAGACAGTTATAGTACATGTATACAGTATAAGGATTCGTGTGATATCAAATAAAATGTGGTTTTAATTAAGTTTTTACAGACAGTAGCGGCAGGTGCGGAGGAGGAAGGGGGTTGTTATGCAGATACTTGATTCCTTATTTTATACGAACACTATGTAACTTACGTAAACTTAAATGAACATAACTGAACTTGGTTTACGATTTATTTATTTTTTTACTTTTCTATTTTATATTATTATTTTGCTTTAGTCGATTTGTTTTCTTCCCTTTTTTCGCCTGACTACCCTCACTTTCACTTGGCGCAGACCTTTTAATGAAATAACTATCGAGGGAGATTTTTTTCTGTCTCCCTTTTAAAAATAAGTAAACACTTTTTGACACGTGTCGTCAAAAAGTGCTGAAGCATTACCAGTAGACAACCAGCTACTAGCGGACGACACGTACAGAAGTCAGCGAACACGTGAAATGAACGTGCGTCGGCATCCGCGTCAGTACGCGTGCTCGTATCTCGAATATTTACTCGTATCTAGAAGCAAAAATCTGCCCGAAGGCTTGCTCGTATCTTGGAATACTCATATGTAGAGACGCTCGTATCTCGATGTATTACTGTATATGGCCTTTTGAGGATTTTGCCAATAAAAGAATAGAAGCACAAAAATGAAAATTTAAATTTATGTAGTGTCATTCCAAAACCGTGAGACTTTTGTTCTGTGGATATTTGTATTAATCACTCAACATTTTCATCCTCCATCCTCTGAAAGACCACATAAACAAAACTTTTATGCGTCCAAAATTGTCTTCTGAAGAGAAACGATCTGAAAGAAAAGTAGTATCATATATTAAAAATGTAATGCATCTGTGCCAAAAATGAACAAAAGTCTTTTTGGTTTGGACTTAAAAAAGGATGTGTAAATGATGATGAGGAAAAAACCTTTAAATCATCTTTTGTTTCTCCTGTTGCTGGAGTCATCAAAATTACAGCTGATTGTCACTGCATGTTCTACGATAGCATGCATGCAGATTTGATGCTTTCCACTATAAATGGAGAACAAATTCAAGTTCATCGACACCTGAGCTTGGAACTTTTTCTCCATGTATTGTATGTAGTAATTTGTGAAATAAGGCTTCTTTTTTACACCCTTCTATTTCTCTTACATCTGTATCTGAGTGGAGTATGAGTAATTGGAGGTTAGGCTCCTTCTCAATTACAAAATAATTCTCTTGACAGTGTTTCTGATGAGATTTTCAGTCTGCTATTAACCAAGGTCTTTGATTTAAAATCATGTACAAGAGTAACACAAAAAAAACATGGGAAGTACTTAACAGTATAATTAAAAAGAATAGAGGAAAAGTTGATTATCCAAATTATTTTGTACATGAAGATTCAGGGATTACAAATAAAGTGAATGACATTGTCAATATATTTAATGAGTATTTTGTAAATGTTGGTTATAGGTTAGCACAAGAGATTGTGGAGCAGAGTAATGAGGATAGGCTAGATCAAGTATATATCTCAAGTAATAATCATTCAATATTTATTAGCGGAACTCATGAAAGGGAAATACTTGATATAGTTAATAATTGTAAGAATAAAAATTCTACTGATTGTGACGATATTGACATGTCATTATTAAAAAACATTATAGAATATATAGTAAAACCATTTACACATATTTGTAATCAATCATTTTTAACGGGTATATTTCCAAATAATATGAAAACAGCTAAAGTTATTCCTATTTTTAAAAGTGGTGATAAACATCTTTTTTCCAATTATAGACCAATTTCTTTGCTTTCCCAGTTCTCTAAAATTTTAGAAAAATTATTTGTGCGTAGGCTTGAAAACTTTATAGATAAACATAAACTATTGAGTGAACATCAGTATGGATTTAGGGCAAATAGGTCAACCTCAATGGCAGTGATGGAAATGGTGGAAGAGATTTCTACTTCATTTGATAATAATGAATATACTGTGGGGGTGTTTTTGGATCTAAAAAAAGCTTTTGATACCATTGATCATAGTTTATTAATGAGGAAATTGGAAAAGTATGGTATAAGAGGCAAAGCCTATTTTTGGTTAAAAAGTTACCTTGATGAGAGATATCAATTTGTACAAATAAAGGATGTTAGATCTGATTTGATGAAAGTCACTTGTGGAGTTCCACAGGGCTCTGTGTTAGGCCCCTTATTGTTTATTCTATATATAAATGATATTTGTAAAGTGTCGAATTTATTAAAAATTGTTTTGTTTGCTGATGATACAAATCTGTATTGTTCAGGAAAAAATTTGGAACAGCTTCTGAATACAGTAGAAATAGAACTGATGAACTTAAAAAGATGGTTGGATGCTAATCGATTGTCACTGAATTTAAGTAAAACAAAGTTTATAATATTTGGTAATAGGAAGAGTATTAATAAAGTTACAATAAGGATTAACAATGAGGAAATAGAAAGAGTATATGAAAATAAATTTTTAGGCGTTATAATAGATGATAAATTATGCTGGAAACCACATATTAATCATGTAAAAAGAAAAATGTCACAATCGATTGCAATATTGCATAAAACTAAACATATTTTGAATGAAAACTCATTATATATTTTGTACTGTGCACTCATAGTTCCATACATGGCTTATTGTGTGGAGGTTTGGGGACATGCATATAAAACTAATATAAATTCTATATATATTTTACAAAAAAGAGCAATAAGGATTGTAAAAAATGTTGACTATTACGAACCAACCAATCAACTTTTTAGTAATTTAAATGCTTTAAATTTTTTTGATATAGTTACTTTCAATACCATACAGACAATGTATAAGGTCTATAATAATCTTCTTCCAAACTGTATCCAGAGGCTGTTTGAAATAAGAGAAAGTCAGTATAAATTAAGAGGATTGCATATGTTTAAAAAAATAAGGGCAAGAACTAATACAAAAAATAGATGCATATCTGTCAAAGGGGTTAATTTATGGAATAACTTGAGTGAGGATTTAAAATTGTGTAGTTCACTTTGTGAATTCAAGAAAATGTTTAAAAACAAGGTAGTAAA
Source organism: Rhodeus uyekii (assembly GCA_037043235.1). Classification (NCBI taxonomy): domain Eukaryota; kingdom Metazoa; phylum Chordata; class Actinopteri; order Cypriniformes; family Acheilognathidae; genus Rhodeus; species Rhodeus uyekii. Next base: position 781,740 of record JAWRVZ010000004.1, on the reverse strand, counting down.
TAATTATTTAATTCAATGTGTATAATTTTTATTTGTATTATAATAGTATTTGAAATGTGTACCTTGTTGTTTTGTTCTTTTTTTTTTTTTTTTCTCTTGTCTTATATTAATTTATATCTGTGAAAAAGTGATGCTCTTTTGATTGAAAATTATGTACAAAGGGTAGGCTTAATAAGCGGAGGCTTCAGCCTACACCTTTTTCGGTTATTAGGTATAGTTTCAATTTTTGAGTGATTATTTATGACGACCGAAAATAAATAAATCTTAAAAAAAAAAAAAAAAAAAAAAAAAAAAAAAAAAAAAAAAAAATGTGAAGATTACATACACCAAGATTAAGCTGTTGGGGGATAAATATTCATATCATTAGCTTTTTTTCTCTAATTTATTTTTCCCCAAGTAAAATTAAGCACGACTGTCACCAATTCATTGGTCACCTTTTTTTTTTACATTTTATTTAAGAATGACATACACCATTCACAGCATTTCTCCCATTTATACCAATAAACAAAATAACTAATACATTGGTGTCTGGCAAATATTTGTCATAGGGGAATGTTATTTGATTTGACTTTTTTATTTTTTAGACGTCTGGCCAAAGCCTTAACATGAGAGAGATTTCATCAAGGATTTTTGTCCTGCCTTCATTGTGTTTCCTCTGAGACCCTTTTGCTATATCTCTCTTTAAGAGAGATAAGTTTTCGAATAAGGCCGGTCAGCTTCAGTAATAAAAACGCCAGTTTCTCTGAACCATGAGGGACAGGGTATGCTGTGGTCATCATTTTCATTCCCACAGCTGATCCCTGTGGTTTTTGTGGTTTTAACTGTTGGATTTGATTTCACAGCAGAAATGTGGCGCTGTAGTGTTGAAGGGTCTTTGCTAACTTTATGAATTGCAGTAAGCAGATTGCCAATAGCCATCCAGACTCCAAACTAATAATGGCTGTGGAGACACTCACAGCCTTTGTGCCAAAAGACAGATTGATTTATTCTCCCTTTTACCACCCAGCGACCATACAGCCATTTTCGCAATATCAATATTTCTATGTTTGTCAAACACATAAAAACCCATTTAAAACTCACTTGTTTTATATACTTGCAAGGCATAATAGACCGCTTCAAGTTGATTTTGTGTTGTTCAGTCTGTATAAATCTCTTATTATAACCTATATTTTTGAATTTATTTTTAGATGGGTGTATATATGCATCAAAAGGTTCACATTTATATAGGTTTTCATATATTCATATTCATAGTAGTTCACAATGAGAAACTCATTCAGCTGAGAGGGCCATCAGAAGGAAAGATGATGGCCGTTCTGTTTATATAGATAGCAGATGTGTGAGAGCAAGGTCATAGGAAAATGGTTATGTTTTATAACTTTTAAGGGAGAAAGCATTTGAGAGATTATGCCTAGAGCAAAATTGTGTTTGCTCTGCGCAACCCTGGTCAAAATCTGGTGTGCATTACGACTCCCACACAAGGAGAAATCCCTCTGCTTTCCAAGCAGCTTTTAATTGGCTGTGCAATGAAGAGCTGTTATGCTGATCTTCGAGTATTTTTAAACAATACATGGGTTCGGCTTTATTTATAAGAGGGATTTCATCCAGCTGATTCTTATGTAAAATCAGAAAAATTATTAGGACTGCCTCTTATGAATTTATTTTGAGTGTTTTGATGAGATGCAAACAGAAGTTGTGCACTCAGTATGCTTGTTTGGATACTGTTGTCCAGATTGTGTGATTGGTGACGCTTTTCTGCATTGCTTTCTAAAATTAAGGTTATATTTGATTAACTTGTTTTGGGATGCACTGATATTTAAATTGTCTGTTACTAATGAGTAGGGAAAAGTTAAAAATATAGATTTTCTCTCTTTAAAAAAAATCTCTTTTCATTTTGATTAATCTATTGATTCTTAAGTCCCGAAGAATCAATCTTTGTAGCCTGCTGTTTTCAGTTGATGAATGAACAATTTTGTAGTGTGCATCAACGCTTCTCATTCAGTAAATCGCAATAAGCTTTGTGCTTTACTTTTGATACCGAACACAGTCCCATCTTAAAATTCTGCCAGTTTTATTCTGAAATTGAGACAATAAATACTGCTTTGGAGCTCTTTAATGTGGCATAACGGATCACTGTAACAACTTGGAGAATAAGTGAACGGATCAGCTCTTCCTCTTTACTACTAGTTACAGCATGAAATAACCATTACCGAACTTGTGTAGCTTACCGAAGTCTCATGTTTTTTTCTTGTGAAAATGTGCTATTTACTGTACCTGATGCATTACCCATATTAATCGATATTGACAATATTTTAATAGAAATAAGAGTATATAAGAATAAGATCTTACAATAAGAGGCTTATAAATTAAAATCGTGAAATTTGTGATCTTCAATAGTCAATACCCAGTCCTACTAAAAAGCTGGAAATGTATTAATTAGTAATAAATAATTGCTATTGCCAATTACTGATAAACAATCATGAAAGTGTCAAGCAAGTATGTTTCAGCTCCTGTTTATCATATTGTATGCATGTATGCCTGCCTATAAAATCAAAGTAACGGTAAACAGGACATTTGATGGAGAGATACAGAAGTGTCAGTTTTCATTAAAAATAACTTCCTTTGTTTAGCAAAACTGAACCATTCAAATAAAAATAGTTTGGAACAATGTAAAAGTAATTAATGCCAGAACTTAAATTTTTAGGTAAGTTTTAGGTTTTTAAGTATTCCTTTAAATTCTATACTAGTTAAAAAAATAATAATTTAAAAACAATACATTTAATCTATATGTAAAGGTGTTTAAATACACACAATTAAATATTCCGAATTATCTGATGGAATTAATAAAATTGCCAAATACTAGGGTACATGGTATAATGCGCATTCCTAGCAGCCACATCACCCTGTAACTCAAGACTGGTTTCCCACTGAAGCCAGGCAGGGTTTAGCCTGGTCATTACCTGGATGGGCTACGCCCCAGTGTAGTGATGGGACCATTATACTGTAACAAGTATCATCCTTTGGATGAGACATTAAACAGGGGTCCTGTCTCTCTGTTGTTTTTAAAGATTCCAGGATGTCTTTCGTAAAGGGTTTAATATATTAAATATTTAAGAGTAGGGTGTGGTGTGTGTGTGTGTGTGTGTGTGTGGTGGTCATTCTGGCACATCATGGCTGCCATTGCATTATCCAGGTGAATGCTGCACATTGGTGGTGGTGGAGGAGATTCCCCCCTTCCATATGTGAAACACTTTGAGTAACTAGAAAAGCGCTATATAAATATAACTATCTTCTTCTTGTTTAACATTTTATTGCCCTTGCTATTTGTTTCAAGACCCTCAGCCTTATGTCTCTAATGTTTTTACATATTCAGAGTCATGAAATAGTGTGGCACTTGACTCAGTCATACCTCATTATGCAGTCGTTTCAGTTTCCTGTGATCTTGGGAGATTCATCTTGTTTTTCTCAGAAGTAGTGATTCACAATACTGCGGTTAAATATCATCTCTGCGTACCTGTCAGAGATTGTTTCTCTGATTTTCCTTGGAAAGGAAGGGTGTGAGGGCTGCGGTTCTTCCTCTTGCTTTTTGTTAAGAGAACTTACACACTTTAGTTTCTTGAGAGGCGTGCCAGCCTTTTGTTTTCATGACTTTTTATGACAGCAATCGGTATTAGTTGTCTTAAATGTTATAATTAAAATACTGGGGGGTCAAGTTGTGTAGTTCAATCCTCACTTACAGCATACCACCCTTTGATTTATTTTTCCAGCACAAAGCATTGCACAATGTCCTGTTCAGTTTAGTTGCACATAATGAATTTTTGGCTTGTTTAACTAAAGACAGAGCCCCTCATGATGCCAACATATTTGTGCATGTAACAGACTGGCAGTTAGTGTTTGCTTTCATCCCATGTTAATTATAAGACTTGTTTACTCTCAATAATAACATCTCCACCACAAAAATATGCACTGGCTGTCTGTTCTTTATTTTTCTGTTTACAGTAGTTGACTCATTGAAAGAAATGGTAACAAATGCATCGTTCAGAGGGTACAGAAAACAATGTTTTGATAGCGGTTGTATTAAAGCTCTTAAAGTTTTAAAGCAATAAATGAACAGTCATGTTTTTTGGAAATAAATTGAAGTTCTTCAATGACAATTTCCGGAAAAATGTCTACTTATATTGCTACTTTAGTATCCTTTTTGGCCTTATTGAAGTGTTCTCATCGCTTATGTTTTTTGCTCAAAATAGACACTGACATATAACGAGTTATCAGGAAAGCGTGTGTTGGCAAACATTTTTTATCAATTCTAAATAAGAGACAAATATCCCAATTGTCTTTTTATAAAGGTTTGTTTTCTCATGAGAAAAGATCAACCGCAATACAGACATCCGAAGTTGCCCTGCAGAGTGGTACAAAGAAGGGAGGGCTGCTCCAGCATTTATATCTTTAGTCAAAGCTAAAGGCCAGTAAGAAATGAGGAATGGTGTTGTAGAAAGCCACTTACTTGCACAATTTTATTTTTAATGTGTTGTGAGAAATTACTCAGTTTCAGCATTAAATTGAAGTCCAGCTTTGTTAATTCCAGAAAGTTTGCATTAAGATCATTTTAATACTTAATAACCCTCTGGATTTTTACATATTACTGCAGTAACTTTATAGCTAGGCCAAATTGATTTCTTTGATTACATTTGGCGCTTAGCTCTCAGGCAACGTTTCATCTTAGTTGTTTTGGATTACTACTTAAACAGCATTTGCTTAGTGTAATGAAATGTGGAAGATGAGATGAGAGGGAGTTGTTTTCTGCCAGGCAACAGTTTGAGACATTGTCTTATGTTTTTGTAGGTCAGCCTGCCATTGCTTTGAGAATGAAACCAGCTTTTACCTGTAAGTTACAGCTGTGTCTCATGGTTCTGTTGTACATCAGCATCCTCTCTGCGGGTCTCTGACAGTGAAAAAGAGAAAAAGAGAAAAGTCTGAATGTGAAGAGGCTGTATTCCCCAGTGGGCTTTTATACTGAGAGACTCTTCACAGCCAGCCTAATTATAATGTTCAGAGTCATTGTGCCCCCCTCCCCTGTTTTTCAGGGAAAAGTAGCTACGAGACAGAAGCTAGTGTTTCCTATTTTTTAGAAGTCTGTATCATGGATTATTTAAACCAAGTTTTTTTTATGTAGCGAGTGTCATTGGCCCTGTTTACACCTAATATTAAGGGTATGTTTTGTTCAATTGAATCACAAGTAGACTATGCTAAATGTGTAAAAGGGCTCTAAAACGTTCTGAGCTTGTCCACTTTCAACTACTTCTAGAGGCATTTGAAACCACATTCAATTAGATTGCTTTCATAGTGTAAAAATTTGTGTAAACGTGGTCGAATGCGTTCGAACAGCCACAAAAGACCGCCTACAATATGGTAAGCCAGATGGAATTTAACCTTTTTGTCGGCTGAAAAACCCAAGTTTGGTGAGCTTGGTTCATCCATTAGTTTAAAAATTCTGAAAAATCCCATACTTTTACCTGCCCACAGACCCTCCTTTTGAGGAAATCAGGATAGAATTGTTTGAAAGTGGTCAAAATAGATCAAAACACCATGTGCGCTCTTGAGTTGGTAAACAGCCACCTAACAATCATTCACAATACCGTTGCAACCGCCTTAAAATTGTGGTGACAACTACTTTTTTTTTTTTTTTTTTTTAGTGGCATAGAAAATATAATTATTTTGAACAGATTCAGTGTATGACGTTTTTTACTTTTCATTTTTCTTATTGATATTGGCTTTTCATTTCACAACATAATTAAATTAGGTATTTTATGACATTCAGAATAAATTTCTTTCAAAGCGATGAAACTTGGTTTACTCCATACAGATGAAATAAACTGATTTTGTTTCCCGACTCTCAGTAGAAGTTAATGCTAGACTAAAGGTTGGTTATTTTAGAGTAATATTTCAGAATGATTTGCCAGTCATTTTATCAAAACGTATCAATTCATCAATTTTGTTGTCCTTCTGGACTGCTTCAGGATATCTTTATTGGTTGCTATGGGAACACCATCATTGATAGCATCTTGTGTAGTCATGGACACTAAAGGAATATAAATGTTGTTTCAGAGTGTGGCTGTGTCTTTTGGTCTCATAGAAAAAAGACTTGTTGACAAAGTTTTTCTTTAGCTGTGCTAGTGAAATGCAGGTATTGTATATCATCTGAATATTGATTTCAGATTTTTTGTTGTCTGCGTAAACTTGGAAGACAGATGTGCTTTTCTCCAGAAAGAACTGTCTGATCCTGAGACCTTCTTCTCCTTTTGAACCTCTGCAGAAATTGTCACCAAGATCCTCCATGTCTTATGATTAATGCTGACACATTGTCTGTTCCATTGTGCAGCTCGAGGACTGTAGATACGGCCCTATGACTCACTGGCTGTCTTGAATGCTGAACCCTATCAAAAGAGTTGTGGTAAAAGAGCCATGAGACAAGATGTCGTGACTTATTTTACCCTGAAAAGTACAGATCGCAATGATTTATATTCTTCCCTTCCAAGAACTCTCAGAATGTCCTTGGTAGAAATGTTATAATGCCCACTGTCTGTTTTAGTCTTTACCACACACAGTAGCTGGGTTTAAGCATCTGTATCATCCTAGAATATAAATATAAAGCTCTAAACACAAATTGTACTCCTTGAATACTAACAAGTATTTTTATTGGATAAACCACAAATTATATACCTTGTATAATACATATACATTTAGTTTTATTTGTTCCTGCCCTCCTTACTGATATCTTATTTTTCAAAATAATTTAAATATTAGTCAAAGATAACACAAGTAACCACAAAATGCAGTTTTTTTTTTTAAAATGAAGGTTGTTATTATTAAAGGAAAACAAAATCCAAACCTACACGGCCTTGTGTGAAAAAGTAATAAAAATAATAAATTCAGAGTCAGATGTTAATTCAGAAATTGCTCTGACAGAAGCTAAGTATTTGTCTGACCAGTAACGCCTTAGTTTGTGAGTTGTTTTTTGAACAAGTCATTAAAATTATCTACTTTAGGCAGTGTTGAAGAAATTTTTATATTATGCTTTATTAACACTCTTTATTTCACATTTTTTGATAATTGTGACTTTGATTGTATATTCTGTAATTGCTTGGTGATAAGCTGAGTAAGATATAGTTATAGATATATACTATAAGATATAGTATAAATCCACTTCACAGAGTTGATGTGTTTATTTGCCATGGTAGCAGTCATTTGTTTCGTGAATGGGATTAACCTCTTTGTTCTGTAAAGTGATCCCTTTAGTCCTGCTACTGTCGATTTGTGGTTGTGAGTATGTGAATGCAAGTTGTCTAAAACATTTTTAAAGCTAAATTTCTATGTAAATTGCTTATTGATTTAAATGTAACAGTTGATGTACAAATGAATTTATGAATGCAGGTTGCATACATAATTTTGCCTAGTATGTTATTAGCAGAGAAACTGCCATCGAGATTGTTTTTTTGCTGTTGACCCATGGGGAAATTGTTGCAGTAGGTTTCAAGATGCGTATACACGAGCAATGTACATGAATAAGAAACACAATTGCACATTATAAAAATCCCAGAATAACAAAAGCAACCCCCACCGTCATCACTGAGACCTGGGGTCTCATTTATAAAGCGTGCGTACGCACAAAACGGGACTGGAAACATACGTACGCCAGTTTCCACGCAAAGGTTGTGATCTATAAAAAACAACTTGACGGGAGAATGTGTGCACATTTAAGCAAACTTTGACCCGTGACATCTGCGATTTATAAAGGGATTGTTCCTGACAGGTGTGCGCACACACGGTTTTATAAATCTGAATATTTTTTGCCGTATGGCATTTTTGGCTTTTGGGTGCACGTAAACTTTTAGTAGTGATCCTATGCACAGTTTTATAAATGAGACCCCTGCTCCGTAAACTCCATGAAAGACTATCTTTCAACTAACACTGACATCCAAAAATCTCTGACCCAATGGTCGTCTCTCAAGGATGCCTGTGGTCTGAAATTATTGTCGTGGCATTCCTAAGGCGTTTGGTTTGATAAATTGTGTTCGTAATACTTAACTTTCCTAAGCAAACTCTTTTGTTCCACTGTGACATTTTCAAACGAACAGGTGATGCAATAGTTCAAAACACTATAAAACACTCTTAGTATTGAAATGCTTATATTGACACCATGTTCCTAGGGAAGTAGTGTCTTTGCTGTCCTTTTATTCACCGCTTCAATCCATTTATCCCTCCTCAGTTTGTCATCAAGGACAACCCTGAGGTATTTATACTCATTAACGCTCTAAATAATCTCCCCTTTAACAGTGGCCGTGCTCACTGAAGAGTCTTGAAAGACACTGAAAATGTCATTGGATAACTTTCTCCAGATGGGTTGCATGTACAATGCAAAAACCCAACTAATCAATTATGAAATTGAATTGAATTATTGAATTTTTTATGATCAAATTATATTGATTAGTTGATGCAACCTTATTTTCATTCTTACCCACCTCCATGATCAGACAACTCTGCTGTGTAATTAATGTTGTTTGGGAACAAGACAAAATAAAGTGCCGCCTGTGATGGAAGATGTCATAATGATGGATCACCTTGTCTCTCTGGGTGGTTCAGTAATCAACCCATAATCTTGCATGTTAAAATAGAATGAAGGGATCAGATTCAGTAGGAAGCCGTTGCCCCAGCCTGTGTATGTGCATGTAGCTGTCATGAGTGACCCAGCATTTGATTTGTAGATGGCTGGTATAGAGTGATGTAACCCACAGAATCTCCTGCTCCCAGGAGGGTTACTAAAATCCTAATCTAGCCTCAACAGCATGTGAATGTCACTCTGTTGAAAGATGCCATTTCTCAAATGCGACTAACGTAGGATATTATGAATGCTGTAGCAATGAGCAAAACGAGCTTGACATTTTAAAGGTGTGCTGTAGATCAAATGAATGGCTTGTGCTCTTTTACTTGTTCATTGTTATAGCTTGAGCAATATTACAGCTGAGCAACAGTGTCCTTCCTGTCCATGAAGTTTATAATAGATAATAGCAATTATTATCCCATAATTTTATAGCAGAATCAACATGACTTCAGGGATCCAATGGGATTGGTAAATATGGTGCATGCCATATTATTTGTTGAGATTATACATAGTCACAAGCTGAAAGATTGTATGTACTCTAGCGATTATTTAATATCAGTTACTTGAGTCACTTTTATATTTAAAGAATATTATGTCAGTTTTCGCAGCAGATGAGTTGGAAATAATCTGCGGTTCAGTGAGTATTTTGAGACTATTCTTTAAAAGAGTTATTTGTCAGATCTATTCATTCTTAGATCCAGATGCACTACTGTTCAAAGGTTTGGGGGTCAGTAATATATAAAACTTAATTTAATTCAAACATTTGAACGATAGTGTTTATCAGTGGTCGCCAACCTATCACCATCCTGGAAGCTCCCGAAAATAAGAACGTTTCAGTTGCCAACTTAAAAACTGTTATGCACCGCAAGCCCCGATAGGACGACCGCTACCCCCCCCCCCCCTCCGTTTAACAGGGCGACTGCTCCGCACAGCACCCCCCCGTCAACAAGTCGATCTTGCCTCTCATTTAGGCAGAGGAGGGTGATCTTCAGTTTCAAAAGGTTGGTGACCACTGGTGTATATGCTGTATATCATTGTTCCCTTACAGTCAACAAAAAAGTTGTACATAACCGGAAATTTAAAAATTGTTTTCCAGGCTTAAGTCATTATACATCTTTCTAGTTTTGCTCAAAAATATTTGGTTAGATATTGTTATAGATGTTGTAAAACTTGCTCAAGCTGTAGTGATATCCAGTTTGTAAGTGAATAATTATTGATTATTATCAATAATTATTATCAATTCATTGAGATTGTTCAGTGATGGAATCAAACTGATCATGTGTGATAGAGAACAATTTATTAAAAGGAAACAATTTTTCTTGTTTGAATTTGTGCTTTTGGTCTCATCACTTTCAATGCAACTCATCTTGACTAAAGGTTTACCAGTAATTCTATGCAGGAATAATGTTTTATCTTATGATAATGATATAGTTGTATAACATGATATAGATTCTTCTGTTAGCCTGGTAAAACATTCAGGTTTGTCTTTGAAATCAAGTTGAAAGTTAGTTTTCTGCTCTGGTTGTTTGAGCTTTGCTGTGGCCTTGGCTGTTCAGCTCAGAGAGAGGAATTCAAGATAAGCTCAATGCTCCTCATTGTTTGGCTTTGAGTATGCAGGTCTCAACTTCGTTCAGATTTCAACATTGGTGTAGTTTTGCAGAAGTTTTGCCAGGCCTGTAATGTGCATCTTGAGCAAATCCCACAATGGTGTGTCTGTGTACAATTTTCATTACTATTTTGTACACTTAGAAAACAAAGTTGAATGGCAGAACATGTTTTAGATGGAGTCTGATGAAATGGTTGTATCTTGTGGTTTAATCTTTCATTTTATACGTCTCTCACTGACAGCAGTGTCTGTATCTTTATCTTTTCTGACCCCAGTGTGTCAAAACTAGATGAAATTCCACTCAGCACCTACTGAGAGACATAAAATGGGGTTCAGGTGGCTGAAAGAAACTCAATTAAAATGAGACAAACAGAAAGGCATTACTGCAGAGGTGCTAGAAATGGAAAAGAGAGGTAAACGTGTCGTCACCTGCTTAGTATTGTTTAGGTGCACATGGTGGCCTTGACCGTTTGCTTATTAGCAAGGTTTTTAGTTTTCTCTGACATATTTTTGCTTTAAACTTGATTGAAAGATGATGCATTCATTTTATAATAATGATCACTAAGTAAAAGGGAAAGAAAAACGATCAACAGTAACCCTGAAAACCTTCACCCCCATTAGCAGCTACTTGTTTAATAATTTCTCTATCCTGCAACAATTTCATGAATCATTTAATAATCAATATGACTGCGTGCTATATTGAATAATTATATTGTCAATATCCTGTTGCTGTTATAATTGCATTTTAAATTGAATTTAAATTAAGATTGTGAATGTCACAATGTGTGTGTTTCCAAAAACCTCTGGCAATAGGACTGTGTATTTGAGCAGATATATTATTAGATATATATTTTAAACCTTGCTAAATATTGACTAGTGAGATGTTTAATTTCAAACTGGTTTCAAAGAATTTGATCCAAAGTCTCATTTGCAGCCTTAATCAAAAACTCAAAAAAGAAATGAAAGATTGATGTAATTTGGTGATCTACATGCTTGTTTATTTACTGAATTTGTTTTATTTTAATATTTTTGTAGTTTATGTATAATGCATTGATATTTACATGCCTTTGATTATATTAGATTACTATTTTTATGTATGATTTTACACTTTTTCTTTTTACACTGAATTTTGCATCTTGGTTTAAATATTTTCCGTATATGATCTTGAGTGGCTGATCCAAATTGTGGTTTGTTGTGGCCTTGTCAAGCCCAAAAATGAGTTATAGAATCCACTTCTTCTTTCAAATACATGTCTGAAGGCCGAAAGACACAAGCAAACATCTCATTAGCTATTGAATAAACAAGCTAGAGGACTACTTATTATTCTTACTATATTTTCATCTTGACTGTGTAAAATGGCATGTAGTTTTGAAGGATGTTGGGCTTGTCATTGACACTATATGTAAGTAAACTACAAATTAAACTCTCCCAATGGTCTTAACCAACTTAGTCTGACAATATTGTGTTTATATTTGCATACTAAGATGAGTAGGAATCAAAAATGAGAACATGCTGCTCTTCATAGTGTCCCTGTAGAATCTCTTGTTTACTTGTGTAAGTATTTGCTCACAGTTGTTTGTATCGACACCCACTTCCATACATCTCTAAGCAGGCTAATGCCTCTCTGAATAGTGGAAGAGCACTGCATACTGTAGAGAACTCTATTCAACCCAGATTCACTTCAAAGGCTTTGCTTTTTCTTTTCTTCCCATTTCCACACTGATAAGCACTCCGCTCATTTATAATTTCCAATCTTGCATTTCAAGTGTTGAAATGTTAATGGTATTTGAGCTCGTTCTCTACAAGGACATATTCACCAATAAAAAAGGGGTGAAGTTATTGATGTTTGCAGAGGACAGACCATATTATTTCTGTTTAAACGGAGTCTCAGATTGAATTTAATTCCGATAAGTATCGTTGGGTGTCCTGCAACGGTGGAAAATTAATTGCTGTGTATTGACATTTCTTCCCATAATGATCTCTATCTCTTCTCTCCTCCTTTACAGTATGAATTTAAAGTGAAGAATATCAAAAAGAAGAAAGTCAACATCATCGTGTCCGTGGACGGGGTGAAAGTAGCACTGCGGAAAAAGAAAAAGGTAAACTTAATTTAATTTACTAGTTATAATAGGGATCATTTGTTCGTTTTAAAGATTGAGGTTAGTCATTAATTAAGATTGTGTTAATTTTTTCTTATTAGATTAGATTCAACTTTATTGTCATTACACAAGTACAGGTACAAGGCAACGAAATGCAGTTTAGGTCTAACCAGAAGTGCAATAGCAGCAAGTGCAGGATATATACAATGGTTGCATAAGTGCAGGATATGGAGATGTACAGGATTTACAGGTAATATGTACAATGAATATAAATATACAGATGGTTATTACTATGACAGGTGAGTGTGTGCTATAAATATAATTACAGGTATCTATAAACAGCATTTACAGGTGAATATGTGCTATAAATGTAAATGTATATACAGATGTTTCTAACTATAAACAGAATTTTACAGGTAGATGTATACAATTGTTAGCTTAAGGTGAGCAGTAGATTTAAGGTAGTGCAATGAGCATGGACAGTGCAAATAAGTGAGTTGCGAAATGTAAACAGTTGGTACTGTATGAACAGTTGATAGTGCAAATGAGCATGTTCCAGCTAAAGTACAGTAGTGCAAGGTGCAAGTGTAAACAGTTGTTACTGTAAGCAGTAAACAGTTGTTGTAAACAGTTGTTACTGTAATGAACAGTCAGCAGTGCAAATGGCACAAATAAGTAACAGAGTGAGCGAAGAGTCTATAAGGGTAGTAGTGGGGGGGGCAGTGAAGGAGTCTGGTGTGGTGGGGGAGTCTGTGAGGGGAGTGGGGTGGTGGGGGGTGAGGAGTGTCTGTGAGGGGAGTGGGATGGTGGTGGGGGGGGGGGAGAGGAGTCTATGAGGGGAGTGGGATGGTGGGGGGGTAAGAGGAGAGTCTGTGAGGGGAGTGGGATGGTGGTGGGGGGGTAAGAGAAGAGTCTGTGAGGGGAGTGGGATGGTGGTGGGGGTAAGAGGAGAGTCTATGAGTGGAGTGGGATGGTGGTGTGGGAAAGATGAGTCTATGAGGGGAGTGGGATGGGGGGGAAGGAGTCTATGAGGAGAGTGGGATGGTGGTAAGAGGAGAGTCTGTGAGGGGAGTGGGATGGTGGGGAGGAGTCTATGAGGAGAGTGGGATGGTGGTAAGAGGAGAGTCTGTGAGGGGAGTGGGATGGTGGGGGGGTAAGAGGATAGTCTACGAGGGTAGTGGGATGGTGGTGAGGGAGAGGGGAGTGGGATGGTGGTAAGAGGAGAGTCTGTGAGGGGAGTGGGATGGTGGTGGGGGAGAGAGGAGAGTCTGAGGGGAGTGGGATGGTGGTGGGGGTAAGAGGAGAGTCTGAGGGGAGTGGGATGGTGGTGGGGGGGTAAGAGGAGAGTCTGAGGGGAGTGGGATGGTGGTGGGGGTAAGAGGAGAGTCTGAGGGGAGTGGGATGGGGGAGAGAGGAGAGTCTGAGGGGAGTGGGATGGGGGAGAGAGGAGAGTCTGAGGGGAGTGGGATGGTGGTGGGGGTAAGAGGAGAGTCTGAGGGGAGTGGGATGGTGGTGGGGGGGTAAGAGGAGAGTCTGAGGGGAGTGGGATGGGGGAGAGAGGAGAGTCTGAGGGGAGTGGGATGGGGGAGAGAGGAGAGTCTGAGGGGAGTGGGATGGTGGTGGGGGAGAGAGGAGAGTCTGAGGGGAGTGGGATGGTGGTGGGGGGGGGTAAGAGGAGAGTCTGAGGGGAGTGGGATGGTGGTGGGGGGGTAAGAGGAGAGTCTGAGGGGAGTGGGATGGTGGTGGGCGGGTAAGAGGAGAGTCTGTGAGGGGAGTGGGATGGTGGTGGGGGTGGGAGGAGAGTGTATGAGGGGAGTGGGATGGTGGTGGGGGAGAGAGGAGAGTCTGTGAGGGGAGTGGGATGGTGGTGGGGGAGAGAGGAGAGTCTGTGAGGGGAGTGGGATGGTGGTGGGGGGGCAGGGGGGTGAGAGGAGTCTATGAGGGGAGTTGGATGGTGGGGGGGAGAGGAGTCTATGAGGGGAGTGGGCTGGTGGGGGGGTTAGAGGGGAGTCTGTGAGGGGAGTGGGCTGGTGGGGGGGTAAGAGGAGTCTATGAGGGTGGTAGGATGATGGTTTAGGGGGAGAGGGGAGAGTCTGTGAGGGGAGTGGGATGGTGGTGGGGGGCAGGGGGGTGAGAGGAGTCTATGAGGGGAGTGGGATGGTGGGGGGTGAGAGGAGAGTCTGGATGGGAGTGGGATGGTGGTGGGGGTAAGAGGAGAGTCTGTGAGGGGAGTGGGATGGAGGTGGGGGGGAGAGGAGTCAGTGAGGGGAGTGGGATGGTGGGGGGAGAGTAGTCTATGAGGGGAGTGGGATGTTGGGGGGGGTAAGAGGAGAGTGGGATGTTGGGGGGGGGGTAAGAGGAGAGTCTGTGAGGGGAGTGGGATGGTGGGGGGGGGAGAGGAGTCAGTGAGGGGAGTGGGATGGTGGGGGGAGAGTAGTCTATGAGGGGAGTGGGATGTTGGGGGGGTAAGAGGAGAGTCTGTGAGGGGAGTGGGATGTTGGGGGGGGGGTAAGAGGAGAGTCTGTGAGGGGAGTGGGATGGAGGTGGGGGGGAGAGGAGTCAGTGAGGGGAGTGGGATGGTGGGGGGAGAGTAGTCTATGAGGGGAGTGGGATGTTGGGGGGGGTAAGAGGAGAGTGGGATGTTGGGGGGGGGGTAAGAGGAGAGTCTGTGAGGGGAGTGGGATGGTGGGGGGGGGAGAGGAGTCTGTGAGGGGAGTGGGATGGTGGGGGTGGGGGTGAGAGAGGAGTGGGGTCAGCAATGGTTAGAGTTCAGTAAAGAGACAGCTCTGGGGAAGAAACTGTTCTTTAGTCTGCTGGTTCTGGTCCGGAGGCACCTGAAACGCCTGCCGGAGGGAAGGAGGGAGAACAGTCTGTGGGCTGGGTGAGAGGAGTCCTTGAGGATGCTGCGAGCTCGACGCAGACAGCGTTTCCTCTGGACGTGCTCGATGGCAGGAAGTGGAGTCCCTGTGATGCGTTGGGCAGTTTTCACCACCCGCTGCAGTGCCTTGCGCTCCGCGACAGAACAGCACCCATACCACACTGTGACACAGTTCTTTGTGGTATAGAGATACTTAAACGTGCTAAAAAATTAAGTCTATAATTCCGTTATTAAAGACAAATACTTTTGCTATATGAAGTATATTGTTTGCAATAGATGATGCACATGAAATGCACCAGGTGCTCTTTTCTTGTGATGTTAGAGACTTTGGAATGATCTGTAATTGCCCTACATAAATTGTGTTATTGAGCTATAGAGTAGTAATGTATTATTCCAAGTCCAATAATACTTCCCACATGAACAAATTGCATATCATATAACTTGATTCAGTGTCAGGTTGCTGTGGGTATGCTAAATTCTATCTTGTTTTTTTTAGTAACAATAGCTGCATGTCATAATTTAGATGGGGATGATGGCTATAAGCTTCGAGCACTTTTAATCTTAAAGACTGATGGTTTGACCTTGAGGTTTTTGAGATAAGATGAGAATAACACTCATCACAGTCCTGCGCGGTGTTCACTCTTCGACAAGACACTTTGACTTAAGTTGGTTTCTGAGATGGTTTTGTCCTTTAGCAAGATGATTAGCTCAAAGTTAATGGATTGGGTACATTCAATCCCTGCGTTTTCTGTATCTTAAGTTGCCTTGTGCTGTTTATTTAAACAAAGTATTGATTTACACAGGTGCTTTATCTCTTGGTTTAATTTAGAGCTGGAATATAAATGAGAAAATTTATAGAACAGGTTTTTGCCTCGGATATATTATCATACATTAAAGCCTGGCTTGTGGTGTACTGAAATGATCACTTTGATTTCCTGCAGAAAAAAGAATGGACCTGGGATGAAAGCAAGATGA
Source organism: Rhodeus uyekii (assembly GCA_037043235.1). Classification (NCBI taxonomy): domain Eukaryota; kingdom Metazoa; phylum Chordata; class Actinopteri; order Cypriniformes; family Acheilognathidae; genus Rhodeus; species Rhodeus uyekii. The sequence goes on along the minus strand of JAWRVZ010000004.1, from coordinate 765,526 downwards.
TGGTGATGCAAGACCCAATATACAGGTGCGGAGCTTCATAAAATATTTATTATTTTAACTGTATCCAGCACTTGACCAATGTATCTGTCAGTCCTGAGAGTAAGTGAACAATACCTTGTGTCAGCTCTCAATTGCAGACTTTTGGTGGGAAAATAAAATGATTTTCATAAACTGTGCTCTTAAATATCACCTTCACAATCACAATGGCAGTTTTTGACTGTTTGACTGTTATGATCAAATTATGTATGAATGAATGGGTAATTGAAGTTGGACTCTCTAACTTAAGAGTAATGCCCATATTTACGGTGTGTGTGTGTGTGTGTATATAAATACCTTGAGATATGAGCATAATCTATTCCAGGACAGAGCTCGTAACTTGAGTTGCTTGAGTTATCTCAAGTCATTTTCCCTATAAGAAATAACAGAAAACAAATTAATCCATTACAGCCCTCTAAAAACTCCCTTATTAGTGCTAATGACAATGGAAAAAACATGTTTTTAATTGCTATGGGAGACACACACACACAATTATAGTATATAAGGATTCCTGTGATATAAAATAAAATGTGGTTTTTATATTATGAGCTCTTAACTTCGAGACAGACAATATAGGCATGTACAACGCATAGGCGGAGTTTCACTTTTGTGCTTGGGGGGGCACCAACCAGGCCAGCAGACCACGAGCTGAGCATTTTGGAACTTTCATTGTTTCCATGGCAACGCGTCATGCATGTTACCTGAAATACCGCAGTCACAAAAAGCGCTATATAATAGATAATTCAAAATAGTCACCAACTTGTTTGCTCAACTTGTTGAAACCTAAAAGAAATCTTATGTGGTTGAAAACACTGAATTGTTGTGATAAATGACAAGCTCTGAGCGCGTCTTTTTTTGGATCAGTGCCAGATATCACGTGAAAACACGTGTGAATTTAACGGTTGATCATGTGACACATATGAACCGGTGTGATCGTACACATCAAAGGATGAGGGGACGGTTATCTGAACTTCTGCTCTTGTTCAGTGCAAGAAAACCTACTCCCTGGCAAAAAAAGCATGTACCCCAGAGGGGCGCGCCCCACTATTTGAGAACCACTGCTTTATACAAAGAATAGCGAATAGAACAGACTCTTTATAGTTGCTGTTTTATTTTGCATCGGCAGTAATAGGGTTAACACGGGGAGTTCAGAAGTGCGGCGAAAAAAGCGAGTGTGTTTAATAGACGGGTGCACTTGTTACAGTGTCCTCTTCTTCGTTCCGATTAAAGTTTTAATCCCTTGACCTGTCATAGAACTACTTCAGACATTACAATATCTTACCAAATGCAGAAGAAGCCGCCTCTTTTTCTGAGATGCGTAGATGTCCACTGTCTTCTCTTCTGATAGATTTGACACTTTTAGTAGTGGATTTATTAAAAAAACGACGAATGTCAATTTTGTTTATTCAGCGCGTAAAACAGAACGAGAAGAGCGTCCACTCACGTACCGCGATACTTTGAGATTCGCAAATCGCGGGAGAATGTAATAAAGCTACAGTAATAAAAAATGTATTAGCCATATCTTACTCATTCTATACACAGAACTAATAAGATAAGACAAATAAAACAAGAAAATATGAATTCTGTAATAACAAAAAAAATTTCAAAGCACAAGGCAGGCATTAATTGACTCTGGTCTGGAGTTCCCCCCCAAACTCCGCCTATGGTACAACGTCGGGTGCGTCGGGTCTGGATCAACGCCAGCCAACGCACACTGAACGTTCTAATCACCGCTGTGATCGTACGTGTAAAAAGGGTTAAATGTAAGATTAAAACCCTAAACTGATGTTTGTTTGCGCGTAAATAACATCTGTGAGCAGATAACAGATCTACGCGCGAAAAAATGGGAGCCTGCAAGCTCATTTTAATCCCTCGCGCATGCATGAAATCTCATCTGCACGCAATACGAGTACAAACATTTCCCACTCTCGTGCACTCGATCTTCTCTCGAACTTCTGTTTTTGCAAACACTTTTATTGTAGTCGACGAACACGTGAATGAAGTGAAAGTGAAGTGAGTGCTCGGCCGCCTAGTCGGCCTCTGTAAGCATGCTCGTATCTCAAATATTTACTTGTATCTCAAAGCAAAAAATTTCTTTGAGATACAAGTAAATATTGCAAGTCTTACTCGTATCTCGGAATACGCTTAGTATATCGGGAAGCTTGTATCTCAAGGTATTACTGTGTGTGTGTGTGTGTATATTAATTTATTGATTGATTAATTTAAGATTGTGGATAAGATCTATGTCAGACAGACATTTTTGGCTCCTTGTGTTTTGTTCCATAGTTACGTTACATTGGTTATTTTTTTCTTAATCTTGATTAAAAAGGGTTTTGTTTTTTCTTCAAGACAGTCATTGCTTTCAACCTCTCAAACCTGGAGAAAACAATATTTAAAAACCTATTCTTTTGGGTTTTGTTTGCTTTCCTTCCTCTGACCAAGCAACCTTTAACAGGAAATTTAGCTTTCTCTAAGACCTTATAACAGCTCTACTTTAATTTCATAACCTGTGAGAGTTGAAAACTTTGCTTCTAGACACAGACCATAAGCCAAACTCTCTCACTAAATTGGATTGTCATTACTGTTAACATAATTCAGTCACTTTGGTTAAAAATGTTTTTGTCACTGTAGCTATAATTTAAGCACTCGAAAAAGGAACAAAAGCATTTTTTGCTGCTGTGCGAATGTGGCCAATGTGATTTTATTTTGTCACTAATGTTTTGCTCTCAGTCTAATTCTCCATTTAATTTAAACTGGTTTGTAAAAACCTGTTTCACATTGCACAGATTTTTCCTCCTTTTGACTAGTTACCTTTGGTATTTCTCTCCACATGATGAAACTTGTGACTGGCTCTCAAATGTCATACTGTGTTAATGTGCTACATTTCAGATAATAATATTAATAATAAAGGCAGATGACATGCATAATCGGAGTGACATACACACTTTCTGCTTTGTAGGATTGTAAAAAAGTTTGTTACTGACCAGAACAATGTAATAAATGAAACCAAGGGATTTACTTGCTCTCATTTCATTTAAGTAATTAGACAGTGGGAGTCTCAGTTAACACCAGATTAGTCTTTTGATTGTGCAAATTAGGACATTCAGTATTTTGCAGATTGGAAAAATCAATGTACAATCTCATTGTACAGGAGTGTACTGAACGCAGCCTTAAAGCAATATTTTTTGAGTTTCTCAAGGAGAATCTAATGGAATTTTGCAGGGCAGGTCAGTGTGAACTGTGTCTTGTCAAATCCTGGACCATGAAATGTTGTGGTTAAAAGTTCAAATCTCTGGATTAGTCAAAAGAAAGCTGCAGAACCCTTGTGGTGACTGTCATGCAGTTGAGACTGCAGAGACAAGGTCATTGGTACCTTGTTACAGCCATTTCACACAGTCACTGACTGTGTTCCACTAAGGTTTGCTGAAGAGGATGCAGGACCCAATTTACCAGTTGCTGACAGACTTAATGAAAAATGAGAGTACTACCGCACTATATCATCAGTATTAATCTTCACTTGCGTTACGCCCTGGTACTAAGCTTCAGGATGATCCAGAGCTTACAGAGAACAACTGCATTCTCACAAATACATCTACCAGTGGTAACCACAGGACAGTCTTCTAAGACTTCAAGAAAGTTGCCAAACCCAGCTTGTTCATTGCCCTTGACCTGATGGCCGAGATATGCAGTCTTTTCCTTGTAGCAACAATAGCAGCCACCTGGAATACAAGTATTTTATCTAGGTTTCAGGTGATCCCTGTGACTCAAGGGCATTTGGAGAAATGCAGTCGGGTTGCACTGTTTTGCACTGGATATTTCATGACTTTGTTTTTTGCGGTTGGAGCAAGACGAGAAAATTGTTAGATTTACAAGAAGCTATGGCGATATGGGCTATTAATGAAATAAGCTTCTAGAAGCCACAGCATTTTTTTTCTTTTTTTTTGTTTGTTTTTGCATTTGTTTATGCATGCATTTCCATTAAAACTTTAATTAATAAATGCTCACCTTTTACAAATTTAGCAAATAAGCTCATTCAGATTTTCTTAGTATTGACTTTTTTTTTTGTGTGTGTGTGCATATGTTTTAGGACAGTACGACTTTTTATTTTTAAGAAAATACAGGACATTTGTCAGGACATTAAATTGAACAAAAGTAAATTTTATAATGTTACAAAAGATTTCTATTAACAAGAAAGCACCTTTCTTGAGCACCAAATCAGAATATTAGAATGTTTTATAAAAATATTTTGACACTGAAGACTGGAGTAATGGCTGCTGAGCATTCAGCTTTGCTATTATAAGTATGCATTTACAAGTGTATATATTACATGGAAAACAGTTGCGTTTAAATTATAATATTTCACAATTTAACTATTTATTTTTTGATCATCAAATAAATGCAGCCTTAGTAAGTGTATATAAGAGACTTTGTTTAAAAGCATTAACAAAAGTACAATAACGTTGGTTCATTGAGACCAAATTTGTAAAGTTTCATTAGCTTAATCGGAATTAAAAGTTCCCTTAGGAATTGTTAGAAAAACATTAGTCTTGGTAAACGGTTACACTAAATGCAGATGTTAAAATGTTTTTTATTGTTGATTGGTACATTTGTGTAGATTTGTATGCATTTTGCAAATGTATTATCCAAAACAACTTGCGTTTTACTTTTCAAATGCTCGCGCATTTCACAGACATTTTTTTTAAACTATAAGAATGACAATTCAAATTTTTTTTTAATCAAACTTTTGTCATTTAGTGTACATTCTGGAATCTTAAGTCTATACAATTCTTAACTTTAAGTAAAACGGACGTGATTTTTCTTTTCTTTTTTTAACTCTTAAACTATTATTGCGTAGTGGCTTCATAATGCAGTTTCAATATAATATCAGTTTAAAAATCATATACAGTAATACCTCGGTTTACGAGCGACTTGGTATACGAGCAAATCGGTGTACGAGCACGGAGGGTCGAATCGGTGTACGAGCATTGTATCGGTGTACGAGAAAAAATTTCCCTCACCAATGCGCAGTTTTGCGTCGAAAAGATCCCTTTATCACCCCTTAACTCGTTCATTCTCTCAGTGTCTCTCAGTATGGGTGCATCATTCACCACAGTGCATTATTGTGGTGAATATGATTACATGTGAATATGATGAAACTTTATTAATGGAGCATGTTACCAACACCACACATTGCATACTAATGAGACTCACGTGTGTTCACAGTCCAACGCACCCAATGACGTTCTTAAAGGGCCATACGCTTTTAGAGAACAGCATCCTATAACAGTTATAACTCTGTACAGATCATATACATAAGTGATTTACAGCAGTTTTACCTCGTGTTGTTGCATTAATTGTGATCGCTATTCTTCACGTTGTAATATCGTTACAAATGTTGAAGGAACTAGTTAATCTGTGTTCAGTAAGTTTTAAGTTAACAGTCGTGTCACTTTAACAGGGCGGGGTTTCAGTCGGCGCTAGACAGAGTTGAGTTCTGAGGGATTTGAGAGAGAGCTCGTAAGCAGAGATAGTTTTGATTCTTCTGTTATGTACGGCGTGGGTTGAAGCCAGAACCGCAATCCGATAGTTCTCAATAAAATCTCTGAATGAGAAGGAACCTGTCTGGTTATTAAAAGAAGCAACGCTACAATGTAGTGAAATATATAAGCAGTAACACCCCACCCCCACCCCCCCCTCCCCTCTCCTCTCCTCTCGATCATCCAGCAGTGAAGAGGTAAAGTGCGTGTTACAGTAAATAGTTAATAATGACAGTTAAACTCTAAAAATACTTAATTAGTATTTATATGAGATCTTAATGGTTATAAGTTTAAATGTAATTAATAGGTTAAAACCCAAAAAATATTTAAAATTTGCATTTATGGTCGTGTGGAACGAATCAAGTGATTTTTAGTGCGTTCTTATGGGGGAAATTGTTTTGGTGTACGAGCATTTTGGTTTACGAGCTCGCTCTTGGAACGAATTAAACTCGTAAACCGAGGTATTACTGTACTTTTTTCAGCTGCATTCATATAGTTTGGTAATGAAACAAACCCATAAGCGGATGTTAAAATCAGTTTTGAATATTACAACATTCAAAAGGAATGCAATAATTTTATGCATCATTCCTGGACCACAATGTTGGGATCGGTACAAAACAGTAGCCAACATCTACATTAGCACTGCTGCAAAAGCCCAAGAATGCTTAATCTCCCAGGCAACATGTGAGCATTAGAATATGAAAAGCTTTCTCGGTCGTCCTTGCTCAAGGGTGTGTGTGCAAGCATGTGTGCATTTTGTTTCTGTTTGTTTGTGTGTTGAGGACACACAAACCATTAGTGGTATTTCTACCTCCCATTAGTGCTGGAGTATCCACCACAAGCGACCGATAATACATGACTCCATGATTAAAACTAACTCAATCATTATTATGATGGATACCTCACATACTGGCATCTTCATATTTTACATTTATACATTTGGCAGATGCTTTTTATCCAAAGCGACTTGCATTGCATTCAAGTAACACTATGAATCAGGTCTTGCTTTCCCTGGGATCGAACCCATGACCTTGGCGTTGTAAGCACCAATGCTCTACTGATTGAACTACACCTGCAAATGCACCTCTCTTGTACTGCAGATTGCTTGTACTCCCTCTTGTGTAAAAATATGGTTTTGGGAGAGGTTTTGTGAATTTTTTATTTTTTTATAGATTTGAGCTTTCGTCCAGATCCTCTCATTACCATATCACCAGTATCATTGGTCCCAGCAAGAGGCGGAATACATTACAAAATATACTAGGCGAAAGGAACATAAACCAAGTAATGAATGGCCGGTTTTTGTACCTACAGGCTCAAATCAATGTGCTTATGAGTCCATCTCATCAAAATGTCACCCACACATTAACCGGATTAAGCAATATTTCAATGTTTTGTTCAGTTCCAAGTTCACCAATTATTAACCGTTATGGATCGTCTGATGACCGCTTTCAGACAGACAGTTGATTACATCTGGCACTGACACGCATCTCAAATGCAAATGCTTGTGATTAGGTTTTTTTGGGCAGGACCCTTAGGACAGTGGTTGATTTACAGGTGAGCAAGCGGTCAAGTCTGACATTCATCAGGACGGCTTTGCATTAATGTTGCAAACTCTGGGATATCTGATAAGTGTCTGTATAATTACATGTATATTGTGGTTTAAATTATTGCATTCGTTTCAACTAGGGATGTGTGCAATGATTAATTTATTAGTCTACTGCTTTATGTAGAGAGGCGTATGTGTCGGTTTGCTAAACGGGTAAATAAAAAATAATTATATATATGTATATACATCTATATACAGTATTTCTTCTTTTAGTGCGAATGGAATATCAATGGCGGATGGTTGTAGTAAATGTTGCAATGATTTGCTTGTTTTGGCTAGTCTTTTCTCTCTTTTGTGATTTTAATGTTGTTATGCTTGGCTCCAGTGGAAATATTATATGCCAGTTTGACATGAGTTTACATAAAACTTCTCCGTCTCCTCCTCCTTCAAAATACCTCACACCTCGCTCGTCTTTCGAGTGGCCATTTTTAAACCCGCTGCAACTGACAAAGAAAACGCATGAGATATCTGAGGGAAAGATCTACTCATATTTTATTCAAATGTTTTATTTTTAAAAACTTTTTCTACAATCTACAATCTTTAGCAGTAATTGCTGCTTGTGATCGGATCACTGTATAAACGAAAGCTCAGACAAGGAGATCTGACTGTATCATTACTTTTGTATCATTTTCCCAATGGTTTGTGTGAGTCACTAAGGAAAGGGTGGAAAGAGCAGGTTGTGATTAGTGGCAGTTTGATTTTGGTGTAAATGTAGTAATTTTGTGTGTGCTAGTGCATTTAATGATATTTCTTTTTCAGTAGCATGGACTGCATGCACATGGCATTACTGTTAAATGTTGTTCTGGGCACACCCTGATAACGGCTATATTTTCCTAATTGTTTCCTACATGTACAACCACTGAAACCTTTGATCTCACTACTCAGTAAATGCAATGCAAAAGTTAGTCAATCCAACTGTAACTTTAGTTCAAAGAGAGACAATTTCCATTGCTTTTCTCCATTATTTGCATTTTCTACTTTGCTGAAGTAGCTTTTGCATTTTTAAATTAATGTTATGTAAATGTTTTGTTTTCCACTTGTTTATTACTATTAACTACCATTTCAAAAATTGGAAAGAACACATTAAATTGCTCAAAAGTGACAATAGAGACATTAACTGTGGTCATTACAATGGTCTGAAAGAGTTTGCCCCCTTCCTGATTTCTTATTTTTTTGCATGCATGTCACACTTAAATGTTTCAGATCATCAAACTAATTTAAATGTTAGTCAAAGATAACACGGGTAAGCACAAAATGCAGTTTATGAAGGTGGTTGTTATTAAGGGGAAACAAAATCCTAACCTACACAGCCCTGTGTGAAAAAAGTGATTGCCCCTTAAACCTAACAACTGGTTGGGCCGCCCTTAACGGCAACAACTGCAATCAAGTGTTGAGTCATGAGTCTTTTACATAACATCTTTCAATGAGTCATAAAAAAGTAGCTCAAAAATATTAAGCTGCCCAGCTCGTAAGAGATGTTACTTGAGCACATCACTTGATTTCTTAAGTATCATGTGACACTGAAGGCTGACTAAAACAAACAATAGTCGAAGACTGTACATCTTAAATTTAATTCTCTATTAATGTGCTGAGTTGCCATATTGCCTGGCAACCTTACAGTTAATCAAGCTAATGAACTTTATTACGTGGCAGAAATATTGTTCATTTTGATTCTTCTTACTATTAATTTACTTGTTAATTGAACATTGGTTCGTCACATGAACAATAAGCTAGTCAATGCTGTGTATTAAAGTAATTCTTCTATCTTTTGGCCCCTTTAAAATGTAGTAAAATGCCTCGAGTGGCTTATTGCTTTAATAACCTATTTAGAAGAATTGTTGGTCTATATAGATATATATAGAGAGAGAGAGAGATGGACCTGTCACGATCATGAGTTTTAATGAATATAATGCAGTCTCAAACCCACAAACCTCATATTGTCTAACTGCGGTTATCTAATTGTGATTTAGATTTGAATAGCTATGATCAGGTGACTAATCAAATGCATTTAACATTTAGTCTATTGTTGACTTTCTTAACAGCTCTGTTTAGGCAAACATCCAGTTCCTTGTTGTGGTAGTATAAGATGATGTGAGGTACACATTTACATCTGTACAAGTGTACAAAAAGTACACCAAGTACAAGGTATCTGTAAACTTTCTGTTTGACTTTTGTACAGAGATGCACAACCCATCATGCTATTGAAGAGTCAGCAATGTACATTTCCAAAAAGCTGTCGTCTTATTTAGTTCACTTTCACCAGATTTTATTCCCAACTCCTGCTACCCTTTATCATTTAAGTGTGCAGGAAAGATTGTAAGCTCTTCTGGGAAATCTTTTCCTTACTGACACAAGGGTCTAGTTGTCGGTGTCTTATTAAAGTTCTGACTTGTTTCCGTCTTGAAGTTGATATTTGAATCATTTCCTTCAGTGGTTCTTGCCTCATCTCAAACTTTCTCTAACTAGAAAAGTATAGACTATTTCCCCCCCAAGTAATGATTTGTAACTTTTCTTATACTTTTTAATTGTCATATGATTGTGTTATGATATCGGAGTTAAATGATGTATCATGGTAATATTTGATTGATGCAATGGCGTGCATTCAGGATGATCAAATTTCAGTGAATTGGCATTTTAATAGTTCAGTAAAATACATGAATTTCTGAATTCAGTTAGCTTTGTTGTTGTTTTTTTGCCTTATTAGTACTTTATAACACTGTGTGTGACATTGAATATTCACTGGACAACTAAGTACTAAATTTAACATCTTTATATCTTACATTTTTAATAGACATTAACTTGTTTTTTGTTTTACAACTTTATTTTTAAGTGTATGTTTTCAAGAACTTAAGGGAGCTTTCTAAAAATAGAAAGCTTTTTTTTTTGCTTTTTGGCCATTCATTTACATTACGACACTGTTTTGTAGGCCTGAAAATATTAACTTTTGAAAATGTATTTCAGTGCTGGCGTGAAGATGCAGATCCGTGTGAATGGGAATCATTTTGACAATGTTGTTAGCTGTACAAGAAGAAACTCAAAAGAAAAACGTTTCTGTTTTTAGTATATCATTGTGTAAACACTGTAAATTTTTCGATTTAAGCAATTTAAAACATTTCTTTCCTTATATACTATCACAGAAATGTTTGTAGTTCAGATATAAACACTGTCTACAGAAGCGATCAAAATATGCAAATCATACAATTAATTTGACATCCAGAAAAGAAACAAGTATAGAAAGAGTCATTGAACTATTCATTCAAACAGTTTTTTTTTTTAATAATTAATTCAGATTTAATAACATTAAATCATAGAATGCAGCACTTAACATTTTGTCAGAACATCTAGGAAATTAGATGTTATTTTGTTTTGCTGTCTGTTCAGAATCGTGGGAGAGTCATCATCTCTGTTTGAAGCAAAAAACAATTGTAATAAAACGATTGTGACTCTCAATTTATCCATATTGATGGCACTCTACTTTGATCAGTGGTTGTTGTTGTTTTTTTGTTTTGTTTTTCTTGTTGAACAAAGATTATAGGAATTATTAGGTGACTTTTTTTAAAGACTTTCTTGACAGTGGCATTTATCAGTAAACCCATTATTTTGATTGATTGAGTGCAAGTATTAATAAAAATACGGAAAATATCATTTTGTGGCTAGTATGTTTTCTCCCAAAAATGAAGTGAATGGCATTATTAGGTTTGAATTGCAGATGTCTCTTGCGGGATGACCTTGGTGCACTTCAAACTCAACTTATTCAGCAGACATTTTCATCAGCAGAGTGGACAAGGGAAGGCCAACAGGAAAACTGCTGACACTAATTGGATTTAATGCTGTGGTTTTGCCACGCAATGCTTCTGTTACCACATGTGAGCTGACTTTTAGCACTGCAACATATTGAGAAATGTTATTCTAATAAAAATAGTTTAATTTAAAAGTCACATACGATCCATTTCCTATTGCTCCATTTTGGCATACTTATTCCTTGCAAAGAAAGCTTGCTTTTTTAGCATGAATTGCTGTTGTTATGTTTTCCTTCTGGAAAGTCACAGATGAATGCTATCAATTTATGTGCCAGGCGGATACGCATTTTCTTTAGCACTGTACCCGTGCTGCCATTTGCGTAAACCTCATTGCACAGCACATTTAGCTTGTAGCACTGCATCTGATGTTCCATGAATACATAAAAGGTCCACCACATTGGTCTTCTAAATGAGCCACCGGAGGCCTTGTGGGGTGAGAGGTGTGGCTGATGAAGTGTGCTGAGCATGTCATCTGTTTGTGGGTGATTACTGTCGGAATGCTCTGAATGGCTGTTGATAAAGCAGAAGCGGAGGCAGATATGCCCTCAGCGAGGCTTATTGCATAGACAGAGATTTTCTATTTTCCTCTATTTTGTGTTAAACTCAATTACAGGAGGCTTGGAAAGTCATAAACTATAACTTTTTAATGAAGGACATCCCTGAGAAGCCAGAATACACATCCTAGGCTGTTTTAAGAGGGATGAATGTAAATCTTCCCAATATTCCATATAGTTTGGTCCTTCGTCAACCTTGAAGTAGTTTTTCTAAGCTGCTCATAGTTGATGGGCCCCATTGACTTGAAAAACAAATTCATCAACTGTTTAATTATTGACATTCATCTTTTGTGTTCACCAGAAAAAAGAAATTCATACGTGACATTTATATTTTTGGGTGAACTATCCCTTTAAGGAAAATGTGTCTGTGGTTTGTAGATGTCATTTTCTTTGCATAGTAACTTTAGGTGCATTTAGTATGTGTTAAGTTAGAATGAATGTACTTCTCAAAAAAAATTAAGGGAACACTTAATCATCACGATATAACTTCAGGGATCTCAATCTGTCCCATTAGGAAGCATAAGTGATTGTGAATCCTTTTCACGTGCTTTGGTGCAAATCAAAGTGACAACCAATGCACTGGAGAGACAATAGAAAGAAGAAAAAAGGGAATGATTTTGCAGATAGTGGCCATAGACCAGGGGTGGGCAAACTTTTTGTCTCGCGGGCCACATTGGTTTCTAAAATTTGACAAAGGGGCCAGAATAGAAGGATAGTGTGTTTGTGTGAACTAATATAAATGAAATGTAAAAACCATTACATGAAAAGATTTGGCCTTTAACATGCACCAAAACATCAGGGTTCATTGATACATTTTCCAAATGTCTTAATTTAATAACACAGTAGATAAAATCCCATTCAGTGTCAGTGAGAACAGTGTTGTTGATCTCCTTCATTTGCAAGTGCATCAAAGTCTGGAGTTAGTTTTGTTGTGGCTATTCTCAGGACAGATCCGAACTCCATCCCTTCACATAACTTCTGAAACTTCGCAATGCAGCTCTGGCTGACAGACAGTTTAAATAACATAAGTGCGGCCATTTGATAAATTCAAAATCATGACTGAACTCTACCCAGCTAGACAAACGCGAACATGACTGTTATTTTCATGCCCTGATTCCTACTCAAAGGTAACAGAGGTTACTATAGTAACCGGAGACGTTCCCTTTCGATAGCGGTGTTCAATCCCCGTAAGAGAGATGCAAATCAGCTGAAAACACGGGGAATCAAACACCAATCACAGCGACAAGGCACACAGCTCAACCAATGGTGACGCCGCCAGGTGTGCTCGCTCCTGATAGGTGCAGATAAACCAATGAAATTAGTCGCTGAAGGCTACCAAAATGTGCATACCAGAAAGCCTGAGAAATAGGTGTCGGCTAGTTAACTCGGCTCTGTGACGAGCTTTGAAGATGTTCATGACGCTGAATGTCTGTTCACATACATGGGTTGAGCCAAATAACATCAGCTTCTGTACTGACATTGAGTCTGTACATTTGCCGTCAGAGCCGTAGCCGTCTGGTGTTTTTGGAGACTGTTTGATAGCGTAGTTGGCATGTTTTGTGGCAAAATGACGGCTGATGTTGTATTCTTTAAAAATCGCTAGAGTTTCTTTCAGATATACAGCCCTTAATCGGACGTCAGCGAAAAACATACTAACTGTCTACTTTTCTTCGTTTTTACTGAAGAGCGCAAAGTGCAAAACATCACACTCAAACAAAGCTCAATGTCTTTGGAGTGTGCCATCTGTTGGGGAAACACTGACCTTACAGGGAAAAGTCAAATGAAGGAGGTTTAATTATAATAAAATTTATATTGATAATATAACTTCAAGTTCGACGGGCCGGATTAAAAAGCCCAACGGGCCGCATATGGCCTGCGGGCCGTAGTTTGCCCACCCCTGCCATAGACAGTTGTTCTCTCCTTTTAGAGGAGATTCATCACATTTTTATAGTTTAGTACTGTTTCATCACTTTTGTAATAGTTCAACACGATTTTTTTTTTTTCTATCCAGTATCCATTTAAAAAATTATCAGTTGATTTAATCTGTTATTTGCAGGTATGGCCCAACCTAGTAATCAGTATCTGTAAAATCAACTATTGGTCGACCAATTCTTCGTGACTGAATTGTCTTTAGTTTTGTTAGTGTCCTAGTCACTATCTCTAGCATGAGCTGTCCTGCTCCTCAAGAATGCCACATCCATACATGTCATTGCAAGGATGTTTGGTGTGTCTCCCAGCACAGCTTCAAGGGTATGGAGGACATACCAGGAGATAAGCAGTTACACGAGGAGAGCTGGTCAGGGAATAAGAATGGCAGCAACCCATCAGCAGGACTGGTGTCTGCTCCTTTGTGCAAGGAGGTACAAGAGGTACATGCCAGAGCCCTAAAAAAATTACTTGTAGCAGGCTACTGGTGTGCATGTTTCTGACCAAACTGTCAAAAACCGGCTTCATGAGAGTGGTATCAGGGCCCCACATCCTGTAGTGGGACCTTTGCTCAGGTCTGTGCTGCCCGATTGGCATTTGTCCAATGGAAGTCTGCCATTGTTACCTCGTTCTCTTGGAGCAAGTTGAATCAGCCCTCAGTATGTTGATCATTTTGATTCTCATTGACTGTTGCCATAATTTTGTTTTTGAAAAAAATTATAGAATGTATGTAACTTTCAAAATGAACATTTCATTGAGGTCCAATGTGTGATTTGTTCCTTTTACAACTTTGTTTGATTTTTGTCATGTGAATTCCTTTATACAGAAAGTCAGAAAGCTGTTTCATCCAGTGAAGCACAATATATTTGGAACGTTCTCAAATCATGCTCATCAGGTTTTACACAAACAAACAAAAAAAATTGTTTTTGTTTAAGTAAACAATTCTCAATTTAGAACGTCTTTGTTTTTACTGAGATGCTTGAAGTGGGTGACAACATTACTCTTAGGAAGGAGAAAGTTGTGTGTGCTTGCAGATTTCCAAGAGCCTAGAGACCAGAGAGAGGTCTCATTAGACATGTCAGAGGGAGCTCAGAGGAATAGATGGATGGCTCTTAATTATTGACCCGCTTGGCAGATTACGACACTGAGATTGAGATTCCTCTCGCCTTTCTCTCTTTATGGCCCTGTCGCTATGTAACAGACACATCTATTCAGAGTCTGTCAAAGCTGCTGAAGGAAATACAGGAGTTATTACTGTACAAACTCATTTATTCCTCTTAAATAATAGACATTTAAGGGTGATTATATATGTTTGTACTCTACAGTGAAAATGAATTAAAAAGACTGCACACCCTGTAAGATGTGTAGACCCAAAAACTCCAAGAGAAATGATTAAAAACAAGCCAGCACAATGAGGAAAAAGACAAATAATTGTGAGATAAAAGCACCGTTTTAATGACAAATGGTTTGGTCATAACATTGAGAAAGGTCACATGACCAAAATGTTTGTCATTAAAACTGGTTTCATCGTGTACAGACCTCATGATAAATTCGGGGCAGTCCTGTATTTTACATGCAATGTCCTGCTCCCAACAGAGGTTTATTCTGGTTGCCATTTGTTGTAATTATTGGTCTGTTTTTTAGTTTGATTGGTTATAGTTGTTCAATTAAGTTATTAACAAAAATGTTTATTGACAGGTTTGGTCAGTCAAAGAAATAAATGTATCATAAAGATAATACTGATTGAAACTCAATAAAATAAGTGTAAGTCAGAAATACAGTTCATTAAAATGTGATGAGAGAAAAAGAGCATGGCAAATATATTAACACATCTTTTTTCTTTTTTTGTCCTTTTAAAGTTTTATCCAGTTTTGTCAGTTTGCAGATTACTGCTAGATATTGTTTTTCATTCTGAAATAATTATTGACCAATTTTTGTATTCATTTTTCAATTTGTGGCAAAAAAATATTAGAACTAATATGGTGTGGTGAAATATTGAATAATTTTAAACCGTTTATTGGTTATGTAGTTAATTGCCCCATTAAAAGAACACTAAATACTGCCTAAAGATCTATCAGTTGCTTCCATAACTATTGAGAAGGAAGTTAAAATATCTGGTGTGTATGCGAGTAATTGAACAAATTCTAGATACATTGCTTTAGATGTATTGAACATATAACATATGTACATGCTGATGTTTTAATGCTCATCAGGTGTATTATCCAATAGCTTATTAAAACAAACATGCTCTTTTGGAAATCAATAAATTAAATAAACTTTACAGGATTATATTATAACGGGTTAAAGTTTAGGTTTAACTGATCTGGTGTGACTGAAGTGAATGTTTTTTGGTCACCCACTGTTTTTGGGCCACGTGCAATACACGTCTCTGACCTGCCCTGATGTTTTATCGTGGCCACCCTGTTCTCTCCCAGCTTCACGTGTGTATGCACATATGTATTGTTACCAATGGCACTTCAGTTTTAATGTTTTTATTACCATAATTAAAGCTGGTTAATGATTACAATAGTTTTAATAGAAAAAATAATGCATTAAAAGGCCTGTTCCCCATGTTTAAGTTATAGGGAGAGCAGAGAGAGAACAGGAAATGTTGACAAGAATAGAGGAGAGCGGGATCAGGAAATGACGCAAGTCGGACCTGAACCCCTGTCGCCTGCATGGGAATGTCAGAGCTCGCGCTAACTGCTAAGAAAAAAAGAGAGGAAATTTTTTTTTTCAAGTCAGCTACTGTGTTTAGAGCTGTGTGCTGAAAATGCTTGTTTCAATGAATTTCCTAATGAAAAGGTAAAATGGCTATGTCAGCGCAAGACCTCTTTCCCTCCTTCACTGTCAAGAATGACTTTCTCCCTTTCATTGTTTTACTTTCTCCCATGTCTCTGTACAACAGCCAAGTCAGAAAATTCAGTCTTGGCTTAAATCCTCTCGAGATTGACAGCATTTGTAAATGGCACTGTTGAAAATAAATGTGGTGTTTGCCAGTAGTAAATTCGTGAGCTATTGTTTAATGAAACATTGTGTATTTAAATATTTAGTTTGTTTGTTTTTAGGTTGACTGGATTTCAGGATAGTGTTTTCTTCAACTTTTCAAATGCCACCAGAATGCTGATATTTGACATAAGCCCACAGCTTGCATAAAGCTTCTGCCGTTTCTACACTTCTTGCTGTTTTTTTTCCTATTGCTACCATTTTATTTCCTTCATTCATATCTTATATAACAGAGGACTACTACATGATTCAGACGTTATGGGAACCCAGAATTTCAGATTCGTCTCTGGTTTGATTTTATCTTGGGGTTCTGTCAGGTTTGAGTTTGTAATTGAAATAAAATCAATTTTAGTGTTCTAAATGTTAAATGTTAACATGCTTTAATGTTCAAAAAATACATTTTCACAGACCTGTACTTTGTTGTAACTCCTCTATGGCCAGACTTTCTTAAATGTGTCAATTTCTTCATGGCCCCTCCTTACGAAAAGCATTCTCTGCTCTGATTGGCCAGCTGACCCAGTACGTTGTGATTGGCCGAACACTTCAAGCGTATCTTGTAAATGTAACGGCAGCTTCAGCTTCCAAAGCAATTACAGTGGAGTTCGGTTATCATATTAATCGTTATCAAATAAAATAAAACCATATTGGGTGTTGGTTATCTCGCTAAACGGTTATCTCGACGCTTTTATGCAACCCCTGAGGCCGTCGAGATAACCAACACCCAATATGGTTTTATTTTATTTGATAACGATTTATTTGATGAAGCTATCACCATACTATAAAAATGTACATACACTGTATATGTTTGCTAACAACAAAAGGCATATGTGCACCAACTGACAGCAGAGATTTACCAGTATACAATAAAAACACCTTCGATTCTCAATACAAACATTTAATTATATTCTCCAACATTGCAAACACAATTTCGCTCGCAGCGTAAACAGTACGCTGTACTAGATTGCATACTTTCTTGCGTTCTGCCTGTCTAATGTGCTTTCTCAACAAATTCGTTCCACTTCAAAAAAGTCGACATAATAGTATTGGCGAGTTAACCGGGAGTCAAGATAAGTGAACTCCACTGTAAAGGCAGTTAATGTAGTCAGTTTTACCATATTGAGTCGAATTCTGAAAAGGCAGATGATCAAGCCGATCGAGCGGAACCTGATACTTAAATGTATTTACAGAACACAAGCATGTGAGGAATGTCGCCAGTTTAATATGGGTGCATACTGTTTCAGCTTTGCTTGAACAGCCAGTGTGAAACCGAGCACTGCATCTACTTTTTACCACAAGTTGTAAACGAATGGAGGATACTATGTTTGTAAACTTATATCCATCTCTGCACTTTTGAAAGAACGTCAAACAATATGCGTTAGTCTACACTGCAGAAAACTCCTAATTTGAACAGTCAGTAGTAAATAATAAAACATACAGGCTCTAGCAAAGCGCTAGATTGCCCTAGCAAAGTTGGAATTGCCCCATTTAAAAAATTTTTTTTTTTTAAGTATTTTTTTTCGAAATAGCCTTTGTGCACAGCCGGCCTTGTTCTCTCTCCGGTTCAGGAAAATGTGCTGCACACACATGGACATTTGTGTTGTACTGTTCTGGAGGATTGTTGTAAACACACAGCGTCTCCAAAACATGGCAGTGACAACTGATGCCACACTTATATTTATATTACATTTATATTGTATTATTATTTATATTATATTCAAATCAGTAAGTCGTGGCTCGGTACAGAAGAGGTGAGAACAAAACATAACATTTTTTTTTACATTTATTAAGTAGTGAACAAATTACATTTTTGGCTTTCAATTAATTTAATTATAATTAAAAGGTTCTAATAAAAAATATTTCTGCTAATGCTGTAAACCTTATAGGGAGCCCTTGGTTGCACAACAGAGGCCAAACTATTAACCTAATTAATAATAATAATAATAATTCATTACATTTATATAGCGCTTTATCAAAGTCTCTCAAAGTCGCTTTACATGGAAGGGGGAATCTCCTCAACCGCCACTAGAGTGCAGCATCCACCTGGATGATGCGACGGCAGCCATATTGCGCCAGAACGATCACCACAAACTAGCTTTATTGGTGGAGAGGAGACAGAGTGATGATGCAGCCAATCAGAGAAAGGGGATGGTTAGGAAGCCATGATGGACATATTTGGCCAGAATGCCGGGGTTACACCCCTACTCTTGCGAAAGACATCCTGGGATTTTTAATGACCACAGAGAGTCAGGACCTCGGTTTATCGTCTCATCCGAATGACGGTGCTCATTTCAGTACAGTGTCCCCGTCACTATACTGGGGCGGTAGGACTCACATAGACCAGAGGGTGAGCACCCCCTGCTGGCCTCCTAACACCACTTCCAGCAGCAATCAGTCTCCCATCCAGGAAAAGACCACACACATCCCCGCTTAGCTTTTGTGAGCAACCAGTCGTAGGCTAGAGGGTGACATTGCTGCCGGCGAGGTTAGGTTAATAATTAACTTAAATTCAGTGGCTGTTTATTTTGAGAGACAATAATCAACACTCAAATAACATTGTACACAAACGTGTAAACTACACATTTTTGCATTAACCTTTAAATATAATTATATCTTTTTACTCTAATTCGTTGTTGAAATAAAATCCTTTGCATGGTGGCTGGCATTGTCATGACTGATATTTTAAATGTGTATTAAATGATTAAGACTTTTAAATGATTTTTAAATGATTAAAAATACAAAGAATATATAGGCTTATATAGTGCATATATTTAGCAAAAGAGTTGCGATCTAACAAGCTGTGGATTTGCCTTAAGTTAAAGCAATGTGACATTGTTTACAAGCTGTTTTATTGATTTCTTTCTGCTTTTGAAACACTGAGTGACTTCAAGACTTGATACACTTCAGTAAGTTGTACTGTGTCTTTCAACAGGCCTTCAGATGTTCATTTGTTTATTCTGTAATTAGTATTAAAGAGCAAGAGATGATTGCTCTTCTTGCTGCCTTTTGAACTAGGGTGCCTATACAGGGATTTGCCACGCCACATTAAAGAGCGTCAAAACCGTATTTATTGTTTGAATTTCGTTAGAAAATTGAAAGTAACAAAATGCAGACCTTACTGCGTTTATTGGTGATTAATCTTCGTCACTGTATTCCTCGTGTACACAAGCCTTCATCATGACCTGAGAATACTGTGGGTGGTGTATCACGGTTTTTCGGTTTGGTTTGAATATTGTTACACTAGTAATGAATATTCATATTAAGTGCATTTCTACCACTTAATCAAAAATCATAGCATTCAAAAGATACTGTTTGGTGAAATGTTATTTTTCTGATTAAGCAGTAGAACCAACACTTTCACTAGATCAGTGTTTTTCAACCTTTTTTGAGCCAAGGTACATTTTTTCATTAAATAAAAGGCACACCACCAACCGAACATGTTAAGAAATGAAACTCTGTAGCCTATATTAACAATATATACAGGCATTCTTATCAAAGTATCTTGAATGGGAATCAAATAAACACAAAGAAAAAAGTATTTTATGATTAATTAGTTTAAAAAAAAATGTTTTTAGACCAATTAGGTGAAATTGAATCATTTTCCACGGCACACCTGACGATCTCTCAGTGGTTTAAAAACACTGCACTAGATAACAATTTCAGAGATACTGTAATAAAAATACAAATGTGTACCTTCACCTATTAACTGGAGCAACCCTGAAACCCTGAAAAAAGAAACCCTGGAGAAATTAATCCATTTGGATGACATATAATTTGGGCTGTTTACAGTCACAGTACAAATTATGTTAGGTCAGCATGTAGCCAAAGGACACAGCTTGTGCAAAAGGAAATGTCGCAGGTGACATGTTCCTCAGTCCTTTTCATTTCTGTAGCTCTGGAGAAATTGCAAATATTGTATGGAAATTAAAGAGGCGGCCAATAAGCTTCAGGAGAAGGTGCTTAGAAGTGTTTGTTCTTTGCAAAGCCTTTTAGCAACGCCATTTCTTATGCAACTGCTGCTGATGGCAACAGTATAAATGCGCAGTTAAAAATCCTGTTTGTTTGTGTGCCCTCAGCAAATGCAAAACTGCATGAAAGCCCAATCAAAACACATTAATCATCTTCACAGAAATTTGCCGCTTGAACTTGACAACATGCCCGTGAAAATCCCCTGACTCATTGGATGAGGCAGCTGACATGTCAAGACAAATATTTATTTTTATCAGGCAGACATGAAGCCATAAACGATTGGGGTCCAGTGGCCCTCTTGAATCAAGCCATTTCGTTTTTGTGCTAGTTGAGTACAACGGATGGAAAAACAGTCGCATCCTAAATCATTTCCATGTAGATAACACTTGAGTTCGACTATATAATTTGAGCGTCGTGTTAAGTGATTACAATGATTTTGCTACCCAGCAGCCTGCTAAACAAGGAGCAGCCACCCCAGGAGGCATTTGACAGTGACTGAAGTGTGTGTGTGTGTGTGTGTGTGTGTGTGTGTGTGTGTGTGTGTGTGTGTGTGTGTGTGTGTGTGTATGTGTATGGGGAGTCCCTTATGATGATGGGACTGGGGTCGTGTCAGCTCTAAAGAAATGGTGACATTTGTGCATCTTTATTGTCACTCAGAGTCCAAGTTTTGCACCAGGAGCAGGAGAACTGGTCTACTGTTATTAACTGGAATATAATAAGAGGCATCAATAATTCAGATCTCTTTGCAAAGGAAATCATGGCTCATCCATAGAAATGTCATGACCACACTTGGCTGTGTAGAAAGAAACATTAAATCCACCAAAGGGACAGTAGAGTTTGAAAATGATTGTAAAGAGCAAAGTTATGACTTGACGACATCCAGAATGAAAAAATAAGTCTCAATAACATGTTTTATAAGAAAGCTTGTATAAAACGATATGTCTTAAGACTTAAAAGTTAGCTAGCACTAGCTATTGCGCACCTCAAGGGAAAGAGAGTTCCATAGGTGGAGGTGGGGGGCAACATGGCTAAAGGATCTGGCACCCTTAGTAGTAAGTTGACTCCGAGGTACCACGAGAGAAATTGAGAATTAAGATCTAAGAGTGTAAACCTGGAGAAATTGAGTAAGATATTGTGGTGCAAGATTATGAAGTGCCTTATAAGTGAATAGCAAGATTTTTAATTGAACTCTATATTTTACAGGAAGCCAGTGCAATTGCTGGAGAACTGGAGAAATGATCAGTATAAGGTGTTCTGGAGAGAACATGCACTGCAGAATTCTGAACCAGTTGCAGCTTATGTAGCACTTTGGAGGGAATACCTGTGAGAAGAGCATTGCAGTAGTCTATACGTGAGGTGACTAGTGCGTGAATGAGAACTGCAGTATTGTTATTTCAAAGAAAGGGACGGGGACAATTAATGTTATGCAAATGGAAGTATGCAATCCGTGTAATATTAATATATATAATAATTGCTATGCCCAACTCAGTGAAGTAATGCGCAAACGTACAATGTCCTGCATATAACTCTTGTAGCAAACTTTAAAAACAAATGTTTTAGTCATAGTACTTTGTCATTATTCATTGTTTTTTCATTGAATCAGAATGAATACTTTGAGACTAGAATGCTAATGTATTATAGCTCTAGCCTTTTCTGCCTGTTGAATGGGTGTCCTTGCCTCTAATATAGAAATAGCATTACCTGGTCATTGCCGTCTTTATACAGTATATATCAGAGATGAGATGAGCTAAGCAGCACTTTACCTTCTAGTAAGTGTGATTAGCTTATTATATTCTTGTTAAATTAGGCCTCAGGGCTGTCTAGTAAAATCACTCTTTCTATTTTGATGAGCAAAGTAGTGTGCGTTACATATACTCAGCAGATATTTCAGCTCCTCGTTTTGCTTTAAGGCTTGATAAATTGAAGTGTGGGGAGGGAAAAAGCTTTTAAACAGCATGTGTCATCTGTGCAAATCGCTGATGCAGCATGTCTCCCTTAAGTGTCAACAGCAAAGAGAATTCAATTAATGAGCAGTTTCTCTTCTCCAATCTGTCCAGGACTGAGCGTCCGAATGTAACCCTGAGTTAACTGGTGGATTGTTGTCTAGTACATCTTTCACTATTTAAGTCACTATTTGTATCGCCAAGTTCTTACATGTAACATGTTATTCTCATTATGTGTGTGTTTTGGATCCAGATTAAGTCTAGACTGGTCCAAATTAAGACTATATTGATATGTAAATATTGCCCAAGCTAATACAACGATACAGGATATTTGTTAGCTGTAGAAACAGTTAATCACTCTCAGGCTTGTAACACGAAAGCTTAATCTACGCTTTCTCTTCAGTGGGGAGATCAATAGTATCTACTTTCTAATGTCTCAGATAATTAGAGGTGTGGGATGCATATCTGCTAGTTTCACAGATAATTGAGAAACATATATTATATATAAACATACTCGATAATGAAATTACAACCAGTAATTTAAATTTTGATTGTATATCTTATTTTTTTCTCTGTGTGTGAGTTTTTTTTGTTAGTTTGCTTTTTTTCTCCAAGTTAGCATGCAATTAATATTCTGTACTGCATTGTGTTTAAGGTCATTTTAATCGAAATGAGTAACTATGATATTTTCCATATTCCACTTATTTGTCAATAAGTAATAAGCTAAATGCTACTTACATCTGTATAGGTTTGTTTGGAGGACTTTGGGACCTCTCTTACATTTATGTTCTGTCTGCAGTCCTATGTGCACAATCATCCAGTCGATAGATCTGTTTTTATCATCTCGATGTGAAATGTTTTAAAGATGGAGTGTCAAGTTTAAAACTAAACGCGTATTCTTTTAGTTAAAGGTACATTGGTAATTCAAATGCGTCATTTATACAATCCATTTCATATGTTTAAAAATACCACACTGGACAAGGTTTTTATAATGTATACACAGAAGTATGCACACTTTTCCTTATGGAACATCTTCGCAGCTGCTTTTCAAATTCCTATGACTCCTATTTTTCACTTCTTTTGTTTTTCATTCCCAGCCCTAACTGGTCGGGTCATTTTGATTTATTTGAGCGTTGTTTAGGCATCTCTGCTTCATGCTGCCATTTATTCACTCTCTGACAAACCCATTGAAGCAATCTGAGATTGTGTTTCTTTTTTCCCTCCCTTGTCTGTCAGGGTTTAGTCAGTGAATAGCAAAATATAAGGTATGCCACCACCAAACCAGCTTTCTTTTTCTTTGTGAATGTTGTCTAGAAATCTAGCTATTTGTCTATCATTTCTTTGGCTGTTTAAATTTTAAGGATCTGTGTGGATGTGCGTGAAAGACGTTGCACTTGACATTGATGCGTTTTATTCATCTGCGACAGAGTTTTCTCCTCAGGATTTTCCTCAGTGCCTTGTGACAGCTGCATTGTCATTTTATGAAGCTCAGAATAAAAGTTCTCTACTCTCTTGTGGAGGAAATTGATCCAGATTTGAATGACGTTAATTATTTATTGCTTAATTTATTTAGTATTTTACACTCTGATCTGCATTGCTACCTTTCATTGCTATAAATCCTATTTGCTTTAGAAGAAATGCACTCGCACAATGTTACAAAAGAATTGGACATGCTTCTGTGATTCATGTTCTTGCTGCTTTATTTGCTACTCTACAAATCCCATTCTTGTTTAGATGTTCTAGCAAAATACACAGCCAAAGGTCCTTCATTAATGTCCTTTCCACACAACATTAATGAATTCTTCATTAAAAATTGCTGTGCACTGTGGTGTTTTGAACCAAAATATAGCAAGATGAATCACAAGGAGGAAATGAAAGCTTTTAACTGTCCAGGAAATGTTTAATACATTTATCCTTTTACTGTCCTTGTAATTTAGCCAAGTACTTCTGAAGTTTAGTTTTTATGTAATCGCCTCATAAATTTATGTGGTGGTTGTTGATTTCTTACATTAGGTTTCTAATAAAGTTCTTCATAAAGTTTCTGATTATCTTTTTTTATGTTGTTTACAGGATATTCTACGTATCGCATGACTCTCAAGATTTGAAGATCTTCAGTTACATAGCAAGAGATGGACAGAGCAATGTTTTTCGATGTAACGTCTTTAAATCAAAGAAAAAGGTAGGCCTCTCTTGATCGCATCTTCTAGTCAGGACATTGAGTGTACTGAAAGTTTCCTTTGACAATGGAATCTTGTCATTAAGGATCCAAGAGAATGAAAGCTGCTGTCAGTTCCTTCCCTCTTCAGCACACTTATTTTGCTTCAGGGCATATCGTTGAAAAAAATGGGACAGCAGCCTTTGACCATGAAACTGAAGTGCACTTTTCAGAATGGTTATATTTTTCTTCTCACTCAGTCTAGCATGCAGAGCAGTACAATGATTCAGCAGCGGAGCATGTAGATGATATACTGACAGGACTTGCTTTTAGTTCTTAAAGCTGTCGAATTCTGATCCCTTTCAAGCCTCTGCATTGGATTTAAATCAGAGGCGAAGTTAAAAGCTAAATAACAGTTTAAAAACGCCCACCACTTCTGAGAAGGATTTGAAATCTTAATCCGTTTTTGCTCCTTGACTGTTTTAAATATTTAATATTAATATTGCCAATTAATCTACAATATCATGAGAATCAAAATAAGTTATCTCTCTCTCATTGCACACATACATTTGTTTTTCACCATGTGTGGATATTGTATCTGTCACAGTCTTGTCTCGTCTCTCACCTTCCGGGTCCTTCTGTGTCTTCTAGATTGTTCCACACCTGTCTCGTTAATCACTGCCCAAGTCCCGTCAGCTGTGTGTAGTTTCCTCATCTGTATAAATTCCCTCCTGTGTTCACATGTCTTCGTCTCTTGTTAAAGTTATGTTGTGCTATGTTTTCGTGTGGATGGTTTACAAGGACTTCTCCTCCCGTGTTTGCACTAAGAAGTGCCGTTTAGTTTCATTCTTCATTAAAGTGTTTTTGTTTGGACTCCGTGTTCCGTGTCCTGTCTCCGCATCGCACGCCAGCTCAACACATATATAACAGTATCATATTGCCAGGTTTTTACAGTACCATTTTTTTTTTCTGTAGAAATATCAAACATTTTTTAGTGTGCTTTTTTTAACCTTATTACTTTGTATCTTATTTACACTTCAGCAAAGCAGTAACGTTAAGCCCTACTTTTATATGTAAATTAACATTGCATATAAAAAACTAGTCTGTGCATTATTTGTTTTGTAAGTCTGAACAGGCCTTTCTCATAACTGACAGAACTTTCCAATCATCTTCAGACTGATCCTGTTTCATTTGTCATTTTTCATTCCTTGATGTGAAATTGCAAATAGAATACAGAATGAGCACACAGTACCACAATTCTTAAAACTTAGAAAACTGTAGAAGACTCCATGCTCATTTCGTCATAAAATATTTTGCTATTGCTATTGATTGATTATAGAGCAGACGTTTGGCTGTGGCGAAAGGCAATCAAGAATTATTCTTTATGTAACAAAGATTCTTTAGAAAGAAGTCACAGTTGAAAACCCATTTCACTCCAGCATCCTGTTCATTAAGGACCAAGCCATTCAGACCTGCACAACGTGATGGTGGTGTTTGGCCAGGTTATGTGAGTAGATCCGGATATTTTCAACGTAGATGACAAATCTTTGGAGCAAATCTCTGACTACTTTGTTCATGAAGCCTTGGAAGACTAAGGGTGTGAATTAGATATTCTGTTAGAGATAACCTGGTATTCATAGTGCCCAGAGGGGGTGATGAAGGCCTTTTTCACTCATCACCCTTATGTTATAAGTAAAGGTCCAGCAGGTCTGGAGAAGATACAGGCACTTCTGTTGTTCCAGGGCAGTTGGAACCAGGGGAAGAGGGTAACAGTATTTTACCATTTGTTCACTGAGGGTTCCATAAGTGAAGCACGTTCTCAAGCCTCCATCCTTTTTGGCCATGAAGACGAAGCTGGAAGCGGCAAGGGATGTGAATAGTTGGATAAATCTTTGTTGAAAAACTTCCTTGATGTACTCATCCATGGCCTTTGTCTCCAGGATCGAAAGAAGGTATATTCTATGGTGATACCAGCTTGATGGCGCAGTCCCTGAAATTGATGGCTGAATTTTTATAGCCATCTGTTGGCTGAAAACATTCCGGAACATAGTCATTTGTCACATTACGATGGACTAAATTGAACTGTTTTTCTGTGAAAGGTGCATACAATGATTGGATCAGAATTCACTTCATTTGGTAACTTCTCTGGTCAAGGAGCAGTCACTGAAATTGGGGTGCTTTTCAATTATGAGATTAAGGGCACTTACCGTTGTTTGAGGAGGACTAACTGGACAGTCTGGATCGAAATGATTTTTAGAACCACAGTATAACCTCAGATTGTGGTGAATGTCATCATCGCTCAGGTTGGGCGTAATGGTAGTGTGTAATGGTGGGGAGAATGAGGATTGCCTGTTGAAGTCTCAAATCTGGGGAGAGTAATTTATTTAGACTTGTTATATAAAAAAAACAGTTATTAAAGTTGCTTCATTCCACCCACTTGCAGCCACTCAGTGACCTTAATGTAATGCTTCTTGAGCCACTCCTTTGTTGCCTTGGCAGTATTTTTTGGGTCATTTGTCATTCTGCAAGACTTATCAATGACCCATCTTCAGTGTTCTGGCTGAAGTAAGGAGGTTCTCATCCAGGATTTTACGGTACATGGTCCTGTCCATCAGCCCCTCAATGTAGTGACATCATCCTGTAACCTTAGCAGAGAAACAGCCCCAAAACATAATGCGTGTAGGGATGATGTCCCTAATTGACTGTAGGGATGGTTTTCTTGGGATCATAGTCAGCATTTCTCTCCCTCCAAAGCGTTGTCTCAGTATTTCTCTCCTCTGGCAAGTTGAGTTGATGGCAGAGAGCTCAATTTTGGTCTCATCTGACCACAGCACTTTCTCCCAGGCATTCTCTGAATCATTTAGGTTTTCATTAGCAGACTTCAGAGGGGTCTATACATGGGCCTTCTTGAGCAGGGGACCTTGCAGGCACTGCAGGATTTATATCCGTCGTGGTGTTTTACCAATGGTTTGCTTCGTGACTGTGGTCCAAACGGTCTTGAGCTAATTAACAAGCTGCTCCTGTGTGGTTCTGTGCTGAAGCCTCAACTTTCTCATGAGGCATGATCTTGTTTGGAGTTCCAGACCAATGGCAATTGATAGTTATTTAGTATTTCTTACATTTTCAAATAATTGCACCCGTTTCCATTTTCACCTGTTGTCTCCTCACTAAGATTCTTGCTAATAGTCTTGTTGCCTATTCCAGCCTTTTGCAGGTCTACAGTCTTGTCCCTGACATCCTTTGCTAGCTTTTTGGTCTTTGACATGGTGGTAGAGAGGTTGGATTGGAGGATACTGATTCTGTGGAAAGGTGTCTTTTATACACCTAATAAACTGACATTAGGAGTGCTTTCTTAAAATGACCGCACTAATCTGTGTTCCACATTAGCACATAACCATTCTGTGGCAGGAAGAATACAGTAGTACCTCAAGATACAAAAGGCTCAACTTACGAAGAATCTTTAGTTACGAAAGCAAAGACGAAAATTTTTACTGCTCTACATACGAAACGTTTTCAAGATACGAAAGGTTTCTGAAAGTCTGAGATTCTCCCCATAGCAATTTTGAAACTCGCGCCGCACACCGCCATCTTAGTTATAGTAACTCGCCACCATCCTCCTGCTCTCCCATTGGTTCCTGATGCTAGCCAAGCCATGAGATCCTTCTCTAATTGGACAGCATCCCTCCCATCATGCATCTTCTATACGTACGTGCTGGCGTGCTTTAGCTCAGCCACTCCGCACCCGAAACCTTACATTTTTTATGTGTTTTCGTAAAGTTAAGTGTACGTACGTTATCTGCCGTTTGTCCTCCTCCTCCTCTGCCGCCACTTTCGGAGATAGCCTCACTCGAAAGGTAAGCTTCGACATTTTACGTTATTTCATTGTTTATAGGTCAATTTAGCTTTATTATGAAATTTAATGGGGTGTTTTTGGAGGGCTTGGAACGGATTAGCCATTTTACATGTAAAATGTGTTCCAAGATACGAAAAACTCATTATACGAAGGCCGCCTCGGAACGGATTAATTTCGTATCTCGAGGTACCACTGTACTTGCTGATTGGTAGGTGATCAAATATTTAACTCGATCCAATGCCAATCAATTAAGCAACATTTATATAATGGTTTTTTATTGATATTCTGTCTCTGTCTGCTAAAATAAACTTCTTTATAAGTGGGGAAAAAATCAGCATGGGATCAAATAATTGAGAGTGTGGCAGGTTTATATTCGGGTGACTGGGAATGAGTGGATGGAGTTAAAGAACCTGGTGCTGAGGATTTGTTGGTTTAATCCATGACAATGTGCATGTTCACATTCTGTATGCCAGAGTTTGCAGAACAGGAAAATTGAAACTGAATTATTATTTTTTTATCAGATTCCATACTTCCATTTGGTGGTTAACGCACTGCTTTTGCTAAAAACTGCTGCATGCTAAATCGTTTGATGCACAAACATTTATAGAATTTCTATTTATTAATAACACATTTTAATTAATAGTTTTAAATTCCTAGTGTCTTTTGATTGTCTGCTTGTATGATTGTCAGCATTCCTGTTTTCCACATTTGCCACCTAACAGCATACCATCTGAAAATAAAAGTGTCAGAATGGGCTGTCATAGTTACTTAAATGAACATGCCATATTAAAGAGCTTTTGTTCTCTGACTTAACAGACTTAAGAGCCAGCATCTTTTTTTACCCTGTTGATGCCCCTATTGTCAGATTTTGACTCATATAGTGTATTCATACATTATTTGAATGGTTTCGAGTTTTGGTTTAGCCAAGACCTTTGATTTCTGGGCATTAATAATACTAAGCTCTCCCTCATTTCTCCGTAGAGTCAAGCCATGCGGATAGTGCGGACAGTGGGTCAAGCTTTTGAGGTCTGTCATAAACTTAGCCTCCAGCACACCCAGCAAAACGCAGATGGCCAGGAAGACGGTGACGCTGACAAGACATGCACCGATTCTGGAGTATCAGGTACTGTAATGAATTGTATCCTCTTTTCACTTCATTTTTATTACTTGAAATCAATGCAGTTCTCTTCCACATCAGGTTTGTATTCTCCTGATTCCCTCTAATTTGTGTCTGTGTCCCCCTTGAATATGATGTAAGGTGATAATGGATAAATGATTCTGCGGGTCCGTAACACACTCTGATTTAGAAAAAGGGAAATCCATGCAGTTGTTTGAGATATTTTGGTGCAATCCACTGCAGTGAGTTTGAGGAAGTCTTTGTGTGCTGGGGCTTTGATACTAGGCAGGATAGAACAGAACCCCTGATTGCTTGTGTCTGTGGGGCAGATCTCGCCCTGCATGGGCCATGGGTTCAGGTTGATCTTCCCTCCTACAACTCCCTCTGGACAGCTTTTCCTTTCAAATGCAGATGAGCTCCCACTCGCCCACACACTGCTTCTACTCTGCACAGGATTCCCCAGCACCAGCACACTGCAGTGTCACATGGATGGAGCTCACTATGTTTAACAGCTCTATTGCTGGCCCAGTGTTAGGAAATGGAGACCTTAGCTCCCACTGGGGAAATAGTGAACAGGTCTCAGAATTGACAATTCAGAACCAAATAAACCTGTAACTGTTTAACAGTTTAACTGTTTAAGACTACAAAAATTGCAGACAAAATAAGCATTTTGCTTTGTGTCCTTTGAGTTTACAATTGAGATCATTGTTTAAAAGCTTTTTAAATTGAGCATATTAATGTCAGCAAGAGAAGCAATTAAGTCTGTTGTCTAAGTTACAACAAATAATTAATAGCAAACACATGTTTGGTTTTATTGTTTTTGCTCCAATTGTATTGTTCTGTAGATGTTCAAAGGGAAAATAAAGTGGTTGGAGTTATGTACAATCTTTATGCAGTCACAAGTTGTTTTTGTGACTTTAAATTAAGTTAGAACAACTTTAAATTAGTTGTTTAAATATTTAATTAAATTCATAGCAATACACACACACATAAATTATATTAGTTCATATTTCATATCAGACAGATAGGAAAATAGATTGTCTTGTGCGGATGTGCAATATACTGTACATGGGAATAGGATTTGTCATATCGGGTGTTGTAAATAACTTTGTTTATAATAGTGATATAATTTTGTATTGCATCATGCCAGAATTGTCCTTTTAGCTAATGGAAATTCCTGTGAAGATCTGTGAGAGACTGTCGCATTACTTCCAAACTCAGTTCTATTTACTTTTTTAACTCTCTTGTTATGTTCAGTAAAACAATACACAGTTTATGATCTGGGTCAAACTGTCACACAAAAATAATAATTTATAGAAAGTGAAGTTATGTAATGATTGACCTTTTAAAGTGATCAATATTGAGTTTAGTCCCTCAATTAATGTAAAAAAAAATATATGTATATAATTGTATAAGAATGTTGTTCAAAATACTTGTAGTATAGCATGCCACACCACAGGGCAAGGCTGTCAACTCTCCATTTCAAGAAATACAGATTTCTGTATTTCTGTAATACAGAATGTCTGTTTATTTGTCTGTATATTATCACCTGTATGAATGTCTGTATATTATCACCTGCATTTTGTGCAAAAACGAATCAAATATTCTCACTAATAGTAAAATATTAGTCCCTTCAAACAGTGTCATTTTAGTATTATTGAAATGCTATTATAAATTCTATTAAAATTGTCAGTATTTATTTTGTATATTTCCCATTTGATTTGTAGGTAGTTATTTTGTTGTGTGCTTTTGTCATTCAGTTGTTTTTTAAAATATATCTGTATAGTTTAATAGTGCATCAAGTTAAACTTAATTAAAATGAGGTGTTGCCTCTGCTACATAGCATTAACCTATCAAAAGTAAGGCACATGCTTAGAAGTTTGTAATGGCTTTAATGTGAGTCAAAAATGAAATAATTTAGATTTTCCCTTCAGTGAGGTTTTTTCTTTAATACTCGTATAATGCTTTCAAGCTTGGGAATTAATGTTTAGTAAGATCAATTGTTTCTCTCTAAAGGGCGGGAGCTCACAGGGGCCGAAAAGCCAGCTGCAGATGAGACAGACATTGATGCAGAGGAGCTTCCCCTCCCCGACAGCACAATGGACGAGTTCAGTCGTGGAGTCACTGACCTGGATGAGGCCAAGAAAGAGGAAGATGTCACCAATGACAAAAAGGTATCTAGCCGCAGCTCGCTTTCCCACTTAATTATTCAATTCATATCAATAATTAACAACAATCTTCCATAATGTCAAGCTCTCAAAGCAGTTTGTTATATCCACTTTTACGCACACATCCCTTGCATGGTATCTTCGAGGAATCGAGCGAATGTTGTTCAATGCACATTGTTTTGTAGATTAGGTTTGTTTTATGCTTACTGCTGTGTTCAGCCTGGGTCCAGATGCAGCTCTAAGCCTATTAGCATAATCCTGTAGTGTGAAAGCAGCTGTTCTGCAAAGGATTATGTAATGATACTGTGACCCTGACATTCTTCAAGAGAATTATTATGGTAATGACAGTTTAGTGTTGGTTAGAGTGTCGTCACTGCATTGAATTTATCTCCATTGATAAGTTTCGCCATCTGGATTATCTAAATGACAAGCATTCTAATAGAGTTGGACTGAGTCAACCTAAAATAGCATTCTGAGTATTCATTGTGATGAATGCTGTATCTGTTGTCCGTGTAGCTTATTTGTTCTACCTCACCGGCACCTTTATCTTTCTGCTCAGGCATAATTTTGCGGGTTTGTTGCACCAGTGTCCAGGCCGATGAGTCTGGAATCATGTCTGAGACTGATAAGACATTCCTCTCCTCAGGAAATTACAATGTTAGAAATATTTGGGCTGTCTCTGATGATTGTTCCATGATTTATAAGTCAGTCAGTAACTTTTACTATGTGACAGAAAAAAGCTCCCGTGCCAGTCTCAGAGGTTCACTGTGTCCTTGTTTTGTTTAGTTTCTAAAAGCTTTTGACTCAAATTTTTGCAATCTGATATGAAACCCATACTCAAATGAGGTGTAGTGGTAGTATAGTAGTATAATGTGTGATGTCAGTTTGTTTTACAAAAGCAAAGCACCTAGATAAGCTGTCCTTGACTCTTTAAACAAGCTGCTAGTCAAATACATAGATGAACAAATGCCATGATTTTTTACTTTAAAACTATTCCGGATTTTTCTTAGGTTTGGTCATCATACTGTATTAAAAAGAAAATTATCCTGATTCCATATAAAGACTATTGCTACATTCATACTAAAGAAGAATATGCTTGTGCTGTTTGTTCAATTTACAGTAATACCTCAGTTTACGAGTGACTTTGTATATGAGCAAATCGGTGTACGAGTATTGTATCGGAGTGTGAGAATTTTTCCTTTGGAAAAGTCCTAACGCTCAGCATCTTCGCGTGCATTTTTACTGGAAATATCCTAACGACAGCCTCTCACAAAGCCTATCACCACTTAACTCATTCATTCTCTCAGCGTCACTTGGTGTGGTTGCATCATTCACCACAGTGCATACTTTTATAAGTCATTTACAGCGGTTTTACCTCGTGTTGTTAACATTGTGATCGCTATTGTTCACGTAGTGAAATGTATACGTACAGTACAGCATATAGACAATGGCCCTCAAGAGGAGTAAGAAGGTACAAAATTCTCCCTGTAAGCATTAAAACCCCTCCTTTCGTCTCCTTCACGCCAGCAGCGACACTACTCAAGGGTAAAGTGCGTGTTACAGTAAATTGTCATGTATTTTTAGAGTTTAATTGTCAATTTTTAATTACAGTAGAACCCCGACTTACGAAAAGGTTGGCTTCGTAAGTCGATCTTTTCGTATGTCGGTCAGGCTTTTACATGTTAATTGCCTTATCCGTTCCAAGCCTTACAAAAACACCACATTTAGCATGGGAAGAAGCGCATCCCAGCTCCATACTTCTCAATTATCTCCCTTTTCAACGCAATGTAAGCATCCTCTTCTTCGTTTTCACTTCAACAATCTTCACATCCATGGTGAGTGATTAGAAAAAAATTTGTTAACTAGGCATAATGCTGACCAATAGGAGAGCAGGATTGTAAAAAGTGTTCCCCTTCTTACATGGACTATTCCAGCCATCCCTGTCATTCAGTGCGAAATGGACTATTCCAAAACTTTCCATCTGAGAGAGCTGACGGATGACTAAGGTAAAAGAGATCGGCTGAAGATTGTATATAGTTTATTGAGTGAAATACAGGAAATTAGTGCCAATCGTTGAAGTTTTATCGATCATGCGTAACCACACATCTATGCACCTTTAATAAACACCAGTTTTGGATTATTCCCTGAGTGAGACATCATTGTTCTGACCGGACAAACTGTAGCCTTCATTCAACCCGAACCAAAATCAGCGCGAATTTCAAAACAAAACTCAGAAATGTTTTTTCACATCTCGATCATTTTGTCGTTATTCAGGCGAAAAAAACCCCAAAATCTTTTATCGTATGTTGAATTTTTCGTACGTAGAGCTTTTCTTAAGTCGGGGTTCTACTGTATTCATATTAGATATTAATGGTTATAATTTTAACTGTAATAGGGTAAAACCAAATAAATATTTAAAATTGGCATTTATGGTCATGTGGAACCAATTAAGTGATTCTTATTACATTCTTATGGGGAAAATTGATTTGGTGTTCCAATAGAATTGAGTTACGAGCTAGCTCTTGGAACGAATTAAACTTGTCAACCAAGGTATTACTGTAGTCTGTTACCTATATTAGTTATTTTTGTATATTTAATTGTTCATGCTCCTTTCCTCTACTTTTATGTTTCCGATACCTTTGCTATCATCATCTAATCTGACACTATTATGCTTACAGGCATTATTCGAGTCATTGAGTTTGGCTGCTTGATCATGCAGGCAGTACTTGATCGACCTCTGTTTGCTGTTGTATGAATAGGACAGTTTGAGTACATAGCTTTCAATCCCAAACTCCGATAGATAACTAAAGAGATTCTTGTAAATACCTGGTTGTTTGGCACTGCAGAATAATTCTTCTCTAGTTTTCTAAGAAATTTCATTTTTTAAACAGAATCATACATATGTGTGTGTACACTTGGCACTTGAAGAAAAACTATTTAAATTTAGCATTTCGGCAAGTGTCTTCATGAATAGCTAAAGCGACTGAGAGCATGCTGTCATACTCCTACATAAGCAGATCATTTTAGATTCTTGTACACTGCAGGACAGGGATATTCATGCCATCCTCAAGGACTTGAGCGGAACTGGACTGGTTGTGTAGGAGTTCATGCTGTTTTTAGGGGTGGTACAAGTGTCAAAGTTGTTCAGTAAGCCTGCAGTCAGTTGTACTGGTGGAACAGAGAGCTTCTCCCTGTCAGTCTGTTGACTCTGTGCCTTTTCTGTCTCCCATTTATGAACACGAGCTCATAATGGAGTAATTACAACATTTCCTAAGCCTAGACAATTGCTAGACTGTACATTTTCTCCCTCTGTTGATGAAACAATGTTTTTAAATCACAGTGTATGCTGTGAGGAACGTGTTTCCCTGATTCATGGTTGGAGACCTATTTGTAGAATTGATTAGTAAGTCCTATATGAGCGAATATTTGTAATAGCGTGCTGAAAAGCTCTTACTCTATATTGAGGTCATGCCCCCCCCAAGTCTGAATCAATGGATATTGTTTAGTGAGCAGAATAATGATTTATTTGTCCCATATGAAATGAAATTCATACACATACAGATTCTTTTGGTTGGTGTTTTTACTGATTAGTGTGACTATCATTTTAAATGCATTTTTAAACCATGTTTTGAGCACGACCGTGTCATGTTACACTTGCTAACCAGAATCGGAAGAAGATGGGTGAAGTAAATGACACCCTAAATAGTCTATGTGCTACTTGGTTTAATTTTAACTGAAGAAAAAATTAAACTTTTGATTTTTAGAGAGAGGGGATTGGAGGTTATGTGATTTTACAACCCTTTTTTCTGTAAATTAATTTTTTATTAAAAATTTTAAAACAATTTTTTTATTTTTTCTGCTTTATTTTGGCTTTCAAATAAGTTACAAAGGTGAGATGTGTTTGTGTGTGTGTAATGTAGAATAAATTACCATGTTTATTGTGTTTCCTTTCCTGCCGATGGTTAATTAGAGCTGCAAATCTCTGTTTCACCCCAACATATTGTTTATAGGAAACTGGCAGATGCTTTCTAATAAAAAAAGAAGTGTAGAGTTTCTATGGTGTTCCTCTCTGAGCTTTGATAATGAATAGGAAAGGGACTCTTGGTGTACAAGTGGTTGCATCCCATTTTATAAGAGACCGCAGTGTGCTTTAGAGGATTTCTGCACAAAACAGTCACTGAATAACTAATGGAAGCAATTAGTCCTCCTCCTCAACTATTCTGAATCGTACCCAATGTCAGCCCTTAGTACCACAGTCCGGAAGCTCTGTGGCAGGCAGCCCAACGCTGTGGGAATTTCACATATCAAATGAGGCTACTGTGTAGCTGTGAACTTATCAGACTATCTCTGCCAGGCAAACAGTGAGGTTCCTGCCAAAAATTAGGTCCCTTTAGATACAGGGCACATACATCCCCCTGGATGCCGGTAGAATAACTCTATATTCAGCTAGACCCTGAGGAGCTGGACATCACAGACCAAAAGATTGCTTGTAAACATAACCCTGTTTCTTCACTTTGGAGAAGTGTCCATACAGATAAAGTTGTTCATGTGAAGTGTTTGAAGATGGAATTTTGGGCAGTGATGGTACAGAGACGTGCTGTCAAGAGCCCTCAGGTCTGAAATGGTAGATGGTGCCTAAAAGCCAGAATGTGATTCAAAGCAATGTCAGTTTCTTTGGATAATTCATGATAAATTGAGTTCAGTCCACGTATCTGTGTAAGAGGCTACTTTATATTTTTATCTCAATTTCAGAAAATCCTCCCCAATGCTTTGCTATTTATACCAGACTGGACACTTTAGAGCAGCTAGACTAGGGCGCATCTTAAGGAATTTAAAGATTTGTGGTTCTAATTTCAGGTCCCCTTCAAATTCTAATTCATTTGACCATGCAAGTAACACATTTTATTTGATTTGTGGTTTATGTTGTGTTGTTTTGTTATGATTTGTTTCTTTGTTTTTGTGTGTGGGGAGGGGGGGGGGGATTTGAAATCTAATGTCTTGGTTGCATACTGTCACAAGGAGACTGTGACTGTAAATATTTTAGAAAGAGATTCTTACCGACATGGGACTTTTAACACTTATAAACCTGGTCATAGTAAATGCCACCATTTTGAAGGCTTAATTCCCGCCAATAGAAGGCACAATTCATTGTTCTCAGGTATGAGGGGGACCTTCTTGGTGACCTTTTTGATTATTTAAAACTGTTAAATGCTAACAATCATTGCAGTTGGTTGGTGCTATCAGATATTTAGGTGTTTTTGTATTATAATTTACCTATTGGTTATTGTGTGAATGTCTTTTAGAAGAGTCTTTTAGTTACTTTGTTTCTAAATGGTTTAGTCCAAGGGGGAGGGGCGTGTCCTTTTTAAGATGGCCTCTCAGAGCTGAAAAGAAAAGAAAAGGCGAGCGTGATTTGTTGTAGTTTGGGTCAATTTATTGGCACAGCCAAACGTTTGTTTGCTTATTCCTTTTTGAGAGCAGTGTAGTTGTCATTCATTTTGGATGTTCTCTGTAGAAGTCGTTTGTAACCCTTTTTTTGGCACTTTTTGGAATAAACACAAATTTTTTTATATCACGTCGCTTCATT
Organism: Rhodeus uyekii; assembly: GCA_037043235.1. Lineage (NCBI taxonomy): Eukaryota > Metazoa > Chordata > Actinopteri > Cypriniformes > Acheilognathidae > Rhodeus > Rhodeus uyekii. Next base: position 728,272 of record JAWRVZ010000004.1, on the reverse strand, counting down.
TTTACGCCTCCATCCGCAGGTACATTCAGAGTAAGGGGTGCTGGACTAAAACCAATTTGAGGTTGTTTTTTTTTTTTAGTAGGCACACCCTTGTCTCGGTTACACATACAATAACACTGGTGCTAGAAATTCCATGATTATGGGTGAAATTCTCTGGCAACAGATTGTTGATTAATTGAAGTTGATTTGGATAATAGTGTCTGCCAAATATTTAATGAAAATTAAATGCGTTAAATGTTGCATTCAACATAAATCTTATAGAAAACTCTGTATTGTGCAGAAGAATTGTGCAGTTTGCTTGTATAATGTTTACATTTCAACTTTGATAAACTTGGATTCTGGCATGCCGATCTACTATAGGATTATGAATGAAACATTAAGGAAGAAGCATTAAGGTCCTTTTTCTCCAGCGCCTTTACCAAAGAATGAAATTGAACAGGAGAGATGGACAGATAGAAAGAAAATAAACACTTTTCTAGTTTTTTGTTTGCTTTGTATTCATACCTAGAGCTGCCTTTCCTCACCAAAACTGAATATTGAAGCATCCCTGCTAGGTAACAATGGATACCTATTAATAGCAAACTACACATGAATTTCAAGTGTAACTTCGACCATGCTCCAATGCGTAGGCTAAATGCTGATAAAGATTTGGCATTTCACTCTCAATGATCTTTCAGAGATTATAACAAAGCCCTTTCGTCATAAATTTAGATCGTGTTTCAAAAGAATGCATGATTATTCAGTGCATGATTATTTCATTCACTTCCATCCATATGTTAATGTGTTAGTGACATTTAACATTACTTTGAATGCATGGAAGGCTATAAAAGCCAACAGTTTTATAGTGGCACTTAATCTTCTTTAGTGCTAGTTAGTTAGCTCTTTAACAGCATAAGACCTCTTGCGATTCTCTTTCAGACTGTACCATTCAGACAATATTTAATGCTGTATTTTTTCAAGAATCTGAATGAACCATCACAATGAAAAAGAATCATTTATAAACTTGCATTCAAAAGCCGTTATTTGAGATTGTTTGATGTTTCTGGTCATTGTACTGTGCTCTATAAATCCTGACATGACAATGGAGGAAATCCATGTGGATTGTGTTTTACCTCACACTAGTTTTGTCTGATCTGTTTAATCTGTATTATTGTCTAGGGTGTGCCGGTACCCTCAGGCAACTTTTAGTGTCATAACTATAACAATGCACACTGTTTTCTCTTCGGAATTTTCAGCCATTATTGTATAGAGTCTGACATGTCAGTGTAAAAGATAATGGTGCTTTCTTCCTGAGTGTATTTGCTGTTAAGATCTTTCAGAATTGTATTCCAATCCCCAATGTCATGTTCCTGTCCTCAGGGCTAGTCGACTTTGGAAAGCTCAGGAGTCACAAAGCCTCAAGATCTCTTTAGCTTGAAAGGCTTGCTCTTGATTTTTCTTTCATTTTCCAGTAGACTACTTTTGGAAGGCAGGACGACCAAAATCACAGCTTGAGTAGTTTTATATCACAGCAATAGTACATAATATAACACTTGTCTGCAACACAGTCTGGTCATATCGTTTTTAGTACTTTATTAAAGTAGTTTTTGTTCTTCAAGTTGCACTGAATGGCAAAGAAAGGAAAGAGAAGAATTGATTAAAGGAATCTTAATTTTAGTTATTTAAAGTTCCCCTCTGGTTAAAATCTAATTTTTAATGTTGTTTATATGTCTATGTGGAGTTTTAATATCATTTCAGACAATGTGCACATTCATAAGTCAACACCATTGCAGTGTATTTTCTCCTTAACACAGAAAAAAAGAACACGAGTTTGAAATCGACAGTGTTTCTTACGTCATAAATTATCTTATAACCAGCCATGTCAACGTGTAGGTGAGCTGAGACTGACTTAAGATGTTCTCATATTCACAGATCCGCATATACTAAATGAAGCACGGCTGTTTTAAGACATGAATACAGTAACCTCGGTTTACGAGTTTAATTCGTTCCAAGAGCGAGCTCGTAACTCAAAATTCTTGTACACCAAAACAATTTTCCCCATAAGAATGCAATAAAAATCACTCGATTCGTTCCTCATGACCATTAATGCCCGTTTTAAATATTTGTTTGAGTTTTACCCTATTAATTGCAGTTAAAATTATAACCATTAAGATCTCATTTAAATGCTAATTAATAATTGACAATTAAAAATAAAAATACTTGACAATTTACTGTAATGCGCACTTTACATTTGAGTTTGGAGTGTGATGGAGACGAGAGGAGGATTTTACTGCTTACAGGGAGAATTTTGTACCTTCTTTCTCATCTTACTCATATATTACTATATTACATACTACGTGAACAATAGCGATCACAATTAATGTTAACAACACAAGGTAAAAGCTGTAAATCACTTATAAAAGTATGCGCTGTGGTGAATGATGCAACCAAACAGAGCGACACTGAGAGAATGAACGAGTTAAGGGGTGATGGTCTTTGTGAGAGGCTGGCGTTAGGATATTTCCAGTAAAAATGCGCGCGAAGATGCTGAGCGTTAGGACTTTTCCACAAAAAAATGCGCGTGGGCGAGGGAAAATTTCTCGCACTCCGATACAATGCTGATACACCAATTTGCTCGTATACAAAGTCACTCGTAAACCGAGGTTTTACTGTATTTGAATACTAAAATACTGCCATTTTGGTGATCAAAGATGAGTTTTTAACCAATAAATTGACTAAAAGTGGACTTGCAATTGAGACATCTTTTTATTGAACAAAATGATTTATCCATTTTATCTTTGTATTCATCCATTAAAGAAATCTAAGCAAATTTGCAATTGTATGTATTTTACTTATTACAATAATTGAGCAAATTTATATTATTTTTATTTATTTTCAAAATTAGACTGCATCTCCCACCCTGATTTTTATTTTATTTTTTCCAAAACCATTTTATTCCCAATGAAAATGTCTTTGAAAGTTGGAACTTATTAATTAACACATTAATTCATAATGTGCTTTTTAATGCCATCACTAAAAGCTTCGTGTCTGAAGAACATCACCATCACTGTCAAGGACGTCTCAGAAAGAAAAAAAAAAAGAAGTCAATAAACAGGAGGCAGCAATCTGCCTAGCAGAAAAGCCCTGAGCAGAAAAGCAATGAGGGCATTTGTGTGGCCGTCTGCAAATCTCACTCAGCCCAGCTGTGAGCTGAACATTGCTCTTTTTCCCTCGGATACCTCCTCAAGGGCTCAGCGGTTTCCACTAGGGTACACTTCACGTTCAGAACGGTAGACATATTGCACAGGTTCAGGAGAGGCAATGTGTCTAGTCTACAGACATGAGTTGTAGCGGTTTGCTCCCAAGCTTGTTGTATTTCACGTGAAGCTGTGGTTCAGTGCGTTTCATGGCTGACTGGAATATCAAACAATGTTTGAAAAAAGCTCCTGCTTTACATTCAGGCAGGTCTTTAAGTTTGTTTCTTGTATAGTGAATATGCAGCACTGTGTTAGACTCCTGGGTTGTTTTGTCAATTATCAAAAAGACCAGCATATTAATCATGCGCTTGAGAAAGGCTTACGTTTTAATACTCAGCATATTTTCTTTCTCATGCAAGATGTGTAGACATTCTCAGGCAGCGGTGGATTAGAGTGTTGTTAAATGTAATCCACTTTTAAATGCTTTGCTTTCAAGTTCAGAACTATCAGAGATCTCAGCACATTTTCATCTCAGTTTTGTGTGCTAGATAAGACGGTTTATTTGATGTTTAGCAGGAATCAACATTTTCCTAAGAAATTGCTGCTCACAATGACAGTCAGCTTATCTGCTTTTTAAAGTCTTTTTACTAGGTGTCTTAATCTCAGCCTCAGATGGAAAATAGACATCAAAAAATTAACTGTTTGCATTTGATCAGCTCACTTCCTCGCAATTTACATTACTTTAGGGTGCACCAGTACTTTTGACACAGACCTTTTGAGTATAAAGTAATTACAGCCAATTTGCTCAATTTTGTAAAATCCCCTAATTACTTTAAATCCAAATATTAAATTCCATCAAGTCTTTTAATATTAATACTTTATTCATCAATGAAGCAGTAAATTGATTTAGCGACAGTAAATACGTTTTACATTGCTACAAAAGACTTAAATATTAAATCCAGTTCTTAATTTCCTGTACAAACCCTTAAAAGTTTTATGGTTTTCACAAAAATATGCAGCATCTTAATTATTACGTACATGCGTGAAGGATATTTAAGAAATGTCTACCACTAATGACCTCATTCCACAGGCATTTTGTAATCCAATGAAATATGAGATAATTTGTTCTATACACCATAAACTGCTTTTGCTCTGTTAAATTCTGCTTATTTTCTAGTTTCTTATATTGCTTTTAAAAGTATGGTTAGGGGTGGACATTGCCTAGAAGATAACCTTATGACCTTAACGTTTTCTCTTGGTAACGTCCACCCCTAAACACTGGAATCAAACACAGAAACAAGGGAGCATGTGCAGTGATTTCCTGCGTTGCAAAGAATCCCATGTGAAACGGCCTTCAGGGAGTCGAGTTTGTGTAGCATGGTAGACATTTCCGTATTCCTCCGTGTTGACTCTTTTCTGCCACTATAGGTCTGTATTTGACCCAAATCTTGTGTACTGATGATACTTGTCGCTAAAGTAGCACTACAGACTTTTAGTAGCTGCTGTTGATTACACATCCATCACATAATCACAGATGATACTAATTAGGTTTTTCTGGAGCAGTTAATTGAAAGCACTCAAATGAGCAGTACTTCCCTTGATACCTTTTAACAGATGTTTTCAACCTATTACCAAAGTCTGTTCTGCATTGTGTTTTCTGTTACATACACAAGTAAATGGTAAGATTTCAGAACAGATGATAATGTAATTATTCCCTCTGGAGTGATGGAAATGTGCCAATAACCACCGTAGATAAAACTATATTTGCATTTACAGAAGGAAATGCTTGCTAACCAGCTTAAGCCCTGCATAAATGAAATGTCAAATTAGAACAGTCATAAACTTGCTTGTTGCTGTCGTAATGTCCTGTCTTGTTTTCTGTCGGCAGTGCAAGATAATCAACGCGCAGCACAGTTTCTGTGGCACATTTGCAATGTAAACAGCCTTAGAAAGGGTCATGAAACCCCAAAACACATTTGAACACATGGGCTTCACATCACTGACAACACTAAAAGCAGTTCTAAATTGTATAAGTGGAAATTGGTTATTTTTGTGTTTTTTTCTGAGCAATTTCATTCTTCCGCAGTTCTTCCTGTTTTGGGAATTTGTTGTCAATTTGAACATGACATTTTTTTTTAAATACAATACAAAAATCAAGTTGCCCTCTACTCTTTTTGTTCATACGTAGAAGACTTTAAGTAAAATGCTACTGCATGCAGTATATGTAGACATTTAATAGAATAAGGTTAGTTTTGACACCATAAGTTGTGGTAGAGTATTAGTATTCAGTAGATGTTTTAAAACATCATTGTAGTATTTTATTCTTAATCATAGTTGAATGATAAATATGGAAGGATTATAACTATTTGGTATACGAGTGTATTGTTCTCAATAAAAAGAGGAATCGTGCCATTCTCCACCATTGTGGTTAATCTCAAATCTGATGATGCATATATAATATGGTTTGTTGAAATTGACACGTAAAACAGTTTGTGAATGTGTGCGCGCAAGTATAGAGTTCGCTCAAGTCTTGCGCTTGATCGGACACATTCACGCTACAATTGTCAACTTTTCTGTCTTGGTGAGTATCCTGGTAGACATAGTCGGGTATGTCTTAAATGAACTGTTGAGAAAGACGATGCACGTGTATCAGTGTTTTATGTCTTAAAGTGACAGCAGCCTAATATTCCTGCTGTCTGTGTTTTTAATGTTCATAAAATTAGGAAATCACTCACTGTTCTTGATTGAATAGCTTTTGTAACTTTAAGGATTAATCTTTAATTTATGCAGTCAAAATGTTATTTTGATTACTTTATTAAATTTCTGTACCTGAAAACGAACCTTATTTTATTTGTATCTTTGTTCTATTGTTCTATTTTTCCCTGAACATTACACATACCGAACTGTACCAAAACAGTGATACAAACTGATTAATTTGAACCGTTACACCCCTAATTTGTCATGATCCCTCATATATTACATTTGTGTCTGACTGTGAACACGTTGAGATGCAGCAAGGAAAACATTCTGAGAGTATGGAGAATCTTTTATGTTTTTTAGGATCTTTTATTTCAGAATTTCATCATTCATCATCAAAATTAATTGACAGCCCTTTTAGAGTGTCTCGCATATCCATTTCTGCAGCGTTTGTTGAGCTGTGAAGCAGGATTTTAGCTGTGTAAAATATATTCATCAACGAATAATTCATTAAGAATGTGCTAATTCATTAAGAAAATATTCATTAAGCCTATCCATACTACTTCTATTCATTGTTTTTCAGATACTTGCAATGCGCTAAGTCCAGACACTCTGTTCATAACAAAAGATTTCATCCATGATTTATGCTCTGTGATGTGATGACTTCAAACTTCCACAGCACAAAACTAGCATTTTTTTTTATCAGCAGTCATCCTGATCCTCCATTTTTTTAATTTATATCAGAAGATGAGCAGTAATATATTTCACAGAACGTTTTCCCCAAGACGCACTATGCAGATTTTATAAGCTATGAATTCAGTGGATGTCAACGGTCTCTCTCTAGCTAAGGTGGATTCACTGTGAGGTGTCTGTGAGAGCAGGTGTTGTTTACAACGTGCCATTCTGCAGCACTGCCCAAATAAACAGCTATCAGTAGAAACACATAAAAGGAAATCCTCACTCAGCCGACCTGAACAAAATGTGAGAAATGAAAAATATCAGAAGCTGAGGTGAATGTCTTTTCCAATATACGCTTCGCAATCTTGTTTGACATCAAATTAATCATAAGGAACAATCCCTTTACTGGATGGTTTTTTTTTTTTTGAGAATATAAAAAGGACTAATTGTAATTTGTATTGATCAAGAATTTTTTTAAGGTGAAGTGTGTTATTTCTCTGTCACTAGAGACAGAAAAGCAAAACTTTGTTCCCTAATAATTTCATACAATTTGTATTTTAGGAAATCTACTTGTGCCATTCTCAATGACCAGTTTAAACGCATTGAAATGCTTAGTAATAATTAATGCTTTTGTTTAGTTAATTATTGAATTTCTAATAGTATTATACACTACTGTTTTTTTGGTTTTTTTTTAAAGAAATTAATACTTTTCTTCAGCAAGAATGCATTAAACTGTTCAAAGGTGACCATAAATACTTTGGCATTATTGCAAAAAAATTATATTGCAAACCATTTGATTTCAAAATCAAAGAATCCTGTGAAAAATGTATCATGGTTTCCACAAAAATATTATTCATACGCATATTAAACTCTTTTCAACATTGATGATATTATTTTTTTCTATATATATATTTATATTATATAGATATTAAATATAAATATAATATATTTATATATATATATTTAATATATTAAGATATATTAAAGTAGTAAATATTTATTTTTAAATTGTATTATTTTACAAAATTACTATTTTATTGTATTTTTGATCAAATTCAAAAACATTAAAAGATGCCAGTAGTGTATAATTTAAAAAATAACTTAATTGTTTCTAATGACACCAAGACTTTATAAATGTTTTATTGTAAAAAAAAAATGTTGCTGTATTGTGTTGTTGATAAACTTTCTTACTTTCCTTTCTGACCTGCCCTGTCTTCTACAGTTTAGATAAATGGGTAGTCTGACTATTCCAAAAATAGAATCAGCTTATGGACAGCAGTCTTGTCAATGTTCCTGCAAATGAACACATTTAACTTGAAAAACATGATGTTGAAATGCATGCTTTAGGGTGTCCATAGCATTTGTCCAAATAGTAGATGATCAAACGACTAAGCTCTGGTTTGCTGCGTCTAGCCCCTTATTTAGTGACTCAGCACCAGGCAATGCCAGAATATTTCAAAGGGCACTTTGCAGCACATCAGTCTCCGCCAAAATCACTCTTCTATCTGGCCGCTGTTGCTGAGGCTTTCATACTCTGTCCCTCATTCTGTACATGGGAGGTCAATAACTGACAGCTGGCATTACCATATTTTCATCCCAGTCGGGGTGTAAATAAGCTGGCCGTGTAGGGTAAAACTAACAATTTGTCACAGTTGACTGCCTCGCATCCCTCGGAGCTCTGTTTGCCTGCACAGCTACACAGACTGCAAGCTCTACTGTAATTAATATCTGAGCCTCAGTAGGGCAGGCAAAGAGACATCTTTGACCACAGAGTTGGTCAGAACAGAGCATTATTTCCTATTAGCAAGCATGCGGTTTTTTTTAAGTTAACACTGGCTTGAAGCGCTGGGGCTGAAATAAAGTTTGTGTGCTAGTGACTTCTAAACTCGCTTGTGTTGTTTTTGTGCTCATTGTTTGCCAGTTCTCTTTTGTCTGTTTTTAATGATTTTTCTACTTTTCTGCTTAGTTCATGTTGTTCCTTATTCTCAGACAAGGCTTATTTTTTTTCTTTTTACTCTGATTAATTACCGGTCTTGACAAAACAACTGTTCTCTCTCTTTTTCTCCAGCCCTCTGAGGAGCCCAACATCCTTTTGGCTTCCCCTAAGTTGCTGCTTCCTTCAGGGAGTCAGCTCCCGGCCAGCACCCCCTTGTCTGTGCACCATCAGCTCCAGCTGCTCCAGCAGCAGCTCACACAGCAGCAGCAGCAGACACATGTGGCCGTGGCCCAGGTGAGATGGAGTCACTGCACTTTAAATGGTTTAAAGGGATAATTTATAGACTTAATTTAAGTAGTGGGATTTAGTGTGCTGCAGCATTAGTGTGAGCTATTGTTGTGTACATTTTCACACATTACCAGATATGTTTGCACATTAACGTTCAAAAGTTTGGGGTAAGGATGATTTATTTCAATCTTTTTGGGGAAAAAAGGCTCTTATGCTTACAAAGTCTACATTTATTTGATCAAAATATAGTAAAAATGATTATATTGTGAAATATTACAATTTAAAAGAACAGTTTTTTTATTGTAAATAATTAATATATAAAATAATAATGCATATAGTGTATTAATTTCCCCTGTCATGGCAAGGCTAAATTTTCAGCAGTCATAACTCTAGTCTTCAATGTTTTATTGAGTTGATCTTTCAGAAATCACTCTAATATACTGGTTTGGTGCTCAAGAAACATTTCTTATTATTATCAATGTTGAAAACATTTGTGCAGCCTAATATATTTGCTCTATCAGGATTATTTGATTCACAGCAATTTAAAAAAAATAGAAAAATAAAAAATGGAAATCTTTTTAACAAATGTTTTTGATTAAAGTATTTTTTTTTTATCTTATTGACCACTAATTCTATTGTTGAATGGTAGAGGTTACATAAATATAAAATATCATTAAAATGTATTTGGGGGTTTGTTGAGAGGCTAAGCACTGCTAGTCAATTAATAATTGCATATGTTGCTCTTTTTACGAGGTGGGTTTTATTAATGAGTTTATTATTTTATTAATTATTGTTCATTATGCAAATTGGGTTTTATTATGGGTCAGGTGAGTCTAAATGTTTTGTTTTCTCAAATAAACACAATTTAAACAACGTCTGTTCTGCAGAAATCTTAATTCAGTTCCTCCAGTAATTTAGAAGCAGGAAAATAGGGTCAAATGCTCCTACACTGATGAATTTGATATTTTTTAACTCATTCTTAGATTACTAAGCTGTTTTATCACACTGAATGCTTGATTCTTTTCTAAGTATCAAGATTTCTAAGTAGCGAATAACTTGCCACTAACGTGAACAGTAGAACTGATTGTGAATGGCTTTGAGTGCACAAAAAACCTGCAGTTTTGTTTCTCAAACATTTTCATTCTTTCCGGGTACTAGACTGGTTTATTTATTCAGCCTTTGAGAGCTTGCGGTTTGCTTGTTTAGCCACAGTTCTACACCAAGTGTTTGGCAAGAAGAGAAAGCAGTTGTTTTTCATAAACATAATGCTCAGCCAGAGGGTATGCTCTCTTAAAGTGTTTTAATATATTTTTTTTGTTTAGCTTTTTCCAATGAAAGACACTTCACTCTTCACAGGTCTGAGAACGGGCTCACAGGGGGTGGTATTGCTTTCCACACTCTTTTGACCCACATCTTTGTTGAATGAGCATGGCTTCGAGTTGCTTTGAGGTGTAGGATGGTCATGGTTGTCCGTTCTGTCAGAACTCTGATAAGCAAAGCCAGCCACTGCAAAGCAGATCCTGATTTGCAACACAACACGCTCAAAGAGAAACAAGCTGTGCTTTTGCTCTGGCTGCTCTGATGTCTTCAGTCACTGAAGAAGAAGAAGAGACACTTTGAAGCGCGCTATCAAAGCGGCACACGCCAGTCAGTCGCCGCTTATTAATTTATTTCTTCATTTGTTTTGCAGTGGCCCTCGTCCTTAGGGAAAATTATCTGCAGATGAAACGATATTTGCTTTTCTGAAGTCAGGATTAATGGTACGGATGGAGTGAGTTATTTGCGGAGGAAGGTTTTTGTGTGCTTTGTTTCTTTTAATCATATTCTGGTAGAATATTCTCCTTTTAGACCGTTTCGTACAGTTAAAATGAGTCAAAAACATTGGCCCAGAAAACGATTCCTATGTCAGATCTCCAGAATATCAGTTTTGCATGTCCATACATTTTAGCTGCTTTATGAGAGGAATTTAAGCAAAATGTATTTTGAATTGTGAATTCGGGGATTGAGTTCTAATTGTGCATACAGAGTCAAATGTGATTTCCCTCAAATGGAAGACATTATAGTTATTGGAATGTTTTTTGTTTTCTGTGTAGAAAAATGAGATGTATACAAAGGTTTTATGGAGAGTTTATGCACATCCAACAAAACCGCGAGAAAATAACCCCTTCATGCTATTTGTATTTCAATTCCACTGCTCTCTTGTAGCTTTCAATGGGCTGTCTAAAGAAAAATCAGCACTAAAATATTGGCTGTAATTACTTGGTGCAGTTTGAGGGCAGCGACAATGGCATAAACAGTCATATAAAGTCTTGTAATGACTGCAGTGCAGGGGAAGAAAAAAAAATACCTTTGTGTTTTGAAATGACTATGATCATGAAAATCTCTGCTTTAAATATGTGTGATTAAATGGATTGTTAGAACATGAATCACACAAATTACCTTTAGGTTATGTCGGTGGAAGAGAATTATTTGGTGACATTCTAGTGTTATTAAATTTGTCCTGAGAAAGCATGAAAAAAGGTATGCGGATATAGCAAGCAAACCTCTTACTATCCTTACCCATGAATTTGGAAATAAACTTGGTTTTGGTTGTTCTGATTTAGTTTTGGTGTGTTTTAGTTGGGTTGAGGTGAGTTGGATTTTGGTTAAGTTTGGTGTGATTTAACGGTTAATGGTTCATTTAGTTTCGTTTTTTTTAAAGGCCACTTTGGGATTTAATCACTTTGTTCTTGCTGCATTTACTCTTCGTAAAGCTCTGCCTCTTTTACCACAGCACTGCAGATAATATTTCTCTCGCTATACGCTAATGTTAATGCCAATAATTATTGTCGATTGTTCCCGTTACACAGTCAGAAATATTACTGATCTCACTCTTTCTATTTTCCAAATGTAATTGCACACTGAACTTTTAATTGTTTAATTAGTAGACTTGAAAATGAAACGAAGAATAACTGATTGCAATGGCAATGCACTGAGTTTAAACCATTCTTCACTGCTGTTTTTGTTGTTACTTTTTTAAGGCAATAATTCATTCATTCATTTTTTTATGCCATCAAGGAAAATGATGATCATCAAAACATTTGGTTTCCAACATTTCCCCTGACTTGCCTTGGCTGATGAATCTACCCCACTCAGAGTGAAATATAAAACTATGACAGTATGAAATATGAGGCTTGTATACATTTACATCCTATATTCTTTAGAAAACAGCATCTTTTGTCATGGTAGGCAGTTCTTTTCCCAAAGACAATCACTCTTTGTCAGAAAACGCACACACACACACATGCATACAAGCATGTACACTCAAGAACTGATGGCAAACGGCTCAACCTGAACTAAGCATTCAGTCCACATTTACACTCTCCTTAATTTTTTTGCACTACTCCCAGCTGTCCTGATCTTGATGGCTCATTAGCTTTGTCTAGAGAATGTAGTATTCTTAAGAGCATGCAGCATGAGTAGGGACGCTGTTTAAGCTGGGTCATAAATCACCCTGGACTCCTCGTAGCGTGGCCACAGGAGCTTTTGGAGCAATCAGACTCTTAGATTGTGCTCATGGCAATACAGTGGTGGAAATGGATTCGCCCTTCTATCGCTGGATAGAATCTTAGGACTTATGAAGGACACTGAAGTGCGTCATAATCACTTTTGATACCTTTATAGCTGGCAGAGTTTGCCATTAGAAGGACGTACCTAACAGTATACCATTACAAAATTTATGGAGGGACTGCCTTGTGTTTATTTCTGATACTTATGGGAATAGAGGACTGTTACAGATAATTCTATTCCAAGTCTAGGTTGATTTAAGTTAGTAATATTTGACCAAACAGCTGTCAACATTGAACACTGAGGGTATTTCGTGAAACAAACACTGGTAATATGTAATTTATTTATTTATGCAAAAACCTTCTTTGTTTTTATGTGGCAGAAAAATCTGACTCTGGTTTAATAATAAATTAGATAAATGTAATGTACTTTATTGTATAGAGGATCAAGTGTGACGACACCATGAGAATGAAGAAAGGAATAGATTGTAACCTTCAGTATATGGTGTCGTCATTAAAGTGGATGTGATGAGAGATTTGAAATATAACTGGCATTTGTCCTTCTGCTGTTGCTCTTCTGGTGTGTTTTAAGAGGAATGATGAACCGATCTGATTAAAACAGCAAAAAGGTCTTTCATGATGTGGTGTTAAAGAAGCTTTTTGAACAAAAACACTCTTTAATTTGCATGAATGGCAGCTACCCACACAGTAAATGAAATGACCTTCATAGTAACACTTCACAAAGATTATCATCCATTTTGTGTTCAAAATATATTGAATAGACAAGCAACAATATGCATGAAAAGATGTTTAGATGCAGAGCTTTTAGAGATGTTTGATCTTAAATATATAAATAATTTCAAGTAGGACTTTGAAATTCTCTGACTAACAATGATAAAATTCTTTCTGTTTCCTTGAACTCTTGAAGCCAGAGAGGATCCAGTGTGTTCAGACATTCTTCCGAAGTTAAATCAAGGCCGATTTTGAAATTATTCATGAAATAATAATGGCTTAAAAGTTTAGCCAAATGAAAAAATAAAACTTTTCCTTCTTTTAATTTTAATGTAAAGCTTTAAATTTGAATAATGCTTTTAAGTTGAAGTTGAGTTTTATTGAAGTTGAAAAGTAGGTACTTTGAATTTTTGGTTCACAGCAGGCAAAACTCAAGGATATACGGCAAATAAACTGTTCTATGTTGTTGGTTTGCTGGTACTTAAGCATACATATATTATTATTATTTATGTGTTCCTCAGGTACATCTGCTGAAGGATCAACTCTCCGCAGAAGCTGCGGCAAGGATTGAAGCCCAGGCTCGAGTTCATCAGCTGCTGTTGCAGAATAAGGACCTATTGCAGCATATTTCTCTCCTGGTCAAACAGGTTCAGGAGCTGGAGCTCAAGCTGGCGGGACATGGCTCTAGTGAGTATGATTTCCTGTGTATTTCCTGTAATTGCCCTAATTAATCCCCATAGTAATAATGAAACAATAAGCAGGCGTCTTTATTTCAGTAAAACATCTTTTGTTGATCTTCTGCATTCATTATGCATCTTTTTTTAGGTAGTTTATCTATAGATTAAGAGCATGCAATAAAAATGTAACGTATTGGTCAGATTTTTTTGGGTTAGATTAAATAGAAAGATGTCATGCAAATATTCACAAATAATTTGAATCTCTTCAGCCTCAGGCTATACAATACGTCCCTGTGTAGAATACAACAGTATTGTATTTCTGTTGTAATGTCTTTTATCTTTATGCTAATAATAAACAATTAGCCTAGTATGCTTTGTTTGTTTCCTTTTACCTAGTTTTCTAGTCTGTCATTCTTATTAAGTACACCTGTTGCTAATCAATTAGCTCATTAGTTCCCTCATTAGTTTTGGTATTTATCTTCTGTTTTGGTTCAATCCTTTGTCTCTTCTAATGATTTAATGTGGTTGTCGTCTCCCAAGTTCCCGGTTTCATTTATTATTAAAGACAGTTTCCTGATTCCTTCGTCTTATGAAGTCGTGCAGAAATCCTAACTAACACACTATCCCAACTTGCGAAAAATATCAACAGTTATTTGGCCTCATGACCTTCATCAGGCATTTATATTTTACCTTCTATTTTTTGTTTGTTTTTAGGAAGACCATAAATTATAAATGATCATTTATTTTGAATGTATTTTAAATTAGTCTGTATATATTTTTGAAATAATTATGTATATACAGAACTATATATTTATTTATTATTTTTGTTGTTGATGAAATTCATTATTTTTTAAACAATTATTAAGTTGTTGTTATATTTAATTATTCAGTATTATTTGGTTCAGTATTTAATGGAATATATTGTATTATCTTTTTTCTTTATACTTATGCTTTTAAAGTTACTTTGGAGCATTAGTTTAAAATTCATGTGAACCGCTCTCAGGCTCTTGAAACAAACCAAGTGTGAAAAATGATCTCAGTCACTTCCTTTCTCCTCTAACAGTGGGATCACAAGACAGTCTCCTTGAAATCACCTTCCGTGCTAACGTGCCCCCAGTCCTGTGTGACCCCACCACCCCAAGACCAGAGGACGCCATCCTTCCTCCGCTCAACGATGGGACACCGCTCTCCCTGCCCCTGGGCAGTCCAATAGGTAGGGACCAGTGCTTGATCAAGTTTGAATGTTTCCGCTTTCTCCCTGGACCACCCCAACAGGAGGAGAGCCCTGACACGTCATCCCAAGGCATCTCGCCCTCATCACGGGACGAGCTTCTGGGTAGCCTTGAGCTGCTAAAGTTCCGTGAGTCAGGAATTGCTTCAGAGTACGAATCAAACACAGATGAAAGTGATGAAAGCTGGGGACAGCAGGACGAGAGCACCCTGCGTCTGCTCAATGTGCTTAACAAACACGCCCCCTCTGACTGCTTGGAGGACGAAATTGCTGTTTAATGTGATTTTGTGCACACCGCTTCAAAAAAAACACTGCTTGATGCTCTGCTTCAAAGGTTCAAGTCAATCAATGTCAAAATTGTCAAACCATCTACTGCTGTTTGTACTGCTGAATACTGGGAGCCAATTGGTGGCTGTTTTGTTTATCTTTTATGTAATCTATTGAAGGGGAAACTGTCCCTAAGCAAAGTAAATGCTGTTTTCTCCATTTGGAAATGTGTATGGGAACACATCAGATTCTAGTATCTCTAATGGGACGTTCACACAATCGGCGATTCTAGTGTGGTGGTATTGTTGGTCATAATGGCCGTCCATACTTCTGAATACTAAAGTGTTGTTGGTGAGCTGTGCAACAGACCATAACATAAAAGATCAAATTTGTTAACATTAGTTTGCCAATTAGTTATCATTAACTAACAATGAATGTTTTTCATTATTTTTAATTTACAAAATTATTAATACACCCGTTTATCATTTCAACATTGTCACAAATTTATTTAATTAACATTATTTTTTTTTTTTAAAGAATAGGATTCAAATGTTTTATATATAAATTAAAGCGTTTAACCTTATTCTAACATCTCAACATTTAAATCCCGGCATATGGCTAGTGTATATAATCCTTATAACTCTGAATGCATCAAATTTTCGATCACCGAAAATTATCAACGCGATCACTTGGATTTTTTTCAACTTAAAATCGTTTTTGGACATACAGATAAGAGTAATACATCAATCCAAATTGTAAAGGGTCCATCTATACACTGCTCAGAAAAAAATTATGGGAATGCCTAATCATCACAATATAACACTAAGGAATTTATACTTCTGAGATATCAATCTCTCCAATTAGGCAGCATAAGTCATTGTGAACCTGTTTCACTTGCTTTGGTGCAAAAGAAAGTGACAGTAGATGCACTGGAGAGGCAACTGCAAGACCACCTCAAAAAAGGGAATGATTTTGCAAGTTGTGGCCACAGTCGATTGTTCTCTCCTTATTCTTCCTGACTGATATGTTTTCAGTTTAAGGTCTTTTAAATGAGGCAGTGCTGCTCTTCCAGGATGGCACATCCATACTTAGCGCCGTAAGTTTTTGCTGTGTCTCCCAACACTGTTTCAAAGAACTGGACAGGGACGTAGAAGGGCTCTTTGTGAAAGTTGTGAAAATGCAATTGCTGAGCTATTTGAGCACAATAAAAAATAAGTTTAATGTAGTCTCTCATTCACCACTATTCACCGGAAATGTGAAACGGGTCAATTAGTAGCTGCCACATCACATTGATGCTTATTTGCGTAACACTATAAACGTTGCATCCCAGAGCACACCCAATTTCCATCGCCACCAATGGCTTTGTCTTTGCGAATTGCTGTACGTGTGAATGTTCCTTTAGAGTCTATGAAGCAATTGCTGGTTATTCATTAATAAGTAATTGTTTTTAACTACAAGAGGTAGTGTGTGTCTATATGAAATGAATTTCAGAACAAATTTTTTACGTTACCCTGTGAAATTGTATCTATAACATCGGTTGTACATTTGCAGGTATGTTACTGAGCAGTATTAGGCATGTATTCACTGAAATGCTCAGCCACTTAGATCACCTTTCATCAGAAGTGCTGAGAATGGAGACAATTACCCAGCTACATCTGTTTTAGCATGCATGACAGAACAGACTCTTAATTGAATGACTGTGGACGCTAAGCTAATTATACCCTAAGGGTAACGAGGCGTCTAAACCGGTCAGATCTTTACCAACAAGAACCTTAATTAGTGTGTCAGACTTATCACAACCCACATACTTTATTCATTATTTTCATACTTAGAAGATCTTGTGGTGTCTCATACAAAATATGAATTTTTGTACGTTGCTTTCTTGCATTCGGTTTCTTCTGTGCTTCTAAAATTGGTATTTCAATGTCTTACCTGTACCTCTCTGATAAACTACTCGCCTCTTTAACCTCTGTTTATATTTTCTTCTTTTCTTCCCTCTCTGTCTCTTTCTCTCTCTCTCTCTCCCCCCATGTCTCTCTATTTCTCTCTTTGTGCCAGTGTCATTTAGAGCCAGACAAGTGCGCACAGTTAGCTTGGTAATAATAGGGTGGTAAGCAAAGTCTTCCCACACATACAGGACATTCAAAGCATTCTGTTATCGGTTTAGTCTTAAACGTCTGTGTTTTGCTCCATTTATGCACTGATCTTTTAAATGTAAGTATTTACAGTCTTTAAATCTCCCTTAGGCTTGTAACAAAATCTTCCCACAGATTCTTCGCTGCATCTCTAATGAGGCATTCATGACCTTTTGTCTCGCAGCAGGTCTGGAGGCCAAGACCCAGTTGTGAGCTGTAGTCTAAATCCTCCACAGGGAAACGTGTCATTGTCTGAACCAAGGGCGCAGTACATTTGTATTAGTGGTGTTTGCTTAAGGCACAAGCGTCACTGATACTGTTATATGCAACTTAGAGATTTGAGAAAGACTAAATAAGTGTTGCATAATTCATCCCACATATTTTACAGGCATAATTGATCATACAAATCAGCTGAAGTTTTTTGAGAAGTGTGCTGTTACTTTTCTCAACGATCGCATAATTGTTTTGCAGGGTTGACGATGCAGGGTTGCACTGCTTTCTTGTAGCTCAATCAGTAGAGCATTGGTGCTTACAACATCAAGGTCATGGGTTCGATCGCAGGGAAAGCAAAAACCGATTCAATGTGTTCCTTGAATGGCAGCTTTTATCCAAAGCGACTTACATTGCAAATGCATAAATGTAACGATAAAATAAGAAATCCCATTCACATTGAATCTTTATTATATCAAGTATGATTCAATATATATATAATTTTTTTGCATAGCCCAGCTTCAGTTTTCATCTGTCTGTTGAAGTCCAACTTTGCAAAAACTACCGATAAACTGGTATAATTTTTCAGTCACACTATAGCTTTTACATTACTTTTTTTTAACGCAATATTGATTTAGTCTCATTAAGTTTTTTTTTCTAACTGCATGTTATTGAGCTTGTGAACGATTTATCCATGCGCTTTCTTTTCCCTTTTTCTGTAATTTCATCAATGTCATTATTCGATTTTCTGACTCCTTTTTTGGTGACATATGCCAAACGTCTCTAAGCTCTGCCCTTTTTTATCGACTGCAAATGCGCTTTCAACTGATCTTCCTCCATTCAATCAACAACCTATTGATAGAACCAATTGTTAGTTTCTGCCATTCTTTTCTGTTCATTCAAATTTGTCACAATATGAAAGAAAAGATATGTCTCTTCTACTGTTTCTGTTATGCTGATAACTCTCAAAAATCTGATTACTCTAAAAAATAACCAGTTTTCCAGGTTTACATAAACATAAAATAACAAACTGCATTCATTAATTAAATCAGGCCATTTCCTGTTAGTGAGGTCAAAACAAGATAATTTCAGTATTCCATATGCTATGGTGTTATAATTTTAAAGCATTAAAAAAGTATTCCAATATGCCATGCAGTTACAGATGCAGCAGTTTGACAGAGCACAATTTTTGAATATCTTAAGATTTTAGATTTTTTTTTTTTCGAGTAAATACATTTTATGTATTTACTCGAAAGGCTTTCTCTGTCTTGATGTGCTTAAATCTGTATTAAGGGTGCTTTCCTGTCGCATATCACACATACCCACTTCAACAAGGTGGGAGAACGCAGCTTAATGTGTTTACATGCCAGGAAAAATCAAGGAAAGCTGCAGAAAAACCTAGCTGTCGATCGGTTTATGTCGATTATATGATCATGTGCATTGTTGGCTTAATTGGGTTTAAGAAAGTGCATATAAATGTGATCACTGTGACTTTAAAGTTTGTGTAAGGACATTTATAGCACTTTGGCTGTGGGTTCTTTTGATTTGAAAAGGAATTTGCTTAGAACTGCCCACAAAGCCCTCTCAACGTCATAGAAAAGCTGTGGGGGGGGGGGGACTATTTTATGACACTGATGCCTGAGGAAACATTGCTAATTATTTTAAATGAATTATTTTGCCATTGATCTTGTCCTTGAATCCTAGCCACTGTTAGCCTTTGAGAAAACAAAATGGCAATAACCATTGCACACTAAACAGCCTTTGCTGTCGCGAATAATAAACCATCATTTGTCCTTCCTGTAGCTCACTGCAGGTTTTCAAAGTATATGACTCATTTCAAAGCCATTTAAAATGAGTTCTGTCATTTTTAAGAGCTTTGCAGTGACATACATCAAGCTGAATTACTGGATTGCTGGTGTACTGGCATCACTTTAACAGCCATCTCTAAGTGTACTCTGTTACAAGTAGGCCCATATCCATCTTGAATATTATATTGACTTTTTCCGAAGCTGAGGTTCAGATTTCCAAAAATCGTTGGCACAAAAATGAAGCCACTTCAGATGCCACATGCAAGCACAGCTGCTTCAAGGAATAGAAATAACCACTAAAATGTGTAGAGCTCACAAAACCAGCAAGTACCGAAAACACCATCTGAATCACTGTGTAATTCAGTGGATGCTCTGGAGTGTCGCCGTCTCATCTTTGTACACTCAGGGAAACGAGCGGCTGTCGGATTGATCTTTCTCCCTGCGGCGTAATTGAAATTGCATAACAATATCACATCTCATTTTAGTAGAGCTGCTGCTTTTTAGAGAGAAGCCGTTTGAAACTCTGCTGCCTCTGAATTAGAAGCTCAAGCCCTGGCCGATCTGCTCGCTCAGTAGTTGGCAAAGTACTTCAGTTTGAACTGTTCGGCTCCATCTATTGTAGAGACCGTAAACTCTCATTCTATTTCCTTTCAGGATTACAAAATTAGGCATTAGGACTTACAAGGATACTCGAGGAGATATGAATTGTGAAATTCAGGGCACTGGCACTGACCTATTTTGATTGTCGCTGCACTTGACTGGAAAAAAAAAATGTGTGTTATAAAGTGACCTCCAATACGTTTCAGTTTATTTTAACTCCTTTATGTCCCAGAAGGGTGACACACCATGAAATTATATAGGATCTCTAAAAAAAACTAATTAACTATTTCACAGAATGCACTGTTACGCTCCTTTAGTCCAATCTGGTTCCAATGATTTATTCAAAGACACATGAGCATCGATCAAGTGGATAAGCTGTCATTATCTCACATCACAGTATACTTGCTCCAAATCCAAATCTGTGATAAACTTGCAGATAGTTGCATTGCATTCATGTTCTTGCATGACATTGATGTGGCAGAGCCTTTGATTTATTATTGATCTGAGACTTTGTCTCCCATTATGTTCAGTGCGATTACTTCTCTCTCTTTCCAGTATCAGAACAATGCCATAATAACATCCTCACATCTATATTTTATGTGTTCAGTGCCATTTTTGGTCTCACCTTAATTTTAACACTGTTCTGACAGTTTGAGATTTATCTTCTTTCAAAAACCCACTTTTTGGCGTAGCGTCCAGCACGCTGCTTAAAATACAAACGGCTATTGACCAGGAGGTTTCCATGCCATCTACAGTTTTTGGTGATACTGGTTTTGTTGCTCTTTTGAGGTTTTATTAATTTATTTCCTTTCTACCCTTACATGCGCTACAGTATATCCCCAGTACCAAGGAGACTTAAGCCAGCAGTGCTGTTCAACAGAGATAACAGTAATGGATAGTCCCTAACAGTGCAGTGGAGTTCTCTATGCTTTTCATTTAGGAGTCCTGAGACTTTTCTGGACCGCTGCACCATTATACTTCTCCACCTCGCTTGTGTTAATGATGGAGTCAGATGGTGTAAATGCATTCTGTGCACTGACCTGTCCCCCTGCCCTTGTGTTTAAAGATTCATGCTAGAAAGGGGGTTCAAATGAATTATTGATGTTTGACCCATCTTCTGCTGACCTGAAAATCTGCTAAGTCAAACAAGTTGGAGATAATGGTTTAAAATGCTTTATTCATTGTTATTCTCCAAATGTTGGAAATGCTACAGTTTTGGCTTGGGGTCTATATATATATTTGCTGTTTGTTCATCAGTTCATTTTTGATTCTTGACTAAATGATGTAGGGCATCATGAAATTCATAAATACAAGGTCTTGAGCATCAGGGTTCCCTCGGTATTGTCTTCAGGCCTTTAAAAAAGAATAAATATAGGAAATATATTTTGCAATTTTTTCAAAAAATATATACCTGTGTGTGTGTGTATATGTGTGTGTATATGTGTGTGTATATGTGTGTGTATATGTGTGTGTATATATGTGTGTGTGTGTGTGTGTGTGTATATATATATATATATATATATATATATATATATATATATATATATATATACATACACGTGTGTGTGTGTGTGTGTGTGTATATATATATATATATATATATATATATATATATATATATATGTATGTATATGTGTGTATATATATATATATATGTATGTATATGTGTATATATATGTATGTATATGTGTATATATATATATATATATATATATATATATGTATATGTATATATATATGTATATGTGTGTGTGTATGTAGGTATATATATATGTGTATATATATGAGAGAGAGAGATCCTTTTATAAAAACATCAATAATATGTGAAATAAGTACAGTTATTAAAATCATTATGCACTAAACTTGAAGGATGGATCTATCATAGCTTTTCAATGGTCAAAAAGATTGGAATCCTGTACCATATAGCGTGTATATGTGTGCTGGACACCCTTTGGTCCAGAGGTTTCCTGCTGAACGCATCAGTAGCTCATAAACCAGCCCAGAATAGCAGCGTGTCGGAGCATTTGCTACTGTGGTGGAGCCTCACTGAGCTATTTTGAGCTACTGTTGCCTCGAGCTACATGATAATGCCCAGTCCTGTGGAGAAGGTTCAGATCCAATGATCACTGTGTCACTCTCTAAATTGGAAGCAGATTATTTGCTATATGTATTTGTCCATAAAACTAAAATGACACAAAACACGATTTTGCTTCTTTAAAGTTGCTTTGTCCTCAGATAATCTAATTGAAGCTTTCGACTTTCGCATGTGTTTTTCAGACTGTCAGTGAAGGAACTGTGGGCCAAATACTACAACTATAGTAGAATGAGTTTTGGGTATCGTAACATTACCAGATGAAATAACATGTCAGCCATTGAAGTGCTTAGTAAATGCTTTATTAGCATACTACTGCAGATTAATATGTGCAATAATGCAATCACATGAAAACACAGACAATGGCTACTTTTCTCCTGTTCACTTCTCTCCAGAGCTCATTATAGCAGCATGTTGTGCTTAATTAAGCCTTATTGTGAAATTAAGACGATGTTTTAAAGATTAATCCTGTGAATTATTTGAACTCGTCTTGTTACCCAGTGGCGTGTCTAGAAAAAAACTGCAGACCCATCACCAGTGGCAAGTTTTGTGTTTTTTGTTGTCAATCTATTTCCCCTGATTACCATGACAACAACATGCTGTTTTTGGCACACAAATTTCCCTCATTCATCTGTTTGCCTTGCCTGCAGAGCCAAGTTATTGTCAGCATCAAAATAACTTCCCTTTGTCAAATATTTGTCTCTCAAAGCCTCTCTAGTCTCGCATGTGGCCTGTGTTCGTCGACGAGAGACTGTCACCAGCTAATGAGAATTCTTACTCCTCCATGAGCAAGTGTTGAAACGGTTTGAGTTTAACAAGCTGGAAATAACTATGCCACATCAAGTCCCATCAAGAGTTTCTTGAAATCACTTTTGATTAGGGATCAGCTTAATATACAGCTTTTGTTGTAAACAGCATTGAATGGCCTAAATTGAAGCTGAATTTGAAATGGAAAACCATGTCAGAGCCACTTTTGTTGGCAAATTGCTGTTTCTATCTTTCCATCTTTATCACTGTCGGCCTCTCTCTTCGTTCACAGGTAAAAGTTCATTTATATATAAAAGTTTTATATATAACACACAGTTTTTTAAGAATATGTGTAGATGCAAACAATAAGTCATGTTTTTTGTCACTTTGATTGCTAACAATGAAATAATGGTAAGAGGTAAGAAACTTGTTGTGATCTCCCAAATGCTTTATTTCCCTGATGGTTATTGTCTACCTATGTTGGTGTCATTGTGGTCATTCTTTTATTTTTTGCATGAATTTGTGTCTATTGTTCAACATTTAAGCATTATAAAATGCTTAATCACCACTGCATGAAATTAGGAATGCACAATATATTGTATATAATTATATTATATGTATATAATATTATATATAATACATTTAATATATATATATATATATATATATATATTAAATGTATTCAAGGGTTTTTTTGTTTATTTTTTGCTTTTTTAAACTGATATCTGTTGCTAATGGTGATATATTTCAAGCAATATATTTGTGCATGTTTTTTACATTTATATTACATTTGCCATCACCTAATGCTCATTTAAAATGTAATTAAATGTTAAGGAAATCTCAAAATTTGAGTTTTTAGTGATGTTTTAATCCACTTGCATGTAGAATTATTTTTTTCGTTTGTTTTTTATTTAAAATGTATCTGTAAAATAGGGTAGAAATGTAATGATCGTTATGTGTCAGTTATCTCTGTCAATAACTAAAGATAATTATTAATAATAATTGTAAAAAATAATAAATTATTTATCCAGAATTAATATCAGTGCACCCCTACATTTAACCAGATGGATTAAACAAGGTTAAATGTAGCCATTTCGGGTTCATGTTGAACAAATTGTTTGAATGAACACCGTCTTGCAGTGTTGACCTTTGTCTTAAACAGTCTGTACAAAAGCTACTGAAGACACAGCTCACCTTTAAGTATTTATTTAAATACAGTACAGTTCCCTTTTGCCACACTTTGTCTGAAAACCTTTTTGTTGTTTAATTCTTTAGTGGACCAAAGTATGTTTGAGAACTGCAATGCTGCGGAACAGCCGAAGCTGAACTTTCGTCCAGGAAGCAGCACCATCAGTCCAGCAGGCTCCACAGAAACGTATGGCCTGGCAGGATCAAAGACAGGAGGCAGCCAGCACCTAAAAAATGCCCTAAACTTGGGCAAAGCCATGGGTGCGAAGGTAAACGACTTACTCCGCCGAAAAGATCCTAACAGCTTCGGAGACATTGGAGTCACAGAGGTGAATAAGAACGTGGAGCCAGTGTGGTGCAGCTTGTCTGAGATGGGCCAGAGTACAGCGAAAAACAGGTAAAGCACTTGCTTTTGACATTTTAGTGTTTTTACAGAGACAAATTCAAGTCTGGACTGTTGTGTGTCAATCTGATACTCCCTTTTCACCGTCCTGTCTAATAAATGTGGGGAAAAAGAACAAGGAAGTAAACAAAATATGCCTCTAAACACAGGGTGATTGTTGATAGAGTTCAGTACACTTTCAGCCGCTAATGTTAAATGAATGCTTTTCATCCAAAGTGTGTATATACAGACGCACATATGCATACACGTACAGTATATGAATTATACCTTATAAATAAAGTAAACAGTAAGTCTTGGTTAAAACTAACTCTATAACGAAAGTTATATCGTTAACATCAAGGATACATATCGTTGCATTTTTATATTGCAATATAAAGACAAGAGTATCCGAGCTTAATATGCACTGTTTAACTTATTAACAATATTTAACATCATTAAAGTAGAATCAAAGAGAGCGGGCGAATGAGGATGGTCCACATGTCTACCCATCCCAAGTTCACTTAAATTTAAAATTTTAAAAATGTTGTTAATGTAATGTTGAATGGCTGTATTACTAATTTATCCTAGAAATTGAGAAAAACTTAAAATCACACATTTTTCTGTGTAATAAGTTAAAATTTTAAATAGATTGATGGCACTAATATTTTCTTGCAGGCCGCCATTCATTGTGGCAAATGGCCAATCATATTTTTCTATGGTAGTTCACGTCTCTTTCAGCAGTGAATGTAAAAGCAGGAGAAATGTCTTTGAACACTGTTATTGAATAAGACCATCATGAATTCATCAATACATCATTGCTGAGATTAGACTGACATCTCTTTGAGAGAAAAAAGACTTTTCATGCACAGCAACTGTATCTATCATCATTATCAGCAGCCTTCAAGGGAATGTACATGTGTCTGTCTACATGTCTGTGTGTTGCATCAGGCAAACTTTGACTTGTGTCGAGGGTTTGGTTGAATTGGCTGAAATTTTACCAGTTGTGTAACTTCTAGTCGACACGTTCCTTCCAGCTTTTTATTATACCTGCGTGTAAATTTTATGGAAATAATGCATTTGTTCATTATTGTAGTGCTTGCTAAGACCATCTACTGTTCATGCTACATATATGCATTCTATGTTTAAACGGATATAAAAATCCCATAGACTTGTATTCTCATCAACGTTCATATCTTCAACAGACCCAGTTCAAATTCCACTGTCATAAAATAATAAATGAAATGATGCATTTACAAGAAACCAACTGCTTATCTCTAGTAAGGCTATTATTATTGTGTAGATCTGTGACATTATTGTGGGAATTGTGCTGTTATCATGAGAGATTTATGGTAAGTACTCTATCACATAGACATGAATTTGATTAAATGACTAACCATCTCACGCGACTTGAGAAGACCATGGCATTATTGCATCTAATGTTCTTGTCCATGGACCTTTTTTAACAAAATTTTATTAAACAGTAATTTAGACTGTATATTATACTCTCATTGAAAAGTTTGGTTGAGTAATTTTGTTTTTGTTTTTAAAGAAGTCTTGAAGAGAATGCTTCTCTCTTGTGAAAAATACAGTAAAGAATAAATACAATTATGATTTAAAATAACTTTTTTCTACTTTAATTTCAGCAGCCATTACTCCAGAAACTTTTCTTAGCAATGTTGAAAACAGTTATTTTTATAAAAAGTTTTTTTTTTTAAGAATAGCATTCGGAATCTATTTCTTTTGACAATCTAAGTCTTTCTCACTTGCTCATCCCTGAAAAGCATTATTCCTTTCAGACAAAAATAAAGTCTTGCCGACCCCACACTTTAAATTTGTGGTTTGTGTATGGAACATCCAAAAAATTAAGTGAAAAACATATTTATTTATTTTACATTTTTAGTTTGTCACAATGTTTTGCTTTCTATTTAATACAGGCATAATTATTATGAAAGAGCTAAATGCAATTAAAACGGTTTTAAATGGAGTACAGTGACTAGCCGTTGACTTCCTAAAAGTATTCTAAGTAAAGATGGCAAAGCATGAGTTGTCTAGCTGTCATCTCCTCCTCTTTTGATCCTGCCCAAAAATGATCTTTTAAATTCAATAGTAAGACCGTTTTGCTGCTTGCTTTCCTCCTTACCCCTGAGGCTTGATCTGTGCTATTAAATGTAACTTTAATAAGATTTATTCAAATGAAGTGTACTCTTGTATTACAAAGTGAGATTATGTAGCCTTAATCTTTTTTTTTTAAGTATCATTTTGGACCACCATGCAAGAGAACTGAATAAATTCAAACAACATATTTGCTCTGATCTTTGTCATGATCACATTGTGTCTTTGCATTTTCTTTCTCTCACACAGTCACATTTCCCTGGACTCCTTCCCTCGGCTAGATCCCCCACCTCCCACCGGCAAAAAGCGTCTCCCACGTGCCCTGAAGACCACCCAGGACATGATGATATCCTCTGACCCCGTTGTAGCCTCCCCAGAATCCTCCTTCGTCTCCTCACCTGACAAGATCTCCAAAGATAAAGCTGAGCTTCAGACTGAACCGAGCCTCGAAGAATCCGGCCTTGAGAAACCTTCAGAACCTAGCGAGCGTGTCGACAGCCAGATGGAAAAGAAGCTCGGATTAGAACTAAAAAACGAGCCTGCAGCTGTGATGATGGATGAGAAAAATTCAGAGGATGTTGATCAGTCACAGCTGCTCCTTTCTGTTCCAGATCTCATTCACAAAGACAATCTGGACCCAAAGAAACTGGCTAACTCGGAAACTAGAATGGCTTCAACTCCATGTCCAGGGAAAGGGGGCTGCCGCATCAGTGTCACTGAGGGGGAAATGTTGGGGAACGGCTCTGTGGATTACCACTCCATCAACTTGGAGAACGAAGAATCCCACCCTGACCTGCTGTCATTTGAGTAACAGGTTTTTTCTCCCTCAAGAGCATTGGTTTCCAAGGCTTCCACAATAACGAGAGGCCAAAGTGGCTTGAATCAGTCATTTAGACTGCTTTCATTCTGCATTTCATATTAGAATAGTAACACTGATTTAATTAGTTGTTTCGTAGGTATAATTATTCAAATTATGAAAATCACAATTGTTTTTCTTTCAATCACAGCACCATAATTCTTTGAATGATTGTTTTGTAAAGTATTTGTGGATCTGTCATCAAAAAAAACATGATGAGTCAAATAGAAACCAAAGTTAACACTATACTGCAAAAAAATGTTTTTAATGTATTTCTTGCCTTTTTTTCCAATCAACTATTCCAGTAGAATTTACAGATGAATTTACTTGAATAGCAACACTGCATAAGATATTAAGACTTCCTGTTATATCTTGAATATTAGTGTATTTTGTATTTCTTACTGCATGTAAAAAGTATGTGTAATCCGTATAAATAAGACATTTTTTAATGTTACGAAAGATTTATATTTCATATAAATGCTGTTCTTTTGAACATTCTATTTATCAAAGAATGCTGAAAAAGATTTATCACTGTTTTATGTAAAAGAATGAATTTTAAACAGCTGATTTCTACATTGATAATACTAAATGTAACAAGCACCGAATCAGCCTGATTTTTGTAGGTTTACTATAGTGGCTTAAGACTGAAGTAATGATGCTAAAAAAAATTAAATAAAATTAATTATAATTTTTTTTTAAATAAAAACAATTTTATATATATATAAAACTTTTTTACTTTATCAAATAAATGCAGCCTTGATGAGCATAAGAGGCTTCTTTCAGACAATTCTTACCAACTTCAATCTTTTGAATGATAGTGTACATTCTTTAAAATAAGTCTTACTTATGCAGTGCTGTAAAGTATGTACATGTATAATCTGAAGGATTTTTAAAAATATTTTTACTGGAAAATTAGACAAAAATACTCATTAAGAATATAATTTTTTGCAGTGTTACTGTAATACCTCCAAAGCTGTCTTTGCTTTTATATAAGTGGGCCGCATTTCATGTCTTAAATATGTGTTTTTGTTGCTTCATATACATTTTACACAATTGGCTTTATAGATACTAGTGTTGGGTTTTATGACCACATCTCTGACCTTGTGCTCAATATCACAATCACGTGGCCTTGGGTCAGTCTATGAAGCGTAATGCACCTAACGATGGCAGTGTGTACTGCTTCAGTGTTGTTTTTGACTGTATGTTGACCTCTAGATCAACTTTTCGAAATCTCACCTAGAAAGTCTAGGATCCGACCTTTGGAAGCAGCATCAAGGTGCTGATGGCTGGAGGAATGTCAGTAATGAGGCTCGGTCAACATGAAGGTATGCAGAAGGGTTTTGAAATTCCCTGGAATGCCGTAACACTAATCTGGATCCTCGTCCTCTTGTTTGTGTAGACAGCTCGACTCCCATGACATTCTCTCAGGCCTGTTCTTTATCCCACACAATGGCTCCTCTGGAGAGATTTCGGGCTGTTCCGTTCCTAACAATGCCGCTATTTACACTCCCATTATTTATAGAGAGACACTGTCAGCCTGCATATATGTACAGATGTACTGAGATATTGATTATAGCTCAACGCTGCAAGTCTTGATGCCTCTTATGCATTATGAAAGAGTTCATGTATGCATTGGCCTTAATTAATCTCTATGCGCTTTATGAATGTCTTTCTGTACCACATGTTTTGGTTACACTACCATGGTCATACCATATGTGCAATCATGCATAACTCGTAAAAGTTTGAACACTAAAATGAGAAGCAAAGCAAGTTGATGTATACATTTGCAGGAGATGACTTGATGAATTAATATGGACCACTTGTTATGCGTTACTGGATCATCAGATATGAAGTCAAAATATTTTATGAAATGCCTATATAAGTGCTGGCTAAACAACAGCCGAATGAATGAAATTAAAGGATATTTATCTTATTGTTTTAGCTTTTTTTAGATGTTTAGAGTTGAGAAGATTCTTAACATGGCAGGAATGTTATTACTAATTTTTCTGAGATGATTTATCTATTTTAATTTCAATCAAAGTGGTCGCACCGTTGTCACGTTTGTTTGAATGAAGAAGGATGTTGAAGGAAAGACGCATGTATATGAAGGTTTTATGAATGCACTGGAAATGTATTTTGAGAAACTGGGTATATTAAAGTAATTTCCCATTATACAAACTGTCTATTCGTGACACATTTTGGGTCTGGGTGCCTTTAATGCTACTTATTTTTCATTCAAGGCAATTGATAGAAGAGAATTTACAGGGTTGATTTCCTTTTCAAATATAATGACAGTATAAACATTATGTAATTTACTGTGTGAATTATTATTTATTTATTTTGTTTAAAGATCCCCCTCTGGAGAAAAGCAGGTTTTTAATGTTTTTTAAATGTCCATGAGTTGTTTTAATATGCTTTAATACAAAATGTGGAAAATCATCAGTCAACACCATTTGCAGATTATTTTATCCTTAACTCCAATGGAGAAAAAAAAGTTTGAAATCGAAGGTGTTTCTTACATCATAAACTTGTAACCAATCAAGTCAACGCATAGGTGGGCTTTAGCATATCAGTCTCGAGAAGCCAGGTTATCCCAGTATATTTTTGTTGATCGGGTAAATTCAGCAATATTGCATGTGAATTATGTAATTGATGAACTATATGACTTTCTCCACTGGTGTTCATAGCGTTTCTGAGGATGCTGACTTTTAGAAGGCAGCTGTCTGACTCTGAGACGACAAACAGGAACATGGTTTGTGCAACATTACCAACTCGTTATTAGCTGTTTGATAATGTTGTCAAGCAAAAGGCTAATCATTAATAATTACCAAAGCATTCGGCAGAGTGATATTTGCATATTCATGGATCCGTTCTTAATGAAGCGAGGGTGTAAAGTTATATTCATATTCAAACTATTTTAAGCCATGAAGGTTTTTTTCTGTTATTTTTTACAGCAAAAAAAGTTTAAATATGTAATTTTGGTAATCAAAGATTAGTTTTAAGGGATACAATTATTAACTACAGGGGGGCTTTAAACATTGAGAAACTATTTGCATTTACCTTTACATGTCCACCCACAATATTGGTGTGGCGATGGGGCTTCTGGAAGATGATCTCATTATAGTCAAGTGTCTCTGTGAGTTCGGTTCAAAGGAATCACTTGGATTCTTTGCCAGACTATTTCTTCCAGCAGTACAATTGGGTTATGCAGTTAAGGCTTTTTAAAGTATCATTTGCAACGACCTTTTCAAATTCAATTCCACAAATGTTTAAAACTTACGGGTTTATACAGCACCCGTTTTCAACTGAAAATGGAAAAGCTTTTTATGCTTTGGGGCACTGAACATGCTAATTTTTTGAAGTGGTTTCAAAGTGCACGTTTTTGAAAACAGTATTTGTCTGTGTGGAAACTACAAAAATGTGAATTTGCGAATCATCCACATGCATATTACATGTTCAGTCTATAAGTATAGTTCTTTGCAGAGTGGTATCACCAACTACTGACCTGGCATTCATAATAGGTTTTTAGTCGTTTTCATGGATCGTTCTGTATGTGAAAAATTTTAAGGACATCTTTGTGATGTAAACACACCTTTTCTATTGTGTTCTTACATAGTAAAGATGACATTGTCGGTGGTATTAACAGAAACGAATTAAATTGACATTTATTTGTAATAGCACTTTTCACAATATATATTGTTTCAAAGCTTTAGATAAAATGCAAATTCTGCATTTACAATTCAAGTAATGGTCAGATATCCAATTCTAAGATGATGCCAATCATTCAGTTAGCTAAGACTGTGTATTCATTTAAGAAGGAAACAATGAGCTCATTAAAGTAATTATTACAAATTCAGAGTTCAACCCCTGCGAAAACTTCAGATGACACCTATAGGAAGAGCCAATGAAATTTCCAATAATTGACCACTGTGGTTCTTAAAATATAGTGTGATAAGACAAAGACTTAATATTGTACTATATAATAATGACAATTACTGTTGTTAATTTATTTCATGATTTGTTTGTAAAATTACCACATTCTAATTAGGTGAGCCAAAATTTAACCTAACCACTGTGTTCAACTCAAGAAATATTTTCTAGATTTGTGCACATTTTGTCAGATCACCACAATGAACTTTA
This sequence comes from Rhodeus uyekii, assembly GCA_037043235.1. Lineage (NCBI taxonomy): Eukaryota > Metazoa > Chordata > Actinopteri > Cypriniformes > Acheilognathidae > Rhodeus > Rhodeus uyekii. The sequence goes on along the minus strand of JAWRVZ010000004.1, from coordinate 696,775 downwards.
ATCAAGCTGCTTTAATCATTTATTTTTTTTTATAAGTATTATTAGCTACCAACTTCCTGGTTTTATTTTTTAAATTTTCAACTGAACAAAACATTATTTAGCATTTTATTCTTTACTGTTTTCACTTTTTATTTAAAAAAGGGTGTTCATTTTAAGATTATCAGTAAGAGACATGGGCCTCTATTCTCTAGTTTCACTGTCTGTTGTAGTCATATCCTGTGTTTTACGCTTTCTTTTCCTAAAAACATAACCTTGTGTCCTATTGATCACCACCAGCCAGACATCCTGTTTAGACAGACTACTTGAGATGAAGAAAAGGTTTTGTCATAGATAAAAAGGATGACAATGGAGTATTGAAGTCACTTTTGAAATGTAATTATTTGTCAGTAAATATTTATAGGGTTGGTGTGGATCTGACGATTGTTACATCATTCCCCAGATGCTTTGCTCCAAAACACTTCTGTGCATTTCCTGCACACATTTTACCCTCTGTCTTGAGGGAACCAATCTTTATTTTCTCAAACTATTCCAGCTGCAAACTGGGGGTGGGACACAATAAATATAGCTTTGCCAGTGTGGTTCCTTTCACAACTGATCAAGATGGCCAAAAGATTTGCTGATAAAAGGGCCTTGGAATTGATTTTTGGAGGAGAGTGAAGCTTTTGCAGAGGAAGAGGTTTCAGAAAGTCAAGATCTCCCACTCCAACTCCTGAGTACAAAGAGCAGACCTGTCAAGTCTTCCAAGTTTGTCTACACGGCTGACATATCCCTGGTTTCCTATGCGTCAAAGAAAGGTAAGAATGTGATACTCATGAATACGCTGCACCGGGATGGGAGCATAAAGTAAAAATTGGATTATAATGCCACAAAAGGAGGAGTGGACAACATGGACAAGCTGGTGATTGCCTACAGCTGCAAAAGGTGGGCCCTACGCTGGCATATTGGACATTTCAGCATGCAACGTCTTTGTCATCTGGATGGCACTGAATCCAGAATGGAACTTAGGGAATGTCCAGATGTCCTTTTTCTCAAGGAACTGGAAAAGGCACTGGTGAAAGCTATTTTATGATCCCCAGCTTCTGCAGCCATCATGAGGATTCAGGGGGAGAATCCTGCTGCCCCATCCACCCGACCTACAGAACCTGCAGAAAATGCAGCCGGTCCACCAGACCCAAGAACACTGATCAACAAATATATGAACACCACACAAAGGTTAATCAAATCAGTTTTCACAAAAAATATTACTACTGTAACTGCTAAAACATTTCTAAAGCAGCAAATTTCTGAAGGACATGTGACTGAAGACTGGAGAAATGATAAATCTGTAATGTCTTTTTTGATGCAGCCTTGTAATATGTCTTTCAAAAACCCCAAAAAATCTTGAACAGTTGTGTATACATATATTTATTTTGGACAAACTGTCACTATAAAGGTTGAAGATGAGATTTTTGATCAGATGAGACATTTTTCAGATTGGAATGAAATGGAAATTGGAATTATCATGTAGCAGGAGGAAGAAGGGATACTTTAATTTAGTGCTGGATTTCTTGCAGTGTGTGAAAAATGCATTGTCACAATTCATTTGGTGTCCTTATGAATCCCTTGAATCTTTGCAGTTTCTGTGAGATTTTCTTCTTGTCTCTTTTACAGTCAAATTGAACCCTTGAGTGTATCCAAAACACTCTTCCCTGAAACTGGCCTGAAGGATCTCTTGTACAGTGTCTGTAAGTTTCTAATAAATTAGTAGTATTGTTCCAGTGTGTTTAAATACAATATTTGGTCATTTGTTCCTCATTAATTTTTTCTTATAGGTGGTTGAGGCAGTATTATGAAATCTTAATTATATAAATGATAACGTTTTAGTTGTTCTTTCAAGCTTTTTATTGACTAAGAAAGTTTTCTTGTTATAAATAAATCCAGTTTCCCAATATAAACACTCACCAGGGTCCCTGAGAAAAAGAGAGTTTTGCAAAGTGACATAAAGATTTCCAACAGAGAAACTCACATAATTAATATGTCACTAACTTAGAATTTCTGGTAGTTCTGCAGCCATTGTTCCACTTCCATCCTTGAGTCCAAACTAAGCGCTTGTTTCACACTTACCACACTTGCTTTGTTAGATGGGACGGTCTAACCTGCGGAGGATTGTTCTTGTCACCTAGCAACTGTGACAGCTGCCTTTGGTGAGTGACAGTAACGTGTACTGGACTGGACTTAAAAAGGGGGTTCACAATCTAAATGTATCCACCATGGTCCATTTCTGTACATCACAAAGAGAATTAGACCATATAATGACATTTTATTAAGCTACAAGTCAACATTTGAACCGTTTTATTTTCAGTTGTGTAATTTGGCAATTTATTTATAAAAACAAATCCTGTCATCACTGAAGCACAATGAATTCTGGGGTAGGCAAGGCCACAAAGAATCCATGTGTTGTATCCATCATTTCACGGGAAACGAAGGACGAGTTTGAAAGAGCTTTCGAGTCGGGACAGCCTTCGCAATTGTGATGCAATTGTCCTTCGAGGGATGCAGCCTCTGAATTGAGACGCAGAAATATATCCGAGTGAAACTAGAAAAGAAATAGTTAGGGCTGCACTTGATTTTGTCCATTTGGCAGTTGATTGGATGATTGTGGTTTGCTATTGCTGTGATCTCATATGAGTGAAAGATTGTCCCACGCCCACACTAAAAACGCATCATCAGAGAAGAAAAGAGATTAAATTATTTTTGATTAAAGATTGCGAGGGAACGTGAATGAAAAAATAATGATGTGCACGGATAAATATTTTTTGATAAACGCTCCAAAATTCCATCAAATAAGAATTGTCCATTTTGATTTCAAAGTGGCTTTGAAGCAATGGTCTGAACTGCAGTCTGTGTATGCTAATATGATCATGATTTGCTAATATGACAGTTCTGAATTTACATGACAGTGACCTCCTTGATAAGGTGGCCTGAAACCTCATGTAGCCCTCCTTTGAAAACTACCTAATTGTAATAGATGAATGATTTATTCTTAATAGTGTTCGAAATTAATTAAAAACGAAATCTGTGACCCACAATCATTTATACAGTTGAATGCATGGATGAATAAATGAATATTGATAACAAAGCACATTCATTTACATGAAGATAACTTCTGCTGCTGCTACTTCCTCCTCCTCTGCCATGTATTATTTTATATTTCACATCATTTCAATCAACACTTCTATTTTCTAGATGGGTTTGAGCACTAACTGGCACCTTAAGCTTTTTGTTGTTTTCCTTGAGCTTGTTCTCTTTGTGTGATATTAGCAAACATGGCACTAGCTTTTGAAGGCCACTTTCTAATGTTTCTAATTCATAACAGCATTTTCCCACCTCATAAATATAAGTTACAAAATATCTTTCTATTTGAGATGCAAAAAAGTTCAAGACTTGATTATTGTAATGTGCTTTTGGCTGGATGCCCCAGTATTTCCATAAATAAGCTGTAGCTTGTTCAAATGCAGTACCAGATCTCATCCAAATCCAGAAAATATGATTATATCAGTTCAATATTCTTACACAAACGTAGAGCACCATTTTTATTTATTCTAAACTGAAGACTTTGTTTAATCAGGTTAAATAAAGTGTGCTTATAACCTGCCGCAGCTTCCTTTCTTTTCGCTATTAACATATTTTTCCATTCCTTTTTTTATCTACACCTTGGGACACCCAGATCTAACCCTCCAACTCAAATAAAATGCATACAGGTTTTAAAAAACACCTGAGAAAGAATGTTTGTGTTTGGGTGAACACAAGTCACCCAAACCTTTTAAGTATGCAACTAGTTTGCGCTTAAAAAATAACAACACAAAAACCGGTTTCTCAATTTCATTCTAAAAACACAGGTAGTCCGTCATAACCTTGCAACTCAATTTCATATCATGCATGTCCACAGACATAAGCAATGAGTACTGTATTTGTTCATGTAAATTTATATCTAGCCTACTGCAATCCCTCCCTCTTTTCAAATAAACTTATCTGTCAAAGTATATGGTATATAAGATAATGCACAAGGAAATATCAAATTTGAAAAAAAAAAAAGATTTTTAGAGACCTTACTAAAAAAATTGCTATTAATCATTAGCAAGATCATCAATTGCATTATTAGTTCATGTGAGTGATGTTCCTGTGAGTAAAATGTTGGGATAATTGTGTTCTGTTTTTCTAGTTCTTGTTCATTAAACTTTTGCACTCAGCAACACTTTCTACAACAGTGAGATGATGAATTATGAGGCTGATGTACTGTACAACAGACACAATTTTATAAAAGTGACCCTTACGAAAAATACTTTGAGTCTATCTGCTCGTACTTAAAACTTTTATACTTTCTTACAGCATTCTACTACTAGAGTCTGAATGAATATTTGGTATACAGTATTCACACACTCAGGGCATCATGTATAACATGTGAAATATCATGTAAAGATCAGTCGATGATTAAAGATGAGATGGCTTTAATTCTCCTGCTGAAAGGATCTTCATCATATATGAATTATGTTTTTAATGAACACACAGAGCATCCTGGTAACCTAGCCTTTATAGCCGTAAGGGAGTCATATTATGCTTTTCCCCTTTTTCAACTTAGTTATTTAACTAACTACTACTTGTTTGGACTGCAAAGCTTTTTTATCTTATGACATCACAATGTTACTCATTTAAATAATCCTTGTCCATGGAATACAAAAAAGGGGGCAAGGCCTTGTGTAGCTATAAATATTGTAGAAGACAGTATTGTTGCTATGTGAAAGAGATGCTGTTTTGTCCTCCCCGTTTCCAAAACTCAAAACTTTTGTTTGACCTTCCTAAGGCTGATGAACTCACAGTGGTTAAAATATATTTTTAACACTGTTCCTGAACATTATAACTACAATGTTTATCTGTGTGTTGCCCATTTCATGCAGAACATCTTCCAGAACAGGCTAATTCTAAGTTTCATGTAGTTGCTGTGATGTAAACAAAGGGCAAAGCTTTGCCTAACCTGCTAGCTAACATTAGTGTTGATATAGTGTGTAGCTTTGTACGCTCTTGCTTTTGTAAAGCTGTTCCCCCCACCAAAATTAGCCATGGTTTTGTGATCGATTACATAGTTTTTAGACACATATCATGATTAAATGGTGTATAACTTGTATAAAATGTATAAGAAGAATGCAAAACGAAAATCATCCCACTCTGAAACATCCTGTAAAATCTGTGCTTGCAATGTTTGTGGATGAAATCCATTCTTCAGTCTGAATCAGGCTTGAATTGGTTTGAAATTGACAACATCCTCAATATTTACACCTGAGCAGATGAAACTTGCAGTTATGGTAAGGGGTGTGACATTTCCCAAATCACAACACACTGCACAAACTAACAATTTTATATTTTGAAAGGTGGCGTTTCATTGAAACAGGAATTAACACTTTCGAGCCAGACTGGGGAGAGAGATGCTGTAATAATGTAAAATAAGTGAATAATAATGTGTTCTTTGAACAATCAAAGCTTATTCTAGTACACCCAAAAACAACACAGCATTTATAATCTGCCCAAAGAACACTATTAGTTACCAAATAACATTAATTGTTAAATATAGCCAAAAGCAGTATTCAACAGGATGTCTGTCTAAACGTGGGGAAAAGAGCAGAAAATTAAGTGAATCCTAAAATATTCTACTGATATAAAATAAATTTAAAGGTTTGAATTCATATTAAAAGACTTTTTGAGACTGCCATTATGAATGACACTAACTGTAACCATGGTATTGTGGCATAAATGTTGTAAATTCATATCTAATTGTATTATATTTTTTAATTATGAATGTATTAAAGGAGTAATGACCTTTATCAAAGACATTCTAGATACAGTACTATAAAAACTATACCAGGAATATCCAAATCGAGTCTGGCACCCTTTAAAAAAAGAAAAGAACCCTGACTTATTCTTTTCAGCATTTCTGGATTTTAGACTAGAAACATCAAAGTACCTCCAATCAATCACACTGTATATTTGTTGTTCCCTTGGCTCATTTCCCGAGATGTCCCATAGAGTCTTGCCTGCATGATTCTTTATTCAATAACAACACTCAGCTAGATGTCCAGTTATAACCAGGAGGGTTATTACTGTGCAATGTAGAAAAATAATCATGTCACCGGTAGGGTGCTAAATAAAGATGACATGCTGCGTATTCACAAATCTGTCTCCTGTTTACATTCCAGCTCCCGTTCATCTGTCTGCCAAGAGAAGACCCAGAATGCTGTTTGTGTAAAGAGACTCTGCAGGCACAATACTGAGTTTGGTTTGTTATTGTGTTACTATAGTGACAGAAAGTCACAGCTGTGCCTTTCTGCAGCCATACTGTGCAAAAGCCCACAATCAGAAATTACCACTTGCATAAAAGCATCGAAAATAAATATTTAGTTTGACAAGAATCATTCAAGGTAAAACAATGCCTAAGAAGAAATTTAGAAGAATTCTATTGGTAATGAATACAACTATGGACCTTTTGAGCTCCAAAAAGTATGGAAACGCACAATAAAAGTATCATAAAGAAGTCTATATGACTTGGGCGCTACATACTAAGTCCAAATATAATAACTACTATATAATATACAAGACTAAACCTCTGAAACTTAAAAAAGGTGGTCCATATGACCTGTGCTCTATATTTCAAGTCGTCTAAAGCCATATAATAGCTTTGTTTAGGAAACAGGCAAATCATTTAATCATTAACTTTAATTCTGTGAATCAATGATTTAATTACATAAGTTAGCAGAAGGGGAACATCAGAGAAGAATGAAATGAAAGGATTCAGAAGACTTGAGTCATGCTTTATGACACTTTCATGGAGCTCTTTCGTCCTTTTTTGGGCTTGAAAGCTACAGTCCCAATTTGTTGTGATTGAATGAAAAAATGACCAATACATTCCTTCTGAATTTCTGTTTTTATGTTTGATTGCAGAAAGAAAGTCATTCAGGTACAACAAGAGGGTGAGTAAATGACAGAATGACAATATTAATTATTGGGTACAGTATCCCTTTAAACTTAAAATGCATAGTCCAGGAATTGATGGACAGTTAGATAAACGTACCTGAGATCTGGAGATAGCGATAATTAGCTTGGATGCTGAGTATTATAATGCATAAGACTCCTGGCCATCTTTCCCCGTGGCCTGTAATCACAACAGCCATTGATGTTTGGGCCTCGTACAGATTCCCATCAGTGATATCCTGACCTCCAAGTGCGAAGAGAGAACACAATGCAGTCGCGTGAGTCAGCTTCGACCCACTGAGTTATCATCTATCTGTCTTACTGATCGTCACAGTACAGTACACTTGTGTGTGTGTTTGTTTCAGATAAGGACAATGTTCAGTAAAGAGCTTTTCCCCCAGAAGGTTCCTGTTTTTATCTCAAGGGGAATATAGTATTCCACTGGGTTTGTATGGTCAAGTTACGTCTGAATGATTGGTGAGAGAGTCGGAGGAAGAGAAAGAGGGTGTCTGCCCTATTTTTAACCAATTCAAAATCGTCAGCACAGTGAAAATAGCTGGCATTAGTTGGGAATGGTCAGGGTAACACAGCAGCAAAGTAAATCTGCGCCTCTGGCTGAATTCTCTAGTGCTCTGTAGTGCTGGCAGCTTACAATTCCATCCACTATAACCAAAGGCCATGTTTTACATTTTTGCTGTTCAGTCAAGTGTGGTAAGGCATGAAGCCCCAGTATTTCATTCAGGCTTGGGTTCAGTTCTAAATTGTAAGATGGGCCACAGGTCTCTCAGGGTAGGCAGTACAAAAAAATCACTAAAATCATTATGATATTGGTTTGTTTGTTCTTTAGAGTTGTCTTTAAAGGTAGAATTTAAAACAAATAATGTTATAAGTATTAAGTTTTTTTTTTTACTTTTTCCCTACTCTTTCTTTCTTTCTGCATAATATAATATTGTGCCAGCAGCAGCGCAAACGCAGATTTAAATGTTCCGTTTGTGATCGTACTTGTCAAAGGTTTAATAGATAAAGCCAAATCATTGTAATTTTAATATATATTAAACACATTGAATAATAGCAACTTTAGTTACAGGCTGATCCAACTTGCATGAAGTTCATCTCATCACAGCAACTCATAATGCAAGTTGGTAGTGTGCATGGCCTACTCGTGCTTGTAAATGTCTGGGCATCTCCTGCTGAGATGGCGGATGGTGTCCTTGGGGATCTCCTCCCAAACCTGGATCAGGGCATCAATGAGCTCCAGGACAGTTTGTGGTGCTACTTGGCAGCTTTGGATGCTCCAATACATAATTTCCCAGAGGTTTTCATTTGGATTCAGGCCTGGAGAATGTGAGGGACAATCAATGGCATCAATGTCTTTGTCATCTATAAACTGCCCTACACACTCATTGTCATGCACCTGGAGGAACCCAGGGCCCACTGCACCAGCATAAGGTCTGACAATGGCTCGGAGGATTTCATCCCGGTACCTAACAGCAGTTACCATCGAAACCATTGGCTAGCATGTGGAGGTTTGTGCAACCCTCTAATGATATATTCCTCCCCAGACCATTACTTTATAATGACTTTTATGCTCGCTTTGAAAGAGACAACAGAGAAACTGCAACCAAGTTCAAACCCTCAGCTGATCACCCTCCAATCACCCTCTCATCCACTGACGTCTGCAAGGCACTGAGCCGGATCAGCACGCACAAGGCTGCTGGACCAGACAACATCCCTGGACGTGTCCTCAGGGCATGTGCGGAACAGCTCGCTGGGGTCTTTACAGACATTTTCAACCTGTCTCTTGCCCAAGCAGCTGTACCAACACGCTTCAAATGCACCTCCATTGTGCCAGTGCCAAAACACTCTAGTCCGAGGTGCCCTAACGACTACCGCCCTGTAGCACTCACACCCATCATCATGAAGTGCTTTGAGCGGCTGGTCCTGGAACACCTAAAAGACTCTATACCACCCACATTGGACTCACATCAGTTTGCTTACCGCAGCAATAGGAGCACAGAGGATGCTGTTGCCATGGCACTGCACTCTGTGCTCACACACCTGGACAATAAGAACTCCTATGCACGGATGCTGTTTGTTGACTTCAGCTCAGCATTCAACACTATCATCCCGACCAAGTTAATAGCCAAACTTGAAGACTTGGGCATCAATACCTCACTCTGCAACTGGATTCTGGACTTCCTGATCAACAGACCCCAGAATGTCCGATCTGGATCCACCTGCTCCACATCCATCACACTTAACACTGGTGTACCACAGGGCTGTGTGCTAAGCCCGTTTCTCTACTCCCTCTTCACCTCCGACTGCAAGCCTGTGTTTGGATCTAATGCCATCGTCAAGTTCGCAGACGACACTACGGTGATCGGTCTCATCAGCAACAACGATGAGACTGCCTACAGGGAAGAGATCCAGCACCTGTCCACATGGTGCAACGAAAATAACCTGCTCCTCAACACCACCAAAACGAAGGAGCTCATCGTGGACTTCAGGAAAGAGTCAAGAGGCACACACGACACCATCCACATCAATGGAATGGCCGTTGAGCGTGTCTCCAGCTTCAAGTTCCTGGGGATCCACATCTCGGCTGACATGACCTGGACAACCAACACCTCCAGCCTGGTCAAGAAGGCTCACCAGCGCCTCTTCTTCCTGAGGACACTGAGGAAGAATCAGCTCTCCTCGGCTATCCTGGTGAACTTCTACCGCTGCGCAATAGAAAGCATCCTGACGAACTGTGTCACAGTGTGGTATGGGTGCTGTTCTGTCGCGGAGCGCAAGGCACTGCAGCGGGTGGTGAAAACTGCCCAACGCATCACAGGGACTCCACTTCCTGCCATCGAGCACGTCCAGAGGAAACGCTGTCTGCGTCGAGCTCGCAGCATCCTCAAGGACTCCTCTCACCCAGCCCACAGACTGTTCTCCCTCCTTCCCTCCGGCAGGCGTTTCAGGTGCCTCCAGACCAGAACCAGCAGACTAAAGAACAGTTTCTTCCCCAGAGCTGTCTCTTTACTGAACTCTAACCATTGCTGACCCCACTCCTCTCTCACCCCCACCCCCACCATCCCACTCCCCTCACAGACTCCTCTCCCCCCCCCAACATCCCCCTCCCCTCACAGACTCTCCTCTCACCCCCACCCCCACCATCCCACTCCCCTCACAGACTCTCCTCTTACCCCCCCCCCAACATCCCACTCCCCTCACAGACTCTCCTCTTACCCCCCCCCCAACATCCCACTCCCCTCATAGACTACTCTCCCCCCCACCATCCCACTCCCCTCACAGACTCTCCTCTTACCCCCACCACCATCCCACTCCCATCCAGACTCTCCTCTCACCCCCCACCATCCCACTCCCCTCATAGACTCCTCTCACCCCCCTGCCCCCCACCACCATCCCACTCCCCTCACAGACTCTCCCCTCTCCCCCTAAACCATCATCCTACCACCCTCATAGACTCCTCTTACCCCCCCACCAGCCCACTCCCCTCACAGACTCCCCTCTAACCCCCCCACCAGCCCACTCCCCTCATAGACTCCTCTCCCCCCCACCATCCAACTCCCCTCATAGACTCCTCTCACCCCCACCATCCAACTCCCCTCATAGACTCCTCTCACCCCCCTGCCCCCCCACCACCATCCCACTCCCCTCACAGACTCTCCTCTCTCCCCCACCACCATCCCACTCCCCTCACAGACTCTCCTCTTACCCCCCCACCACCATCCCACTCCCCTCAGACTCTCCTCTTACCCCCCCCACCACCATCCCACTCCCCTCAGACTCTCCTCTTACCCCCACCACCATCCCACTCCCCTCAGACTCTCCTCTTACCCCCCCACCACCATCCCACTCCCCTCAGACTCTCCTCTCTCCCCCACCACCATCCCACTCCCCTCATAGACTCCTCACCCCCCCCACCACCATCCCACTCCCCTCACAGACTCTCCTCTTACAACCATCCCACTCCCCTCTCCCTCACCACCATCCCACTACCCTCATAGACTATCCTCTTACCCCCCCCACCATCCCACTCCCCTCACAGACTCTCCTCTTACCACCATCCCACTCTCCTCATAGACTCCTTCCCCCCCATCCCACTCCCCTCATAGACTCATCTCCCCCCACCACCATCCCACTCCCCTCACAGACTCTCCTCTTACCACCATCCCACTCCCCTCATAGACTCCTCCCCACCATCCCACTCCCCTCATAGACTCCTCTCTCCCCCACCACCATCCCACTCTCCTCATAGACTCCTTCCCCCCCATCCCACTCCCCTCATAGACTCATCTCTCCCGCACCACCATCCCACTCCACTCATAGACTCTCATCTTACCCCCACCACCATCCCACTCCCCTTGCTCATTTGCTCTCCCAAACTGTTCATACAGACACAGACTGTTTATCATTTCCCATCTCAAAATCGGGGACAAGCACTGTCCAGCTCAATGCACTAAACACTTAAATTCAGGCTCATCAAGCTAATGTTGCCCCCTTGGACAATAACGACAGCAAATGTTCCTTTTCTGTAGATTTATTTGCCCCGGTTGTTTTTTTCTTTTGATTTTTGAAACAGATTCAGGGCGGAACAACTTCAACACACACACATTTCTGTCAACAACCCTTCTTTTCCCCACAGCGCCCCCAACAGTAAACATATTTCCTTAGTTGTTTGACTTCTCTTTATATTATTCCACTTACATTATATTAGTGTAAATTCCCTATACTAAACAAAGACATTAAACAAATTAACTAATTATTTGAGGCCATTACACCCTCCCCCACTAAAAAAAATAAAAAATGTTACAAAACATTTTTTTTCCTTTACAATCTCTGGGTAAATATTTAACAAGTAAGTTCCAATAACAGCATACTATACATTTTTTCCCTCTCAGCTTAACCATACAATCACTATCTTCTACTTCCATACAACTGTGACATTACTACAATCATCTAACGTTTTTAGACTTGATGCGTGTTGAGAGGTGTCTTGTCTTTAGGCTCGCTGGTGGGCCCCCCAGAACATCCTGCAATGACAAGTGGACACAACCACATACACCTCCACAATGTATTGATACATTTTAAATGTCAAATCAGTAAGGTATTCAACTCTTAGTTTCATTCAGCCTTTCAAATTTACGTTAAACTGGCAAAATTATAGTTATTATGACTGTTACTTTATATACCCGTACTTGCTTATAACTCACTTAGGAAAAATAATACTTTGAACTTGAACTATTTCAACTATTACTTGTCTTACTTAATGTGAAGGATACAGATTCAGGTGATCGATGCTCAGTTGCGGTTGTATACAGCAGGTTTCAACATCAGTGTTTCTACCAATAGCATTCCAGCTCACAGGTCGAAGTGTGGGTTCACCCAGGGTGTCATACGTGTACAGATTCCTAGGTTGCCTGGTTCTGGTAGATGTTCTCCTGACAGGCTCTAATGGCAAGTCACCATCTTCATGCTCAGCTTCACCTACGGATTCTTCTTCCAGCTCCCCTTGATGTTCTCCCAGCACTTCTTCATCGGACTCCTCCGAGTCAGGTAAGTTTACAGAGTCATCAACGATTTTCCCAAAGTCCGGTTCCTTTTCAGGTTTTCTGTTTCTCTCCGCTCCATTAGGGTGGAATTCCGCTGCACATGGATCCAGATCGGTTCCTGTTCTCTGCATTGGGACACACAAGCGAAACTCCTCGTCGCTGGAACTGTCGGTGCTGTCGTCGTGATTATTTTGTTGTGGTTTCTGTTTTGACCTGCTTCTCTGACCTTCTTTTCTTTCCAGACAAACATCGATTTTCCTCTGCTTATCAACCAGGTAAGGACAAGGCAATAGAAGATTCCGGTGTAACACTCTTTCCTTTCCAGTCCCATTGAATGGTTCTACTACATACACTGGGCCATCTCCTCCTCTCCTTTCTTTCACCACATATGTTTGTTTTTCCCAGTATGAGCGCAGTTTTCCTGGGCCACCCCTTTCTGTCAGGTTCCTCACCAGCACATGATCACCTGGCTCCAAGACAGAACTCCATGCTTTCTGGTTGTAATTCCTCTGTCCCTTTGCCGCAGCCTTCTTCATGTTCTTTATTGCAATCTTGTACGCTTCCTGCATTGATTTTTTCCATTTCTCAGCGTAATCAGTATGAGACTGAGTGTTCTTGACTTGCTTTGTGGGGATCACCAGATCAATGGGAAGAACTGGCTCTCGACCAAAAAGAAGGAAGAATGGAGAAAATCCTGTTGACTCATGCACAGTACAATTGTAGGCGTGGACAACTTTGTTAAGGTGGTCTGCCCAACTCGACTTCTCTGTCTCTTCTAGGGTCCTCAGCATCCCTAACAGTGTCCTATTGAATCTCTCTGCTGGATTAGCTTGGGGGTGGTAGGGAGTAGTGCGTGAATGCTTAATCCCACAGTAACTTTGTAGCTTCTGGAACAGGCTGTTTTCAAACTCCCTCCCCTGATCATGGTGTATCTTTGCAGGAAACCCAAAGCGGAGGATGAAATCTTCAAAGATCTTCCGGGCTGCTGTCTTTCCAGACTTGTTTCTGGTGGCGTATGCCTGAGCAAACTTTGAAAAATGGTCTATGACCACAAGGATATACTCTGCTCCCCCTCTACTTTTTTCCAAGTGCAGGTAATCAATTGAGATCATCTCAAATGGAGCTGTTGTCACAATGCTCTGTATTGGGGTCCTGGTTATCCGGTTTGGTTTCTTCTGCCTTAGGCATCGACACACTTTTGTGACATAATGTTCCATTTCTTCTCTCATTCTCGGCCAGAAGAACCGTGCACGAGCTGCTGCCACCATACGATCTGCCCCGAGGTGAGCCATGTCTTCATGTAAATACTTATAGATCTTACTTTTTAAGTTTTCTGGGACAACTAACTGAGTTCTGGCCTTTATTTTCCTTTGCAGGATACCTTCCTCATCAATTTGCAGGTAATGCCATTGTCGTAGCAGTCGTCTCACAGCTTCTGGTTCCGTCAGTTTGTCTTTGTGTTTAAGATAGGGTCGTTTTTGTTTCAATTCAATTACTCGGCTGATGACTGGATCACTCAACTGGGCGTTCCTGATATCCTGTGGTGTTAACTGTTGACTGACCTCTAATCCACCTGTCTGCTCCTCAGGTAAAACATCTATGTTGCAGGTGATTGCAGATATCCAGTCCACTTCTCCACGTTGTTGTGCTTTCAAGGCTTCCCCGATTGATCCCAGAACTTCTGGATCACATTCTTGAGTACACTCTCTGATTGTGACTTCCATGGGCACTGGTCTACGTGACAAGAAGTCCGCATCTCGATTTGCTGTTCCTGGTCTATACTTCAAAGTGAAACGATAGTCTGCCAGCTCAGAAACCCAGCGTTGTCCTGCCGCATTGAGCTTTGCCGTTTTCATGACATATGTCAGTGGGTTATTATCACTGTAGACAATAAAATGTGGCGCGTAAAACAAATAGTCCCGGAAACGTTCTGTTATCGCCCATTTTAGACCCAGGAACTCCAACTTCCCAGAGTGCAGTCTGTAATTCCTTTCGGTAGGGGTCAGCGTCCGAGACCCATAACCCACTACTCTAAGTTTACCACTCTGTCGTTGGTACAATACGGCTCCTAGCCCTTCTTCTGACGCATCAACATGAAGGACAAATGGCTTCTCGAAGTCTGGGTATGCCATAATAGGTGGGTTTGACAACTCCGCAATCAGCTTTTCCAGTGCTTCCTGATGTCTTCCAGTCCATTCCACTGGCTGTGATGGAGGTGCTTGCGAAGAAGAGTTCCCTCTCTTTCCTGAGCCTTTAGTCTTGTACATACCAGGTTTTGTCAACAGTTCATATAGAGGTTTGGCTATTCTGGCGAAATCAGCAATATATGATCTGTAGTAGCCAAGAAATCCCATAAGTTTCCTCACCTCACGTACAGTGCTGGGTGTCTCCCACTTTAGTGCTTGGACAGCCTCCATTTCTTTGGGGTTCATGCTGTAACCATGTTCAGAGACGATACGGCCCACATAGCAAACTTCTCGCTTGAAGAGGTCACACTTCCTTGGCCTTAGCTTGATACCACACTGCTCTTGTCGCTGTAGCACTCTCCTCAAGTCCTCTAGATGCTGGTCAAAGTCCTTGCTGAAGACCAATACATCATCAAGGTAAGGAACACAGATATCATCCCTCAGCTCTCCTAGACACTCTTCCATGTACCTCTGAAAAGCGGCGGGTGCATTTGTGAGGCCAAAAGGTATCCGTACCCACTCGTAGAGCCCCCAGGGTGTTATGAATGCTGTGTACGCCCTACTGTCTTCACTCATGAAGCCCTGATGATAGGCTTTACCCTGGTCCAGCACTGTGAACCAGGAATTTCCGCCTAGATTCTCTAGAATCTCTTGAATTCGTGGGATGGGATGCCGGTCAGGGTGAGTTTTCTCGTTGAGCAGCCGGTAGTCCACACATAACCGCAAGCTCCCATCCTTCTTCCTCACACAAACAACTGGCGAGGAGTAGGAAGATGTTGACTTTTGGATCCACCCCTGACTCAGCAAGTTCTGTATGTGAGTCTTCACCTCCTGATAAAGGGGTCGTGGAATTGCATTATATGTCTTTTGAACCGGGACATTGTCTTTCAACCGAATATCCATTCTAAGGTCCTGGATACATCCTGTATCCCAGTCATCCTTAGCAAACACGCCACTATTCTCTCTCAATAGCTGTCTCACACGTTCCTGTTGTTCCCCAGGTAAGTGACTGAGGTCCACTGGAGGGTCCCAGCCTTCACTCTTCTGAACCGTGGGCTGAGTCTCTGGAGTTAAGTCATTGTCGCATTGTGATGGCTGAGGTTGGCATCCAGTCAGAGGCAGCGGTTTCACTTCCGGCTGATGAATGGCATCCACTGCATAAAGCCACCCCAGGACTGTCCGTGCACTAAGTATCACGTCTTCATCCGTGGTATTTTCCACCATCAGGGTGATATTATCATTAGCCTCCAGAGGCATCTGGATAAGCTGCTTATTTACTCTTATCCCTGCAGGCCAGGGTTCTTCTGGATTGGGCTCCAGCATCACGTGTGTTCCCAGGGGAATCATCTTATTCAGTTTGCCACAACTGACGCTCACTTTTGCGCACCTTGGAAGAATGATCGATTTTCTTCCCACTCTTGCAATATGACAGTCGCTGATGTTTTTGCGCTTCTTCAGGAGTGATAGAATGGCTTTTGCTTTCCTAGGGCTAACTTCAAGGGATGAACTCAGTGTACTCACAAGGAAACTCAAGGGAATTTGTTGGGCTGCATTAGCTTGTACCAACTCCTCAATCACATTAAAGCCAATAATTGGTTTCTCCAATTCACTGGACGCAATGAGAATTGGTGCCAGCAGGTGTCTGCCCTTTCTTTCAGTCTCTGTGTTTCCAGACAGACAAAACTCCACTTCCATCCAGCCTTCATACGGGATGCTCGTCCCATTCGCTGCTGTCAGGTTGAGTTCTCCCTCCTCCAGTAGCTCTCTTACTGGTCTCACCTCTGCGTCAGGAAGGTGTCTCTTCTTCCACTCTGAGCCCACAATTGAAACCTGCGACCCTGTGTCCCAGAGCACTGATGTCTTAACACCTCCTAAAGAACATTGAACCAGGCATTTGCTTCCCACCAAACTAGCTGTTTTCTCTTGTTTGTTTGACCATGGCCTTTCAGGTAAGCAAGCTCTTGGTATGTTGTCCATTATGTCTGAGGTAATCTCAATCTTGCTTGATGTTGCATTGGTCACAGTTTGTTTCCGACAGCCCGCTGCCCAGTGCTCACTACTGCCACACTTGTAACAGTGTTCACATCTTCCCTCTGGGTTGGACCGCTCACACTGGGTACAACGTCTTGTATTTGTCTGGGCAGGAGAAAACTGATTACGAGTGAATCTCCAGTTACTGTTTCTGGCTCTCTGAGGTCGTGATGTTTGAGCGAGGCTTGCCACTTTAGAAGTAAGAGTCTCAATTGCTTCACAGATCACTTTGTCCCTCGCATCCAGCTTTTCCATGAGGCTGTTAGGCTTTGGAGGTTTCTCTTTCTTCACACTAACACATTCCTTTTGTTCAGCATGTGTCTGTTCCCCCTCAGTGACTAAGGCCACCTTGGCGACTTTGGGTCGAGTGGTGGAGAACTTGGATTTTCTTTCTAGCTCCAGACTATATGAGATGTTCATCTTCTCCAGAAGCACTTCATCTTCCACCAGTGGGTTTTCTAGATAGGGTTTTAGATCGGTGCGTATGCTGTCATCATGAAGACCAGTCAGGACTGTCTGCAAAAACTGATTCTGTATTAGTTCATGATTGTATTTTAATCCTGTCCTTACATTTTCAGATGCTGACAAAATCCTTTGCCTGAGATCCATGGCCCTCACTAAAAACTGGATAGGCGTTTCTTTGGGTTCTTGAACTGCCCGAGTGAGTGAGTGATACAATTCTGTTGCATCCTTTTCAATGAAATGTGCTCTGAGAATTTGTTTAAGGGCAGGCAATGTTAAATCTGCTCTACTCTCCAGGTAACTTCTCAAACTGACACCTGGGATGATGGCTTGGATAACTGCCTCAACGATTTCACTTTCATCGTAACCTCTTTTGCAAGCCCTGTGGATCTGTCTATCCAGGCTGGAAAAATTTAGTTTGTCTCTCTGGCCAGGTTCACCAATTTGCCCAATTATTTTGAGTTCTTTTTTGTATACTGGATGCATTAGCGTGACATTTTCTCCTGAAACAGATGAATTTTGGATTCTCCGGTGTGTTTTGACACTTTGTGATTCTACTGCAGTGATTATTACAGGTTTTTCTGATGCAATTCCCGTGACGCCCACAGGGAGGCACTCCAAGTCAACTTTTCCTTGCCCCTCGTTGGTTGTTTCACGCTCTCCACTGGATGAACTATCTGTATCCTCTGCGTCACAGTTTCTCAAGCTGTCGATTTTCTCTCTTATATCTAATAATATAGATAGTCCTTCATCTTCAAGTGAAACAACCTCCTCTCCCTCTAAATGCTGCAGAATGCGTCTTCTCAGCGTGCGAGGCGTGTGTGTTTCACTCTCCCCCACATTTACCTTCAGTATTTCACACAAAATTCTCAGTTGTGAAATGGACAAGTCGAGTAATTTACTTTCTATTTCGTCCAGCGTAGCTTCCCACACAGGCAACATTATGACCAATCCCAGAAAAGTAATTCAACTCACGTTTGCAGTACTTTTGTTCTGGGTTTTTCCACAGTCCTCTCTCTCCCCGTGAATCGCGGGTCGTTCCTCGCTCGCGCTGGCTGATCAGCTGCTCGCACTTCGTGCTCTCTTCCTCCTGAATCCGTTACAAACCGGGCGGAAACACCAGTTTTATGTTGCCCCCTTGGACAATAACGACAGCAAATGTTCCTTTTCTGTAGATTTATTTGCCCCGGTTGTTTTTTTCTTTTGATTTTTGAAACAGATTCAGGGCGGAACAACTTCAACACACACACATTTCTGTCAACAACCCTTCTTTTCCCCACAGCGCCCCCAACAGTAAACATATTTCCTTAGTTGTTTGACTTCTCTTTATATTATTCCACTTACATTATATTAGTGTAAATTCCCTATACTAAACAAAGACATTAAACAAATTAACTAATTATTTGAGGCCATTACACTAACAATTGTATACATCTACCTGTAAAATTCTGTTTATAGTTAGAGACATCTGTATATACATTTACATTTATAGCACATATTCACCTGTAAATGCTGTTATAGACACCTGTAATTATATTTATAGCACACACTCACCTGTCATAGTAATAACCATCTGTATATTTATATTCATTGTACATATTACCTGTAAATCCTGTACATCTCCATATCCTGCACTTATGCAACCATTGTATATATCCTGCACTTGCTGCTATTGCACTTCTGGTTAGACCTAAACTGCATTTCGTTGCCTTGTACCTGTACTTGTGTAATGACAATAAAGTTGAATCTAATCTAATCTAATCTACTGACCCACTGCCAAACCAGTCATACTGGATGATGTTACGGTACACACAGCATAACATTCCCCACATCATCTTCAGACTCCTTCATGTCTGTCACATTTGCTCAGTGTGAACCTGCTCTCATCCGTGAAGAGAATAGGGCACCAATGGTAAATCCTTGAATCCTGGTGTTCTCTGGCAACTGCCAAATGAGCTGCACAGTGCTGAGCTTTGAGCACAGGTCCCACTGGAGGATATCAGGCCTACATGCCACCCTCATGAAGTTAGTTTCTGACAGTTTGGTCAGAAACATGCACGCCAGTTGCTGAACTGTGAGCACAGGACTCACTAGAGGATGTCAGGCCCTTGTGAAGTCTGTTGGTCAGAAACATGGACTCCAGTTGCCTGCTAGAAGTAATTTTGTAAGACGCTGGCAGTGCTCCTCCTGTTCCTCTTTGCACAAAGGAGCAGATACCGGTCCTGCTACTGGGTTGTTGCCCTTCTGTGTCCCTGTCCAGTTCTCCTCGTGTAATGGCTCCTGGTATCTCCTCCATACTCTTGAAACTACTTGCGACGGGACGAATGGATGTTTTATTTTAGAGGAGCAGGACTGCCTGTTCAACCTGATTGGGTTGCAGGTACTGCCTCATGCTACAGACAGTGACAAGGACTCAAAACACAAAACTAAAGACATAAATATGGAGAACAATACATGAAAATATGATAATATACAATGTGGTGTGTGTGTGTATATGCCATATTGTATATTATCATATTTTCATTTCTTTTCTATATTAATAAAATAAATTAAATAGAAGTGTACCAAACTAATAGTTCACCTCTCTTCTACAGCCATACAATATGAAGAATCATTCATATCTGTGGATGAAATGGTGCGATTTGAGTGTTCTAAAGATCATACAAAGGTTTAGATGATTTATTGAAATCTGTAACCATAAGTATGAGCAGTATAAATATCTCTGCTTGCCTTAGCAAACACTACAAAAAATGTATGGGCTTGGACTCTAGCAGCAGGATTAAGAAATGCTGCACTATGGTGTGGTTTTTAAATGGGATATTCCTTCTCTCAAAATAACACAATCTATTCAGCGAAATACAGCCAAGTTTTGTACAGCTTTTTTTCAGGCTTTACATTTTGACAGGCTTTCATTCCTGCGGATATAAACAGTATGTTGGCGTAAGCATGTTTTCTGGTGTTCTCTAGAGCAGAACTCAAGGGAACATGCTAATTGTGAGGAAAGCCACAGGTAAAGCGTAGATGCATGTGCATGTCTTCAGTATGGAGATAAACACTTTTGGGTATTCAGAAGGCAGTGATACTGAACCATAACATCCTCTGGATTCCTCTGTCATTCTGCCATACATATTCTGAAACAAGACTGTGCAGCCATGCATGGGTATTCTGCAATCCCAAGTGGGAAAGACTGCAACGCAGGTTAACATTTGCTTTCAACACCACATATCTTTCACTTTTCCTGAATGTGAACAAGCCCTCCTGCACTAATTAATACCCCCTCATTAAAAACGGCTCCTCTTTTGTAACTCGTTCAGTTGACAGTGTTGGGAAACTGCCTGCTTCAATGAGAGCCCTGTACAAGGCCTCTTTTATTAAACTGCAGTAAATTGCTGAACCTTTAAACTAGCGGGGATGTGGAGCTATTGTGACTCTGTGACAGGAAACTGACAATACAGATGGAGATCTTACTGTTCAAATGTTTCAGGTTGATAATATTTATGCTTTTGAAAGAAGTCTCCTATGCTCACCCAGACCGTTTATTTGATCGAAATACAGTAAAAAACAACATTATTAATATTTAAAACAATGGTTTATTTTACAAAGTTTAAATCATTTATTCCTGCAAATGCAAAGCTGAATTATCATTACTCCAGTCTTCAGTGTCACAAGATTCTACAGAAATTATTTTAATATGTTAATATGTTGGAGCTCAAGAAACATTTCTAATTATCATCACTGTTGAAAACAGTTGTACCGCTTAACATTTTAGTGGAAACTGTGATTGTATTTTCAGGATTCTTTGATGGATAGAAAGTAAATAAATTGCAGTATTTATTTGAAATATAATTAAGTATCCACTTTCAACTTTGTTCAATTTAACATATTCTTGCTAAATAAAAACAGCGTAAAGTCTTACTGACCTCAAACTTTTGAACATTAGTATAGCAGTAGATTCTTTATATATCCATGTTATTGCAACGAATGGCTGATATTCAAAAAGAACAGGTCTAATATAGGTTTCTTATTTATTCATCTACGTTTTTACTTAACTATTAGTTTTTTTTACTGGTATGATGTGCATAAATCCACAGGAAAACTTTCCAATGCCTCAGTAATGAAATCTGATTCCACAATGACCAATACACGCTAAAAGCTGCAATACACTTTAACAGTCTGAAAGGTAGTGCTGCCATCTAATGTCAGTAACTTGTTCTTCAATGGTGTACGTTGAGTTCATAAGTTACAATTTTCACTAGAATTTTTTTATTAAATTCAACCAAGAAGAAGGTGGAGCATCTACAAATCAGAAATAAATTACATTAAATAAAGACACAAGGTCATGAGACAGACATAAACATTTTATTGTGAGAAACATGAAAATGATTAATTTCCTCCAAGGCTCTCCCAAGATCCTTAGTGGACGATCATCTGCACAAAATACATTTTACGAAAAACATCTTTTTTTACTAATACATTAAACACTCATCCTTGGCCTCAAAATGCTAGATTCAAGATCATTTTTTCTACTTTGTAATGTTCAAATTTAGGTTTGTTTTCCCTGCTACATATGTGGACTTTAAGGCAGAGCTTCACAAAGAATTATCTTCAGTTACACCCTGTTTCACCCCAATCCCATCTTTGCCTCAGACGTAAGAAGACCATTATCTTAACCTGGAGCAAAATAATGGTAATACAGGCCACTAGCCCCATACCCTAATACAATTATCTTCAATACATTTTAATCTCTTGTTAAGACTTTAATCCACAGTATAGACTTTCATTATATCCACAAACTGGTCTGCATTTGCACCCTTAATTTATCAATGAACACCTATAATACCTTTTTAATGCTTTGGAGGGAATATTCACTGTTGAAAAGCACATTTTAAAGAGAAGAGAATCTGCCGATACAAAATTCACATTCTCCTTACTGTTTTCATGCGATAAACCCTGCACTTTTCCCTCTGTAATGTACCACAAATGTTCTGTAAACACTTTAAAAACTTTATGACCATGTTACTATACCCAATTATACTCCTTTGCCAAGTAAGCATGTTTACCGTGACTTCACTACAAACAGTAGATTCCACATGAAACCCAGTTCTGTTGTCTGTTCTCACATGATTCAAATCAGTTTTTAGTCTAAAAGCCATCTCTGATCCCATGACAAAGCCCACTGCAGGACAAAAAAAGCTGCCCAATCTCCATAACACATCTTTCTTGATTGCTTTTCACCTTAGCAAAGCCGCATATTCAGTATCTGAACTATAACCCCTATTTCTTAATATATATACATGATTCATTTCAACCAACCAATAGAAGATGATTTTGTTTGTAATCCTCCTGAAAAGTATATTGGTTGAATCTGCTGCTTTATTGGCTTCAATATTGCTCTTGAAGTTCACACTTCCTTATTAAACGACTGTACTGTCAGGTGAGTTCTTGCTCGTTTTCTTCATGTTCATGTCCATTCTCTGAGATATGCGTGACTTTTATTGCAATATTGAAACCAATAAAGCAGCAGATTCAGCCAATATATTTTTTAAAGAGGGTTACAAAGAAAATTATATTCGGAAATATGAAGGTAGAATACAGGGACATTTCCGAGCATTATTTCCATTCCTGATCTCCATTCTACTCACCAACTCAAAATCTCTCTCGCCATTCAAGCGGCCATTTCATTCTCCAACCTTTCTAGTTATTAAGGCCTAAAGAGCGTTTCACTCGCATGTCTATCTGTGGTTACACCCTGCAGTGTTTTCTCTTGGGAGGCCCATTACTCACTACACAAACACAAAAGCCAGCCAAACTCCAGCACTGTGCTTTACTGTTCATGTGATCTCTGGCATCCAACGAACATATTTGAATGTTTCTGGACACTAAAGGCATTTACATGCATTTCAACATATGGCTTCCCTGCAGTGTTAAGTGTTTCTTTAGGGTTGCTGGTGGGGCTGAAAAAAGAAGGCTTTGAAAGCATTTTGGCACTTTTCTCACAGTCTAGCATTCACTGGCTGTGACACTTTTACAGCATACAAAAAATTAAGGCAGCATGAAATGATCCCTGACAGACACTCATCTCTTCAATGCAGGAGTTAGTTATGGAAAGAAATCTCTGTGCTTTCTGAAACTGTTAGAAGGGCCTCGATTTGAGTAGCTTTGATGATATTGCTTGAGGAATAAGTAGGCCTTCATCCTGATGTCACAAGTTTTATTTTGGATAAGCGGGTTGAATTAAAGTTTGGATCGCTCATAAGCACAAGATCCACTTGAAGTGACTTGCTATTCTTGCATCTGTGTAAAATTCACTAATCCATACATTTTATATGAATCTTTTATCATTCAATCTGGATTGTCAAAATCTTACTTCTCACATCTACTAAAAATGACACAAAAGGAAAAATCTGCACCTGTTTCACAACCAACCTTTTAGATTAATCATAATATACATTTGGCATTGTAATTAGTATTATAAATTCTTGTTTTTGAGTGACTATGTATAAATATCTTAATTCAATTATTTGTTCACTGTAGGCTCTCTGGCTGAAACAAGAAGAGATAAAAAACTCGTATACACTGGCTCGCTTTGTATTTGGGTTTATCCAAACATGTTAATATATATAATCAGTATTGCAATGCCTAAGTATTTTAACACAGACAAGCTCAAATGTTTTAGGAACTAAAGATCTGTAAACAAGAGCCACATTTTCCAGTGGCAGAAATCCAGATTGGTATGAGCAGGACACGAAAACATCTCTTGCTTGCCAACTCCATTTTCCTCTCAAATGTCATTCCCATTAAAGTGAGAGTCAGAGATCGCTCACAACTTCTTCAATGCTCAGAGTCAGAATTTCAGTAAATTGCACAGATCTGGAATGACACACACTCATGCATATCAGTTCGACCAAAGTGCACTTTTCCTAACACCAAAACATTTCTGTCAAAAAAGAATAACTACTGGACACAATGCCATCTAATCCACACTCCAACTAGAAGTAAAAAAAGAAAAACTCAGATAATGTTATAAGTTTAAACTTTAAATTCTTTTTAACATCTGCATACTGAAAAATAGCCTGTTCTTTCCTCGCATTGTCTTGTGCACTTATAATACTAATATTAATAGAGCTCACAGCCGTGGAAGTTAATTTTATGTTTCTAGACTGCAGAACAGAGAAAATTATGCAACAGAGCCCTGCACATGCAGGAAAACATATACAGTATACACTCTAAAAAATGTTTTTGCTATATAGCACTAAAAGTGGTTCTTTGGCTCGTAATCATAGTGGAACCATCTTTAGTGCTATATAGGGTGCAATATGGCACCTCATAATGGTTCTTTGTAGCATCATTTGGTGCTATATAGCACTAAAAATGGTTCCCCTATGATTACGAGCCAAATAACCACTTTTAGTGCTATATAGCACCATTTTTTTTTAGAGTGTATGCATTTTCCGCATGTCATGTCTGGGGCTCCATAGTAATGCAGTTTGGAAGGTAGAAGAAGAAGAAAAAAAAAATCAATATTCAGACAATAAAGTAGTAAATGAGAACGCGTTTACAAACAACTGCTTACGTGCCAGAATGTGGTACATGTCATACAATCACAGACAAACTGATTGAAAAGCACAATGACACCAGAAACATATACACTATCGCAACAGAACACTTCAAAAACAGTTTGTTAAATGATTTCAAAATCGCTCACTATTGTTGTATAGTCAAATCTATTCAAATAGCTGCTACAACTGACTTTAACATGTCTGTAGAAAGCATTTCAGTTTTGTCAAGAAACCAACATCAGTTTTTCTGGACTAATATAACATAGTGTGCTGCATAATTGATTACTGTGTTTTAGATAGGTTTAGGTTGAGTATTACAGCATTGTTCATCCATGTGTTAGTGCAGTCCAGCTTAATGAATATACAGAGTACATTTTTGCTCCTGAATCTTCTGAAATATGTGCTATGAAAGCAAGAGTTTTGTGATATACCACATTTTAACACTTGAAGTCAAGACCGCTTGACATGCTCTTGAGTTTTCAAACACGACTAATATTACACTTTGGAATTCAAGTTTGAAAATCCAAAACTAAACATCTTCAGAGAGGTTTTTGACCAAAATCTTGGTAGACACAGATTGTGGCTTTTGTGTTAGACATGGAGTCTCATTCCAGTCAACCCTGAATATGCAAAGTAAAGTCATTTAAGAATGATCTACAGCACAAGATTACCCGCTCTATCGTATTTGTGCTCTCTCAGCAGATGCTGATGGATTTCCGTCTTCAGTTTAAATGTGGTTAAACAGCTTCCACGGTCAAGTCGAACATAAATGTTAACCACGGCACAGTGCATGCAGGCCAGTGTATTTCGCCAGTAGTTTATAAATATGTGCATAATTATTGGAAATACCAACACACCATCACGTAATCCAACAACGGAAGAAAACAAGCCACATAAGCTGTGGATTTTGGAATTGTAGACATTCAAAGAGTATGTAAACCTAATCTCTAAAGTGATCTGTTTTTTAGAAGGCAGTGTAAACCGAAGCAGTGCATCAATGCCGCTGCAAAAAAATATATTGAAATAATCAAAAATACAAAGTATGGAAGCATACGTGTTGAATGCCTGGCAAGCAGCTATCACACGGTAAATATAATTGTCTTATTATGGTGTGATCGTTTTGTGAAAAAGTAGGAAGCAGGCACTCTCCTTGTTTTGCCAAGATAATTGCATGTGTGCCTATATTTGCAATTTTGATCTTAGTGACACAAGTAAATATTACAGGTAGCACAATAGATGAACACACACCACATGAGCTTAAAAGCAGTCACGGGTAATTTACACTTTTTGTGTGGAGATGTGTGCAGCTTTACTGCACAGTTTGGTATAAGTAACCTCTCTTATAGGCACTCAGTGGATAAAACGTAGCGACCACAAACTTGCCATCAAATGTTCGGCCTGTCAGCAGTCTTTGGGCTTCTTTGGAGTCTCCAGCATTTGCATACTCCACAAACACCTACCAAGACAAGATGAACGATGAGTCTTCAATACTGGACGCCAAAGTATTTAGAACACTATATTTTTGTTGTACTTGAGACGGGTCTCAGTCTTGGTCTTGGTTTATTTCAAATTGCAGGTGTATTTGGTGTATTTTTTTAGATTATAACACAATATAATTAAGCAATACCACTAGAGCAAGAGCTGTTTTCATGAACAGGAGCGCAACAGTAAATGTGATATTGATTTTACTCAAAAGATTAATAAACAAGGAGTTAATATTAGTGACTAGAATAGTTTGAAAAAAATCCATAGCACAACTGTTATGGTGTTTCGTTCCTGAATGAATCAGCAGCCTTGAACAAATCGGTTAAATAAATTATTCCGTCACTCACTCATTAAAATGTTGTTGCTGTTTGTGATTTCATTTGGTAAAATAGCTATATAGCCTCTTATTATTTTAATTGTAGTCAACAAAATATTAATAACTGATTTTGTAGTCAATGTATGTTTTTTCCTGTGATCATTTTGTTTTTCTAAGCATTTTGTAATATAATTTTGTCAGTTTGTTTTAAACAAAATATTTTCCTCATATTTTGATTTGTTTAATCGAACTTAAAATCAAATACCTCCTTTGGACATCTCTTTTGGCAAATACTGTAAATACAGAGTGACCAGTGTCACTTTTGATACAATGGATTTAATAGGTAAATAAAATATCTAGAATCATTTTTGAATCCATGATTTTTCCTCACCTGTCCCTTTCCAGGATTCTCTTTTGGGATCAATAAGGATACAACCGTGCCATACTTCTGACATTCTTCTTTCATGTCCTCTATTATATCTAAGGAAACCAAGAATTGAAAGTGACTGAGACCTGCTAAAAAATATATATATATTTGCTAAAAAGAAAATGTAGAGACAAAGACTCACCTTCATACTCATCCTCATTATACAGGTGACTGTCATCTATTACGTTTAATAGTCTCAGGACAGATGTAGGCAAAAGAACCAAATCTTCAATATGAGGCGCTGAAACCCAAAGCGGTCTCTCACTCAAATAAACAGCAGGCAACATAAACAATGCTTTTAGATGCTGAGCGATACAAACCAAAGGGAATGCTGAAGAAAGGGTTGATCAGTGCCGCCTCAGCTGTGCTTCTGAGTTTTGGGTCATTGTGAAGCATGCTGGGGATGTAAAGATACACATTACTTACTTTAGTCATGTCTAAAGAACACACTAATATACTGCTTACTTTACGTCCTACCTTTTGATCAGATCCCTCAAATGATAGACAGGGATAGCTGGGTAAACCAAAGCATTGCTTGAAAAGATGTGGTCTACTATTGCAGAACGGTTATCCTGTAGAGACACAACACAATCCCTTTTTAGCATGAAAAACCGGTCAAATAATATAACATGACATTTTTGAAAGCAATTAAATGTTATTTGTTATTCAAATAAATAACATTCAAGGTCATATTCAAGGGTATCTGTTGACCTTCCATTCCTGAGACTTCACAGTTTCTTTCAGTTTGATTCCTGAGAACATCTCCAGAAGAATTATGCCCAGACTCCACATGTCCACAGCAGTTGTGCAGCCACCAGTGTCGCTCTCCAGCCCGGCCTGGGCCAGTGAGTTCTGGAGCTCGGCTTCAGGTGCCCTGTATCCATCAGTCTGGATGTACTTCACATCCTGTAAGAAAAAGACAAGAAACCCTGAGGCTCACTGCGAACCTACAACTAATAATAAGGCACTTTTAATACTAAACTACCATTCAAAGGTTTGGAGTTAATGTATGGTATGCTTTAATGCAGTCATGAGTGGGGAGGCACTTTTTGTTATACTGGTGAAACTCTCTTCACATCCTGATAGTAATCAATAATAGATGTAGTATTACAAAACATTACAAAATGATATTACAAAATGTACATATATCTTCTGTGGAAGTCTCAGGAACAAAAACTGTTTGTCCAATCATTGCATTCGGTCGCTACGTGGTAACTGTAATTATGAAATAACAACGTGTGAGGTTCTTCAGATTTGGATTTGTGCGTTTCTATGGCAACACCATCAATGCTGAAATGAATCTGCAGCAGTCAGGTCAAAGCTCTGTAAGTTGTATACGTTCATTATTATTGTAATGTTATGTGCTGTGAGACATAAGGTTATTTAACGCTGTTTCTTGTGACACTTTGCTCTGGCTGTGTGCATTTAAGGGTTTTGGAGGAGCGGTGACTTTGGAGGGAGGCTGGGATCTCATGCTTTTAAAGCTAGCTTGCCATTGTTAGTCTCTTCAACCTTTAATTAAATAATACAGAATTTTTTTTAGCAATTTCCAAAAAATATTAGGCAGAATAATATAACGTTATCTGAAAGATTGTGTACCACTTAAGACTGGAGTAACGGCTGCTGGAAATTCAGCTTTGACTTAACAGGAATAAATATATATATATATATATATATAAATATTTATTATATATATATATAATACATAAGTTTGAAATTCTAAAACTATGTATATTGTTAAATAATCATCTCCAGAGAGGTTTTGAAAAACATTTTGAATGAGACACAGATTGTGGCTTTTTGTGTTAGTAATAATAAAATAATTTCGAATTGTAAGAATATTTCACAATTTTAATGCTTTACTATATTTGTGAGACTTCTTACAAAAATATTAAATCTTATTGACCCCAAACTTTTTAACTTTAGTGTTTGTTTATGCATGTGAATACATTTTAACCGCAAATGATGAGGTGCCCTTTCAACTCCTCACCTGGTGTCCCTCTTTAAAGCTAAGGCCGAAGTCAATGAGCTTAAAGCACTCGTCATCAGCGCTCCAGAGAATGTTGCGGGGCTTGAGGTCAGCATGAACATAGCCTTCTCTGTGCAGGAAGTTAAGGGCCTCCAAAATGTCGCGGGCACAGTGCTGAATCAACCACATGGAGTGTCCCTGATTACTCGCCCTGACCAGCAATTCTGACACACTCGCGTCCAAAAGCTCCAATAACAGGCAATGAGTGGCCACACCGAATGGGTCGTGATTTGTGAACATACCATACAGCGTCACTAGAAACACAACAGAGAAAATACCAATGACTGATGCTGGAATGCTGGAAATAACAGCTTTTGGATCTCCAGGAGTTATGATTCAGGCCCATTTTGTAGCAATTTTACACCTTCAAGTTTTAAATGCCAGTGTGCTACTCTTCTGAATTATTAATATAGTATATGACTCATGCTTTATTTGCATAAATATGTATTACAGCTTTGTTTAAGGGTTGGGGGCGAGAAAACCTCATATCGTTACTATATATATTTACACGCACACACATGTACAATAATGTACACACATTTTATATATATATAAAATAACGTATCAATATGAGGTTATTTTTTCCCCCTTTACACAGAGAAGTTACAAAATTATAATTTTTTTTACATTTATGCATTTGGCAGACGATTTATCCAAAGTGACTTACATTGCATTCAATCACATTGACATTCTAATCAATTCTTGCTTTCCCTGGAAATTGAACCCATGACCTTGGCATTGTAAACACCATTGCTCTGCTGGTTGAGCTACAGGAAAGCGCCTTCCAAATAAATGTAAATGTATATAATCACCTTACAATTATTTGAATCTGGATGAGCCTGATGAATGCGGTCGATATGCAATCAATCTGTGTAAAAATCATGGTGTTACAAGGGTTCAAATGATAAAAAAGTTTTTATGTTTGTGTAATGTAGTGCAATCACATTTACTACAAGAACTGAACAGAGGTCAGAATTATGTCATTTTGCATGATTTTAACAGTATAGTGGTAAATACAACCACTTAAATCAGCGGTTTCCACTTTCCAACTTTTTTGACTCCACTTTACCCTTTGTCCAAAACAATATTAAATTAAAAATAATTTGCCAGTTTTAAGTTTTACATGTCTATTTTTGCTTTTTAAAATTAAGATTTAGGTTAATAATTACTAACTCAATTGTAACCAAGGACTGATTATTAAAACGTCAATGTGTATCTTGAATGCAATGTAAGTTGCTTTGGATGAAAAAGCAAGTAGGAAGTCTGTAGAGTGGCCTCGGCCCCTGGTTTAATTCTGTTTCTTAGCTCGTCTTGATCCCTGAGCATGGTTACCGATATTTTTATGCCCCTGAATCTTCTCCAGCACCGAGCTTTCCTTGAGGTACCCGTAATCTCCGCCCTGCGCGTCCGCCTGAAACTCCTTCACTGCGGAACTCGCCCTGCCGGAGCTCACCCGGTACACCGAGGCCGAGACGCCCTGACCCAAACGAGCCTGTACGTTCCAGATCTTTCCGTAAATTTCAAACACCACCGGGCTCGTCTTCTGATCCACGGCCCCCGGGCTCGCCGTCATCGCCGGTACGCTGACATTTGGACCAGACATTTTTGCATTGGAGCCAGAACTGCTAGCCATGAGTAATATCAATGATAATCTGGGTTAAAAGCCATCAGGTTCATAATAAGTAGTGTTGGATTCACTAGTTGCCCACTACATAAACTTTTTTTTTTCCTTAAATGATCTTTACATAGTGCTTGTCTGCAACCCGAAGTTTACAGCTAACTACCAGCTGATAACGATTAAGGACTTAAATGCCATATTTTAACGCTAACGCACAAATCGGTGGGATCTGCTGCACCATAGTCGGATCTTAAAGATCCGAAAAGCCGAGGTGGTGATTCAAAGGTTTAGCGGATCCGCGAAACCCAGTTTTGGACCGAGTTGAGAAATTCTTGCCACTGTTTTGGTGGCCATGATGCCGGAAGTGACGGTATTGTTTTTTCAAAGTCTTGTTTTTTTCTACATGGGAGAAAATTTAACATTTAAATATGATGCTTTTTGTAAAGAGCATGTATCTTTAATACATTATACTAAATTAATGGAGAATGTAATCAATTTCAATATTATTAATGCAATATTTTTTACTTTGGGCTTGTCTCTATCGGAATGATGGATTTTCTGATTGTTTTTTTGTTTTTTTTACTATTAAAATTAATTCAAGAAATTAATTATTTGTTATGGTTTAATTTGTCTTTACGCAATGTGTATTCAAATTGACAACTCTAACCAATAAAGAAATGTAATTTATTATTACATCTGGGGCTTTAGGCAAATATATGAACCGATTAAATGAATAAAGATTAAATGTTGATTAATGTTGCGTTGTAAGTCCCGCCCTAAAACCTGATCTTCGTCTTACTATTGGCTACAACTATTTGAATGACAACTCGCCTGTCTATTCACAGGCTCCATAGAGGCATGAGTGTATGGGTGGAAATAGCGCGTTTCATTGGACTACTTTGTGTTTCCGTGCGTGTCCTGCCACGTCAGTCTGACGGATGCCGGAGGAGGATCTCATCCCGGGCAGTAAAGGAAGGCAGAGCTATTAGAAGATGTTTCTGTTTCTTTAGTCTTACTACTGAAGCGAGAGGGAAGTATTGAATGATCAGCAGTTGCCCCAAAGGTAAGAATATTAAATTTACCATCAGAAAACATTTGGTAAGCTAACTGTTGTCAAGGAGGCAGTGCAGATTAATGGGATTCCACGCGACTCTTTATCAAACACCACTTTACCAGTCTATCGTTTTTGTGTTTGAGGGCAAAAATGGGACAGATATGAGTAATTCTTAAAGGCTGTGTGTTTCTTTTTGTGAATGGCTATGACTAATGTTAGAATTTTGGAGTAGGTGTGTTCTTAACTCTGGGATTGGTTAATGGTGTCAGCCTTACATTATTATTATTTGTATTTTTATTTAATTTTTCAATTATGTTCAGTAGCCTTTCAGATAACCAAAATGGTCTATGTTGTGTTCCTGCCCATCAAAAATGATGTTGATATTTATGATATTTGAGTAAAGATAAAGATCATACTTGAACTTGGGTTTAGTCTATCTTGAGTTAATTTCATTGAGCACGTACACTTTGTGGTTATCAATTTATGGGTGTAATAAAATGGGTGGATCTGCCGGGAGTTGCTGAGATTCTTAGATGTAGAGATTCTCAGTGTCATTTTGCTTTTGCCTCTGTTCTGACACTGACTCGTCCAGATCTAACTGAGAGACCATGGACATCAGCAAACTGGCAGAGAGGCTCACTGAAGCCGGACAGTCTCACATCCTCCAGTTTTGGGATCAGCTGAACCCTGAGGATCAAGCTGAGATGAGGGTCGATCTGGAGAGCATGAACTTCATGGAGATCAATAACTTCTTTAAAACTGCCATGAAAACATCTGGGAAGAGCTCTCAGGAGAAAGTGGACGCCAGGATGGAACCGGTACCCCGGGAAGATCTGGGTAGTGTAACGCGTGATCGTGAAAGTCTTAAAAAATGGGAAGAAGAGGGTGAGTTCAGATATTTTAATGTTTCACATGACTTTTTTTCGAACATGTTTTGTACAATTGTAATTTTTGCTGGTTTAACTGCTGGGGTTTAGCTGGTTGGTTTTCAAGCCTGGCCAGGTGACAAATGTCCCAAAGCAGAGCCAAACAAACCAGCTTGATAAGTCTGGAAGACAAGATACTTTTTCTTTATGAGGCCAATTTAAAAATGTACAAAATCAAAACGGGTTGTTTCATTTAATATAAACCAAATGTGATAGTCATTTCTGTTAGTCTTTGTTGGGCAGAAACAAATGTTCCTAAGAAATATTGCTCAACAAAACAATGAATGAGGCAACATCCTCCCTGATATTTCTCCTGGACTCCAGAGAAATCATGATCCCTGAGAGACAGATGATTTCACTCAGGCCAATCTTTAACAAGAAGTTTCAGATTTGAATAAACATTGTTTTGTCCCATTACTTCATTTTTGAGAGGATGCTCCAAAGGGGTTAAAAACATCTGGATCTGGTTAGATCTTTGCTAAAGTCATGCTGAGCTCATTCAGAATTACATCATCTTTAATCAGACCACATTACATGGTACCCAAAGACCTTCTTTGTTCCATGTGTATTCTTTGTCCAATTCTTATTTTAAAAAATCCATTTACTTCAATAAAAATAGTTTTAAATAATTGTTATTAATTTGCTTAAAATACATATTTTTAGGATGTTTCAGTCTGTGTGGATGAAGGAATATCAAGCATAAAAGTAATTTATGTAAGATAAAATAGACCTCATAAAAGTCTAAGCTAATCACTCCTGTTATCTGCAAATAATGAAAAGTAAACTGTTGCTTAAGAAGCCGGAAATTTTATGCGTGCAACATCCATCTGGCAACAGTGAGCTATGTTTGTTTATACCTTAGTAGTGTGATATAACATTAGCACCTATTTGCCAAAGTGATTGAACCTCCCATTATTCCACCCAGGCCTGCGCTGTATATCGGAGAACAAAGTGGCGGTTCTTCTGTTGGCTGGAGGTCAAGGGACACGTTTGGGTGTATCATATCCAAAAGGCATGTATGACGTTGGTCTCCCTTCCCACAAAACCCTCTTTCAGATCCAGGCGGAACGCATCCGAAGACTGGAGCAGCTCGCTGAAAAGCAGCACACCAGGAAGTGTTGCATTCCATGGTGAGATGATCATTAAACATAATTAAAGTTTTTTTCAGTTAAAGGGCACTTCCAGTAAAAGCAGTGGATAATAAAATAAAAAACTCACAGGGAAGTAATTTGAGTTGACAATAGTTAAACCTAATTATTTGGATTAGCAGACTTGTTTTGATCTTGAGGAAGTTTTTCCCCTTTCAGCATAATGCATGTGACCTCCCCACTATGAATGGCATTGCACAGATTAGTCAGTGTGAAATTGGGCTGACGTGAGACCAGCATGTCATCCTGAGGAACTAGGTCAGAATTTTAGAGTTAGTCTCCTACAGAAGAATTGACCCTTGACACAACACCTATGCATGATGCCCTAATGATCAGTTAATCTAATTTTAGCCCATTATTTAAACACTGATTATAATACTATATCCCAATATTTTCGCCATAGTCATATGCCAATATACTTTAAAGAACACCATAGTATTAATCATCATTTTAGTATCTAAAATGTACCATAGCTAGCAAAAAAGACATGATAATGCCACTATACTTACAAATTATCATAATATCATAGATTTTTTTCCCAATCAAAGTCCTCACTGCTCTTTCCCAACTAATTAGGGGATAAGGTCTGTCTCTGAAACGTTTGCATTGTTTTTTTTTATCTCCTGTTTGAACTTAATTAAAAAAATTGTTTTCTCATTTATTAGTTTATAGCTTTTCACAATACATATAGTTTAAAAGCAGCTTTATAGAAAATGTGTTCTCTACAATATGAGTGCTGTTATGTACAGTTAAAAAAACATTCATCACAAAAGTGTTAATTTTAGACTGAAACATGAGATCATAGAAGCAATTATTACGAGCTGTGATCATGATTAAAATATATAAAAAATATGATTCAGAGTTAGTGTCAGCTGAAGTCCTCGCAGGGGTTAGCATTGTCTGAAATCTTGGTTAGACTACATAGATTTCTTCTTCTTTTTTAAAGAATTTAATGCATTAAATTGAACAAATGAGACAGTAAAAATATCATGGTTTCAAAAAAAAAATATATATATATATAAATAACAGCACAACAATTTACAATATTACTTAAGCAAATTGGCTCATTCAAATGATTTCCGAAGGATCATGTGACACTGAAGACTGGCGTAATGATGCTAAATATTCAGGTTTTCCATCACAGGAATAAGTTCTATTTTAAAATATATTAAAGTACCCCTATTATGCTTTTTCAAATGTTCTTTATGAGGGCTTTTCACACTGCCCTTAACAGGGTTATTATTGTTTTGAGGGCCTGAAAATGGAGGGTTTCAATGGGATCGTTCTGATAATGGTGTTGTTTGTACTCGAAAATGCTAAGGAAAAACCTTACTATTTTTAGTAAATCATTGTCATGTAGACGTGTGACACCTTAGATAGCACTGCTCTTTACCTGGGGTTATAAAACACTGCTCTGGAGCAGGATTAGCACAAAACTTTGGCTGTGCCAAACTTGTTCGGTGTGTAACAATGCAATGTTAGGAATGTTACAGTTAGATGCTTTTCAGCTGATTGTTTACTCACAGTTTCTAGCTTTAGGCATGGAAACTGTCCATTGTGTTGAACTGCTCAATTCAGCATTCGAGAGGAAAAATATCAAAAACTTACAGAAAACATTACAATTTGAGTGAAGAAAACAGATTTTCATTCATACCTTTTATAGTCTGAAATGTCCATTCAGTACAAACTCAATGGTACAGCAATATAAGAATGCGCTTGAGAGATGAATAGATAGAGAGCGTGACATATCAACCTGGTAATTTAAAGGTTCTGCAAGTTTTAAAGATTAAAAAGTTCATGACAAATAAAGTAGTTTTGTGTCCGACATGCGCTGTTAGCAGTCCATCTGACCAATCACAGCAGAGTAGGCTCACAGAAAGGAGAGGTTTGGAGAGACAAAGTGATTTGCGATTGTATATTATGAGATTTTAAATAAAAATATAAAGTATTTTACCTTGGATTCTCACAAACCTATTGTTGGAGACCTCCAAAACAAATTAGGAACCTTTAAATTAACATAATAGGGGCACTTTAAAGTTAGTTATCTGACAATATTACTGTTTTTACTGTACTGTTTTATTTTTTATCAAATACATGCCAGCTTCATAAGGATAAGAGACTTATTTTAAACAGTAGTGTATTTCTACTTTAAGTAGAAAAATCAATGACATGGTCAATGTTTTGATACATCAGGTACATTATGACAAGTGGCAGGACAATGGACATGACCAAAAACTTCTTCATACAACACAACTACTTCGGCCTGAAGGAAGAGAATGTGTTTTTCTTTCAGCAAGGCATGCTTCCTGCTGTAGACTTAAATGGGAAAATTATTCTAGAGGGCAAAGGCAAACTGGCCATGGCACCAGGTGAGTTTAAAAAAAAAAACAAGATTAGCAACTCTTGTTGACAACTTTTTTTTCTTTTTTTTGACGAAATAATTAACAGCATGTCGTAAAAACCTATTAGAAATTTTCCAAAGGAACTCCAAGTTAATTAGGCTTACAGTTAGTTTACAAAGTGATATCATGATCAAGCTTAGTTTCGTAATAATTTGAAATTCTGTGAATATTCAGCATTTGTATATTATCTCTGAATCTCCATTATTCAGATGGAAACGGGGGGCTGTACAGAGCTCTGGGGACACAGAACATTTTGAAGGACATGGAGACGAGAGGAATCTCCTACATCCACGTCTACTGCGTAGACAACATTCTCGTGAAAGTGGCAGACCCTGCTTTCATTGGCTTCTGTACACTTAAAGGAGCAGACTGTGGTGCAAAGGTCGGTCTTTAACATATCTAGCCCTGACCTTAATCAGTATTTCATATTATGCAACATTACGCAAATACAGTTCTATTATGAATGTTTATTATCATAACTATTATCATAAGCTTGTGTACTTTATGCGATCAACTTGTCACAAGTGCCATGTCACATATTTACTTATGTTACTTATGTCACTCAGTCCACTAGATGGAGCAGCTGCTCAGAAAAAAAACAGGATATACAGGAATCAGGAAGTAGCAGTCGATCAGTAGAATTAATTCGTTAGGAATGTGTTGATGGGATTAACCCCACATTCTATAGCGATGTAGTTTCAGGTGGTTTAACATATTTGCATGTGATTTTGCAGTCACAACAGCTAGAAGGGGAAAATACTTTTACAAGGAACAGTGGTTATTCTGGACCTGTTAAATGTTCTCCAGTCAGGAGCTAAATTGCCTTTAAAACTCTTATATAACCAGCTTGGTGATGCAGGATACCAATTAATTTAGCCATTATTTTTAGTGTAACCTCACCAGTCTTTGACATATTGTAGTGGTTATGATGCAATGGAAACCACATTTCTTTTTTATCAAGCATGTTTTGGTTTGTACACCACATTTACATTATCAGGAATAGACATGTTTGTACTAATCATTCAACTCGATGTCTAATACATTTGAGATGATTCACACTAACACTTCACAGTAGGTGTATTCCTGCAAGAATGAAACTCACCGTGTTTTACTTGTGTGACCAGTTAGTTATGACTGTAAAACTAACGATAGCTTTACATGTAATTGAAAGTGTTTCTTCTGATACGTCTGAACAAATATTCCTTATTAAGTTGGCTTGAGAGAGCTAACTTAGTGATCTACTGTTTAAGATTATTATTATTAGCAAAATTTTAATCACCATCTCCTCCTAGGGCTTTCAAGCTAAAACACCAAACTCGCCCCACACCTCCGACCTGTTCTGACTCGGGTTGCTATATCTTTTCTAACTGATTCGACTTATGATATAAAAAAAAAAAAAAAAATTGTTCTTACATTTAAAGACGAAAATATTCTTATGCGTTCAAGGAGGGGGGTGAACACTTTTGTTACATTGACTAATAGAGTATTTCAGTTTCATCCACTATGTATCTATCACTGACAAACCCTAGCAACCAACTTGAGACATGCTAGCAAACTTACTAAATCATGTTAGCAACATGCTAGTCAAAGCAAAATCTTGTTAGTGACATGCTAATTTATGTTAACTCTCACTAGCAACATGCTAATTCATAATAAATATTGCTAGCGACTTGCTAATAAACGTTAACTTGTTAGCGACATGTTAAGTTACATTAAATCTCGCTAGCGACATGTTAGTCAACGTTAAATCTTGTTAATGACATGCTAGTAAATGATAAAGCTTGCTTCTGACTTGCTAATCAACGTTAATTATTGCTAGCGACATAATAATTTACGTTAAGTCTCACTAGTGACATGCTAATTCATAATAAATCTGGCTAGCGACTTTATAATTAGCATTAACTTGCAAGTGACATGCTAATTAATTCTAAATTAAAATAATTCAAACTAACCCTAACTAAAAGCTGTTAAAACTACTTTAAACTTTCTGGCCCGACTTTCTCAAGCCAACTTTAAAGTTTGTTGACGAACTTTACTCATCTAGTTGTATTTTTGCCGTCTTTTTCTCTGTTCTCTCTGAATTTGGGCATTTTTTATTGGTTGTTATTTTAAAGTAATGAATCAGTTTTGTTTTTCACCATTTGAACAAAATGCCTTGACAGTGCCTTTTGGTTCTGCCTCAAACTGAATCATTCGCATGCAAAATGAGATTCATAAAAGTCTTTGCATGTGACATTGGTTCTGACATAAATGCTCAACAGCTGGTTTTGAATACTGCGCTTTCTGAAGCTGCTAGTAATTCAACAGTTCCTGCGTGACAGGGGGACGATGGTAAGAAAATTTGGACCCACCCACCCCTCATAATTTTTAAAGCATGCACTTAAAGTGGCTTTAGCTCGAAGCCTTCCCTCAATGCAAACCCTTCATCAACTGAGAAGTTTGTAATTTGTTACTCAGATGAATGGAAAGGGTTTTCTGCTTTTGCCTCTGCTGTAATTTAGCACAGACCTCAGGGAAACGGCACACGGGAGTGTGTGGGCTATTCAAACACTGCTGCTATTTTAGTACTTGACATTTCAGTATTGATAGATTTGCCTTAAATTGACATCTTTAACAAATAGTTTTAGACTTGGTTTCTTAACTTTGTCTCAACTTGTCAAGTAATCAGTTGACACGTTACAATCTTTATGACAGCTGGTAAACGCAAACAATATGAAATGTAATCATTAACAAGAGTTTACAGGGTTTGTAAAAAAGAGACATGACCTAAGTGACTTTGAAGGCCAGCTAATGTTGCAGGTATTGCATGTGCAAAAAATGTGTTGAGTACTTTTCTATTCTTTCAATATTAATGTCAATGCTGTGCTGAAGTCACATATGGATCTACTTCTGATTGGCAGGTTGTGGAGAAGACCAATCCAACAGAGGCGGTGGGAGTGGTGTGTAAGGTGGATGGGCGTTACCAAGTAGTGGAGTACAGCGAGATTACCCTGGCAACGGCAGAGAAGCGAAGCAATGATGGTCGACTTATGTTCAGTGCCGGCAACATAGCTAATCACTTCTTCACCCTCACATTCCTCAAAGAGATTGTGAGGTTAGTCATCAGACAGTGATTCATACATTATACAAGTCCACTGTATATAATTAACATATACTTATGATAAAGTATATTGGTAAATTTGATCATTCATCTTTAAATCGGAGCCATTTGATGATATTTTGTCGCTAGGTAATGATCTCCGTAACATATTAAACAGTACAGCTATTTCTATGAGCTATTTCCAATGAGCTTTGCCATCTTGTAAATACTAGACAGGATGGATCTGACTTTAATGTGCGCAGAGAATGAGGTAAAGTCAGGAGAGGAACATCTGCAGTTTTTGAGTGTCTGGTATTTTAAACACAGATGACTTTACCAGACGTGTTCGCTTATTGTCATTTTTTTTTTATGACATTTTAACTGAAAGAACATGCTTCACTTTTCTGTCTGTTACTGTCTACCCATCCATCCCTTTGTGTTTATACCTCTACATCTTTCTTTTAGGACTCACGAGCCACAGTTGCAGCACCATGTGGCACAGAAGAAAATTCCCTACGTGAACTCAGAAGGACAGCTAATCAAACCGGATAAACCCAATGGGATTAAGATGGAAAAATTTGTCTTCGACATATTCCAGTTTGCCAAGTTAGTGTCAGGAGTTTTTGACCATTCCTGTTTTTAATGTGTGTGTGCTATCGACTGGTCTAGACTGGTCATAATTTAGCCATGTTTCAGTGTAGCGACCGATATACACAGTGTGCTGTACTTTTTTTCCTCCTACAGAAAAGGAGCTGTCAAAATGTGAAAGCAACTCTTTTCAATGACACTCTGGCTCACACTGTTATGAGATAAAAAGATGGAGGCTCTTTGTATCTTTATAAGACTATAATTAAAGCTAATCATATACCAGATAAGATTGTTGTTTATAGCACCTAGTGAACTGTCTTGAAATTTTCAATTTTGTCAAAAGCTTCTAGTTTGATATGTGTATATGTACACATGCATACATATTTACAGACACAATTTTTTTTTTATATGTATCTGTCCTTCAGACCTTTTTTAAATTTATGAGTAAAATAAAGCCTACGATAAACCTAATTTGACAATACTTTGGTAGACAATACAACCGAAAATGCAAATTGTATTATTTTTATTTTTGAAAATGTATGTTTCTTAAATGGATAAGAAAGTTTGAGGTGTGAGTGTGCAGTTTATGTTGTGTAATGTCAAAGTATCATCAAGTTTAATTTTTAATTTTACTCATAAATGTAAAAAAATCCACTATAAAACCCCATTGAAAAATCTCAAGACAACCGGTGACAAATTAATCTTCCATGTTTTTATGTCAACGTTGCACCACTCTATGGAGGAAAGTCACTCCAGGTGGATATTCCTTGTAAGGGGGTGATGTCACATTATAAATGATAGGATATGTAGATATCTTTTTTTTGTTGTTGATTTTTTTTTTTTTTTTTTTTTTTTTTTTTTTTTTTTTTTGGACCTAATGCTTATTGCTTCATGAATGTTTAATTCGTTTTTACTTATTAAAACTTTTAATTATGGCAGAGCATTTGTGGTGTATGAAGTTCTGAGAGAAGATGAGTTTTCTCCATTGAAGAATGCAGACAGTCAGGATGGGAAGGACAACCCCACTACAGCCCGTCACGCCCTCATGTCCCTGCATCACCGCTGGATCTTAAATGCAGGAGGGCATTTCGTTGATGAGAATGGAACCCATATACCTGCTATACCCAGGTGAGACAAAAACTCCTGTCATTTAACCACCTTAGTGTTGTTCTAAATCTCGATTGTCCATTTTGTTTTTGTGTTTTTCTCCTCCCTCCACCATGGCACACTAATGAGAATTTCCAAAGAATCCTCCATATGGATGTAGGCCTATGGATTATTTTTTAGATTTTATTTTAAAGTAGATTGTCTCCACTCTTTTATTGTTGAATACATTTCCTTCCCACCAATGTTCAGTTTCCTTCCCATTAATCTTCAGTTATAGCGTAACCACACTATATTTCCTGTGTAACATTTCTAGACATGGACCAGCAGGGACAGTCACTCCTGAAGTCAGCCAGAAGTAACTATTCTCACTGTCGTATGTAATGCATGGTGATGGGGCTTCGCTCTTAGTAGATTCCGTGTAGCTGTTAGAGCTCAGTGGGAGATGATGTCCAATCCCAGACTGGCCCTAGTAAAGGTTGGCATCTTTTAACTGGCTCTGACCCAAAAACCAGCTACTAATGGGCAGAATAATATGCATGCTGGGAAATGAGCTTCAGGCATGCTGAACAAAACAAGGCTGTTCATCAATATAACAAATAATCTGGTTTAGGTGCTTATGATCAAGATTTTATCTTCTGCACAATGATAGAAAATGGTAAAATGTATGTTTTGAATAGTGAGGTGATTGTGGCTGTCTAAATATTTTTTAATGGGTGAATCGTCTCAATAATCAAATTTTTTTTTTTGAGTATTCTAATTTATATGAAGTGTCTGATTGTCTAAAATAATTTCATATGATTAATGCCTGATCTGACATAGTCACACAGATAAATATCTAATTTTGTTACTCTGCCTATCACAGCCTAAAGGATGGTACAGACCTGCCAATCAAATGTGAGATCTCTCCTCTTGTGTCCTATGGTGGTGAGGTAAGAGTCATATAGATGCAATTTGAATAATCCCAGAGTAACAATTGTGGTGGCAAAATCTTTTATCTATTCTGAATAAGAGACAAATATCCCAATTGTAATTTAAAAAGGTTTATTTTCTTGCAAGAAAAGGTCAACAGTCATACAGACATCCGAAGCTGCCCTGCAGAGTGTGACAAAGAAGGGAGGGCTGCTTCAGCATTTATATCTCTAGTCAAGGCTAAAGACTCAGTTGTAATTTTCCATTCCTTATCAGGAACACGTTACTCTCTCTATACCTCAAGCGTATTTCTTCAGACTTATTATATTTTACTTACTAGTTCTACAGAATAAAAATACAGTTAATGTCACACAATAATCAATAATGTCAAGAAACAAAATATAATCATATATAAGAAGGAAAAAGAAAACGTATCATTTATAAAATTCCATCACACTTTACTAATATATGGTTTAGGCCATATACTCTACTTGCTAGTTTCTATTTCCAAATATAAAGAATTAATATTCTCTCTTGATTTCAAGGGGTTGGAGCATCTTGTGAACGGACAAGTTTTCCAGCCCACTTTGGTCATCGACGAGAACGGCGCCCATCAGCTCGTGAAGAACGGCCTGTGAAAATACAGCTTCTGCTGCACTTGAAACCAAAAATGAAGACTCTTTATCTCTTGATCATCTTCTTGTCAGGGTGGAGGAAACTGTGAAATTTTTGTACAATAAATGGAAGGAACGGGGGCAGAAGGCTACTCATAATCAAACCATTTTATGATCAAACTATTTATTTTGCGAATACTTATTTTTATATCAATGTGCAGTGCTTCTTTTCTTAAATGGGAAATTTAGTGGTTTAATTTATAATAGATGTAAAGCATTACATCAAATGGTATATACTTTAGGTTGCATAAATGTTCATTGCTAAGATTATTTTACAAAATATAGATGCATGTAAAAATGACACAAAACAAAGCGGATGTCTGTTTTTAACAGGTATGTTTTTTGGACCAGAAAAAATGAGTGAGAATGTGACTGCGTCATACTTTCCAGCACAGAATTTATGGGAGATGTTCTGATTGGTTGGATTCTCTTGCCGCCACTGAGAGTGCTTTAGAAAGTGTGCACTGAGACACCTACTCTTTCTCCTCTCTCTTTCTATCTCACTTGTAATCTTTAGCATTTCTCTTCTCTCACTTCCTGATTAGCCTTTGTCTGCACATCTATGTCAGTTTACTTGTGCACATCCATGTATAAAATAATTTATCATGACAAAAGATTGATTTGTTTGTTTACTTTATTTTCTGT
Organism: Rhodeus uyekii; assembly: GCA_037043235.1. Lineage (NCBI taxonomy): Eukaryota > Metazoa > Chordata > Actinopteri > Cypriniformes > Acheilognathidae > Rhodeus > Rhodeus uyekii. Next base: position 653,570 of record JAWRVZ010000004.1, on the reverse strand, counting down.
GTACTCATTGCTTTTTTCAGTTACCATTTATAGGAATTTCTTGACTTACATTTGTACACAAGGTGCATTGCATATAATGTTCACATTACTGCAATTTTGCATTGACTTTGAAGCTGAGTGATTGAAGTGTGTGATTAGTATAAATAGTCGTATTTCACAATCTACAATTGAATTCTTGGATTTGCATTGCCTTTTATTTGCAATGAAAACCTAATTTGGTTCTCCTAGAAATCTGAGATGATTTCTGTGCACCCTAATATAAAAAAGCTCTATAGAGAAATGAAAAACCAAATTTGAAAATATCTGTTTACACTAATTACATGGTTGAACATCAATAGTAATATGACCTTGACCTAGATGCATCAATGCCAATCCCATTATAATAGTCCCACAAAGTTTGTGACTGGGAATTTAGAGGTTAATTTATTGCAAATTAATGTGCAGTATTGGAATCAAGAGGATGTTTTAAATGAAAAACCTCTCAGATTTAAATCTAGGCTGCTCGCACAAATATTGATGGTTTGGGATCAAATATAGGCAATGTGACTTATTCTCTTTGTATCCTCTCACTTTTGAGCACCTCTTTTGTTATGCTCTTTAGTGGTAATCAAATGAGACCATGCCACTACACAGAATTGTGTTTCTTTAGATCTGTGGAGAAGTTTGAATTCTTATTGCACACATTTTATTTTATAGCAGTAGTTCTGTATCAGTTTTCCACCTATAAATTATTATTGAATAACCTGTCCCTAGCCAAAGCTAATGGTGAAAAAAGAGAAAAGATGGGACTGCTTTTCTCATTATCTTGCAGATTGATTTTCCTCTATAGAGGTGGAGAAGAAATTTAAAGGGGAAGGCAATCTAAATTTACATAAGCCACTACCTAATGATAATAAAAAAAAATTAATATGTAAATCCCTCTTACTATGTGAAGTTCATTAATACACAATTCCAGAGTTACAACTCCCTACAATTCATATTTTTTATAACAAGGGTACAGGAAAATAAATGCAAACAAACATACACGAGGAAAGAAAAATTCACTGCTTTTTAATGAATTGTAAATGACTACCTCTCACTAATATTAATGAGAGGCAACACATGGCAGTGGAAAATAATACTTCTTGTTCTTATGCTTTGGCAGTAAAGAATATTCAAGAAAATCTTCTCTGATTGGTCACGGGACTCTGACTTAATTGAAACCTTCTGTTTGGAAGGAAGAATTCTGGGACTTAGGCATTTTCCCAAGAATCCCCAGAATGTTAGGTTTTTAAGATTCTCTCTCTCTCTCTCTCTCTCTCTCTCTCTCTCTCTCTCTCTCTCTCTCTCTCTCTCTCTCTCTCTCTCTCTCCCTCTCTCCCTCTCTCCCTCTCTCCCTCACTCTCTCCCTCTCTCTCCCTCCCTCTCCCTCCCTCTCCTTCATCCAGCTGTGTCTTACATCAGCTTGCTGTGCCTTAATGTAAGAACTGAGAGAACTTCGCAGAGAAAGAAAAGTCCTTGTTTTTATCCTCCTTTTACCCACACATTACTTGGAATTAGGAAAGCCCTGGACAAATGGTTTGAAAAAAGCAGCCCAAACAGTAAGTTTGCGTTTCGTCTGTATTTTTCTTTGTTTTATTTTGTTATTTAATTTAAAGAAGTTTGGTATTTACCTTTTTCTGATTTAATAGCATGTGTGATTGATTAAGATGGTTTTAAGATGATTTAATCTGTATCAGTGCTGCGCTGTTGTCTTTGTTAACGCTTACACTGAACAGCCACTGTTTGCATGGCAGACTAAAATAGAGGATTGCAGAGCAACTTGATCCAGTGAATTTTTGCAAACCAGCTGTTCTGAATTTACGTTTTTAACAAGGTATTTATCGTACATATTCTATCTTGTTAAATATCACATAACTGTACTCAAAGTATTTCATTCTGCGTGGAAATTATACACATATAGTATTAGTTTTGGCTGTTGTCTCAGGATTTTTTCTTTTCCCTTTTATACAACTTTTTAAAGTTTTAAATGTCGCCCTTTTGTAGTTTTTTTTAACTACAAACGTAAGGTACAAGTTAAGTACAGTGGCCCTAAAACGTATTTGGACAGTTAAGCCTGTGTTAAATGTTTGTACACTTCAATGTATTTGATATTTTGATAAGCACACCTTTCAAGCAAAATGGACCACAAATAATGTAGGTTTTTAAAATTGTAAAACATACTGTTCAATGGTAGGTATAATCATCATAAATGATGCATTACACCTGTGGTTACTTTGCTAAGGCACCTGAGCGAAAAATCTTGACTTAATACGTCCTCTAAAATCACTTTGAGACAACAAGGTCCTTTGTTTTGACATTAAGCATCCAAACACTTCTGGGCCACTGTATATCTTGGTTCATGAAATCACAACTGGCGTTACACAGTGACCTTTCCAAGACCTTAACGTGTGATTCATCTGAACTGCAAATGGTCAGTTTATAGACTTTCTTAAATTCCTGTTAACGTTTGTGTGCAAAAGCCAAAGCTATAACAATGAAAAAAGGCTATAATGAGGCTTGTAGTCAGGAAATGCATATTATATACATACACTTATTACAGTTGAACATTTGAAATAATATCACTTGACTACATTTATATATCATATACAGTAATGTAATTTAACTACCCATCAAATGTGGTAAAGGGTGGAAAAAGATTTCTAAGCCGTAAGGACGTCGTTTGTCCGTAATGTCATTTAGTTAGACTTGTAGATTACATTTTATTATTTTACTTTGGAACAATGAAACCATTATTTGAAGTTCAGCTCAACTTTACACTTGGCTGCAGTAATTTTATTTTCTCTTTGTTTTTTTACATTTGTTTTATGTCTCAGTCTTGGAAAACTGCAAAAAAAAATATTTGGATAAAAATTGGAACAAAGTGAGTTTATACTGAAAACAAGAAAATATTTGTCAATGGATTAAGAAAAATAATTTTGTTTTCCATTTGAATTACAAGTAAATTCAAATAAGAGTTAGGATATTAAGTCATTTTTGGTTCTTAACTAAATGTATCTTGTTGAATGTTTAGCTATTTGTACTGGACAACAAGGCAATGAATATTTATTCTTTTTTTTTTTGCAGTGTATTTATTTTGCTTCCCAAATAGATGCAGAAATCCTTAATTTGTTATTGTCCACCTTACACACATTTTTGAAAATAACGTTTTTCGCAGTGGTGCCATAAAATAACCTTTTTGCTTCCCTAAAGAACCTTTTAGTGAACAGTTCTTAAAAATAATTCTTAGTGTGAAGAATATTTTAAAAACCTAAAGAACTTTTCACTATAATTAACCTTTTTGGAATGGAACCCCAAACCATTCAGGAGGGCAATTAAAAACTAAGCATAGGATATCTATAATTATTTGCTGAGTTATATTTTGTATTACCATTACAGACTTTTTCTTATGGAATAATTTTTTAATAACTTAATCATAAATTATGTGTGTGTGTGTGTGTGTGTGTGTGTGTGTGTGTGTGTGTGTGTGTGTGTGTGTGTGTGTGTGTGTGTGTGTGTGTGTGTGTGTGTGTGTACCCGTTTACATACCCTTTGCAGAATCTGAAAATGAATAATTTAACGAAATAAGAGGGATCAAACAAAATCCATGCTAGTTTTTTCATTTAGTACTGTCCTGAATAAGATATTTCACATAAAAAATGTTTACATATAATCCACAAGACAAAAAAACCAGCTGAATTTATAAAAAAGACCACATTCAAATGTTTATATACCCTTACTCTTTGTTGTTACCTGGATGATCCATGTTTTTTTTCTGTGTTTTTTGTATGGTTATGGTTGTTCTCGAGTGTTTAGTTTGTCCTGAGCAGTTAAACTGTCAAATATTCTTCAAAAAAGTCCTTCAGGTCCTGCAAACTCCTCAGTTTTCCAGCATCTTTTGCATATTTGAACAGTAGTATTTGAACATACTTTCATTTGAAAATACTTTCCAGCATTTACTGTTTGACTTTGAGATCCATCTTTAAGCACTGTGGACAACTTAGGGACTCAAACACAACTATTTCAAAAAGGTTCAAACATTCACTGATGTGTCAGAAGAAACAAACAAAATAAATAAATCTAACTCATCCTGATCAAGCGTTTTCATTTTTTTTAAACCATTGTGGATCATCTAGGTAACGACACAGTATTAAGCATTAAGAGTGTCAACTTTTAAATAGAAATTCCACTATTTTTTTGTCTTGTTGACTTGAAGTATACATCTTTTATGTAAAATATCTTATTTAGGGCAGTACCTCTTCTTCTTTAAAAAAAAAAAAAAATCATCATATTTTCACAGATTTTGCAAGGGGTATGTAAACTTTTGAGCGCAACAGTATATTTGTCTGCTGTAATTTATATATGTCTAAAAGTTGATTTGTAGTCATGTTTTGGAGGAGAGTGATCATAGCAAGTTAAAGTGTTCCCTCGTTCGTGTGTATGAGCAAATCTACTCTTTTGGAAATATATGTGCAGTTATGTTTAAGTAAAAAAGCACCCACTACTTGCTTTGAGTCTTGTATGATTCATGCAACACTTCATAAACTGACTGTTGCTTTTCAAAAAGGAAATAGAAAAGGATTTTTCCACTGGTGGATTTGTTAGGTGTAATTTAAGTCTGAAAGCTCAGGAGAGAGAGTATGTTACATTCCAGTGTGTTTTGTGCAGGTGTGCAGATGAAGTTTACCATTCATATTTTCCTATAGCTCAAACAGTAGAGTGTGGCACTTGCAACGCCAAGGTCATGGCTTTGATTCCCAGGGAAATAGATAAAATAGGCAAGATTTTATGTATATTTCCAATTTGTTTCCAATTTGTTTCTTTTTTCAAAGCATTTTCATGATATCTAATATTATCAGACTTTGTTTATACTGTTTGTGACCTTTGATTATTTTAATTATACAGTTATGTTAACTGTACAGTATATTGACCCCTATCAAAATGACGTTTTTGCACTTGGTCTTTGCACTTGGTCTTTGCACTTGCAATTATTTTTGCTATCACTTGGCTCTAATTTTGCTGGAACTGCCATTTCGGTTCCATGAAAGTAAAATATCTGCAATGCTATAACCATTACTTTAGGGAGGAATGAAAGAGGTTTCAAATGAAAAACACATGGTCTCTCTCTTCATACTTAAATTTACAGGCGTGTGAGTATAAGCCTGCGAGGAAGATCCGTTCACTCATACGCTGAGTGCCAAATAAAACGCACTATTGTTGTGCAAATTTGAGAGCTGAATTACACTGAGGCACTATGACAGAGAAATAAACTATTCTAAAAATGTTTGAAATGAATGTCATGAAGTACTACGAATGCTATCTCTGCAGGATATTTAAATGCATCATTATGAAGTTTCTACCGCCATAATTTTTAAAGTATATAATTAAAATCTTGACAGTTACTTGCAGTTACCCATGAAGGGAGACTCTAAAGTGCATATAGTCTTCTTGATAGTTGCTGTTTGAACTGCCCTTCACTGTCGTTTTTCTGGTTATTTGGTTGGTTAAGTGCAGATCCCAGATCTTGGAAATCTTTCGTTTACAGGGCCACAAATTGAAACCAGATTTTGACACTGATGTGTGATGTTATTTAATTGAGGCCTTTAGATAATGTATGCCCTGTCTGTCCTCCAATCTATATGAAGCTATCATTAGTTTCTCTTCTATATTCTATAATGAAAGACTGGTTAGAGTTAGAGCTAGGAATTGTTTATGTCCAGAACAGCATATTTGTAGACTGTTAAACCTACATAAACTATTATATTGTAAATTATTGTTAAAAATGTATATATTTTATGGGGAAACAAAATAAGTGTGACACAACTTTAAAAAAAATTATAATTCATAATAATGATTTTAAAGACTTAATGTAATGCAAGCATCATATAAACTTTGTAATTACTGATACTGAATATACGCGCTTTTCAATTTCTATCATGTAAAAAGTCTTTAACCTGAAAAATACTCCTGTTCATGACTCAAGTGTGGCACAGGAGAAAAGTGCATTAAGATAAAAGCTTTGCATGTAAACTGCGATTTATTCTTAATGGTTGTGGTTTCCAGAGCACATTAAGAAAATACTTACCTGTAAAATCCAGATTTTGTCCCAAATGCTAATTTAACTGTAAAAATGGACTAGCGTTTACATTGATACTTGTTGTGCGATAGCTTGCTTTGAGCCCCACTCTGCATTTAAATTCAAAGAGCACACTTTGTCCTCATTGCAAAATCACTGACACTATTTTTGACTTTCATTTCCTTTTTCCTGATATGGGCCTCATGCTGTTTATGAGGTAACGAGGCTCTGTGCAAGGCTACGTTTTACTTTAAAAGCGATTTTAACCTATTGCATGTGAATCATATTGACTGAAGTGCCTAGAAGATTGAGCAATGTGTAATTGACTCGTTTTGCCAGGTTGCACTGAAGAGCCAGTATTGTGGTTTGGAATCAGTTAATCTTACTCTATTTACACTAAGGGGTCTCACGAGGGCCACGGCCTTTTTGTGCACTATTGATGCTCTGTGCTGTGAGGTGTTGTCTGTTTAAGTCTGTTTATGCTTAGAATCCCTGGGATTGTTGAGAAAATTATTTCTCACCACAAAACTTCTATCAAATTGGCAAAACACATTTTCCCCCCTTTTCTTAGTCCGTTATAATCAAACTGGATTCTAAAATGTGTAAAATGCTTTACTTTTTAACTATAATGATAAGAAAAATATTTCAGAGCAAGTGAGTACAATAATCTTCAGAATTAAGGCCAGTTTACACCAAGGATGCCTGAGTGAGGAGCTTGGGGAAATAAAGTTACATCTTTGTGTCTGGACAGTGTGTGTGAAGCTTGATGACTGATAAAAATAAGTTGACTATTAAAAAGAAAAGCTGAACATTAGTTCACAAATAATATATATTTAAATAGTTATTGCCTTTATTATTTTGGAATAAATGTAAATATGCATTAAAAACACTTGGTGAACTTTGAAATGTATACTTGGTTTTAATAAACACAACATTACATGGTAAAAAGAAAACCTAGTTATAGACTGCGTTATAGTTTGTTGATGTGGATGCTAATATAGTTATCTTTATAGATTTTGTTCTTGGTGTGAACAGACCTTTAATCAAATTTGAAAGAAATATTTATAATGGCAATAATCAATGCTCTTTGCAAACTTGAGCAAAGAGTTCATTAAAATGAGTTTAGTTTCATTCATTTTTCATTAATAAATAATGTAGCAAATGTATTGCTCGTAGTTAGTTCATGTTAGTTAATACATTAAGTAATGTTAACAAATGATACGTTATTGTAACGTTTTACCGTACTATATCTATTTTATCTATTGTAATCCTAATGCAGTACATATAATTCATACATTTTAAGCCAGCGTATTAGTCTGAAGCAAACACAACTGAAATGTTCCTTTAATACACTAAAAGTGGATCTCCATTTACTATGAGTGTTAGTAGGACCATCAGCTTATATAAGATGGCACAAAATGTTTCTTTTTTCCCTGCAAAATTTCATGTTGCAATGTGGTATATTCCTCACAAAACAAATATAATAGGAAACAAATCATGATGGATCTTCTTTACGTTTGTGTGGCAGATGGGAGACACAGATTTGAAATTGTGTCCTGATTCCATTCCTCTTTTCAAATCTGTATGTTTCTAAGGCACAGTGGCTGAAACTCAGAGCCAGTCAGTTATTGGTCCAAACCCCTTCAGTGAGAATGTCAAAAGTGTACAGTATACTACCATTCAAAGGTTTGGGGTCTGTTTTTGAGTCTCTTATTCAGGACTATTTTGTGTGAGCATGCAGCTTTAAGTTGTGCTGCGTTCTCCTCTCTATGACATGTCTTGTGTGCGAGGTATGGTGTTCGGATCCTGACACTTCAGTCTAGTTCAGTTTCTAGTCCAGTTTTGTGTCGGGATTTGAACATTCATGCTCCATGTGTTTGTCTTCTGTTATGAGTGTTCACTCGTTCTTATGCCCTCTGTCTTGTCGTGTGAATGCACATGGTTTCGAGTTCGCTCAGGCTGCGCCTTCTCTTGTCCGCGTGTGTTGTTGTGTTCTGTGTACTCTTCTGCAAATGCTTCCATGTCATGTTTGGTCTTGTGCTGTGTTGCACACAGTTTGTGTTCTCACTGGATGTGTGCTTTCATGTTGTTTTGTTTTGTGTGAACACGCGGCTTATGAGTGTTCTCATTGGCTGCGTGTTCATGTCTCGTTTTGTTTGAGCACATGGCATGTCCTTGTCATGTTGTCACATGTGTTTTTTGTGCCATGTGCTCTCCTGTCTATTGTCTATCCCGTCTTGTTAACTCATTATTGGTTCATTTGCCTCACCTGTCCTTTCTCATTACCTGCCTTGTGTCCTCCCTATTTATTCTCCGTGTTTTCTGTCCTGTGCCAGATCGTCGTCGTATTTTTCCATAGTCAAGTCAAGTCGTGTTTTCTTCCATGGAGTGGTGGAGTTTCTGTTTTACTCTTTATTGTAAATAAAGCCCATTTCTCCTCCATCTTTGAGTCCTCGCTCCTCCCTTCATCCTTCATACCTAACATGGGCTGCATTTAATTTTTTACAAATACAATAATATAGTGAGATATTATTACAGTTTAATTATTGTTACAATTAAACACTTTTATATGTTAATATTTTTTAAATGCAATGTTTTTCTATTTTCAGCAGGCATTACTCCTTCAGTTTCACGTAATCTTTCTAATCATTATGCTGATTTGGTGCTCAATAAGCATTTCTTATTATTGTCAATGTTGAAAACAATTGTACTGCTTAATGTTTTGGTGGAAAGCTTGTTTTTTTTCAGGGTTCGTCAGTGAAAACACAATTCAAAAGAACAGCAAAAATATAATATTTAATATAATATAATATAAAATATATATATAATATTATGCAAGTCTTTACTTTCCGTCTTGATTAATTTATTGCATTCTTGATGAGTAAAAGTATTTTTAAATTTCATAAACTATACTGGACCCCAAACTTTTGAACAGTATGTGTGATATATTTAAGTACACTATACTTGTATAGTTTTAATGCAGACTATATAAGTAATAATGTCTTCTTTGAAGCATGAAATATGAAGCATGGCAGGTGATTTAGAAAGCTGCAGCATGAGCTTTCTGTTATAAATCCTTATACCAGTCACTGGTAAAATGATTTCAAACATTCCAATGTACTTGTGTGCCACAAATGAGAAACTTCAACAGTTGCTAAATATAATCTGCCAGTCTGTCTGAAAGTCTGCAATGTCTGAAATTTAAAAAAGCATTCATATTCTGAAGTGGTCACCTACTTTGACTTCTCAATATATGTGATTAGGTCATGACAGCTTTATGATGCAGTATACCACTAGCATACACACACTGACTGGTTTTAGAGACAAATACTTCCCCCGTTGTGCCCCATCTGCCTATGTCCCCTTCTATTACTCTCATCTGCCTTCTTGCAAAAGCAGAATCAGTTCTCATTGTGAACACCATGAAACATTTGAGGAATGGCCTCTTAGGGCTGGTACCAATTTCGAACACCACAGGCCCTTTAATCATATGTTATGCTGTAAACGTGTGGAGCACGTATGAATGTTCTGAGGCCAATAATTGGTCCAATAATTCCATATGTTTACGACAGACTCACTGTGACCTAGATCATCGGCTCTGTTCACACTCTGCCTGAAATATGTTTTAGCATGGAGTTAATAAATCGAGGGACCTCGCCTAAGCTACTGCATGCTTCTGTGTAGTAATACCTTTTGAAATTCCTCTGAGACTAATAAACTCCCAACATAAACTGCTGAGAGAATGAAAAATAATTGATTTTCTGTACTCAGAGCATTAAGCTAACACTGCATTTTAGATACAAATGACACCTTTGTGTCATCCATTATAGCAACAAATATTTACCAGCTTTACTAGATTGAACATGCATTGATTGATTAATTTGATTTAGAACTTGAAATTTAGCACCAATTATAATTCATCAATATGATACACAATACTATTTAAATACACAAGCCAAATATAAAATTGGATTTGCAGTTGCATTAACTTACGATCTTAAAATATATCTCTAGAATTGACTGTTAACGAAGTGTTAAAAGTGTTTTGAACTTGGGAATGTGACATTGGGAAACGCTGGCAGAATAACACACCAAAGAATCCTCTCCCCACTGTGCCGTAACCCTGGTATGCACTGCAGCGAGTAATTGAGGGTCCTTGTAACCCAGGTCATGACTGTGCTTTCCCCTGTGTGGTATCCCCTCTGCTTGGGAGTTCACAGAGAGGTTTGCAGAGTCACACGTAGCTAACCAAATAGGATTGTCCCTGGGGAGACAAAGCACATTTATAAAAGACAACATAAAAAGGAAGAACTGGGTTTGTTGTTTCTTATTATTGAGCTTTAAAAGCCGCGCAAAAGCACTCCAGGGTTCTTCATTGATTGTTATGTAGTTCTTATTTTATCTTATATTTTTTAGGCCAATAGATATTTTGTTCTAATAAAGCAATAAGCTTCAAGAAGTCATGGTTTATAGGAAACACAATGGAAACAATGTGGCTTAAATTGTTAGGCACAATGCTTGCATTGCCTACATACACCTGGCAAGATTTCATAAAATAAACACAATAAAATTGGAAAAATTTAGTTATTAACGAATTAACAAATTCTTCTACCAAGCAAAGATCAACATTTATCAGAATGCTAGCGAAGCAACACAAATACGCAGCAGAATTAAAATTAAAGAGCACATTAAAGGCCCATTTACACCAAGAACAATAACTATATGTCAGTATATGTCACCTTCCACTTTAAGGCTGGAGCTCTTAAAGCAAAATGGATTCTGTTTGGCTGTCTATGTTTTTCATTGTTCATCAGCTGGAGAAAAAAATCGTTCTGAAAAGGATTTCAATGATATTCTTTGTGCCGTTATCGTTACAGTTGTGGTGTGGACTCTGCTATTCTTTTTTATTTTCAGAATTATATATTTTCCATCATAGTTATCGTCCTTGGTGTGAATAGGCCTTAATACTGATGAATTGAGGTGAGAGGTGTGTGTTTATAGAGTGTTTTACAATTGCTTTTAATGCGGCTCAGCCAATTATAATTAAGGACCAAAGTCATATTTTGAAATCCAATTAAATTCATGTATTCTTAATGTAGCAGACATGTCCAAATACTTTAGAGCCATAAGGGGCAAAAGCTAATTTCCTTAGTCATTATGTTAATATCACGTTAAACTTTATTGTATCCTTTACGGAAATCCTATGATTAGTGCGTCTTTTTACCTGTTCAGAGAGTGTTTTGTATATTGAGTCTATGAGGCCCTTGACGCTCATTTAAAGCTTCTTTAAAATGCTCAACCTTAAATGAGGCAGAAGATACAGAAATGCCTGATCTCACATGTTCATTTATGGGGCACTCCTGCTCCAATCCTGTGAGGAGAGTTTTGTTTGGCTGATGATGAAGACTTTTCTTGGCTTCTTAAGGCATCCAGCAGAGATCCAAAGTCATTTTTGTTCCAGCCTTAAAGTGCCCCTATTATGCTATTACAGTTTCGTAATTTTGTTTTGAAGGTCTCCTTCAACAGCTTTACATGGATTAAATGTCAAAAAACACTTTAATTTTCTTATAGTATTCATTGATCATCACCACATTTTTCAGTGATTCTCAAAAGAATCCTCAGATGAATCAGTCTCTCTCTAAACCCCTTCTTTCCGTGAGCTACTCTGCTTTGATTAGCCAGATGGCCAGTCTGTTGTTATTGGTCTACCGTTTACAGCGCTTAATCAAAAGCTAAATGCTCATAATCATAACTGCCTACAATCGTTGAGGACTGAGGAAGCCTCTGGAGCTGAAGTTGATGACATTGATTTGATTTGATTTGATTTGATTTGACTATATCAATCCGAGCACGAGTCTGATGATGAAACACTGGAAGAACTAGTTATTCAACCAGAAACTCCATCACAGGGACTTAAGCAGGACATTTCTCAGTGATACGCTACTTAATTTGAGGTACATTATGAGATGTTGCAACTGTAATTCCTTTAACAAGTGTATATCCATTAACTAACTGATGTGTGTATTCAATTTTTTTTGCTGTGCATATTTATTAACTGTATCAATAACAGCACAATACATTAGCCAATCACTAACATGAATGACTGATGTAACATTAAGTTTGCAAAACAAATCTTGCTCCATCCTTTATCTATATTCGAAGTAGTAAGAATGACTGACAATCTGCATTAATAGACACCATTTTAGGTAATAGTGGCCAACAGCTGATTAGCAGAACTAATTTCAAGAAGACAGTAATAACGTAAGATATTTAAGTGGTTGTCAGTAAAATGACGTGTTTGAGGGCGGGTCAAGTTATTCGCAGACGGACAATGTACAATATAGGCGGGGTTATGCAAATGACTGTTCTAGTAATGCAGTGGGATTCGAATTACAGATGAGTCATTTAGACAGTTCAGAGTCGATTCTTTCTTTTGGGAGACAATAACTTTTCATCATGCACCTTCGAATTTACAACTCTGCAGAACGCTTACATTCAAAAACAGCTATATTACACACTGCATGAAGGTGAATATTCGAAAAAGCTTAATGGGGCACTTTAAAATTTAAGCTCAACTTATATAACTTTGATAAATGTGCATAAGCTGCTTTTTCAATTATAAAAATTCATGTTTAGTTCAAAATAATTGCTAGTGACACAACAAGGATTGGTTAGTGTAGACGTAGTTACTGAGAACGATGTTTTTCTAGTTTTGGCTTTTACAATTAAACGTTTTATGGTTTAAGAAGATTGGTTGTAATTATTAATACCATTTACTGGATATTGTGTATTATAATGAACATTTGCTTTTTTCCATTGAATTACAATGAATGAGCTGTATGAAAGATGTAGTCGTATCATTACCATTACCATTCTTTGTACTTAAGAGAAAAATAAGCTTTTTTTAAATGAATATTTACCTTCAAAGAACCAGGGCAGTCATGCACAGTCAAAACAAAGTGAGTAATCCTGTTTTTTTTTTTACTCAGCTTTCAACATCTAATTTTCTCTATTATAATTAATGCAAGCTTAGTTTTAGTTTGCAACAGCTGTCTTTATAAAACTAAATATAGTTGACTGAATGATGGGAACAGTCATGTAATATTGAGTTTTGCACAATAAATCATGATACATCATTCCCCCATTTATTTATCATAAGCATTTCTGTTGTTCACTGGTGTGTGAGAACATACATATTGTGTGTAATAATCAGCCAGTACTATTTCATAGTATGATCAGTTAAAGGAGAAGTGACATTTTGACTAAACTGGACATTCATACTGGCACAAACACACTCTTTGAGGTAACGTCTAACCCTAACCCACAGTCAGACAGTCCACATCCCCTGGTCATTTTTTTTTTCATGTGATGTCAAGGCCAGAAACATACTCTGCAAGAAGACACATGCAGACATAAATGCTCAGCCAATGCATTGCAACTACATAATCCTGTTTAACAAGAGCTCTCGTATTAGTTTTATAGTTCTCATTTTTCAAACATTTAGCCAACTGTGTTTTTACCTTATACGGTACGTTTATTAGTAATATCTGAGCTTACATCTCATGTGTCACAAGTGTATCACGCAGTTTGACTTCTGCATTTTTTACAAGACAAAGAATACAAAATAAGAATAGGATTTTTGCAATGTTCTGTTTTTGTTCTAAACTTTTTATAGCATAATTTAAACAGAAGCATCTGCATACTAAATTAATAAAAAAAAAAAAAATGAATGTTAAGATGTGCTGGCTAGTTTTATTGTGTGTCTGTTTTTGCCCAAACTTTTGTATGTACAAAGCAGACCTTCATAAAAGTTTTGATGGTCAGTACTTGAAAAAACCCCAGAGAGCAAGCATTTTCTCTTTGAACTCAGAGAGTTTGTAATTTTTTTTTAACTAGCCACAATGCCTTGTGAAGTTTTCCCAATAATTGTTGCTGTTCTCACGTCAGTATAATGAATATATGGAAATTCCATTATGCTCTGCAGGCAATTATTGCATCTTTATTGACCAAATTAAAACCATTGCCTCAAAATAACAACAACAACCTTTTTTCCCATTAAACTTGTGTCATGGCACAGTGCCTTTTTGTAATGTGAGAATAAAGACTGAATGAAAGGATGAAGACAGACCATTGACATGAGCATTTGGGCAACATAATCATGTGTTGAAAAGCACTCTATTTCCAGTTCCATTTCAGTTCCAAATTTTAATGACTGTAACAGAAAGGGAGATATTGTGTACAATATGTTCCCTTTGTCTTTCATTGTATGGGAAAAAAACACATTGTATGGAAAGAAAAGAAAAACACTCTTTGAAATATCCTCTTTTGTGTTACACCTAAATAATATCATGAGGGTGAAGCCTGGGCTGAAATTTGCTGAAGGGTTGTTAAGTACAGTTGATTCCTCTCTTAGTTGAGTTTTGTTTGAGAGAAATCATGTTAGAGCAGTTCCTGGATGTCTGTGGTGAAATGAAGTCATACGTTTTTTTTCTAACTGTGTGTCTCATTCTCCAGGAATGACAGTCCCATCTCCGCCTGAGATGAAGCAACTTTGGAAGATGCTCTTTCCGCTCCTCATTCTCCTTTACCTATCAGGAGCAGTCAAGTCTCAAGTAAATCCAGGTAGTTATGTTTTCTCATCATATAAAATGGAATTAAATTGGAAGTAAAAGGTACAATGTGGCCATTTAGACTGATCGTTTTATCCAAAGTGGCTTGTGACCTGGAGTTGAATAGCTTACTCAATAGCACAGTGATAACTCATGAATTTCAGAATTTTTAGGAACTCAAGCCCAAATCTTAACTACTAGTCTAGAATATTATATTGTTATATTATATATAACAGCTACAGTAGTGCAGACATTGGTGGCATAATCTTGCTCTGAGGTTAAACTCAAAAATTGTTTTTTAAAATTTATGAGACAAGTCTCTATGAAAATCAGTTGTTGTGGTACCACTAACAGCATGTGGTCACAATCCCCAATTTTACTGTCCATGAATTTAAGTCTTTCTGAAAGTCCGTTTGCTGCAAATGGCAGTGCTATGTTTGACTAGGTTTGAAACTAACAGTCTTGTACTGTGATCATGTACCTTGTACTTGTGATCAGTCTGAAAGGTTGAGGTTTGAATAAGGTCTGGAAGATGCCCAGATTCCTTCTCTTGTGTCTATGTCTTTCAACTCTACACTTTTCATTCTAGCATGGGTGGTTTGTGGGGAGGAAAGTGTGATGTCAATGTGAGGTTCAATTATATTTTACAAGGAAACCAGAAGCCAGCTCATGGTGAGCAGCCGTACAGTAGAGACTAAAGCATAAGTCTGGAAAGCAGCTAATACCACCATGGCTAGAGATTTCTTCTGGGATCCCCCAGGATGAAAACCACACTGTGCTCTTGTACTATTTTGGGCTGTGTTCTTTTATGAAGCAGATGAGTTTGATTACTCAAGGTAACATTGCTTCCTTCCTCTGATCATGTGTTAGTTGCTGTTCCATATTAAAACAAATTTATGCAGGTATTACATTAAAGCAAGGTATAAGCATTGAAAATGCATTGTTTTAAGACACATACTTTTGTATTTTTAGTGTAGTTTTAGGTTCAGGACCATGCCAATGCAATAAGGCAAGAAATGATTAATATACAGACATAACTGTAGTAAGAGGAATCATCAATAATAATTAAAGAATAATTAAAAATATAAATGTAATGAATTATTAAATGCATAATGTTCTTCAATGGTTTATTTTAGAGCCATATTATGCTTTAATGGATGGTAGAGGAGGATACCAGTTCATCCAGACTGTTAAATTGTCACTTTGCTTAGTCAAACTACAAAGTAATGTTTGGCTTGTTGCAAATCCATAATTTCTTCCTTCCAGAAATTATTCTCAAGAAAGTCTCATTAGATTCATAAATAACTTTAATGGCCAACATTATACATATATAGGCGTGTGCGTATGTATACACTCACCTAAAGGATTATTAGGAACACCATACTAAAATTATTTTCATGAGAATTTATGTAAGCATAATCTTATTCTCATATAATATGAAAAAACGATACAATATTTAAATTGTTTACATAAATTATTTATGTATTAATACATAAGACATAATTGTAGTAAGAAGAATCATCAATAATAATTAAAGAATAATTAAAAATAAATGAAAACAAAACATAAGTCACCTAATACTGTATACTGCATAAGTCACCTAATACTAATACACCTAACACCTAATAGTCATACTAATACTGTGTTTCCCCCTTTCGCCTTAAGAACAGCCTTAATTCTACATGGCCATAGTATTAGTATTTATTTGATATATTTTGCATTGTGAGATTATTTTCAGACCAGTTAAGCAAAAAATAAGTCATGATATCTTATTTACACCATGCCATTCATTATTTGCCATATTATATGCCATAATGCCATCATTTATAAATTTGTAAATGATGGCATAATGGCATATGACATATAATGGCATGGTGGAAATAAGATATCATGACTTATTTTTTGCTTAAATGGTTTGAAAATAATCTCACAATGCAAAATATCTCTTATTTATTTATTTATTTATTTGACATGGCATTACAAATAAATGACATTTTCATTAGATTCATTAATTCATGAAGGTTTCCTGCTGGGTCCTTCATAAATACAGATTTATAATGACATATTGGAAACTATCACGACATGCTCACCTTTCATTGCTATTTGCACGTTGTTTTTTATGTTCTTTTGTGTGTGTGTGTGTGTGTGTGTGTGTGTGTGTGTGTGTGTGTGTGTGTGTGTGTGTGTGTGTGTGTGTGTGTTGAGTGTGTGTGTGTGTGTGTGTGTGTGTGTGTGTGTGTGCTTTACAGACTCAATATAATACAGTACTTTGAAACACTGCCTTAGCAATATATCATATCATCCCATAATTGTTGCTTAATATTAGTACTTCTCATCACAGACACTTAAAAAATCTTGGTGGTTAGAAATGAAAGAACACCATGCTAAAGGAGTGGTGAAATGTAACAGGATAGAGTTCATCACTCAAACCTCATTGAACTGAGTGTGAGCTCTGTGTGAGGATGTGACCTTGCTTTGGGTTTATTATTGAATGTAGCAGGAGCGCAAGCATGATTGTTTACAATGGATTCAACAATCAGACTGGAGTCTGTGGCTTATACATACCAGACATTTTGACAACAGGAAAGTATATTGAAACAGCTTCTATTTCTTACTTTTTTTTCTTCTTCTTCTTCTTCTTCTTCTTCTTTTTTTTTTTTTTGCTCCAAGGCTCTGTGTTTTTCAGATATTTGTTTCTGCAACTCATAAGTCACGGCAGCAGTCTTTCTTAGATCATTTTGGTATTCGGCTAGTTGACCTTCTGTGTTAGTGACAGAAGTTAATGACAGTGTTTTAGATAAATATTATAAATTGTTGCTTTCCACAAAGGTGGTGAATTTCTGTCCTTTCCAGAAGAGAGATGCTGTAACCTCTTTAAATATAAGTTTTGCTCCTTCATATTTCCGCTGGAAATAAAGCCGCATTTTTTCCTACTTCTGGAAAAGTGTGTTGCTGAACTCAGAAGCTATGAGATATCCTCTGCCAACTTTCCTCTGCTTAAAATTCCCAAAGACTGTAGTTATACCATCCTACTCTCTGCTTTTTTCCACTTTGAGTTATAGACTCTCTCTCTTTTTTTTCTACTGTAAAAAAGAAAGAAAAGAAAAAATGTAAGTACCTACTCTAGCAGTTGACATATGATAAAAAGTCTGTGTATGTTAGTATATATATATATATATATATATATATATATTGTGTGTGTGTGTGTGTGTGTGTGTGTGTGTGTGTGTGTGTGTGTGTGTGTGTGTGTGTGTGTGTGTGTGTGTGTGTGTGTGTGTGTGTGTGTGTGTGTGTGTGTGTGTGTGTGTGTGTGTGTGTGTGTGTGTGTGTGTGTGTGTGAATATATATATGGGTTTATATTACATTGTGGGGACCCGCAGGAATTGGATTAATAAACATACTTAATTATGTTACAGTATCTTGAAAATGTAAAAGTACAGACAATTTTTTTGTGATGGGCAGGTTTAAGGGTAGGGTTAATGTAAAGTGATAGAATATACAGTTTGTACAGTATAAAAACCATTACACTGGAGAGTCCCCATAAAATAGCTGGTGTGTGTGTTTATGTGTGTGTGTGTGTGTGTGTGTGTGTGTGTGTGTGTGTGTCTGTGTGTCTGTTGCAAGGTTTTGGATCCTGCAGTTAGACAGCAAACATGGTGGAACAAATGTGCCATTCACAAGGATTAAAGATGGGGGAAAAACGGTTGGCAGGAGGGGGAAATAAGCGCCACCCGGACCAATGAATTACTGCACAAGACCAGAGTCGCTCATAAGAGAAAAAGAGAGAGGAAAGACCAAAAGCCACAGTTTCTTCACACAACATGAGTATTTTTCCACCTTTCTGAAGTGAGGAATATTTTTAGACTCAGTAACTGAATGTTTACTCCATATGATACTGAAGCAATAACCATCCACTCTTGGAGAGTAGAAAAACAGAGAGTAAATACACAGTGCTGTGAATGAATGAATGGAACAAAGTCTCTTTACACTCTTTAAACTCTCTTTTACATCTTATTTTAATACGCAATTAATTGGTATTAATCACAAAATCAGTTTGTTGATTTCATTATTGAGAATACACTGTCTTATGCTCATTTATTTGCAGATTATTTTATTACCTTGTCATTCATTTTCTTAATTTGTGACCTTGTGAGATCATCTGTCAACACACACAGTTAGCCCTGTGTCTGCAGCCAAGAGCACTGCATATGAAAGACATTTTATCTATGTGGCGCTCTCGTGTCAATTGTCTAACACTGCTTTGCCTGTGTTCACAAAGCTATGAAAACTCTTTTCTGAATTACAAAAGCACATTCTCTTTTTGTGTGTGAATATTTGGGCTGAGTGATACAGCTAGTTTTGTAATTTATGAAATCTGAGCAAATATATATATTTCTATAATACAATATATACATAAATATAAACGGGGGTGGGGGGGGTAAGGGGAAAAAATTGTATTCATGAGAATAAGTCACAAACCACAATGAGTATTTTGTGCAGCTAACATTTATATAATTGGACCTTTAATGAAACAATATCTGAGGAATTGAAAAAATTATGGATTACATAATTAATTTAAAACATTTTTAAAGTTTACTATAGATTTAATGCTTATTGTGACTGCAGCACACATCCACTAAGTTTCGGTTCATATTTCATACAAAATAATCGCGAAACAAAAATATAGACTATATGTTTTAGCAAAATGGAACGTGTGCGATGCGGAGAGGAACGAGGAAAAAGCTGGATGCTTGCAATCTCAGGTTTATTAAGAAAACGCAAAACAAAAGACTGAAAACAAACCAAAACGGCACTTAACAGGGCAAACTCGGAACACTGGGAAACACAGAGAACGACATCCACAAATAACATCAACAAGAGACAAAGACATGGGAACACAGGAGGGTATAAATAGGCAAACATGGGATATGAACAGCTGACGAGACTTGGGCAGTGATTAGATACAGACGGGAGTGTGCAGGACCTGGAAGATAAAAGGTAGAAGGTAAAGGAAAAGATAAAAGGTAAAGGAACCCGGATGTGACAGACGCAACAAGACAAGACTGTGACAATATGCCTCTGAAGGTCTTACGATGACATGCTGCTCTGAATCATTTAATTTTTCTTTAATTTAGCTAGCTGTAGTTTTCATGTTGAAATGGACTATTATATGACTGTTGTGCTTTGCGACATTATGAAAAGCCGTGCATGGATTAAGGCCACTGGAACCAGGATCGTAACTTAAACGTATCTTTATTTTAGATATTTTATATGTCTATTGGTGAAGTAGCATTGATCTCTGTTGAGGTGTACGCATATTTGACTCTTCCGTAATTAGAAATAAAATAAGTAAATATATTTATTTTATTCATAATTATTTTAAATTATTTAAAATAAATATTTTAGAAATTAATTTAAAAAAATTATCAGAAGGTTTAAACCATCAGTCACCCACACACGAATTCCTACATATATGTTAATAAATATTTATAATAAACAATTTAAAACATTAAAAATAACATTTATTAAATTTTGTATATTACCATTTAATAAATGAAAACTGTATTCAAATGTACACAATATTAAATATTGCTTTATTTTTTATTGCCTGAAAAAACATAGTGAATATATAGTTAGTATTCTCTATATTACCCATTCTTGTTAAAGCGTGTTATAAGTATATATTCCTGTTTTTGAGTGTTAATGCCAATGTGTCTTAAAGAAAAAGAGAGAGTGATGGGGAAGGAGGATGCCGCTGTTACATCTGGAAGAGCTTTTTGTTGGGGGATTCAGCTCGTTTTGGATTATATCAGCTTGTCATTGCCAAAACCAAGCCTCTGAGGTTTCCCCCATCTTGACTTTTAAGCAAACATTTGGAGGAGAGACAGAAAAAAATGAAAAGAGAGACAAAAAGTCCTTCACCACTATCCTTGCTATTGCTGGCAGGATCACAAAGCCTATTTTGTTGAAATGGAGGGGCCACTTGGAATAGGAGTGTCCTTGTATGCTTTTTTTACATGTCCGGATCTTCACACAGACACTCAAAGAGCGAGAGATATTATGAGAGATTAAGAGAGTATATATATATTCTCTTTCGCTGTGACAGTGTTGTGTGATTTTGCAATCAAAATATAAAGCAATGTTTCTAAAATATACTGTTTAATCAAATGGATAAATTGTACCATTTATCTTGGTGGTCCATAGCCACATTCTTTTCTTTACACAAGGGATCTTCAAGACAAATGTCATGGCAAATTTCACTCTAAATCAGTACATTTTAAGGTTTATTCTTGCCCACGTTTTGACTTAACAATTTTCAACCACTGTTTTTGTAACGGACTCTTTTTAGTTTTCATTTTCATGGACGTTTAGTTTGCTTTTCATTATTTCCTGTTGTCTTTGTTATTATGATTAATATTAATTTAATCAACACAGCTGTTTGCATTTGAGTTTGTTATCTAAGTTTGTTATTTAAGTCCTTGTTACCTCAGTTCATTGTTGGTTATTGTTTGTAGACACGGTGTCACATGGTGGATTATCTGAGTTTATATTTCTGTTGGAACCTTCTGATTCTTCTCCATCTTTGCACTATAAATGTGGCAGAATAACAGACACCAAAATTAATTATGCACTTGAATTTGCTGCGATGCCCAGGAGAGGCCAAAATTTGCTGGACTACACCCAGCTCTTCTTTTTGATGATGAAACAAAGTCATTAGATCTCTCAGACATTCAAGGACTCAGCTGGAGGGATGCTAATCTGGTATGTCTGGAGGTTCTATCCCTGGTCCATCTCACCAGCAGACCCAGAGTCCAGCTTACTACAACCCTGGGCATGGAGCGTCCGCTGGAGCCCCCAGCAGATAGAGTGCCAGCACCTGCCATGATGGAACTGCCAACGCTAAGAGAAGCAGATGTGCCCACAATTGCCCCGAAGCCTGAGCCCCTTACCTCTGAGCCCATGAGAGAGAATATACTAGAAGAGTTTGAGGGAATTGAGTAGTTCCCCGCCCACAACCTCGTCACAGAGAGTGAGTGCGCGCTGGACTGGGAGAGTGATATGTTGAACCCATGCTCCCTCTTCTACCATCACCTCTAGTTCCAGCCCTGTCTTTGTCATCTCCTGTCTACCCCATTTTTCATCGCTTACCTCCTCACTGCTTCAGGGATTCACCTAGGGTATCACATGAGCCATCCTCAACCAAGCTGGGGGATTCAACTCCTTCAACCTGCCAGCTCGCCTGGGTCAGACCTCACCAGCCTATCTCCATGGACTTGTGTGCCATCCATTGCACTCTGGCCCTCCACCACTGCAGCTCGATCTGGCTCCACCCTCAGGCTTCGTGACAGTCCCAACGGTCACTCCGTTCCTGATGCAGCCCTCTGGTTCTCCAGCTCCACCTCGGGTGGTTGTCGATGCCATTAGTGTCGCGTGGATCCTTCTACCCTCCATCTTTGCCCAAGGCTCCTTTCCCATTATCGATGTCACCATCATCCATCCTTATGGTGGTGTTTAAATCTGTAAACACTTCATCACTTTGGCTTTTATCACTTACTCCGCCCTGGTCACACCCATCTTCACATCCCTGGTTTCTGCCATCTTCGGGGGTTGGCCACCCCTGCTCTAGAGGGACGATGGATCTGAGGACCATCCTCATCGCTAGGAAGGCTACAGGCAAGAGACCCTGATGCCAAGAGCACCAGGCATCTGAGTGTAGCCCCCTCCAATGGGAAGTGGTGTACACCTCAGCATAAGGTGTCCACCTCCCCTCGGTGCCCTCAGTGGATCTTTGTGCCACCCTGCCACCCAAGTCTTCCCAGTTACTGCCCGTAACCCCAGCGTCACTGGGGAGCCTGTTCCCTTTTAGGAGGGTCCTAGAGCAGTCACTCCAGGTGTCTCCTGCCAACCGTGGTGAGCCATAGGGGCCAACCGTGGTGAGCCAAGGGGCCATAGAATATGTACTGTATCTCTCGTAGACAGGGAGACCAGGTTTTACAGTCAGTAATTTATCCTTCAAAAGAAGGATGGGGGATTGCATCCCATTCTCTCACCCATGCGCATCGACACCATCCTGTCAGCAGTCAAATGTATAAAGCTTGGCCATTATATATTTACAGATTTTCATATTTAGGCCACCTGATTGCAACCAGGATGTAAGGAGGATTTTAAACAGCATAACAAAAGTGTTCATAAAACAGTTTGCCTACCCTACCTTTACAGAAACACTTAGGAAATAGGAATAACAATTCCTATCAAAGTTTTATGTGAATATAAAGTATTGTCTGTATGAATATGAGTTGCGCAGATTTATATCTGCAAGATAAGTGTGACTTTACGATTTTATTTGCATATAAAAGTTGGTGGGCAAATAAACACTAACTACTTTTTTGCAGGTGTGTGTCGGTCCCCTTTAGGAATGTCCAGAGGCCAGATCGTAGATGAAGACATCTCAGCTTCCAGTCAGTGGTCTGACTCCACCGCAGCAAAGTATGGCAGGTATGAACACACATACACACATACATAGTGTTTACCATGAGTTGTAGTGCAGGTTAATCCTGGTGGGAGTCCAAAAAATATCTGAGGAACTGTGGGTGGCCTCCTCTTAGCCATACTAAAATTATGTAATTATGCTTTTCACTCATTTTAAGTGTTCCCAACCCTTCACCCGAAATGAGCAATTTCAGACTAATTTATGATGCAGCCCAGAGACCCAGAGAAACTGCCGTAAATTCAACCAATGTTTAAGTGTATATTTCTTTTGTGTCTTAGGCTGGACTGTGAGGAAGGAGATGGTGCGTGGTGCCCTGAGATAGCAGGAGAACCTGAGAATATGAATGAGTTCCTGCAGATTGACCTCCGTTCTCTGCACTTCATCACTCTGGTGGGCACTCAGGGACGTCACGCGGGAGGCATTGGTAATGAGTTTGCCCAGACATACAAGATCAAATATAGCCGCGATGGCAGCCGCTGGATCTCCTGGCGCAACAGGCAGGGCAAAGAGGTATGTACTGATACACTGGTCTCTGTGCTATAATAAAGAACCCAACAACTTGCTGCACATGTCAACTTTTTCAATTATATTACTATTAATTCTGACTAAAATAAGGAGACAACCTACAAGAAGAATATAGAAATTTACCAATGTTACCTTTTTTTGACCAATAACATGTTTTTTTTATTCATTTATTTAATTATTATTTTTTAACTTTATTTTATTATTTAATTTTAATCCATATATTAATTACATTAATTTAGTTTTTAATGTTTTTTTCAGCACAATAATAACACGTATATATTTTATATTGTACAGTATTATATTATTAGACATTATAATGTTACAAAATATATTAATTATATTTCTAATAAATACTGTTGTTAACTTTCTACTCATCAAAGAATCCTGAAAAATGTCATGGCTCTGCAAAAATCTTGATAAAAATAGGAAATGTTTCTTGTGCGCCAGATCAGCATATTACAATGATTTCTGAGAGATCATGTGACACTGAAGACTGGAGTAATAGCTATTACTAGTATTGTATTATACTATATTATATTATTAATTGTATTAATATCTTATTATTAATAATTGTTATTTACACCATTTTATTAATGGAAATTTGTTTTGCAAGCTGAAATATTGGATGCATACTGTACATCCATGCAATCTCTGTAGACAATCCTTTTCAGGATAAAACTTAGCTTTCATGTTCCTCTGTTCCTGTTCTCATAACATCTGTTCCTGACCTCACTGATACAATTATGTCTGAATGAGAGCAAAGCTGTCCCAGAAGTGCAACTGTTAGAGAGGAACAACTTCCTATTAATGCTCAGGATTATTAAATGAAATGTTAAACAAGAAATGAGCTTTTTTCTACATTTTGGCCATGTGTATGTCACTAGAATATCACAGGAAAATCTAAATGTAGTGTTTCTGTTGTGAAGGTGATTGAGGGGAACAGGAATGCATATGACATTGTGCTGAAGGACTTGGAGCCACCCATCATTGCACGTTTTGTCCGCTTCATGCCCGTCATCGATCACTCAATGAACGTTTGCATGCGTGTGGAACTGTATGGCTGTGAGTGGCTGGGTAAGTTTGACGAGTGTTGAACTTAAAATGAGTTAAATGCTTCACATAATTTTGCTTAATGGGAAAATTCAACTGGAAATTAACATGTACACACCCTCATGTCATTCCAAACCTTTATGACTTTTTGTTTTGTTGAGTTTTTTTATACAATGAATGTTAGTGGGGTCTAATGTTGTTTGCCCCCCATATGCTCTTCAAAATGTCTTGTTTTGTGTTTCATGGGAAGAAAGTAAGGCATACTGGTTCATTTTTTGTGTGAATTAAGCGATTTATGAGAAACAATGTTGATATTAAGCAAAATAATGCTTCACAAAAAATTATGTAAAGATGACAAACACACGATCCTGTTCATATGTTGTTCGTCCGTCGAGTCGACGAAGACTACTCTTGTCATCCATTACTGGTTCTGGTTCTGTGCGTGCGCAGATGGCTGATGAGGCCAATCCTGGCACGAAAGGTTCTTGGGCAGAATGGGCATGGTATGAGTGAGACATCTTCAGGAGGGTTGATGGCACGGTCTTTACGAGCTATTCGCTTCTTTTCTGCGGTGATGGTCCTGTTGGCTTCACATGTTTTGGTGCCTCCGTAGATGGTGGAGTGCCAGGTGACTCTATTCATTGTGGAGGGCTCCCACGTGTCCGGGTTGATACCAAACGCTTTCAGTGAAACCTTCAGAGTGTCTTTGAACCGCTTCTTCTGCCCACCCTGGGACCGCTGGCCATGTTGCAGTTCTCCGTAGAAAAGTCGTTTAGGCAGCCTTTCATCTGGCATGCATACTAAGTGCCCTCCTCAGCGAAGCTGAGATTGCATCAGGATGGTGAAGATGCTGGGAAGACCAGCTCTGGCCAGTACTTCTGTATCTGGCCGTTGACATTGATGTTAGGTTACAAATAGGGCCTTCCAGGCGCAGGCTGATGGAAGACTACAGTCTTTTTTGTGTTTATTGTAAGACCAAAGTTTCTGCATGCGCTGGAGAACATGTCAATGCTGCGTTGCATATCAGTTTCTGAGACAGCATTGAGAGCACAGTCATCAGCAAACAAGAAATCTCTAATAATTTCTGTTTTGATCTTGGTTTTTGCTTGTAGTCTCCGAAGGTTGAATAACTTGCCATCTGTTCGGTATCTCAGGTTAATGCTAACATCTCCCTCCCAGAAGGCGTCAGTGAGCATGGCCGAAAACATGAGACTAAACAGTGTCGGTGCCAGGACGCAGCTTTGCTTGACCCCGTCAGTGACTGGGAAGGGGTCAGATAACTGTCCGCTGTCCTGGACTCTGGCCTACATGCCCACGTGAAACTGCTGTACCAAAACAATGAATTTACTTGGACAACCGTACTTCGCCATGATCTTCCACAGACACTCTCTGCTGACGGTGTCAAAAGCCTTGGTCAGGTCGACATATGTGGAGAATAGGTTAGAGTTTTGTTCCTGGCATTTCTCTTGTAGCTGTCTGGCAGCAAACACCATGTCAATGGTCCCTCACTCTTTTCTAAACCCACACTGGCTCTCAGGCAGGAGTCCATGTTCAAGTTGGGCTGTGAGGCGGTTAAGCATGATTCTGGCAAGGATCTTTCCGGCAATAGAAAGCAGTGAAATGCCTCTATGGTTGTCATAGGCCTGCCTATTTCCTTTACGTTTGTAAAGATGTATGATGGAAGCATCTTTGAATTCCTGGGGAATCGTCTCTTGTTCCCAAATCAGAGTAAATAACTGATGGAGCCTTTCAGTCAGAGATGCACCCCTTCCTTGTAGACCTCAGCCGGGATGGCATCTGAACCAGGTGCTTTGCCACTGGAGAGTAAACGTATGGTTTTCTGGGTTTCAGACAAGGTTGG
The DNA here is from genome assembly GCA_037043235.1 of Rhodeus uyekii. Lineage (NCBI taxonomy): Eukaryota > Metazoa > Chordata > Actinopteri > Cypriniformes > Acheilognathidae > Rhodeus > Rhodeus uyekii. The sequence continues at coordinate 626,940 of JAWRVZ010000004.1, read as the reverse complement.
AGGATCATCCAATGCTTTGTTAATGGGCACTTGTGGGAGACGAGAGATAGCTTTGTTGTTTATGGTCGAAGGCCTGTTCAGGACACTGTCAAAATGTTCAACCCATCTCTCCAATATCTTTTCTTTTTCAGGGATAAGAGTTTTACCGTCTGCGCTGATGAGTGGGTTTGATCCTGAAGACAAGGGCCCATACACTTCTTTCAAGGCATCATAGAAGTTCTTCATATCGTGCCTGTCTGCATAGCCTTGGATCTCGTCAGCTTTGTTACTGAGCCAAATGTCCTGCATTCGACGGAGCTTCTGTTGTACACTTCTGTTGTTAAACGCATATCTCCTTGCCGCGGACTTGGGGTTACTGAGGCAGGCTTGGTGGAGGTGGTGTTTCTCATCTAGCAACTGCTTGATGTCATCGCAATTTTCGTTAAACCAGTCCTTGTGTTTCCTAGTCTGGGGCCCCAAGATGTCTGAAGCTGTGGTGTAGACCAGCTCTCTGAGTGACGCCCAATTTGCCTCGACGCTCTGGTTGTCCAAAGAGGTGGACTCCAAACGCTCAACCAAAGCGTCCACGAAAGACTGCCTACAGCTGGCGCTCTTCAGCCTGGCAACGTTCAACCTTTTGGGAACATTTTTCCCTTGAGGGCGTCGTTTGGGATGGATGATGGACGTTTGCGGATGTTGAGCTTGCGGGGGGGTGGGGGGGTGTGCGAGCGAGATGGATGATGGGTCCATAGGCACAGCGCCACAGCCGTTTGCAGCAGCTTACGGACCGGTCCACGAATGCGCTCCGCGGCCCGGTACCATTTCATCTACGTACCGGGCCGCAGACCAGGGGTTGGGGACCACTGCCGTATATGACTAGTTCTTTTCCAATCAGAGCGGTTCTCCTCTGAGGTCTGTCTGCATCGTCTCTGTCCAGAAGTGTGCGCACATTCCATGCGCCCAATGTTAGAGGAACTATCCTCGTTTTCTTTTTTGTGATTCGACCGCTGGTATAGGGTCCCATCCAGCCGCGGTAAGCTGGCTAGGAAAGGCTGGAGCAGGCAATGTTTAGGGCACCTTTTCTAGCCCCTTCCACAGGCCATGGAGGTGAGCAGTGCGTTCCTAAAAAGGACTGCTGAGTCGCCCAGGGGGCTGCCGGACTCTACTGCTGCTCCGTGTCAGCAAAGAACGACCCTATGCCCTGAGCCGCCTGCGGGCAGGGTTACGGCTACGGCTCCCAGTGCTCCCACACCTGCCGCTTCTCCATTTGCCTGTCGCCACAGGACTTGTCAGTTGATGGGATTAGGTGGGATGGATGACAAAAGTGACTTGCACAATGACTTGGATTAAAGTGAGAAAGAGTTGCGCAGCGTCGATCTCACTCTCTCGCCCGAGACCATCTTGATCCAGCAGCAGGACAAAGTCAAGACGTCTGGAGACAGAAACGGGTGTATGATGTCCTATGTGTCTTGACATGCCCTTAACGCTCCACAGAGCTTTGCTGGGAATTGCCTTCTTGGCTGTTGACAATCTAGTGGTTCCTCCGCCCAGTCCGCCAAAACCAGTCTTCATGTGCTAAGGTAGGCATACCTATATCACACAGGTTTTCAAACCTGATAGCCGCTGTTGCACGCTAACAGCTACACGGAGCCTTGAACATAACCTGAAGGCAACAGGTTTAGAATCAGGGATTTCCTTCCCCTAGATAGACTGCCATCCCTGGTTTACGAGCCCTATCTACCCAAAGCAACTGGTTTTGAGGCGCCAGTGGTTCGCCTTCGCCCCTTCTCCTGATTAGTATAAACGGTTTCGCCACGAGAAGGCCAGGAGTTGGACTTTGTTGTCAGAGGCTGTTTGAGACGCACGCTGTGGAGACATTTTGTAGATGATGGGAGCTTATCTCCATCACCATCTCCAGCTATGACAACTTTTGAAACCCCTTTTCATATAGCTAACATTACAACAGCATATCTTGGTTCTGTGAAACTTCTCTCCAGAGCTGAAAAGCTTTACTAATATTAATGCAGGTTCTAAAGCTCTTGCCTGATCATAACCCTTCTTTTTCCAGGGATATCCCTTAGAATTCCTCATTTCTCTTTTGTAATGTCTCTCAGCTATCTCTCTTTCTACAGTCTTTCTTCAAACCACCCTCTTGCTTACTCTCACTCCTCCCCCATTGAGAGTGTGTATGCCTCCTACTGATGTTTGGCAACAAGTGTGTTGTGGTGCTCGGTCCGATCCGCTTTCAGAAATCGCCTACTGTACTTTTAAGGATGCTGTTTAATGAAAAAGGCCTTGCTTGATGCGGTTTTCTGTCCTGTGCTGATGTATTTCTTAATGAAACTGGAAGTTTGGGTGGTGCAACATGAGTTTGGTCCAATTTTTGTCCCATTTTCTCTGAGGAGAACGATTGTAAATGTTATATCTGTTATAAAAATGTTTATGAGCGCACTAGCATACAGATGGATTCAAAGCTTACACATTTAAATTTATGCATGTCACACATGTTCTTTAGATTAAAAAAAATGTTCTTTACACCAAGAAAAAAACAATTTTCACTGAAAATATTATATTATTGGATATTTTAGGTTATTATATTAAATATTATATTATTGGATATATTTGGTTGTTAGGATATATTATGTTATTGATGAGAACGCAGTCTTTACAACTCCCACAATCTCTCTTTCTTTGTCTCTGACATTAGAATTGTTGTGATTTGATGATGGAAATTGGAAATGCATGTGAGATTTTTTAACTTTGATGTCCTCTAGTGGGAAGAATCAGCATTGTAGTCACTGCACAGAACCTCCTTGAACATTTCCATTATGGGACACCTGACAAAAGAAAAAATGAGTTAACAATGTTTTCCTGTGGCTGTTTCTAGATGGCTTGGTTTCATATAATTCGCCACTTGGCCAGCAGATGACTCTCAATGGACAGAATATTTATCTCAATGACTCAGTGTATGATGGAGCCATGAGTTACAGGTCAGTACACATTTCATAAGCTTAAGAATAAATGAGGAAGATACAGGATACACCAAAACAGTGTATAGTCTGAGTGTATAGTGAAATGAGTTTAGCTTTGACATACAATAGCTTATTTATGTACAATATATAATGTATGAATTTAAATTACAATAAGTCTCGGCTTACAACTGATTCAGTTAATTGAACTGACCAGTTTACCTGATGCCTGCCATATGGAAAATTTGATCCTAGATCAATTACACAATATGGATAGGCTAACTACAGCTGCCCTGTTATTGCTTGGTTGCTATGACGACACCAAGGCGCCAGTACCAGAGAGAGTCACAGTGGTTTCACAATGTTCACAGGAGAAATTGACTCATTGCTCCTTGAACAATACCTTCCATGACACAGTGCGAAGAGTGTTTACCTTCTTGTGTGGGTATAAAAAAAGCTGGCAGAAAACCACAAAGTACAAATCCACACATTCGTAGTCATTATCACAAGAACAAGTGTAAGGGGAAAAATAGGATAAAGGTTAATATAATGCCTCCATCTAGTGGTGAAAGGATGTAAACAGCATAATTTAATGAAATATACAAACATCCATCACTAAATTTTACTCGGGGCAATAAATGCAATCTGTAAGAGACTTAATAATGAGTAAGCTGTACTTATTTTTTTTATTATTATTTATGTCATTTATTTTTTATTCATTATTAGCTATATCTTTAATTAATGAATTACAATTTTACTTTATTTTAAGATTGTAATTTGTCCCTGTGATGGCAAAGCAGAATTTTTTATAAGATATTTTTTTGTGTAAATCGATAAAGTGTATATGAACGTCTTCACTGTCAATTTTTGTTCTATTTAATGCATTAAATAAAAGTTAAATAAAAGGATTGTTTTTTTATTATTATTGACTTACTGACCCCAAAATTTTGAGTAGTAGCATATACACACACACACACACACAGAGACATAAACATAAATTCTGGGTTTATTCTCCCCTGTAGTATGACAGAAGGACTTGGACAACTGACGGATGGCATGTGTGGTCTTGATGACTTCACACACAGTCATGTGTACAATGTATGTCCTGGTTATGACTATGTCGGCTGGACCAACGAGAGCTTTCCCAATGGTTATGTTGAGATCATGTTTGAGTTTGACCGCACCCGCAACTTCACCACCATGAAGGTATAAATTCCTTCCTCTTCTCTCATAGGAACTTTCTAGGAAAGCAAGTATAAGAGGGTGTTGTTAAAGGTGCAATTTATGTAATCACTGAAACTTAACTATAATTAAGATTATTGTAAAGATTAAAGGTTTAAATTACCCAGCCTAATGCATCCATCAATTAAAACACCCATCATAATGCTTTTGTATTCATTCTCCCTCTTTTAATCCCAATTGATTCAGGTGCACTGCAACAACATGTTCTCCCGAAGAGTAAAGACCTTTCAGAAGGTGGTGTGCTATTTCCGCTCAGAGTTGGACTGGGAGGCCACACCTATATCATTCAGCCCTGTGATGGATGATGTCAACCCCAGTGCCCGCTTCGTCACCGTCTCACTCTACAATCACATGGCCAGTGCTATTAAGTGCCAGTACTACTTTTCTGACATCTGGATGATGTTCAGTGAAATCACCTTTCAGTCAGGTTAGTAAATGACCATGCAAAGTTCAAAATTGTTTCGTAATGGTAGAGTAAAAATGACTGTTTTAACACCCTGATTTCAGATACAGCCATGTACAACACAACTCTAGCTCCCCCCAAGTCCGATCCTCCCACCACCACTAAGACAGGTCAGATTTCTCACTGCTCTTGATTCAGTCATATCTTGAGAACCAGCATCAAGGACATGCACAGACATTTTAAGGGTACAGTGACCCAAACCAAAAAAGAGCACTTCAGATTGTTCATCTGAAACCACGTTAAGCGTGTGGAGAGATCGTTCGGTAGAAATCATGTTTAGCTGGTGATGGGGGTGCATCCAAGCCACCCCCCTGTGCACGTCTCTGATTTCTGTGCCATTTGGATCAATTTCATTCATCTATTCATCAATAATAATGTGTTTAATTTATAGTGGACGTTTCCATTGCTCGAGGACACTTTACAGGCTTAGATTTTACAGGTTATCTTTCTCTTTCCTCTGTCCTAGAGGATAACCCCATCCACAAACTAGATGACAGCAACACTCGAATCCTAATTGGCTGCTTGGTCGCCATCATCTTCATCTTGGTGGCCATTATTGTTATTATACTATGGAGACAAGTGTGGCAAAAGATGCTTGAGAAGGTGAGATAGAATTAAATCAATGCAATATTTAAGCCATGTCCATTCTTAAAGCTTGCATAGCTTTAAAATACACAAAATATTTATATTTCAAATAAATGCTGTTTTTAAGCTTTCTATTCATCAAACAATCCTGAAAAATAACCACAGTTTTCAGTATTTTCTGTAGCACCAAAAGAGCTTATTAGAATGATTTCTGAAGGATCATGTGATACAGAATGGCGGCTGAAACCTTTGCTTTGCCATCACACTAATAAACTACATTTTAAAATATATTAAAATAGAAAAGAGATCTAAAGAGAAATTCTAATTATTTTAATTGTATATTTGATCGAATAAATGCAATCTTAGAGACTTGTTTCAAAAAGACCTTTGAGCAGTAGTGTAAGTGTCCAATTATGTCTAATTATATGTACAGTTCTGATTTGAAATTGTCTTTGTCTCAGAGAATTTTCCCACAACTTCTTGCAAGCAAACTTGCATTCTGCACCAGACCTTAATGTAGTAAATAAGGAGGATGATTATGACCAACTGTTACTGTAGTCTTACTGCATGACCTATGAAACAGTGTGATGCTATTTTGAAGTGTATATATGAATAAAAAATTGCATGCGTAAGTGGATTGTGAGTATGATTTCATAGATGCATTATACATCAAACTAGAAGAGAATATTTTAGATTTCTTTTAGCATTCCTCACTAAACATCCTTCGTTCCAGGTGTCTCGGAGGATGCTGGACGATGAACTAACTGCTAGTCTGTCAATACAGAGTGAGACCTTCACCTATAACAACAACAACAGCCCCTCTTCAGTGCCCAGCGAGCAGGAGTCCAACTCCACCTATGAGCGCATCTTCCCTCTGGGCCCCGACTACCAAGAGCCCTCCCGTCTGGTCCGCAAACTGCCGGAGTTTTCCCAAACATCGGAGGATACCGGTGAGTTCCAGAAACAACATTTGGAATATATAAGGGGGCAATAGAATATATACATATATTTGTATTTTTCTGAAGCATCAACAAGTACAGCTTCCAAGTCTCCTCCAGTCAGTGTGCAAGAGGGTGTTCCACATTATGCTGAGGCAGACATAGTCAACCTGCAGGGTGTGACTGGGGGAAACACCTATGCCGTGCCCGCCCTCACCATGGACCTGTTGTCAGGGAAAGATGTCGCTGTGGAGGAATTTCCTCGGAAACTGCTGACCTTTAAAGAAAAGTTGGGAGAAGGGCAGTTTGGAGAGGTCAGTTCTGTATAGAGTATTTTTGAAAGAATTATAATACTCATTTGATTTAAAAAAAATGGTATAGCTCAGTTTATGAAAAAACGGAGCTTCCTTTTCTATTCTTTATCATATGTTTTTAATGTGCATTGCTTAAAAAGATTTTAAATGTAATTTAAAAGCATTATTTTCAGCATTATTACTTCAATCTTCAGTATCACATGGACCTTTGTAATAGAAATCAGAAATCATTGTAATATGATGATTTGGTGAACAAGAAATATTTCTTCTTGTTATCAATGAAAGTTCAAAAGACTAGCATTAATTTGACATAGAAATATACCTTAACAATGTCTTTACTGTCACCACGGGTCATTTTAAAGTGTGCTTCCTAAATAAAAGTGTTAATTTCTTATATTAAAAAGTCATAAAAAATGACAGAAAAAATGAAATGAAATCTGAATATACTAAATGGTGGTTTTTGCTGTTGTGTTGCCAGGTGCATTTGTGTGAAGCAGAAGGCATGCAGGATTTCATGGATGAGGACTTCTCTTTCGATGTCATTGAAAACCAAACAGTCCTTGTAGCTGTTAAGATGCTTCGAGCGGATGCAAATAAAAATGCTAGGTTTGCCTGCCTAAATGTCACAGTCATGATTTCCATAAATTAAAATAAAGCTCTGACTCTGAATCCTAATAAACATCAAATGCATGCAAAAAAACTAAATACAAAAGCCATGACAGTGCTTACACAAACTTTTATATTCTGAGCAAAATATAAAATGAACACAACACACAAAACTTACAGGTCTGTAATGATAAAATCTAGATGCTTTTATAAGTTTTATGACAGACAACATTTATTATTTTTTCCCCCACATTTTTGGGTTAACTGGTCCTTCCTCCATCTGTAACATCTAAAATAAGCATGCCTCTGCCAAATTCATTCAGCTCTTTTCCCCCAATACTTTACAGGAACGATTTCTTGAAGGAGATAAAGATCATGTCACGATTGAAAGACCCCAACATCATCAGGCTGCTGGCAGTGTGTATGAGCTCTGACCCTCTGTGTATGATCACTGAATACATGGAGAACGGAGACCTTAATCAGTTCCTGTCTCGCCATGAGCCTGAGGGCATGATCGCTCTCCTCAGCAATGCTCCAACAGTCAGGTTAATACCAAATGTTTTCAAACATTTACATTTAAGCATAGCAGTGTTGGACTGTGAATTTAAATGCCTATGAAAGGGAACACATTATTATAAACATATTATTACACATTATTACAAAGGAAGTGTACAGAATTGCAGAAATAGGAGTCAACAAGTGACTTTTCATTGCTAAATAGAATTGTATGTAGTGATCTTAACCAGGTTATTACTCATATTCTATGTTTTAACTGTCTCAGCTACTGTAACCTACACCACATGGCCACACAGATTGCTTCTGGAATGAAGTATCTATCTTCACTCAACTTTGTGCACCGAGACTTGGCCACCCGCAACTGTCTAGTAGGGAAGAACTACACCATCAAGATTGCAGACTTCGGAATGAGTAGGAACCTGTATAGTGGAGACTACTACCGTATCCAGGGCAGAGCGGTACTGCCCATCCGCTGGATGTCCTGGGAGAGCATTCTTCTGGTCAGACACACACAACCTTGACAAAAGAAATAAATATATTTACTGGCTTCATTCATACTGTAGGTAAATACAGATTCTAGGTCTATAGTAAGTGACACATTTTTGTCTTTTACAGGGGAAATTCACAACATCCAGTGACGTGTGGGCTTTTGGCGTGACCCTCTGGGAGATGCTTACCTTCTGCAAAGAGCAGCCTTACTCACAGCTCTCAGACGAGCAAGTCATTGAAAACACAGGGGAGTTCTTTCGGGATCAGAGAAGACAGGTACAAGGATCCTTAAGGCGATAGTTTACCATCAATGTTTTTTTTTTGTACAGCATTGAAAATGGACAAAGACTGACTCAAACAGAGGACATACACACAAGTTGACTGGGGGAGAAAATAGTTTCAGTTAGGAAGGAAACAAAGGCACATGGAAAATAAGAAAATAAAAACATCCCTGTGGAATCTACAGCTTAGTTTGGGGGGGGGGGGGTAGTCATTTAGAGAAAAAAGGAAGAGGTGGAGACGAGGGCTCGGTACACTTGGGTGGAGCCAGTGAGAGTGGGGACAATGGTAGAGCCAAAGGGGTGGAGAGACGAGGCTTAGGCGGAGGCCCAGAAGTCCAGAGGTCTGTGGCACAACAAGGGTGATGCCTGACCAAGGTGGAGCTGGAGGAAGGAAGTCTCACACACCTGGTCAGACTTCGACTCTGGGTCTGCGGTGGGCTCTAGCTTGTAGTTCATGCATGTAGCAAGTGCAGCTTTGGGCTCTTCACCTTTAATTAACAATAAATCAAAAGTAGCAAACACAGTAGAAACACAAGAACGGACAAAGTATGATTCAAACAGAGGAAAATATATACACACAAGTTGACTGAGGGAGAAAACAAGAGACAGGTGGGTCTAATCAATCAAACAATTTATAACTATCATAACAAATGAGAAGTGAGAACATAGGGAACAAAGGCACACAGAAAACAATTAAATATACACATAAACCTTTAAATTGTATCATATAAATATAGATTTTAAAAGCATTAAATTAAATTATTTGGGCATATTTCATTTAGATTTTTTAAATTATTATAGGGAATTCCAAATAAATATTAGGCTTACACTGTAAATGACAAAAAAATGTAATTGTTAATTTCAATTATTTGTATGACAATTAATCTTGAGAACTAAATTATGATCGTGACTGGCCTAGTTCCAAAACCATATGGCTTTTGGTTAAGCTTTTGTACAAAAATTATGATATTTTTAATGAAACCTGAGAGGTTTCTGTCCCTCTCAGGTAACCAAATCTTAGAAGATCCAAAAAGGTCACAGAGGTGTTGTAAAATCCATTTTAATCTCTCATATTTTTAAGTCTTGAAATATGACCTATGACCTACATGATCATATCTCTTTACAAGACTTGAATTAAACCATTCGATTCATATAGATTCATTTTACGATGCCTGAGTTTTGGTTACCTAGACCTTTAGTGGAGAGACAGAAAGCTCTTAGGTTTCATTAAAATATCCTATTTTTGTATTTTGAAGAGTAACCAAAGTCGTATTAGTTTGGAAGGACACGAGGGTGAGTAAATGAAATAAAATTAAAAATACAATTTTGGGGTGAACTATCCCTTTAATTCTTATAACGGAGAGGTCTATGAGATTTGATTAAACTGATCCTATTAGTCCATACCACATCTAATAGTTCTGAGTATTTTCTTATCTTCAGATATACCTGCCTCAACCACCAATGTGTCCTGACCCCGTCTACAAGCTCATGTTGAGCTGCTGGCACAGGAACACCAAAAAGCGTCCGTCTTTCCAGGAGATTCATCACACACTACTAGAGTGCAAGCCGTAGTGTCCACTTATGTGCCAGCCTTGGCACTCCCAGAGACATTTCAGTTCGCCCACAGGACTCCAGTCAACTAAACAGCAACACGCACTTATACATTCCCATATATAGGAAGTTCAATCAGAATCTATCATTTTTCTGTAGCTATTTTCACTGTGAGTGTGCAAAGGCAAACTATATATATATTGTATGATTGAACTATACGCCCCCTAACTAAGTGCCTTCGTTTGGCATGCAATATCTGGGCAGCACTAGGCAAAAGAAAATGTAGCAATGAATTTAGGCACCTTTAACACAGAAGAATTGGATTTTAAACACTGTGTATTTTCTCCAAATAACTTTATTTTAACTGAAATATCTATAAAATATATGTTTCTGAATTGAAAGAGGCATTGCATTTAAAACAAAGTATTGGCTACTAATGTACCTTTTATTATTTCCAATTTAATGTTGTTTTCAGTATTTTGAGGCCGAAGACAGCTTGAATGTAAATACGAATCATTAATTGACATTCAGATTCACCTTTGGTTTTATCTTGATGTCGCTTGACGTTTGTGTACATGTTCATCTCATTTATTGAAAATGCTAAAGTATTTTGTTATTTTGCATATTTTATTTTGTTCTAACTGCAAAGACCACTTTCAACCAAGTGGAGTAACAGAAAGTTTATCTGGTTGTCACAGAATTTAATTCAAAATTAATTTTTTAATTCAATTCAAAATTAGTAAAAGTCAATTAAAATTGTAAATGTAAAATGTATAGTTGTTCTGCAACTACCTACCGTATATATGTGTTTATATTTAAGCATACTTCTTTACATACATGTTTTGCTTGTTATGGTGAAAATGGTGATTATTTAAGTCCATTTTATTACTCTTTTTTTTTTTACTCAAATCAACTTTTGTATCAAGAAATTTCAGCATAATGAGCTATAAATAGCCATAATCCTTTTACAGAAATCTGTTACAATATTTGCATGAAGTTGGAAGAAATTACTTAATACTAATTACATTTTTTTTTTCATTATATTTGTCCTGTGTGTTCATCTATTCTCAAAGTAGGCCGAATGGGGCAGTAGGTACATTTATTATCACCTGTATTGTTTATCTGTAGAAAAGAAGTGTGAAAATAAGCTTATTTTAAAGCTGTTTGTCTTTCGTTTATGTTAGAGTACAGTATATTGTAGGTGGTGCTGAATTGCTAAACTGTTGGACAAATATTGGATTTGTATTGAACAGATGCACTATGGTGGTTTACAGTAAGTTGTGAGATGTTTTCGCATGTGAAAGTGCTGCAAATGGGACACTCAGAAATCTGTTTTGTAATTAACTTGTATACTTGTAAATCATTTTTGTATGGTCATTGTATATGACTATAATATTGAAGATGTGTGCACCTTCTGGGGTCAGTTGAGATATCTGTCATTCTATAAGAAGTATTAGGCTGTGGATTTGGAAGTCTCTCATCTACATGTACAGTATATAGATTAATTTGAACATTCTTGACATGACTGATGAAGTTGCATTATAGATATGCTTTAATTCTGCACTGTGTCAATGTTTTATCAGCAAGACTATCATATTTCCTTCCTTCATACTAAAACCACAAACTTTGAACTTGAGTTTACAAAAACCTGGAAAATATTCAACATTCCACTTTATAAAATAGCTACATCTATTTGTGAGGGGAGGAAATAAATGTTTATATATATATATATATATATATATATATATATATATATATATATATATATATATATATATATATATATTCTACATATCTTATCATAAAGGAAACTGGATTATTTGATATTCTGCATTTTCTTTCATCAGCCCTTTAATCATTTGATGTTCTATTTGTATCCCTAAGCTTTGTGCTGTATTCTTTTAATAGCAGTCTTTTTTCCCACTAATAACCTATTGTATGTGTTAGAAAATTGTACATAAGAAATGATAAATTGATGAATATCTAAACATGTTGTCTAGATATTTTATAATAATAAATGCACAGATTTCATACTTTCATAGTAATAAAATGTGTATATGAATTTGAAGTTGTCTGCACTCATTATTTGATTCATTTGTTTTTTTTTAATGTTTATTATATTTGTTTGTTTATTTATTTGTCAAATACATCTCATTTTAAAACTGATTTCCTAATAATAATAACGTTCTGCTATCACGTTACTTGGTTTTCCGCCTGGTCTGACAGTAGCTAAGTTCTGATTGGCCAGCGCTGATGTCATGTCACAGAAAGAAAACAGCTGATTGGCCGATAGAAGTGTGACCTCCAATCACACCATGGCGGTTGTGCAAACTCCATCCGTACAGTACACACACCTCGGCGAAATACACGTTAGAAACGGTTGCGAAGGGAAAGTACAATATCACAGTTAGCATATCATATTGTCTGAATGTAAACGTAGAATGAAGAAAGTAGTGTTGGTAACCGGCGCGAACAGGTAACGAAACTGTGTTTATTTAATAGTTTTTATAGTTTCACATCACTGTTATAGTTATAACCTCACTGTTTTAAACTTCATTCAGTTGTCATTGCAGTAACTGAAGCTTTTGGTTATTTTTTAATTATGTTTTTGCTTAAGATAACCATCTTAGGAAGAAACACATTAGGATTAATTATATCATTATGTATAATGTATTCTCAAATAGCCAGTAGTTGAGAAACATGTTGCACAGTGCATCTCTTTACTCTGTAAGTTATTGTTCACTGCAAATAACCCTGTTTGTGTCCATGTGTTCAGTGGTATTGGCCTTGCCCTGTGTGAGCGTCTTCTAAGCCAGGATGCCCAGCTGCAGCTCTGTCTGGCCTGCAGGAACATGCAGAGAGCTGAGGCTGCCAGACAGGCACTTCTAGTTTCTCACCCTCAAGCTCAAGTTTCTCTTCTGCACTTAGATGTGGGCAACATGCGCTCAGTGCTCAGGGCTTCTGAGGAGTTCAAGCAAAAGTAAACCATCCCGGTTCCTGTTTACCAAAATGCACAGCAATTTCGATATACTTCATGCTGTTATGGTTATACTGTATAAGGCTTTTTTTTTTTTTTTTTTATACTGTATAAGTGACCAGGGACTGTCAAGCTCTAAAAAGGATCATAAAAGTGATCTGTATGACTCATCTGCTATATTTCAAGTCTTTTAAAGCGATTTTTATAGTTTTTTGTAAGGAGCAGACTCAAATTTAAGCCATTCACCACAAATTTCCGCATATTCAAATTGAGTTCACCACAGTCGGTAAGCATGAACCCTGTTTATTATGTTGTTAAAACGTTTTTTCGAAAAAATGTCCAGCATTTTAAAGGCATGGGTAGGTGATTTGATCTAGAATATACTTTATTTTTTTTATTTAATTTTTGTTTTTTTGTTTTTTGTCTGTGGAAGGCGTAGGACCATACAATTTTTCGTCCAGTCGTTGCATTCTGCCGCCATATTGATAAAAGTATATTGAAACTTTATTTAAGATATTTTCTTCCCTTTTTTTATAGGTACAACAGATTGGACTATCTGTATCTCAATGCTGGAATCATGCCTAATCCCAGGGTAGATCACAAAGCCTTTTATAAAGGCCTGTTTTCTAGGTACAGTATTTCTTTCTATATAAACTTCTGTTCAAAGAAATTAACACTTTTATATGGGAAGGGTGCATTAAATTGATCAAAAGTCATAGTAAAGACTGTTATGAGGAATTCCTGAAAAAATGTGTCACGGTTTCCACAAAAATAATAACCAGCTGTTAACTATTTATATTGATAATAAGAAATTTTGCTTCAGAATATTTGAAAGATCATTAGAAGGATCATGTGACACTATAGACTGGCGTATAGGCTGCAGCTTTGAAATAAATGACATTTTAAAATGTATTGAAAAAATATTAAAAAAATTATATAAAATATTACATCTTAAAATATATGATCCTGAGCAAAGGATCTGAATACTTAGGACCATGTGGTGTTTCAGTTTTTCTTTTTTAATAAATCTGTAAAAATGTCAACAATTCTGTGTTTTTCTGTCAATATGGGGTGCTGTGTGTACATTAATGAGGGGGGAAAATGAACTTAAATGATTTTAGCAAATGGCTGCAATATAACAAAGAGTGAAACATTTAAGGGGGTCTGAACACTTTCCGTACCCACTGTGTATCATGGAATGTTTGTGAAGAAAATAATTGAAAAAAATTACAATACAGTACACAAATTGTGCATACTACGCAGACTTCTTTAGAATTCTAGCTTAAGGGCCAGTCACACAGCGAAAACGCATGAATCACACACGAATTACGCACAGATTTTCGTTTCTGCGCGGAGCATACGTCGTATGCGTCAGTGATTGTAAGTGGATGTGCGTCGAAGGCGGTTTGTGCGTGATTTTGAGTTTTGAACGGTTCAAAATTTTTCCGACGCACGTATCACGTTCATTCCACTGACATTCCACTGACAATGTGGATTCTGAAAGTGCTTGTTCGTGGAACTTTCGCGAAGCGTGCATGTTTGGACGCGCTCCGTCAGTGATTCATGCGTCGAATGTTCGTGGAATACTTTGATAAATTTCTCGACGCACAAGCACGCACAAACCCAATCTGTACGTGATTTGTGAGTGATTCGTGCGTGATCGGCTGTGTGACTGGCCCTTTAAGTAGATAAAACAAATTTGCTTGTAATGTAATGCATAAGCAGAGTGATTCAGTAATATACATTTTAAAAATAGATTGTTACATAGTACTTCTAAAGTTAGGAGGCAGGTTATAGGATATACTGATGTCGTAGACAGCGTGCTGTTTTATAATAGTATGTTACATTGACAACAGTAGAAGTCTTAGATTATAATTCATTTTATCTTCCCAGCAGAAATGTGGTTCACATGTTTGCCACGGCGGAGGGTATTCTGACCCAGGACGATAAGGTCACACCCATTGGTTTGCAGGAGGTGTTTGCAACTAATCTTTTTGGTCACTTCCTTCTGGTAAGTTGATGGATAAAAACTAACGACTGTGTTTCAGTGACCACACATAAAAATAAACAGAACGTAATAATAACACAAAGTCTAATCTTGTGTTTTTTTCACCTTTATTTCTATGGGAGCATCATTTGGCTGTGGTAGAACAGTGTTTCTATTTTATCTGTGCAACACTTTCAAACAAATCATATGCCTCAAAAAGATCTCCTAGAACAATATTTCATCCATGGATGCCACAGCATTCATTTCACTCTCGTCAACAACCTGTTCTCTGGCAGCTGCTCTATCAATAATTCATCTGAATGTTTCCAGTGCTGAAGTTATTTTGAGTCCTCAAATTGCAGTCCTGTGTTTCCTTGTGAAGTGCTGCTGATGTTAATTGAAGAGCTCATTCATTTAAACCGAGGCATCTGCTCATCAGCAGTAGAAGTCAGGGCAGCGGTGTTCACTCCACATGCTTCTCTATACAGTGGAGTTATTGTGGCTAGAGTGACTCAGACATTAAAGTTGCAGTAGATACGATGTCCTCGAAGGCTAGACAAGACATATCGATTTTCTGCTAGGACGGCACAGAGTGAGGAGGATCAAGTGAAGCTTGTGTTTCTAGTCAAGTTGCCCTCGGTTTCTCTCACATGCACAGACTCAAATTCTTCTTTTTGGTTATTTAAAAGAAAATATAGTAAAATAAGAAATACATATAAACAAATAATTAAAATATACAGTATCATTCAAAAGTATGGGTCTGTAAGTTGTTTTAATACTTTTATTTAGCAAGGAGGATGCATTAAGTTAATCTAAGATGAAAGTAAATTTATGTTAGAAAAGTTTCTATTTCTAGTTCTATTTCAAATTAATGCCGATCCATTGAACTTTCTCTTCATCAAAAAAACCTAACAAACATTTATCAGTTTCCACAAAAATATTAAGCAGCGACTGTTATTGAAATGTTTCTTGGGCACCAAATCAGCACATTAGAATAATTTAGTAATTCGAAGTAGTTTGTCACAGGAATAAATTGTTACGTAAAACAGAAGAATGTTTTAAATTGTAATATTTCACAATATGTTTTTACTGTATTTTTGATTAAATTAATGCACCCTTGATATGTATAGGAGACTTCTTTCAAAGACAATAATAATAATAATACGACCGACACCTAACTTTTAAACACCAATGTTTATTTTTTACATTTCATTTATAATTTTATATATTTAAATTATAAATATACATTCTCAGGGTGTTGCGCCTCCAGTGTTGTTTAAGTGTCTGGTGCTCATTCTTAATTTATTTATTGAGTGTCCTGACTTGTCAACTTTGGGTTCGCCTAATGGTGATAGTTTGACCCAGCATTTCCAGAATGACCATACAATGAACGACGGAAAAAACAGTGTTGTAATTCTGTTTAGCATGCAGAAATTAAGCAGTACATTCCATGATCCAACTACTTTTCGTTCCTGTGACAGGTGAGGGAACTGGAGCCCTTATTGTGCCAGACGGACCACAATTCTCTAGTGATCTGGACATCTTCCAGTAATGCCCAGCGATCAGCCTTTAGTCTAGATGACATTCAGCATCAGAAAGGCCATGAGCCCTACAGCTCCTCGAAATATGCATCTGATCTGCTTAGCTTTGCCCTAAACCGCCACTACAACAGTCGGGTAACTTCCCAGTTCCCTGCAGAACTTGACATTATATACAGTACCATAATCATTTATTGATGTATTATTTGTGAATGATTCATTAATACTACTGATCCATTCTCAGGGTTTGTACTCATCAGTGATCTGTCCTGGTCTGGTCATGACTAACCTCACCTATGGCATTCTACCATCATTCTTCTGGACCCTCATCATGCCTGTAATGTGGCTTGTAGGTCACCAATTTACTTGACTACTTGTATATCAACACGATAATAGGAAAGTCATACACAAATTTAACAATGTAATAATATCCTGTCCTGTCTCATCAGATAAGAATATTCACCAACACTTTTACTCTCTCACCTTACAATGGAGCGGAGGCTTTGGTATGTACTAGCACAATCCCAAACAGTTCAAGCATCATCAAGTTTAACCCTGAATAATTATTGCAATACACTCACCGGCAACTTTATTAGGTACATCTGTTCAACTGCTTGTTTACACAAATATCTAATCAGCCAATCTCACGGCAGCAACACAGTGCATTTAGGAATGGAAACATGGTCAAGATGATCTGCTGAAGTTCAAACTGAGCATCAGAATGGGGAAGAAAGGTGGTTTAAGTGACTTTGAAGATTGTTGGTAGCAGACGGGCTGGTATTTTGGAAACTGATGATCTACTTGTATTTTCATGCACTACCAGTTCTGTGGGTGGAAATGCCTTGTTGATGTCAGAGGAGAAGAGCCAGACTGGTATCTCAAATAAGCACTTATTACAACTAAGGTTTGCAGAAGAGCATCTCTGAACACATCAAACCTTGAAGCAGATAGACTACAGCAGCAGAAGAACACACCGGTGCTAGTCCTGTCAGTTGAAAACAGGAAACTGAGGTTACGATTTGCAAAGGCTCACTAAAATATGACGATTGAAGATTGCCTGGTCTGATGAGTTTCGATTTCTCCTGCAACATTCAGATGGTAGGGTCAGCCAAAACACCTATCGATCCATCCTTCCTTGTATCAACAGTTCAGGCTGGTGGTGGTGGTGTAATGGTGTAGAGGATATTTTCTTGGAACACTTTGGGCTCCTAGTACCAATTGAGCATTGTTTAAACGCCTCAGCCAACCTGAGAATTGTTGCTGACCATGTCCATCCACATCTTCTGGTGGCTACTTCCAGTTGGATAGTGCGGCTTGTCACAAAGTTTAAATCATCTCAAACTGGTTTCTTAAGGATGACAGTGTGAGATCAGATCTCAATCCAATAGAGCCCCTTTGGAATGTGGTGGAATGGGAGATTCGTGTCATGGATGTGCAGTCGACAGATCTGCTGCAACTGCGTGATGCTATCATGACGAAATTAAGGACCAAAATCTCAGAGCAATATTTCCAGCACCTTGATGTTTCAATGACATAAATAATTCAGGCAGTTCTGAAGCCAAAAGGGAGTCCAACCTGATGCAAGCGAGTTATACCTAATAAAGTGGCCTGTGAGTGCATGTTGCGTTACTTTATAGAACTACTGAATTCTTTGACTGGGAAATAATAAATATTTCATAGTGCATAGAATGGAAAAAAATAAGTGAAACCACTTTGATTCTAATAGTATTTGAAGCTGGAGAAATGACTTGGCATCATAGATTCCTCCTGGTCTCAGTTTTCATCTATTGTTTTTTTATTACACAGTTTTGGCTGTTCATGCAGAAACCTGAGTCCCTGGACCCGATGGCCAAATACCACAGTTTGACCTCTGGGCTTGGAAACAATTACACTCAGCCACGCAAGGTCAGACCTGACAATTGGGCTCCCTCACTTTTAGGCCTATTTTAGTCATAGAATTTTAATTATTTTAAAATGTAGTTTTATGTAGAAAATTATAGTTTATAATCTTTATATGATTTGGTTGGTTCTGCGAAAAAATTGTTGGACTTTTATGCGTCTCAGCTGTTGATCCTTTTCATATCATTTATTACTCGTACCATCCTCCATAATTTGACTGTAATGTCAATGTGTGTGTTTTTTTTTCAGATGGATATTGAGGAAAATATTTCAGAGGCTCTCTATGCAAAGTTATTGGAACTTGAGGATACAGTGCGGAAGAAACTGAGAGATGAGGATCTAGAAATCAAAGCATAAAATATAGAGACAAAACCCTCATGCATTATATCCCCACAAAAAAAAACTCTAAGGAATGGATGAACACGTCCTGAATATTGATTGTGGTAGTCTCGCATTGTTATGAACTATCACGTTCTTTACGTTTTTTGTAAACAAGTACTTACATTGATGCGTTTGGCAAATGCTTATATCCAAGGTGGCATTCAAGGTGCGCATTTTATCAGTTATTGCTTTCCCTGAACCCATGCCTTTGGGGTTGCTAGCACCATGCTTTACTTTTTGAGCTGCTTATTACAAATCACGAATTACTAATTATTACTACAATTATTGTGCTATTTACATTAGTTTTGTTGCAGTGTATTCTATGATTGTTACAAAGTACTGTGAACAGTCAGCAGTCTATACTCTGATTGAAATGGGACCACAAGTCTGTATTTTTCTATCTATCTATTGTCTATTCCATTAATTCAAAATGCTTTGATTAATAAGAGAATATAATATGTCTTGAGATTTCAGTTCAACTTTACTTTGACAGACCTTTAGAGATCTGAGATTTGCAACTGAGACTTTCTTATATAACATATTCTGTACTCTAAGTGTTCACAGTCAAAGTACAAAGCAAGTACGACAGTGATATGTGAAGTGCTGTTTATTCAACTACACAGCATTAAATATACTTATAAAAAAGGAATGATTGTAATTCTCCAGATGATTTAGCAATGTGTTGGGGTTGCCGGTATTGATGGGTTGCCATGGTGATGAAGATCAGAGAAGCACTTCCCTGTGTTAATAAAGAAACGATCATGCTATAACCAACATAACTTTCTGGGCTGTGCAAATCATTTTAGATGTAGAGATATTTGATCGTCGATCTTACCTCTGTGTTGATGCTGGAGTTCTCTGGTTTACGGTACGCGTGCAGATGTTCAGGTAAATTATTAAAACTTATGAGACTGGATGTTTTCTTTAAACTTCAAAATATCAATCCACAATATACTGTACCACGAAACGATGTGACTCGAGTGATCCTGACATTCGGAGCAGGTCAGACGGCGTGTTTTGGATGTATTGTTTCCACGTCCTCGGGACCTGCAAATATTTGTTGCAGAGGGACTTGTGTCGTGTCGCACTCGCTTTCTTCATCCAAGCCGCTGAGTTTAGGGTTGCAGAATGCCCAGACCATGCCACAAAAGTACACAAAAAACGCTGACATCACCAAAAACATGAGCGCGTACGACTCAATAATCGCTTCCGTCACCACATTCGGCATTCTTGTTGTGCGAGGAAGAACAGTTTCTGCAAATACATAAACAGTTATAATAACCAACTTAGAGGCGATTCAGCTGAATGTCCATGAATCTCAGTCTCCTTCAGCCCACTGTATACCTGTGCTCTTGGGCATCACAGCTGCTTCTGTCTGATTATGACAGTTCATGCACTTTGCAATGAAGATGGCTTATTCTGTAAAAAAAAAAAAAAAAATTATATATATATATATAAGTTTAACTGGGTCCTGATAAACTTAATTATTTTGAATAGCATGTGGCTGATTCGTTTGGACCTGTAGAGCCAATTACAATAAAACTAATTATTTTAAAAACACTTTTTATAGTAGTAATTACAGTGGTGTGAAAAGGAGTTTGCCCTCTTCCTGTTTTTGTTGTTTTGCATGTTTGTCGCAGTTGTTTCAGATCATGAAACAAATGTAAATATTAGTCAAAGATATGAATGAAGGTGATGAAGGTTGGCATTATTGAGGGAAAACAAAATCCAAACCTACATGGCCATTGTGTGAAAAAGTGCTTGCCTCCTAAACCTAGCTGGTTGGGTCACCCTTAGCAGCAACAACTGCAATCAAGCGTTTGCGATAACTTGCAATGAGTGTTTTACAGGGCTGTGGAGGAATTTTTGCCCACTCATCTTTGCAGTATTGTTGTAATTCAGCCACATTGGAGGGTTTTTGAGAGTGAACTGCCTTTTTAAGGTCATGCAACAAAATCTCAACAGGATTCAGGTCAGGACTTTGACTAGGCCACTCCAAAGTCTTCATGTTTTTCTTCAGCCATTCAGAGGTGGACTTGTTTAACCTTGTGTTCATGCACAGATGGCCGGATATTGTCCTTCAGGATTTTTCGGTAGACGGCAGAATTCATGGTTCCATTTATCACAGCAAGTCTTCCAGGTTCTGAAGCAGAAAAACACAGCCAACCCATCACACTACCACATTTTACTGTTAGTATGATGTTCTTTTTCTCAAGTGCAGTGTTACTTTTATGCCAGATGTAATAGGACACACGGCTTTCAAAATGTTCAACTCTTGTCTCGTCAGTCCACAGATAATTTCCCCAAAAGTCTTGAGGATCATCAAGATGTTTTCTGGCAATTTTTTTACACAGGGCCATGTAGGTTTGGATTTTGTTTTCCCTTAATAATAACAACCTTCAAAATAAACCTTCTAAATAAATTGCTTATTTGTCTTGCTATAAAGATCATATAATAGCTAAAGTATATGCTCACAGTTCAAACTTGATTGAAAATTACACACTATAAAGCATTCTCCTCATATGTGATTATAATTTCTTCATGTATCAGTGGTTGGGGCTAAATTATTAATTATATTGCAAATGATGCTGCAACTGTCATAAACTTTTTTAAAATATAAACAATTTTCACAGTTTGAATGCATAGTTCCCCAGGTCATCATTTACTCTACCTTGTGTTGTCCAAAACTTGTATGACTTCTTTAAACACCTTGCTAGATTTGGAGGGACATAAGTCACAGAATTTTCCTTTTTGGGTGAACTATCCCTTTAATATTAAAAGTCTGGATCCAGGGGACAAGGATAATACAATAAAATGTAAGCCTAGACCTACATAAACGTAATCTGAAAATAGCAATTAAATGACGAAAGCACAGAAGATGTGACCATCATATACTGTAATTACATCTACCGTAGGTAAACAAATATATCCCTGACCTCTTCAAACTTTCCTATTTTATTCAGACATTATTCTAAGTCTATAACTATAAATAAACTGTGAAAACATTTCTAACTCTCCAGATAATAACTAACTTGTGACATTGTTAGTGACATCGGATGGCATCACGTTTTGCCACTAAGACTTCTGAATGATTGCTTTGATGAGGTTACTCAGTTGTCCAAAACTATTTTGAGCTGTTTAGAAGACTTGTTCTTCAGCTATGGGGTTATAACCCACCTCAGGGGCCTGCAAGGGGGGTAGGGGGTCTATGTACAATTGAATAACAATGTAAAAACGTTTTCCTATAATATTTATTTCATTGATATTCTTTTGACGGTAAGAAATAATAAAAAAGCAAATCTACATTGTATCATATAGTTGTGAGTAAGAACATTTGTTTAAAATATTGTGTTCGTGAAACAATATTTGTTTTAATGGAATTGGAAAAAAAGGGGGGGGGGGCTGTTTAAAATGTATACATTTAGGCCTGGTTTCACAGACAGGGCTTAGATTAAACAAGGATTAGGCCTTAGTTCAATTAGGACATTAAAGTAACTTTAATAAATGCATTTTAGAAGAAAAAAAAACATAAATGGCACAATGTCACTGACAATTTTTAAGATATACCAGTATAAAACAATGCAAATGTTTACCAGATAATTTAATCTCTATTATTTTTAGTATAATGACTTATTTAATTTAGCAATCACTATGTTTTGTTTTTTTCTGGGGTAAGTTATGAGACTACATGTCCCATACTGCTGTGCGGTCAAAGTCCCGGATGTCTTTCACGCCGGAAGAGAAGCATGAGTCTTTTCCAGCCATCTTGTGGCATCTAGCAGCGAAACGCTCGCGCAAGCCCCGTAGAATCGGAGGAGAATCCTGCTGAAAGGGGGCCATCATGCCCGGACATCTGCAAGAAGGTTTCGGCTGTGTCGTAACCAATCGGTTCGACCAGCTATTTGATGATGAAGATGATCCGTTTGAGGTGTTAAAGCTGGCAGAAAAGAAGAAGGACGCGACCGTTCCTGGTGCCGCCAAGAGCGCCGCCGCTAAGGCTGCAAAACAGCTCAAAAAGGAGACACAGAAAGATAGGAAAGTCCCTGTTCCCGATAAAAAGGAAGAGACACAAGCTCCCGTTCCTCTCAAGAAAGAAGGTAAATATCGCCTGTATTGAAGTCGTCGTTTAATCACACTCTTCCCGAGTGAGCAGTCTGCAAAACGCGCTCCTGAGCCCATGAGGTCGCACACAACTCTATTGTTTATTAAGTTCCTGACGCCTCAAAAACGTCCAGCTCTTTAAGCAAAAAAGCTTTTTAGCTACATTGCTTGTAAGTGACGCACATAGCAGAACCTGTTGCTGCTTAATTCTTTTCTAGGTCCTTCATGAGGTGCAGGCCTAACGATAACCATCAGTGTTTGCTTATTGTTGGTTATATTTGTGCATTTAACTCTACCGAATAGTAAAACTCTCCCATTCGGTATTAAAAGTAGTGTATTGACAGTCACCGAATGCACAGTCCATTATCACATGGCTTTTAATCAGCGCTCGAGCGTTGCAGCTCCAACCTCGTGTAGTCCGTCCTCTCAGACACGACACTCCCATAAAAAAAAACTACCGTTTTATTTGCATAAAGTTCTGCTTTACCTCTATTGTGGGCTTTAAACCTGCATCAGACTGATCAGTTATTAAGGTAGGGTTGTCAGTTTTTTTTCGGGTGTCAGTGGCCTCGTTTGATCTGGATGAGAGGAGGAAGCGGGCTCGTGAACAGGTGCGCGCGCGGCCGGGCGGGACCGCGGGCGCGTGATCAGCTGTTGGGCTGAGCGAGTGCGTCTATTTCGGTAGGTGGAGGGTGGGATCAGTCAATCACAAGAGGCCTGGACCATTATTTATTGCTAGGCTAGTGTAAAAACTTAAGTTTAGAAAAACGCAGACTTCCCTCATGCTAGTTGAAAAAATATATACAATTTTAACAAGCTAAGATAAGAAAACGTCATAATTTGTGTCAGGGTTTTTTGGTATTGTCCATAAATAAAAGTAAACAGAGTTCAGCCAAAAGTTACATTTATCATTTACTTATCCCTCATGTTTCAAACTTTTTTTCTGCTTTTTGAGTTACTCTAATGAAAAGTAATACAGGCTTGAAACAACTTAAGGGTAAGTAAATGACATAAATTTAAGCTTTTGGGGGAACTGTCTGTTTTTAATATCATTATTATAACTTGTGCATATAAAATAATTTGCATTAAGCAAGGCCTTTAAATCTAAATGTTTATTTTTTTTTTTCTTTATTCCAGTATAAGACCATCTCATTCACCTTTGTTTTTTGTGGCAGTTGTTGGTATTAGTGATGTTTGGTTGAACCTGTTGTTTTTGTTTTGAAGGCGTGAGGAAAATGGGTCGCAGACCGGAGCAGCCGAGTCAGCCAGGATCCCAGCAGCAGGGAGGTCAGGGGGCAGGTCAGGTGGAAAGTCGTCCGCCAGCTGACAAGCGGCCTGACAGGAGGCCACCACGTGAACGGCGCTTTGACAAACCCGCTGATGAAAAACCTGCTGAGGGTGGAGAATTCTCGGTGGAGAAGTGAGTCGTTTGACCCTTTTTGTGTTAATGCATAGTAACGATGCACCGATTTAAATAATAATTTATATTTGATAACTGATATTTCTTGATAAATCTAAATTCAAATTAATATACTTTGAGAGCCCCATTGCAAAAACAAGTCTCCTCATTAAAAGGTGTCTTCAACGTACTGAATACAGAAGCCTAGTTTGAATCGGTAAAATATTCCTTAACATTTAAAGTTAATTTTCCACTCCTATGGCCAATGTTTTTTTTAAAATAAAGCAAATGGTAACACTTTACAATAAGGTTTAATTTTGTTAACATGTACCAACAATGAATGAATAATACTTCTACGAGAGTTATTCATCTTAATGTTAATCTCAAGTCGAAGTTAGGTCTGTTAACATTAGTTAATGTGCTGTGAACCAACATGAACACAAATTTTATTAACTAAAATTAGCCAAGGTTATCTGTTTGGTCATATTAATGCGTTAACAAATGAGACCTTGTGAACAAGTCATTGGAGTCAAGTCAAAGTCATTACTTGGGCCACATATAAATTAAAAAGGCATATGCTATGTATAAGGAAAATGAAATGACCTTCACACGAACAATAAGGAAATTATTTTAATCAAACTGTATTATTAACGAAAATAATTCCAGAACAATAAAAGTGCTAATCAAACTGTATTATTAACGAAAATAATTCCAGAACAATAAAAGTGCTAGTCATTAATACCCATAAACTGAAGCGCTTTGATAGAAGGTTAATAAGCTGTATAAGATAAGAGTTTGATACAAAATAAATTATGTAACTCCTGTTGTGGATGCGCTCTTTCTGTAACAACATGCTGAAATGACAACTAAACCTAGAGAATTCACAACACTTTATATAACTATTACAATCATTATTAATATTTTGCTTTGCTGTTGAATGGTGCACTGAAGATGATCACTGGAACAGTGAAGAGCTGCGGGTTAACGAAATACAATTTTTTACAATACAGTGATACAATGATTAATAAAATTTTTATACTTCAATTGAATATTATGACTTGTATCTGTACAAGATGACAAGCGAACTTGACTCTGCTGGTCATATCAACTCCGTGGACATGCTCTTTCCTCAACACGCTGAAACATGAGTGCACAAAGAATTCACAACAGTCTTGTTCTCATTATATTCATATGTATATGACAGTCCTAATCATGGTTATTAATGTGCACTGCTGTTTGATCTGTGCATGCGAAAGCGAAACATGATCAATAGTACAATGAAGCGCTTTATTGCGTCGTTGGTTTGCTCAACCAAATGCATCCTATATGCGAATAATCAGATAAACATAGAATGATGCGAATGCACGAATGAACTTGACTGTGTTAATCAGGGTGTAACTCCGTGAACACGCTAAATCCCTATATCTTTCCAATTAAGCAAGTCAAACAGCGCTCATCTGAAGGAAATAATACATTATCTGCCAAATGTTCTCATTGGGCCAATAACCATAATATTTAAAATGACCATTTATCGGCTAAATGATACCACGATACCAATATTGTTGTCGACGCGTCGTGCATCACTAATACATAGTTGACGAATGCAAAGCTTTTATTGAAAACATTTAATTGGCCAGCAGAAGTGTACTTTGGTTCTTAATATCGGTTTTCATATTTTTTCTTTTTGTTTCTAATAGTCAGCATGGTCTATAATGTTTAAACAATGTTATCTCAGTCTTTTAATTAACATGACCGAGTCTAATGACATATGCAGGACTGGTCTCACAAGACCAGTAAGCTCACATTCCTCTGCCTCCACTTGTGTGTGCACTGGCCACATCCGATCATCTACTTAACCAATGCCTAGAACAAAGTCCCCTTGTTTTTTTTGTTGATAATCCATTACATTTGGATGCACGCCGCAAAATGGAAAAAAGCTTTCATCACAATTCGTTCAACATTCTTTTCGCTGCATAAACTTTCACTAATGGAGCGGCAGAATTGAATCATTTTAGCAGATACGACTGACATCTAACAGCTACATTATCACTCCTCCTCAGGTCTGTCAGTGACAGGCCATTCCGGGGTCGTGGCGGTGCCAGAGGAGGGCGCGGAGGCCGGGGCAGAGGTGTTGGCAGGACTGACGGCTTTGACTCGCGCGGCAAACGGGAGTTTGACAGACACAGTGGCAGCGACCGATCGTAAGTCATTTGCGTCCACATATTGGTTTCAATGATAATGCTGCCCGTGTGTGACATGTTAAAGCTAAGTGTTAATTTTTGTTTCAGCAGCCTGAGAGCAGAGGAAAAACGTGGAGGGAGTGGATCTCATAACTGGGGCACTGTTAAGGATGAGTTGAGGTCAGTGGAGAAACAGACGCTTTATCTGCCAAGATCTTGAAAACGCAGATGAATTTGATTCTCAGACTGGTCAGTGAGGGTGTTTTGTTTCATTAAATTAGATTTGTGAAGTTAGATACATTTCTTTTTCCCTTTACAGTGAGCTTGACCAATCAAACGTCACTGAGGACACCCCTGAAGGAGAGGAGCATCCACCTGCTGACTCGGAGAACAAGTGTGTAGAACACACTCAGAGAACACACCTCAGCTCTGAATTAGCATTGCTTTCTCTTTACTGCTGGCACTATTAGAATATTTTGCTGTCTATAATGAAAAAAATGTGGTATGCAACATTAGGATTTTTTTCGATGGGTCTTTTAAATCGTATCATATGTTAAAAGTCTTCAACTGTTACTAAAGTGACAAAGTACATAGTTGATACA
Organism: Rhodeus uyekii; assembly: GCA_037043235.1. NCBI lineage: Eukaryota > Metazoa > Chordata > Actinopteri > Cypriniformes > Acheilognathidae > Rhodeus > Rhodeus uyekii. Next base: position 599,943 of record JAWRVZ010000004.1, on the reverse strand, counting down.
TTTTATGCCACTCATGGACTAATTGTATGCAAAATCTTTTGCTCAATTTTGATGTGATGTTTTCTCAGAGAAAACGAGGTTGAGGAGGTTAAGGAAGAAGGCGCTAAGGAGATGACTCTGGATGAATGGAAAGCCCAACAGGATAAAGAGAGAGCCAAAGTGGAATTCAACATTCGTAAAGCCAATGAGGGAACCGATTGGAAGAAAGGATACGTTCTGCACAAATCCAAGGCTGAGGATGTGAGTAAATTGACTGTTTCCATTGCACTAAATGTTTATTCTCAGAATAAAGTGTTTATTTTCTCTTTTCTGTTTCATGCTGAAAAGTTTTGCCGCATACTAACCATTCTTAATTGTTCTCTGTTTGTTTGAGATTCGTTTTTGAAGTGTGCCTTTAAATTGCTGGTGAGAAACCTGATAGTTTTCCAGATAGTTTCAAACTTCGATACAATACCTTGAAAAATATTGATATGCAGTACCATTTTCAATATTGCATGTTATAGCTGTAGATATAGATGTGTTATTCTCATAATTGATTGAGTAAATTTGTTTTTAATAGCTTACACACAGCACAGGGACACTTTATTTGGGACGTTGAACTAAATGAAATTGTGTGTAAACAACCACCCTGTGATGGTAAAAATCCACCAGTCTTTTTTTTAAACCTCATAAATTATAAATGGTCTCTTCAGTCATGCGTGACGAGCTGCCCTATTAACGTAGATACATCCTTGAGCCGCCGCTGGAGATGTACAGTATCTTCACCTAAGAAATCATTACAAATTATCTGGTTTTGGATGTACCAACAAACATAAGTCTCCATAGACTCTCACCATCTGAGCCACTGATTACACCATGGTTAAACTTCATTTATGAAAGAAATGGGCCAAAGATAGTCGATAAAGTGTTAAGTATTTGCGCACGTAATTTTGCACTGGACTGCTTTACAAGTGAGGACTGTTCATTTCACAAAAGAGCATGACAATACATGCTAGTCAATGAATCCAATCAACCTAAATCCACAGCAACGACATTTATCCATTAACCACTCAGAAATGTGCAGCTGCATTCTAAAAGTTGTAACTTACTCATGAGTCTCTCCATCAGAGTCCAACTCTGGTTTGAACTATATACGGCTGAATAGTGCTACTAACATTTCGGCCGTGTGATATTCTCCAGTTTTTTTGTAGAGCGTTCGTCTTATTGGATAGGATTGGATGGAAACATAAAGGATTTTTAGTTTGTAAAAATGTAGCTTACAATTAAAGTTGTCAAGATCAGCGAGTGATTTTCTGGCTTGTTATATGAATCAAACAACAAGTATATTAGGATGCTTTTACTTTAAGAGTTTATGCACTGATCTAATACACTATTACACAACATGCGCTTTCTTTCTCAACTATTTCTGGCCCAAAACCAGCTTAACCTGAATAATACTAGCCAAAATGAAGTAACTTTGTGTGTAATTGACATTTTAAGCGCAAGAAAGCATGAAAAAGGAGCTTTATGGGTGCGTCACTTGAATATATCTCTGATCCACACTCTTGATGTGAGTGCAAAACCTGCAGTTATGAGTAATACAGACTGAGTTCAGGCTGTGATTCATTACCTTCTTTTGTTGCTTTTGTCCTTTTTATCCCATACTAAAAGTTTGTTGTATGTTGAACTATTCTCACTTTCAGAGAAAAGGGCCGTTTATTTAGTCTACATGTTCACTTTCTGTCCTGCAGGCCTCTGCTGATGATGCCGCTGGCGATCACCACTTCCGCCGGCCAGCTAATGACATTACGTCCCAGCTGGAGATTAACTTTGGGGACCTGGGCCGCCCAGGGCGTGGGCGTGGAGGACCCCGAGGTGGCAGAGGAGGCCGTGGGGCCCCTGCTACCAGACCACCTCGTGAACGCAGGCCTGACAAGGTACAGTCTTTGCATTTGAGTATCTGCAGGTAGACGTATCATTTTGTATCGCTGTGTTCACACAACTATCTAAGAGATGAGTGTTAAAATCACAAACTTTTTTGTAATGTACACACAATTTGATTGCAGATTAGTCATAAATATATATGTATGCGTGTAAAATGATACTTGAAATTGATCAAGAAAGAAAAAAAAGTGTTTCAACTAAATTCACAACAAATATCTATCATGGTTTTCACAAATATATTAGTATTTATAGTGATCATGTGAAATCTCAGTATGAGTCCATAAAACAGATGTTCATTAAGGTTGCAAAACATTAAGATCTGATAGACCAGAAAGGACTTAATGTAACCTCTATGGCTGTTATTATTGGATGTCCATAACCTGAATTTGGGCTGAAATGGCCTGTTTTTCCTTATTTTAGTCTGGCGGAGTGTCTGTCCCTAACGTAGACGACCCAGAGGCTTTCCCAGCCCTGGCTTAAGCTGCTCAGATGCCGCTCGGCTCGCCCAGTAGGAGCTTCTCCTCCACGGGTTCTTGTCTACGAGGCTTGCATGCTAATGGATCCTTCAGCAGATGAAACGATGGAAGACTGTCATCCATGCCATTCACCCCTGAGGACTGAATTTTACCAGTTTTAGAAAAAAAAGATGGAAAAATAAAAAAACCAAAAAAATAAAAACTAAGGACGGACTTCTTGCTATTCTGAAGCAAATTATTGGTTGAGGTTTTGTATTTAGAGATAAGGTAGCAGGGATGTTTTCATACAGTGTTTCTTTTATTTTAATTTTTTTTTTGTTTTTTTCAGCAATTATGCATCGTTCATGGATACCTTTTGTACTGCTGCTTGAAAATATGCATTTCCAAAAAATAGGTGTGAAGAGAGCACCAGGTTATCATATGGTGTCCCGTAGCTTACTTGCTTTTTTCACACTAATGCCTCAAAACAGGGCATCCCTTTTCAGAGATAAGATCTATCGGTTAGTCTTAATTTTCAAAGGTTTTTGCATTCCCATTGGAAATTTTAGTTCCGGTCATGGTTGTTAAACACCTCAATTCCCTGAAAGCGGGCCTTAAAGCAGAATCTGCGATCGTTTCGATTAAATGTACAATTTATGATTGATACTTTAATGTCAAGATGTTATTCAGTTGCACTCGCCACAAAAAGTGTCTTTTATCGAATGACCACTGTAAAGTTCAAAATGGTGTCTTTTGATACCATTAACTGGTTTCTCAGGATAGTATCATACTCGTTACGTAAAGCTCTAGTGTAAATACAAGCAAGTTTACACACCGCTCCTGTTTACTGAAAAATGTGAGCCAGGTTATGGAAAATCCTTTTTGAAATGTTTTCTTTCTGCCCCAATGCTTTTACAACAGCTCTGTTGCATAATTGATCTGAAAGAAACACCTCCTGTTCAGTGTGGAACCGCTGAGTGCTAATGTGTGAATTCCCACCCTGCTATTAGACCTCTGTCAATAATTAAAAGATGGTCGATTCATACAGTGTTGTTGTGTGGCCTTTAACTTCAAGGATGAAATGGATTCCGACTTGTTTTTGAGCGAGCAGAACCGGCTTCTATTTGGTTTTACAAATGCAGCTCTGAAAAGAACTGATAGTGGGACTGGTATTGGCTGTATAGTCTCTAATGCTTTAATGTAGTGTTTGTTCTAATGGTTTCAGATTGAGTTTGGCTTTGCAATAACAGAACAAATTCACAGAAAAGTTAACATGCATTAGCTGACGTGGATTAACGGTGAGCTGCTTTTTTTACAGCATTTATTGCTTTTAATAGTTAAAAATGCAATTATTTTACGTTTTGATGCAACGTTTACATGCAAGTAAACTTTGAAATTAATAAATGCTGTAGATATATGAATGTTCGTTGTTCATACTAACTAATGTATGACTTAAAATGAAGTTCTGAGACTTAACTGTAAGTGGTTACTATAATAACCAGACACTAACAATTCCTCTCCTTTGATAATTTTTTTGGAGTGGGATTACTTGCAAGTGTTCATGTTACTAAAACGTTAGGCTGCTCAGTATGTCTATTGCTCTGGTTGATTGGTGAAAAGTCCATCTTTAGATTCAAATCATGTCCATCTCCACTGTTCATAATTTCATTTTAAAGTTTAAGTGACCGTAAACAACACAAATTTCAAAAAAAATCCTTTATTATAAAAATAAAAAAATTGTCCTTTGACCTGAAAGATTTACATTCAATAAAAAAAAACATTAGGACAGTATTCATTTGAGCTGATGAAAAACTGAAGTGAATATTTGTGCAATTGGTCAAACATCTTGAATTAGAGTGGGTATGAGTACTGTCTTCAGCAATATTGATGTGTGTGCAATATTTTCTTGATTACTGTATTGTGAAATGGTAAAGTTGAGGGTTAGAGTAAGACAGCTGCTGAGTGTTTTAGTGGAAAGAATAAATGTAGAATATGTCTTTTCTAACTTTTCCAGCTTTCATACATCAAGTAACCATATTCTTGCTTGGCTGTTACCAGTCTTTCAGATCATCTGCATTTCAGAGAGATGTACCCGAGGCGAACCATGTGTGATAAACTATTTGAAGGCACCCTTGTTTTTGTATCAAACACATCTATACAAGCTTTTTAAAGTAGACTTTCAATGAAACCTGTTTGATCTTATTGTGAGCTCAGTTTTTTATTTAAAATAACTTGATCTTCTGGTGAAAGGTCAAACTTCTCGATTGTAACATGCCAGACCATCCCAATCATTTGGTCTGCTTAAATCACGCATTAACTGTAAAATCCACCTCCATCCAGTCAACAACAAAGAGAGAGAACCAGGTCCCCACCCATATTTTTCTCTCGTTTTTTGGTTACCATAATCTGTGATTCAAGAAAATGTGAAAGTTTTTCCTTTTGACTGACATTATCTTTGGGATGTCCATGATTATTTTTCAGCATCCATAATAGAGTCAATGTCGGGTCAAGTTTTAATGCCTTTGGAGGATCACGTGCAATCCAGAAATTCACTGCAGTCTATTTTCACTATATCAAGTGTCAACTTTCCTCCAATTGAAACCAGAGGTTCCAGGAAAGGGCTGTGAGTGCTTGGGAAGAATTCGAATTCGTCCAAACCCGCCTCTTCTTCCTCTTCCGCGTCCTCTCCTCCACTTATTGCTCCATGAGTGGAGATGTAGTCCTCTGTGAAGTCCGTGGTCCTGGTGATCTGCGTGGTGTCAGAGGAGGCGGACTCCTGAGAGAAGCTTTTGATGTAGGTGCAGGTGAAGCTGGGGTAGGGAACTTCCTCCACCTCTACATTTTCGGGCTCCTCATTCATACTGGAGTCATATTGGTGAATATAGAATTTTATTTCACCCTATATGGAGACAAGGGAAGAGGAACAGTAGGGGATTGTTTCAGTGATTACAGTTGTAGTTATTATTTACGCAATTTTTAAACATGACTACTGCAATTTGTTTGGAAAGATCCTATCATACTTTATCTTTAAGTCTTCTCTAACACAACAGGAGAATGCTTTTCATTACAAAAACCACATTAGTGACCCTGGACTGTACGGATCCAAAGCCACAATAGCAGTAAATTAGCATTTTGATGCTAAGTGTGAACAAAGTATATTACTTGTATGAGCATGTCCACCAATTTAAATGGTTTTTCACCCAAAAATGGAAATTCTTTCATTATTTATTCACCCTCATGTTGTTCCAAACCATAACTTTTTGATGAAATCTGAGAGATTTCTGTATTCTCCATTGACATACGCAACTACCACTTTGACGCTTCAAAATGTTAATGAAGAGATGGTAAAAATAATCCATATGAAATGAACAGACATTTAATTTAGGCTTTTATTCACAAATAAACATTTATCAACTCACACATCAGTTGCGGTAAACAGAAGCTCAAGCAGGTTCAGTTGACGTGAGAACCAATATGGAACGACATAATTAACGTCAAAATTTCCATTTTTGGGTGAACTAATCCTTTAAAGAAGTCTGCTTTCAGGCAATTATGATGTGATTACGAAGTCTAATTTTTACATAGAATTAAAAAAAGATGACTGTTTATTTGCATGTCATGTGACCAATACCCAACATCAGAGAACCATGAACATGCAAATAGGGTGAATTATTGAAATATTAACATAAAAAGGGTTTGGCTGACAAAAATGTGTGGTAACTAGTTTTTACAACCTGTGTGGGCATCTCCATACATTTACCTCGTCATCAGTGTACGTCTTTGCACATTTGCTGTTTGCTGGATCTGGAATAACTGTAGGCAGCAGACACTTGCAATAATCTAAGAATCTATCGAGCAGAACAGACATGGCAATGTTTTAAAATGAAAAAAGTCTTTTCTCTGTGGATTTAAAGCATTCTGCTGTTTCTTACCTTCTGTGCACAGAGGAGAACTGACAGATGCACAGGAGGAGTAGGCATGTCAAAAGTACTGCTCCACCAGCCGAGATCACAAAGGACAGTGATTCTTCAGCTGAAAGAGGACACGGCTGACACGGGTCAATTATCAAAACAGCTTTTTTTCACAAAAGAAAGAATGTTGGGTGAATTGTGTCTAGTGCATTTATTTGTGTTTTCAGTGCTATAATCTGCACAAGTACATACCATCTGATGGTGTGGAGAATCGGAGCTCATTTCCTCTGGGTCCCTCCCCAGCATCTGTCCAGGCACTGACCCACAGACTATAATAATGTCCTGGTGACAGATCACTAATAATATACTGCCTCTTTGGATAGTCCACACCTATAGTAAAAGTTAGACATCAGAAAGCTCCTTTTAAAGAGCAGTAATATTGCTGAGCATCCCGAGCAATTAGACTCATGTTGTGTTTCTTAATAAAATATATGTAAAAAAAAAAAGAGTAAGCATCTGAATGCCAACAGTAAATATTTAGACCGGTAAGTTAACTATAAAGTAACCTGTGCCTTACTGTAACTCTTATTCTTTCTCATTGTGTTGTCCATCAGGTGGATGGTGTAATTTTTCAAACAGCCTCTTCTCTTCTCTTGAGGGATTTCAGGCCATTTCACAAGCAAGCCCTTATTCACTTTGTCTACTTGAGGATTTGGACCCTCTTCTGGAGCTGTGAATTCCAAGATACAGGGATTATGTGAGAGAGAAAGAAATGTTATTACAATTTCAAATTTAACTGTTTTATACTATAATATACAGTAATGCCTCGAGATACAAGCCACTCTACATACAAGTATTCCAAGATACGAGCAAGCCCTCGGGCAGATTTTTGTAAATATTCGAGATACGAGCACGCGTACTGACGCCGATGCCGACGCATGTTCATTTCACGCGTTCGCTGACTTCTGTACGCATCGTCCGCGAGTAGCTGATTTAGTCTATATTTTGTGCATTATTCCTCATAATAGCGATGAGTTCTAAGAAAATGAGTGGTAAGGATGGTAGTGAGAAGAAGAAGGAACTGTCGACTGAGGAGTTAGGATAGGTATTTTGTTAAAAGGTCTGCGCCAAAAAAAGGTAAGAAAATAAATAGAAAGAAGCAAAACAATAATATAAAATAGAAAAGTTAAAACAAAATACGTAAGCTAAGTTCAGTTATGTTAATTTAAGTTTACGTAAGTTACGTAGTGTTCGTGTAAGGTACGATACGGAATCAAGTGTCTGTGTATCAACCCCCCTCCTTCCCCCATACCTGCCGCTACTGTCTGTAAAAATGTATAATTAAATTAGCCACATGTTATTTGATATCACATGAATCCTTATACTGTATACACGCGCTATAATTGTGTGTATGTCTAAACCAGGGGTGCTCAATACGTCGATCGCGATCTACCAGTCGATCTCCAAGGTACTATTGGTAGATCGCATGACAAGGTGAGGTGACGTCATGAACTGACGCTATACAAATAAAGTTGAGTTGTTTTGAATAAAAACTAGACGTCAGCGTATCAGCCATCCCGTCACTTAATTGATACACAGGACAACCAGTCAGATGACATCTGATTTTTTTTTTCGTACAATTAGGTCACTTGTGCGTGCTCAAACAACGCCCCTGAGCGCTGCAAAGCTAACAAGCTAATCGTTAGTTACATCCTAATTTTTCGCTCGGTTTTTTCCTCTTAAACGTAAGATAGGGTATAAAAATGAGTGGGGGAGCTGGACCAAGTAAGAAGAAAAAAACGTACGGAATGAGAGGAGGACTTTTTTTTTCACGATGACATTTTCAAAGTGCGTTTGTCTCGTCTGCCAGTCTACCATCGCAGTACCAAAGAAGGGAAATGTGGAGCGGCATTTTCGGACTCTATATATATATATATATATACTCAATAAATATAATGGGTAGATCATTTTGACTTGGTCATTTCAAAAGTAGCTCCCATGCTGAAAAAGTGTGAGCACCCCTGGTCTAAACCAATAAAAAACAGTTTTTTTCCACTGTTACGGATCTGGAACGGATTAATTTGTTTCTATTATTTTTTATGGGAAAACATGATTGTAGATACGAGCAATTCGAGTTACGAGCTCCGCCCTGGAACGGATTATGCTTGTATCTCGAGGTATTACTGAATTGTGTTATATTAATGTTATTTATTTATATGGATGCCAAACTGAATTTTAAGAAGTCGTTCAGCAGCATATAAATCTTTCTATTATGCGTTTAGCCTCTAACCTGACTGCCATGTGGAGATGTCTCTAAATGACGCCATTTTGGGACCAGTTGAGTGCAGAGCGGTTATCGCACCCTGATAGCATTCATGGGGCTGGAGACCTGGAGAAACAGCAGAATAAAAAGTATGAGGAGAGAAAATGTCGTCATTCTTCTTGGAAACCAACCAGCTAATTTTACCAGGTCTCATATAATCTGACCAACCAAACTTGCCTGTAATGTTAGCTTTGGTATCCAGCACACGAATCCATTGAATCCTCTCAATATCTCCAACTGGATACCAATGTACCACATACTTAGTTCTATGGCCTGCAGTAACAGGCCACTGCCAGGAGAGGGCAATGCTATGATTATTCAATAGTTTGTGTGGCTGTGGTAGAAAACCTGAAACAAGGTCTGTGAACGCAAAAAAACATGGGTTAACTTTGCTATATTGACCACTTGTTTTGCATCTTTTACTTATCAGTTGGTGTAAAACCAGTTATTTGGCAAAAAAACAAACAGGCTTACATGGAGAACGCAGTTCAATAAATTTGTCAGGAGATTGACCCTTTGAGTTAACTGCAGACACAGACACTGAACATTGAGAGCAGCATACGCGCTCATTTCTGCTGGGTGGAAATATGATGACTGGGGTCCTCTCCTTCTTCTGCTCCAGAACACTTATATTATACCTCTGAATCTTCCCCTTAGCGTCTGATGCATTCAGTTCCTAAAACAAGGATAATGTAAACAAATCAAGGATTTTTTTTGGCATAGCAGTTTTTTGAATGCATTGATTTAACAAAAATAAGTGAATGAGTCAGCCATTAAAGTCATAAGGCACAAATATGGCGCAAATCCATCGTTTCCTCTAAGCCTCTACTCATTTTTTGTAAACTGAAACTGACTGTCAACCAACTTCTGGTTTCAGAGTTACACTGTTTGGGAGATGCAGTTCACACTAAGCAAGCCATCACTTAGTTGTGGTGTGACCTTTACGGGGTGTTTGAAAAGTAAAGTCCAGGGGGATGGGTTTATGTAATAACCTCCCTGAAGAGAGTGCACTGCTAAATAAATTATTCTGATAGGTGAAGGCTACATACCTTCCAAAATATCCGGAAACACTTTTTTCCCGATTGTTTTGGTTCTTGGAGGTACCAGATATCAGGTATCTTGTCAGGAGCTAAAGAGAGTGTGTGTGTGTGTGTGTGTGTGTGTGTGTGTGCGTGAGAGAGAGAGAGAGAAAAAGAGAAATAAACAAAAACAGTTGTTACAATCCACAATACTCTTTTTTCTTTGACTGCGCATGCAAATTGAGTTAACAATTGAAGATTAATATATTATGTAATTTTCTTTCTCTAAAATAATCTCCACAACGTTTTTAAGTCTCACCATAAGTCATTACTTCCCATCAAATTTGAAAGTCTTTTTTGTAATCACTTCTCCAATACATCCAGTAACACTGAAAGGTTATCAAAAGCCATTTTAATCTGTCACCACTTAAGTTTGTTTCATCTGTTTTTTTTTCCTCTATTATTTTAAACACCTGAGCCATGCTGACAAAGAAGTGTGACTATTCTACGTCAGTACAGTGAACTTATCTAACACCATCAAGTGCTCTTTCCAGAAAACATGCAACTACCTAACTTCATTTAATCCCCCTACGCTTTCTGACGACTTTAAAAGAGATAACACAATAGCTACTGCCTTTAAATACCATAATTACAAACCATGACCCAATAAAAGTCTTTACGAGAAATGCATTTAATAACTGACCTTCCTCTTCGGTTTTTGCTTCCTTTGCTTGACTCCAGTCACTCCACAAACCTACTGAATGGTTTATTTTCCTCCTGATCTGGAACGTGTACATGACATCTGGCTGCAGTGAAGATATGGTCAAATTCGTCTTGGCATTAGTCTGCAGAGACAGCATAATATGATGTATTCATATCTCATATCCGTTATCTGTTTGAATGCTTCTCTGTAATTTCTATGCAGATTGTATTTTAAGGACAGGCTCATATATACATATAGACAAAAGGAGAAGCAACTGTTTTACATAAACTCAACTGTGTAGGTGTTTTAAAGTTTAAAACAGTTGTGCTGCTTACTACTTTTAATGGAAAACATGATACAGTTTATTCTTAATTATTTTACAAATAGAAAGTCCATCATCTATCATTCATAGTCTATTAATACATGCTACTTATGAATGAATCACACACTATTTTTAATGCCAAACACCATTGAAAATATAAAATTCCATGCAATATAGCGGTTTGGAAGGACAAGAGGGTGACGACAGACGGTCATTTTCCTTGAACTATCCCTTAAACCAGGCGTCTGCAACCTTCAAAATCAAAAGAGCCATTTTGGCCTCTTTACTAACGAATAAAATTCACGGGAGCCACAAAACCCATGTGATCCCTAAATTTAAAATAACACTGAATAGGAAGAGGGTCAGAGCATATTACAGTGCCTGACATCATACTTGCGAGATCACACACCTCTTTAATCTTAATTTTAGTGATCTCTGATTGGCAAAGTCGGACATCATTAGCGGCGATGTGAATAACAATCTCAAATCTAATTTATATCCAGTTTGCAATACTTAAAATAACTAAAGTGTGTATCATTTATGAAATTACAGAACTACAAAAATAAAACTAATGACATTTTATTTGCCGTTTGTGACAATGGAAAACATCAAAATATTTTTTTTAAATTATGTAACAAGATTACTGCGATCTTGAAATTTAAGAGGTATACCAGTGAAAAAATTACTTAATTAATAAAATAGCTTATTTATTGATTCCCATATATATTTTTGAAAGCTAGGGGAGCCTCTGCACAGGGATGAAAGAGCCGCATGTGGCTCTGGAGCTGCAGGTTGCAGACCCCTGCCTTAAACCTTCAAGTAGCAGAAGCATTTCACTTGTGGGAAGCATCTTTATATTTAGAATCAACCAGTCCATTTCTGCACCTTCAAGCATATGTTTTCATTAGAAGGAAACTGTTTTGTATTCTTCCCATCTGGCTGTACTGTACTATATGTAATACTAAATCATTCAAGACATACATTTTGAGAAGAGCAACAGTCAGCAGTTCAGTTTCCCAACGACAAGGATGTAAGAAAACCCCTTTCTTGACATTTCTTATTCCAGTTTTGAGTCATCAAGGAGGGCTTGTGGTTTGACAACCAAACTAATTTTTGTGAGGTTTTGTGGGTTTTGAGTGTCATCAGAAATCAACTCTGCAATTCTGCAAATTTCTTTATCAGTTTTACCAAAACAGATGACTGATAGATCTGCAGAAGTGGCTTGCAAGATGTGGCTTGATTTTAAAACCACACAAACATTTTAAAGTCAGATGTTTTACCTGGATTTTTTTCCAGATCCCATTTGCCGCTGTATATTGGATTTCAACCAAGTCCATACTGTGATTGTCTGTGTGTAGGTGGCACCATCGAGAGGAGCAGTCCACATTACTGATTTTAGGCACTGAGGGTTTTACTGTACATAAACAGACAAGTAATGCATTTTCTTCAGTCTACAGTACTCTATTATTTTTGATTTTACACAAAAGACAGATTAAAAGCTTCTAGCGCATTCGTCTGTAATAATGACGTTAAATAGTGGGTTGATGTAAAAACTCTTTAAAATTGACCCAATTTTGATTCTTTGGAATCCCCCAACCCACATCATGACAAAAAGACATTTTTGTATAAATATGTCTTCCATGTTATAGTCATAAATAGCTAAAGATTTTTCTGTCCTTAATTTTTTTCCAACAAGATGGACAGGGACAGACAAATGTCGAAGTTGAAAAACATCTGATATTTTGCAATATTGTGAAATTTCACAAGTAAAACTGAAAAGTCTAGAGAAGCTTTACAGAAATCATGACTTAGAAAGATGACTTAGATTTCTTTAAAAAAATCAATCAGCTAATTTCTCATTTAAATACAACCCCTCAACTTTTCAAAAGTGTGGTCTAGGCTTAAACAAATCATGTAAATGAATCAATTCCTAAAAACATTTTGAGCATTTTCTACTTAGATTTTCTCTGTGATAAAACATTTTAGAACCTGGTTTAAGTAATACATATTTTTAAGGATGAAAAAAAACGCAGGTTGCATTGAAATAAAAAGCTTAAGAAATAACCTTTTGTTACTCTTCTATGCAGAAATAACAAAGTTATTTATTCATCTATTAATATTAACCATAGCTGATCCTAAATGCAATTAAACGGTTTTATTGTTTTTATATTTTCAATTATGAATGTGGAAATTTCTTTACCTATATTGCTGAGGGTGAAGGTGTGGGGACCTGAGATTTGAGATCCCAGGCTATTCGAGACATTGAGTGACACGATAAGCTGTGACATTAATGAGCTTTTGATGGGGAATGTGGACCAACAAAATCCTGTAGAGTTCATATCACTCTTATAGCCGAGCTGCGGATCACCTTGAACCCTGAAAGAGCACAGGGAAAATATCATGTGGCACAGTGTTTTTTAACCTTTTTTGAGCCAAGGTACATTTTTTCATTGCACACCACCAACCGAAAATGTAACAAAAATTAAACTCTGTAGCCTATATTAAGGTTGAAAAACACTGCATTAGTTTACTGCGGTACAGTGGTTGAAAAATACTGATGTAACATAATGACTGACTTTTGCCTCTGCTTTGGGTTGTGTCATATGATATATAAACTCAAAGATCCTCCTTGAAAAATGACTCTTTTTAATTACCGTAACTGACATGTGGTCAAGATTTTGGTATCTCTTCCTGTTGTCCAAGTGCAGCTGACATTGCCAAATTCCGTTTTCCGAATGCAGGTCAGATTTTGTGGAATACCTGGAGGGTCTGAAAAAGTAGATTTCACTTCAATGTTTCAAAGTCTCCAACCTTCCCAAAGGGTGAAACAAATCATACATGCACTTTTCCAACTCATTTTGTTTCACTGATTCATTTTAAGTCTTCACAAGCATATTTTTTAATCTCTCAGGTAATCTTTTTTTTTTTTAAATCTCTCTTTTATTTATCTTGAGATTAGGAAAAAACAAGTTTTTATTTTGCATCTCTAAAGGATTTATTTTAAGCTATGTGAAATAATGTGTTATAATGTAACACTTTCGGACTAGGATTCACAAAGAGCAGTTTCTAGCTTACTTCAGAGCTCAGTGTACCTTCGAAAATGCATCTAGACATTTAATGCATATGGGAACCCTGAAATAAAGACATATTATAGAAAAAAGGGACAAGCTTACATCCTGGAGTGATGTCAATTCCACATGGCTCTGGGTCCTCCTTACACTTGCAGATGAAGGTGCTCAACTTTGTTAAATTCTTGACATGCACAGACACTTCACTTGAACTGGGGAATTGTTTATACCCAATTGGTTCCATGTTCTGGAAAAATTGTTTGGTGCATTCTTTTTTGAAGATGCAGGATATTGTGAAATTGGAACCTAAGAGGACTTCTTTGCCTGCGCTTGACCTTATAGAGCACACAGTTCCTTTAAGATGTAGAAAAACAAAAGGTACGACATTAAGTGTTATCACAGAATAGCACAGGATGTTTGCTGTAACCAGACATTCCTCTTTACCGCACAATATTCAGATTAGTCATGCGTTTATCGATAGTTAATTCTTAACCACAATCCCAGTGTTTACATCCTTAGGTTTCAATAGTGTCAAACAGCCGGCAATATTAGTTACGGAATAATAGAGAAAAGAAAAATAGTACTAATAATTATAAAAGAAAATAAAACTATGGAAAATTCAAATAGAATCTTCCAAAATTCTTGATGCATCACATTCGTACAGACAATGTTATTCTAGTTTTGATATTTAAATCAAATATAATCTCATGATGTATTTGTTTCTGTAGACTATTAACAATTTACAACAGTATACGAATGCATCAACACAAAATTCTGCCATTTTCCTCTGAAAATGTAAACTATAAAATCATGAACATTTCCACAAACCATCAATTTAATGATGAATGATGAAACACCCCCGTGTGTGTGTGTGTGTTTGTTTGTTTGTTTAAAGTGCTATTTTCATCATTGAGAGGGGGGGGGGGGGGGGGGGGGGGGGGGGACATCTTGCTGAGACTAATTTAAATAGACCTATTACAAGTTTTCATGCTTTTTGAGGGATGAGTTTCCAGGACCTTCAAATAACAGAGAAACTTTTGTTTGAAGAGAAATGAAACAATAACTCTGTCATACCTCCATGTGCACCGATAGCCAGGACGAAGCACAACGTGACGAAGAGCGACCACGAGCATTCAGAAGACATCGAGCTCAGTGCTGAAGAACACACAAACTCACAAGACCCTCTGCGGACATCCATTCGTGAGATTTAAAGCGGTTCCTTTCCATTTTGCTTCCTTATCGAGAAATTCAGCTCGCTCTCGTATCATTTAAACATGTGGAAAAGTACTTCTTTCTACAATAAAACGATAACATTATTTCAGCTACAATTTCAGAGCGCTTGTCGCGCTGAGTCAGTATTTTTTAGCGTAATCATTAAAGCTGAAGACCAGAATGCTCTGAATGCTATATAACATGATTGAACACTCACCCCCGCCCATGGGTCAAAAATGTGTGAGTCTCTCTCTCTCTCTCTCTCTCTCTCTCTCTCTCTCTCACTCTCTCTCTCTCTCTCTCTCTCTCTCTCTCTCTCTCTCTCTCTCTCTCTCTCTCTCTCTCTCTCTCTCTCTCTCTCTCTCTCTCTCTCTCTCTCTATCTCTCTCTCTCTCTCTCTCTCTCTCTCTCTCTCTCTCTCTCTCTCTCTCTCTCTCTCACTCACAG
This sequence comes from Rhodeus uyekii, assembly GCA_037043235.1. NCBI lineage: Eukaryota > Metazoa > Chordata > Actinopteri > Cypriniformes > Acheilognathidae > Rhodeus > Rhodeus uyekii. The sequence continues at coordinate 584,560 of JAWRVZ010000004.1, read as the reverse complement.
TAAGACATCAGTATACTGTAGGGTTAGATTAATATCAGTCAGGCATATTTTTATTCCAATCTGTAATTTGAAAGAATTTAGCCTTTACTACTAAAGTGCATTGTATGGTCTGTAAAATATATAGTATATTTCTCAGACACTTAAACTTGAATTCTAACTTATTTACACAATGGCGAGACAATGGAACCTTATAGGTTGTAAATTATTATTATTTTAACATTTGTTTTATTAAATTGATTAACAATTTTTTTGTTGTTGAAACGTTTCAATTAGAGGAAGACATAAAGAAAATCCTAAAATATGTATTCATAAATGTCCTTAGAATATTAAAAAAAGTTTATTTTATTTATTCTTTCTATGTAGTATATTAGTCTATGGCATATATGATTGTTCCTGCACAACAGGACTGACCATTGATAATTAAAATCAAAGTCATACCATCTAGAAAAAACATAAACATAAACTATAAACCTTTGGACTTTCAAATGCAGTTGAATGAAATGCATCATGATAAGTATTGTGTGTAATGCATTATTAGGTAATTAATTACTTTACTTTTCCCTTTAATAAAGAATGGGATTAGTCTTAATTTATGTGTAATTTAATTATAGTTACATCTGATTTAATTGCATTAAATATTGTACAGACTAGAAAACAATTCTATATTAAACAGTAGTGTACATAACATCAACATTTAAAGTCTAATGATAAAATTTATGGTTTTAATGTAACCTTCTACCTTTAAATAATTTGGTCTGGTTATAAATGTATGCATGCTGCCTGGCAGTTTTCCTCTAACAGTTTTTTTAAAGCCCTTTTTTCCCCCATGCTTTGCCTATGTTAATAATAATAATAATAATACATTTTATTGCATAGCGCTTTTCAAAACACCCAGGGTCGCTTTACAAGCAATATACAAGTCACTACATAAGAAGAAAAAGAAGAAGAAGAAGAAGAAAAAAAACAAAAAACTAGCAGCATATACATATAAAGTGCATTTAAGTCTCAATAAAACATTATAAAAAAGCTTGTATAAAAAGATATGTCTTAAGACGCGTTTTAAAAGTCAGCAAGCACTCGCTATTCAAGGGGACGAGAGTTCCATAGGCGGGGGTCAACATAACTAAAAGATCTGGCACCCATAGTAGTTAGTTGAATCCGAGGTACCACGAGAGAAATTGAGGATGAAGATCTAAGTGCACGTTAAGGAGTGTAAACCTGGAGAAGTTGAGTAAGGTATTGTGGTGCAAGATTATGAAGTGCCTTAAAAGTAAATAGCAAGATTTTGAATTGAACTCTATAATTTACAGGAAGCCAGTGCAATTGCTGGAGAACTGGAGAAATGTGATCAGAATAGGGTGTTCTAGAGAGAACACGCGCTGCAGAGTTCTGAACCAGTTGCAGCTTATGTAGCACTTTGGCAGGAATACCTGCGAGAAGAGCATTGCAGTAGTCTATCCGTGAGTTAAATCCAAATTAAATGGATCACCCCCTGGTTTCTTAAGTTTGGGTGTAATAATAGCAGATTTAAGAGATGGAGGTACAAAACCAGAACCAAGTGAGGTATGAACAATTTTAATAATCAACGGCAAAAGAGATGGTAAACAAACTTTTACTAAAGGAGTTGGTAGAGGGTCTAACAGACAAGTCGAAGAATTAGATTTACCCATCAGACCCACTATCTCTGAAGTAGTTGGCAGTGTAAAGTTAGAGAAAACCGAATGGGGAGGTGTGTGAGTGATAGAGTGACAGGAGTCATTATGAAGAGTACCAGTAAGTAATTGCCGATGTACATTTTCAACCTTAGATATAAAGTAAGTCAAAAAGCGATCACATAGGTCAGTGGAATACATATCAGTTGGCAAAGAATCAGGTGGTTTGAGAATATTGTTTATCACCAAGAAAAGAGACATACAGTTCCAATTGCTAACTCCAATTACGTTAGAGTAGTAATCGGATTTAGCTTTGGTCAGTGCATTTTTATAATTTGAACATGTTCAGCATATATTTCTTTATGAACAGTAAGGCCAGACCTGACGTACAGCCGCTCTAACCTATGGCCTTTAGTTTTAAGTTCACGTAGTTCAGGTGTAAACCAGGGAGCTGAATGTACAAATGAAACAGTTCGAGTTTTCACAGGTGCAAATTCATCTAAAATCATGTCCATCATCATAATATTTTACCAGTTCATCAGCAGAAGAAGAAGAATCAGATTTACTGTAGAAGATGGAAAGTTCATCAGCAAAAGCAGGCAAATCAATGTTCTTAATATTCCGAAATGTAATCGGGCGACACAGGTTAATCCACTTGTTTTGTTCTTTAATTTGCTTTATTTTAGTATTAATATGTAGTTGTTATTCTTGCTATGTGTTCCTTGAATGCAATGTAAGTCGCTTTGGATAAAAGCGTCTGTCAAATGTGTAAATGTAAAATGTAAATGTATAGAAACACAAATCAAGGCTGCATTTCCCAAAAGCATTATACGCAAAGTTGGTGGCAATGGTTCTACAATCTTACCATGCTTCTGGGAAACACAGCCCAAGCCAGTACAGATTCGAGAGGCCTGATCAACCGACCGACAATAACAATACAATGGAAAAACAAATCAAGGAGAACAATAAAGGACCTGACTGGTTTATACTCACATGTTTAGCAATGTTAGTTTATCCCTAATGTTCTGGTTAAAGTCTGAGAAACTTTGAGGTCATTTTAATAGCTCTTAAAATATTTTTGAACATATTATTGATATATATATATATATATATATATATATATATATATATATATATATATATCAATGTAGAATACCCTGGGACCCCAAAATAGAAATAATAGTCAATTTCAACAGAACATGATGAGGAACACGCTGTGGATGAATCTCTTTTCCAAGTGATAGAGAAGCTTTCTCAGGCTTGGATAAGATATTTCTTGCCTCTGATCTCATTTTCTGTGCTCTCGAGTGTATTATAGGTGCTTTTGTAAGTTCAGACAGCCCACCCACCCTTAAAGTTCCCATGCATCATCTTGAAAGGTGTCTTACAGTGTCACAATAGTGGAATGTTTGTTCAGAGCTGTGTTGCGGATGACTGAATGACGTCTCCTCACGTGTAAGATGTTGAACTGTATTATTCAGGGTGACACGAGAACTTTCTCAGGAAGTTTTAAAAACAGCTTTGCGGTGCAGGTGTCTTTGCAAAGAGCGATGGTTAGTAGTGTAACTGAGAAGCAAAATGAACCTCTTGAGACCCACTGGGTAATATATAAATAACATATCAGGTTAACAAGGTTATACGTGTCAAACTCTGCTTCACAGGTTCTTAATACATTCCAAATACCATCGGATTGTGATAAAGATTATGAGAAGTTACATTTCCACCACAATAATGCATATGTATAATTTGAATCATTTATAACAATCATTGTTCATTACAAGGCTTTGTAATTCCTCTGGAATTTATTTACAGAAGTTTACAAATTTAACATCATTCCTGTAAACTAGAACAGAAATATAAAGGTGTGGTTGCTGTTCAATGAGCGTTGAAACACCTGCAGTTACGGTTCAAGAAGTTCTTTTCATATATTATGCTTACTTTTCTCCTAAAACTAGATTTAGTGGGCCAGTAGAGAATCAGCCAGTCCTTTGAGAGCTCAACATGACCTGAATGTCACATATATATTTAAAAAAATCAGTTTTTGGAGACAGCTTGTCTTGTGAATGCAATGGTTGCTGTGGTTTACTCATCCTTTTGCTTGCCTTATAGATGTTTAAAAAACTGTTGAATGAATCACTTGCCTTAGGATTAATATTTTGTGATCTGATGACCTTTTATCTGAACTTCCCTTAAAAGAATACACATTTATAGCATACTTTTAACAAGAGTACTTATTGTGGAAAAATGTACTGTAAAAGAATTTACTTAAGCAGGATAGTTCACAAAAGTTTATTTTGTATTTCTTTATAAAAACTTGAGGGTAAGTAAGTGACGACAGAATAGAAATGTTTGGGTGAACTATTCCTTTAAGTATATCAAGCTTTAAACTTGACATTACTACAAAGTGCACTTTTTAAGTGTGTTAAGAAAGCATAATCATGATAATGTATTCTCCTTAAGTACACAAGAGTAACTTTTATTTCTATTTTATATTATCTGCAAGTATAGTTAAAAAATAGACTTAAAAAAGACTTTTAAGATTTGAAGTGCATTTCAAGTGCACATTCAATGCAATTAAGTACACTTCTTTTTCCACAAGGTTTCTTGATGTTTTGTCCATAAGTGATGTTCAAAATAAAAAAGAAGAGAACCTTTTGGCAAAAAAGTGCAATGTCGCCATCAAAACAGTATTCAAGTGGAAGAAGTTACTGTGAATAAAACTAAGAAACCACAAAGTGATTCATATGCATCTGACATTTGATGAAGTCCAGACACTACACATGGAAAAACATCACTGTAAAATCATAAAAAAATGCAGTTTAAATGCCTTAATGCTTTATGTAAAAGATGGTCTCATGCTTGTATTTAAAGCAGAATCACATCCATCCTTATATTCAGTTCAGCCTGCAAGAGATTTCTTAAAAACGTGTACATCTAACCCTCTTCTGGAATTAAAAAACTATGGCAAAGCCCTTGTGGAGAGTATGGGCTGGAATGAAAGACAGGTCTTCTGAGGCAGCTCTCCAGGTCATTCGGTACAGTTTGACTTGTGAAAGTGCTCTGTCCTACATCTCCTATTTCCACAGTCCTCTTGTTCTCTTCTACTCTACCATCCATACTGGAAGTTATCTGAGGGGGAGAGAGGAGGCCTTCAAGAACGCCCAAGGATCCGAGCGCTCCATCCATGGCTAAGAAGCTATTAAGACGCCCATGTTTCACAGGAATACAGGTTAAATCCCAACTGAAGTCATGTGATGGAGACACCAGCAAAGGGAACTGGTCCTCCTCCTTTAGCTCTTCCTCAGTAGTCTCAAAGATTTCTTCATTTCTCTGTGAAGTGGTCAATAACTGAGGTTTATAAGGAGAATCAATGCAAAGCAGGTCTGTTGTGGGCATTTCTGTGACGTGAAGAACAGTTGGATAAGAGTCTTTCCTCTCCCAAGACGGATTGACTTCCTCAATAGGAGTTAAGGGAGGATCGTTATCTCCAGGAAGCGGTCCCCAAGGCCCATAGCTGTCATCCTAAGTAAAAAAGAAAAAAGAAAGTTATCAGTAAATATGGAGATGCAGTATGAAGACAATGTCTGATAATATTTTTGCAATAACATGGCAAGTAACTGTAAAAGTCATGAGTATAATCATGTCTGTTAGAGGTATTTTGATATCTACCTTTACAAAACTGCATCATATCAATGATAGTTTTAGGGCCAGATTTACTAAACAGGGCAAATTAGTGTGTGAGTGCAATTCCAACAAAGCGGTAATGGGAGTGTAAACTGACGACATGCAAATTAAAGAACACAGACAAAGCCGGATCATTTCCATAATGACCAACGCAATTTACCAAGAGCAGCTCAAATTAGTGTCTGGTTCAAGAGGTAAATAATGCCGCAAATACCAGTAAACTGACTAGCGCAAACCTTAGTAAATCCCCTTGCGTGATTAGTTTAAATACTCTCCTCCCAAAAATATTGCGTCTGAAAAGGAAGCTCCAACAAATGCATATGCAAAAGGTAAAAGGTAAAATAACTACCCATGCCTTTTTTAGCACAAATATTTCACTGCACGTCTTTGCTAAACCCTGACAGATATCTTTTAATGCAAAAAGAGGCTTTGCGCTGGAGCAAGCTGTTAGTAAATCTGACCCTGGAACAGTGTGGTCTGCTTTTGCGCTCTTTTTTAGCTCAATTTGAAACAACACGTTGCATAGTCATCAGAGAGCTCCATATTGGTCAAAGGTTGCAGATTTAGTAATCAAATTTCCATATATAACAGGCATAAACATGGAGCAAAGACTCTATAAAATATCAGATTTTTTTATGACTCCTGTTACTGTGTTTAATGTGAACATTAGCAATCTCTTGTAACAATATTGTACAATTGGTTGACAGATTGTGAGGACATCCATAACCATGATATTTCTTCTTCTGTGCCTCATAGTGTTTTGTATTTTCTAAGTGTTACATTTTTAGACAATCTGCACCCATGCCAAACTGGATACCTTCACATTATGCTCATCTAGTTGATTTGTTAATGTTTTTTTTGGGGTTTTTTGCCAATACAATCAACGCCAGAAGATATACACCTTCAGAAGAGTGAAAAATACCATTTTTACATTTGAACACAATTTATCGGACCTTTGAATTACGGTAAGGTAACCCCTGCGAGCTGCTAACTAAACCCACTTTACAGTTGCGCTGTATTTGCATTAGAGAAGGCCTCCTAACTCTTTTCACTGCCTGTTAATAATAGTATTTAACTAAAATGACATTGTATCAATAAAAATTATTACCTTTAGTAGTTTTATAGCATTGCTGTTATCAAATTTCGGTAAATTTTCAAAAATCCAAGAGACTCCCATTGACATGCATATTTTCATCATTCTGTAAAGAGATTTGTTTGAGAATTAAAAGTTATACATAAAAATACACACACCTAACTTCTCCATATCATCATCATTCTAACAACTTCAATATATGATATGAAGATTATTTTAAATACAATTATTTTCACATCATAACAATTTGCTCTGAACTCTCCCCTTATACATTGTCATTATACTCACGCTGACTGTGACTGGAACATTATGAAATACTGCAAGCATGAGCCACATTGTGAAACTACATGCAAAAATGAAAGTGCAGACAAAAACCACCTAGTTAAACATGTCACCTTTGCCGTACACACTTCAGGTACATCAGGTTGGCCAGTATCACTATAGGAACAGCAGCAGCCAAACAAATTCCAGCTATCATTCCACCTGGAAAGTACACAATAACATGAAATGGTATTGTTAGAACAATTAACTGTTTCTAATATCTTTGAAAACACTTTATTAGTGCATATTTTGTGAATAATGCATTCATATTTTTCAGTGTCTTGAGTGTGCACTGTACGCAGCCCTGAACCATACCCTACATAATACTGTAGTCAAAATGTGCAGTGAACCTTATAATGATTCTCTTAAAGTGACAGTATGACTTTCTTTCATTGCTGGAACACAAAAAGAAAGTTATGCAAAATGTCAAGGGGTTTTTTGTTCATCCAGTAAAAGTCAATGGGGTCCATTGTTGATTTGGATCTCAGTGAATTTGACTAGACAAACAAAAAAAATTCTTAATCTTTCTTCAAAATACCTTCTTATACATTATACACATATACATATATCTTCTCTTAAAAAAGAGAAAGCCGTACCGGCGAACAGCATGAATATGAGTAAACAATGATGACGGAACTTTAATATTTAATATAGCAAATACTGTATTTAAGAATTGCCTCTGCAGAAAATTTCTCAAAATATATATAGGTTTGTAATTAATTATGGTAAAACTACTATGATTCAAGGTGAAAATTGAAAAAATATGTTCTATGAACGTTTTCAATTTATCATTAATTTTGAATGGTTTGAATGAAAGAATTAAGTTTTAATGTGATTTAATGTTTCAGGAAAAAAAAAAACATTCTATGAACAATCTATAAATAATGTTGCTGTGAACATTATTAAAGACCTGATTACTTTGAACAAATACTCTATCAACATTTCAGGAAGAACGTTTGGTCATAACTTAGAGAGAACCTTACTCGCCACAGGACTTTCATGTTAGCCAAACTAAGTAAGTAAGCCTTGCTTGGTTTTAAAGATCTTTCTCATCTATTTCAAAAGAGAATGCACCTGTTGTCTTGTATGAACTGGTTTGATACGGTTTGATATGTTTGCTGGGAGAGCAGCAGGTGGCAGGTTTTCCTTTGGGCCCTTCACCTGCAGAATTCCATGCAGAGACCAGAATATCGAAACATTCCTGTGGTCCCAGCAGATCCCAACTCAAACGTCTAGGAAACGTGTAAGGCACATTTTCTGCAAGCAGAGCACATACAAAACATGAAGAGTTTTTTCAGCAGAAAATAAGAGTAAACATTCATTTGCATTGCTCTCTCTCTGTTTAGAAAACACTATAGTCGAGAGGTTTGAACCAAGTCTTATGATTCAGGGAAAAGGTCTAAGTATAACTCTGTAGAATGAAACATGTAACTGTTTGACAGGGTGGAGATATTTAACACTCAGAAAAAACTGTTATGTACTTTTTTGTCAATTTTGCGTTCTTTAACATCACTGTTACACCACAGGACCATAACACACATGTTTTAGATACTGGTGTCTGTTTAACAGTTTGGTTAGAGAAGCTTACAATGGAGAACATTTGCACATAGCCACATGCTTTCCGCTGTTGACTTCCTGTCATGTCAGAAGCCACATGTTAAGAATAGCTGCTAGGTTTCATTTGCACTAGCCCCAGCTATAGCTATAAGAAGGCACAGAAATACCACAGAAGACAGAGGTGCTCAAGAGATTCGCTCTGTTGACTATGTATCAATAACGATGCGGAGCAGGGATGAAAAGCCATATAAACCGCAATCTACTCTCTAATAATTTTGTTCACCACAAGAATTTTGAAACTGAGCATCATCTGCCATAGTCCTCCTAAGCATGTGAGGCCCATCCATTTTCAGTTATAGTTCAATCCGGCATATGGGCCTGTCCCGTAAGATTGACATATTTTTTTCCATTACTTACACATTGTTTTTGTCTATTTTGGTTGATCTTAGTGACTTTGACTAGACAAAAACAAAATATCTTAATTTAAAATATTTCTTTAAAATATCTTTTGTGTTCCACAGACAAAAGAAAGCTGTACTGGGGAACAACATGAAAATGAGTAAACAACTTTAATATTCAATATAGCAACATCACATCTTTTCATCAAATACTGTATTAAAACATTTCTGGAAAAATATATAGGTTTGTAATTAATTGTGGTCAAAACATTTGTGATTTGAAAAAAAATGTTGTTAATGTTCCCATTAAGTTAACTATTTCTGAATGAGCATTTTATCGTTTTAAAGCATTATATAAATAAAGGTGGCTTGAAATAAAGGTTTTGGAAGTATTATTTAATTTATCATTCTAGTTTGCAATATTAAAATATTAACTCAAGAATACCATAAATAACAACAAACTGCTGCGAATCAAGTTATCTGGATTCTCAAATAAACTTTTTGAGCCTTGCTGCAAAAGCAAAACAGCTCTACAAGAGACCAAAACCTGCACATATACTAAACAGGTGGAATTACACTACTGTTAAAAGTTTGGGTAAGTAAATTTTACATTTATTCACAAACAATTTAAGTGTTTTTCAAATAATTGCTGTTCTTTTGAAATTTCTAGTGATCCAAGAATACAGAATTTATTTTAACATTTTTAACATTTATAATTATAATAAATGTTTCTTTAGCAACATATTTTAATGTTTCTGAAGGATCGTGTGACACAACGAGGACTAAAGAAATTCAGCTTTGCAATCAGAGGAATAGTTTACATTTTAAAATATAAAAACATAGGGATTATTTAAAAAAAACAGTTATTTAATATTGTAATCATATTTTACAATACAGTTTTTTTAAATTAAATAAATGCAGCCTTGATGGGCAAAATAGACTTTGTCAAGAAATATTACGACCCCAAATTGTTGACCCCAAAAAAAAAAACGTCAGTTTAGAATGAGGCTGGTATATTATTTTCTTTACCATGAATGTTGTTTAAGAGTTAATACACCAGTGCAACAAGATATAAAACTGAAACATTTTAAAGTTCTAGTTGATTCCAAAATCCATGTTACACTTAACTACACAATGTTTTGCGGTGAACGTTTGTTTTAGGCTTGTAATGTAGAAGTGTAGGGGAGTGGGGTTACTGGAAGAGGATGTGAACTTTTTCAGTAAATGGTGGAAAACCCTGCTGTCAAACTGTGGGTGTGACAGTGAAGATTCTCAAACCAAAGACAGGTAGAGTCTTTCCACTGGGCTAAATGCATGCAGGTGCACTGCATCGCTTGTGGGATGAGGTTAAAGACACCTGAGGTGTTGTGTGAGAAAAAAAAAAGGGTTTTATGTTGAGACATTGTTCATGACAAAACACGTGACTCCTCCCCTCAGGCACTTACAGACAAACCACAGCTCAACACACTCACTAAAAAACTGTTTTACTTACGGTTCTGAATAAGTGTCTTGTCTCTATGTCTCTGGACGTAAATTGTGTAGTTTGTTATAAATCCCCTTTGTTTGTTTTGTGCAAGCTCATCCCATTGGATCAAAACATGATTTTCCCCATCTGTGGTAATTGATACATCTGGACCGGCTAGAGGCTCTGAAAAAGAAGCAGGAAAGTATCTTTAAGTGGCTCTTCAATCCCTAAGTAAACAATTACGGTAATAGTAAACTCTTTAACTATATACTGTACTTAAGAACTACACATAAACTGACTGACTTTTGAGGAATTATCTGTCAGCGCCCTCTTGTGGCAAATTAAAGGGAACGAAGGGATTATTGTTAAACATTTTGGTTCTTATTGTTCTTTTGTAAGAAAATATTTAGTTTAATATTTTCAAACATATTAGTAAGTTATATTCATACTAAAAGTAATTGTAATATTGTTCATCAAATGTATAACTAATATAGTATATATATATATATATATATATATATATATATATATATATATATATATATAATTAATATAATATAATTTATACATTTATACATTTATATATTTAATTTATACATTTATATACTGTGTTTAATTTATATATATATATTATATATTATATATATATATACGTATATATATAATTAAACTACTAGTTATATATTATAAATTTGGAAGGAAAACAAAATTTGATAATGTATTTATTTGCAACTGCTTAAAAAATAGTTAGTATTTAAAACAATTTATTAATACTTTTATTCAACAAGGATGCATCAGTAAGTGACTTAAATTTACAATATTATAAACCTTGTATTCTCCATAAAATAAAACTAAACTGTTTTTAAAACTGACAATAATAAGAAAAAAAAATCTTGAGCAACAAATCAGCATATTAGAACTACTGATTTTAGATTTCTGAAAGATCATTTTATGTTAGATTTCTGAAGGATCGTGGACACCGAAGACTGAAGTAATGCCTGCTGAAAATTCAGCTTTGCCACAAAGGTATGTTGTCACAGTAAATGTTTTAAATAGAAAATAGTTATTCTGAATTGTTTTTTTTTGTTTTGTTTTTTACTGCAAGTGTACAAGTAAACATGAACTTACTCTCTTCCCTGGCATAAACCTGAACAAATGCTGGCTCTGAAACTCCACTGGCTTCCTCAGCATATAAGGAAATGTTGTACAGGACACCAGCTTGCAGACCTGCAAGTTCAAAACTGTTTAAGGACTTTATAATAAGATTATATGAACTAAATCAATATACATAACATAATGTTATAGTAAATTATTTTAACTGTTTAAAATGTTGTTTTAAATTATTTTAACTCTTAAATTTTGTTAAGATCAATAGAACTGGATTTTGGGGAAAAATCTTTCTTACCTTGTAGCCATGTAAAATTAAAGTCTTTTCCTAATCTCTTCCATTCTAAGTGCTCTGGGCTTTGCTGCCACTGTACAACAAAACCCAGAATACCCTCCACTTCCTCACTGTCATGAGAAGAGTCCCATACTAGAAGCACACTGCCCCCTTCTGCTGGAACTAAGGATGTTATCCTGGAAGCTGGTTTACCTGTCACACACACACAAAAGAGAAGAATGTAGGACTTTCATGCTGTCGAAGATTGTATTGATGCCTCGTAAATTGATGACTCTCATACAGTTGAGGTTACTCTGTCCTACAAAACTAAATGAATAAATCAACTTTATCTTACCTGTACGTTTCAAGCTCACAGTTGTAGGTGGAGAAGACCCAACTGATGTCACAGCACTGATGTTAACTTCTGCTATACTCTTCTGAAGTGTCTGATGGGTGACATGAGCTGAGCAATTCAGCTCATGGATCTTGCCTTCTTCTATGTAAGATAACTTGTAGTATAACAAATCTCCACTGTAATCTTCTGGTTTATAGTGCTGGAAAAATACAAGAGAAATTAATAGTCAGCAAGGGAGGTCATGTTGAGGGCAAAGGCTTGTTTTTTCCTCGCTGTATGACATTAAAAATCATTATTTTTAGTCAGTACTTTGACCTACCTGATAAGGTTCATTCACAGCATGATTCATTCAAAAACTGGACTAATCCAGTTCACAATCTCACCGACCGCAACTGTTCTCGAAATGTTTTGTCTGTTCCTCACATAAAACTATTGTGTGTCTTCAGAAGACTTGGAATACAGTATATAGACTAATAATACCCAGCTAACAGGGTGCTTTCTCAGAACATTCTGTCAAGGTTCTCTTGACGTTATGAACAAATATTAATAGAATGTCCATTCAACGTTATCTGGTCTTTATTTCACCCCTCTGCTTTAGATGTGGTAGAAAATACACTTTTTTTTATTCTATCTAGTTGCATCCTAAAGTGAAGGTGTTTTTGTTCAAGAATAATATATACGTATACTATATCACAGACTCATAGATTTGATTTTCCAATGGACCCATAAGTGTGTTTATTAGGTATTTTTACAGATTATATTACGCTTACTAAAATGTTGTTGATAATATCTAAATTGAATTGCTTTGAAATAAAAAAAAGACACTGATGTGCCGAATGTTCAGAGAATTCTCAGAGGCATTCTCATCATGTTTGAAGAATGATAAAATAGAATATTCACTTAACATTCACAATTATGAAAAAAGTTTGTAGAGCATTGAAAAAACTGGAGATTGTGAACATTCAGAGAACATTTGGAAATAGCATTTTCATAACTTTATTTTATTAAATAAAGTTACACTTTATTTTAGGGTGTCATCATTGCAGTGTTATCATATATTTAAATACTAAATAATATTAATTAACAACATGTACTAACTATAGGGTTAGGGTTTGGTTGAGGATTAGTTGCAAGTATTTATACATAATTTACTGTTATTACTATGGTAAGTGTTTACATATGTAACAAGGACACTGTAAAATAAAGTGTTACCCAAAATGTTTTTAGAACATATTTTCCTAACAGAACTCTCCTACAAAGAGAAGGTTGTTCAATTATTTGAAGCTTAGTAACTAAATCACCAGGGGTCTCATTTATAAAGCGTGCATACGCACAAAACGGGACTGGAAACGTACGTACGCCAGTTTCCACGCAAAGGTTGTGATCTATAAAAAACAACTTGACGGGAGAATGTGTGCACATTTTAGCAAACTTTGACCCATGACATCTGCGATTTATAAAGGGAATGTTCCTGACAGATGTGCGCACACACAGTTTTATAAATCTGAATATTTTTTGCCGTATAGCATTTTTGGCTTTTGGGCGCAAGTAAACTTTTAGTAGTGATCCTACACACAGTTTTATAAATGAGACCCCAGAAAGGTCAAGCCATGGCACCAAAATGAGCAAAAGGCTCAAAATGAAGACCGTCTGAAACAATAAAATATTTTAACAGCCATCTATTCAGCTCTTCAAATAATTTACATATTTAAGAGAGTCTTTGGAAGAAAGCTAATTCTGAGAATGGCACTGAATAATCTCCAAAAATATACAGTGGGGTCCAAACATCAAATTAAAAATCTACTATAAACTGGAAGTTACTAACATTTTAGGGAAAAAAATGAAAGTTTCTAGATCACTAATCACTAAGAAAATACTGTATGTGACAATGACCATGAAAACTCATGGTGCATTTTTATAAAAGTGTTAATATTTAAGGTGCTGTACAAGTAACCTACCATTCACTACAGTTTGGGGTCAGTCAGATTATTATTATTTTTTAAAGAAGAAATGATATATGCATTAAATAAATGTTGTTCTTTTGAACTTTCTTCAAAGAATTATGAAAAAAGTTTCAAGGTATAAATATTAACCAACACAACCGTTTTCACCCATTTTTAAATAAAGATAATAATGTTTCTTGAGCAGGAAATAAGCATATTAGAACGATTTCTGAAGGATCATGTGACTGGAATGAAAATTCAGCTTTGCCATCACAAGAATAAATTAACTTTTTAAATATATTAAAATAGAAAACTGTCATCTGTCAATATTAGTGTTTTTACTGCATTTTTTGATCAAATAAATGCAGCCTTGGTGAGCATAAAATACATCTTTCTTTCTTTTCTTTTTTTAAATCTGTAAATTCTGTGAATAGTTTTTCTTCTGAAACCAACAACCTTAATACTGTCATTGTATGATTTCTCTGACCAGTAGGTGGTGCCGTTACCTTCCACAACACTGTGACCTCCTGCTGTCCATCTGTACTGCTCCCGTTGATGACTCTCCACACATCAAGTTTGTGTGAGGGTGCTAGGGCATTTTAAAACAAGATTAATCAAAACATTTCCAGGTAAAACACCTTTAAACTAACATCATCATCGACTTAAATGATAATTACCTATTCCAGGGCTAGATATATTGAAGGGATGACTCCACATGCTGCAGTTTGTTGAGTTCGGAGCACACAGTCTCAACTCAAACTGATAGAGCTTGAGCGGTTTTAAGTTTTCTCGCATCAAGATACATCCATCTAGGAGCTCTATTAATCTTCCAAGGCCCTGATCAAAGACAAGAGCAAAACACTATTTAACTTGCTAATGGACAACTTGATTTAAACCAGGACACATATTTCACAATCCTTTATTATTATAATTGTTTGTTTTTTTTAAGCATCAGCATCTCTCACCCAGTCCTGGTCATAATGCACTCTTTTAAACCTCAGACTTGGTTTCAATACACCGTCTGAGCCATTCCAGTATATTGTAGGAGAAAGAGTGCCATTTTCAAACACAACTTGTGTTATCTCTGGAGTGCTTGGAATCACTGAACAAAAGCAATGTCATAAAATCAACACATAATTCAGGCTAGACACGATATGATGAAAAAGAGAAAGTGTCTCTTACCAATATCCCAAATTGAGAAGGGGAAATGAGAGTGTGACTCTCCTAAAGCATTTTGAGCTCTTACATGGACTGTGTAATTCATATTCTCATCAAACAGCGATCGTAGAATAGAGAAATTAAGGTCCGTGTCCATCTTATACTGGAGAAACTGAGATTTACTGTTGCTTTGCATGAGAAAAAGACATTAAAGAAAGGTTAAGTAGAAGAAAAGCATTTTCAATCTTTATCTAAGTTTGAGAAAAGACACATTTTCTACCCATCACATTCTCATAAAATGTACAAGACCACCTTGATGTCATCAAAACAGTTAAAAAAGAAAAACTAAATGAGACATACTTACTGAAATGTCACACTGAAGTTTGTAACTAAATGCGTCTCAGTTGTGACTGTCAGAGAGCAGTTCACAAACTTTGAATGTTGGTATATGACGCAGCTGAATTTTGGTTTGCCTGGAGGGTCTGAGGTAGAAAATTAATTAATGGATGTTTGTAACGAAAAGCTAGTTAATTGTCATAATCACAACTATCCATGATTTTTAACCAAAAACAAATAAGGTAATTACTATTAATATCATAACATTATGACATTAATATACTTTCAGTTAATTATTGATGCCACATAACTTTGATTCATAGACTTTCATAGATTTTATGTCCATGATTTCTTGAAAGTTAACAAATGTGCAGTCTTTTTTCTTATTTTGACCCTTGAAAATCATTTACATTGATGTAATACAATTTAGTTGGGTTAATATAATACTATATATCTATATATATTTATATCTATATATATATATATATATATATATATATATATATATATATATAGTATTATTAATATATATATATATAAATATTACATATTATTATTATGTGATATATAATCATTTACATTGATGTCAGACAATTTAGTTGAGTTAATATATAATAATAAAAAATTGAATATTATTTTATATTATATTATTATTATATTTTTTTATATATAAATTTAAATATATATATATATATATATATATATATATACATAAATACAATTATTATTATATATTAACCCAACTAAATTGAATGACATCCGTTTAAATGATTATATATCATTTGATGTACTATATATATGATTTAATATAGTCATATTAAATAACATTTTGACTTGAATTTTTAATAAAATGTCTTGCATCACGATGCAGAGCGTGTGAATACAGATGAACATATGAACTTACAACCAGCTTTGAGATCTCTGCCACAAACACTGTGCCATTTGTCTTCCACCTTCACCTTGCAGAGTAGCGAAGATTTGGGCTGATCGATGACGATTTGTGTTTTTATGAAAGAGCAATTAATTGCTTCAAAAATAGTTTGTCCATTGTAGTCTATAGCAAAGTGTCTGCCACAGCGCTCAGTGTCTGATTGACATATTACAGTCAAATTGGAGCCCATGTGAATGACATCGGAGTCGACCATCAGCTTCCCAACACATCTGATTCTGTAGCAGTCTAAGGAGAGCGAGAGAAAACACCATTAAGATATAAGCTTGAGCATGGAGAGTATTCAAAGCAGCATCAAATGATCAACAATCACAATAACTTAACTCACCACAGAATTTGCAGCTGAGGAGGAGTAAAAAGACCACTTGCCAGACTCTGATGAAAAAATCCATTTCATACCTTTCCGTGTCTCCGTGATTATGAGTGAATATTGAGTCAAATATATTTTCATACACTTCATGCCTAGTCCTTGAGTTGCTTTTCCTTCCTTCTCTGTAGCAAACCAGCAAGTAGTCAGAAAACAAATCAGGTTACCTTGCACAACTCTCACCCCTTTATAAAGATAAAGGGGTCATATCCACGCACGTAAATATCAAAGGCGTAAAAAAAAAACTTACCAAAGCAGAATGTTACCAATGATATGCATGCAACCTTTTTAGATTCTCGTGAGTGATACTTAATGTTACAAGCTAATCTTTTTTTTATGTCAACCTTGTTTTCTCAGGCTTGCTTTGCTCTTTTAAGGGCCAATGACCTAGATTTGTGGTATTTAGTGTTTTTTGTGGTTCTCGGAAGAGTCTGTTTCAACAGTTAGGCATCCTACTTATTAAATCACCTTTTTAGTCAGCACCGGTCGTTAAACGCTACCAAACAGTAAGACTCTATGCAGCAAACTAACTCAAATATGCTGATATTATATTAACTGTACATTTAAAGTCATCAATTAAAGAATAATATTGATTCAAATCTAGGATTGAAAACAATATGTAATAAAATAAAGATATGATACATCAACAAGCAGAAGAAGAGCATTTGTCATGGGTAAATTGTAGAAAAACCTTTACAAACCTTTCCTACTGGACTCAGAACAGTGATTTCTCCTCCATTTCGGCTCGTCTGCTGTTCCCATCATATTAGCTTCCTCAGAAAGGCTGACAGCTTTACATAACATCAGGTCACATTTGGAAAATGAGAACAATAGACATTAATTCAGCAAATTCTTCTCACAAAGACCTACGATGTCTAAACACAAACTAGCTCTGTTGACATCACAAATATACTTGAACGTACTAAATACAGATACCGGAACATATATGAGGCTCTGGAACATCGAAACAAAATAAAATAACCCATATCGTCCTCACGCGTTCCCTCTCACATGTACTTAGCGTGTGAAAACACCACCACAGCACAACCTTCCTGTCTGCCCTAGATTTTTGATCTCTTTTACACTTTACTTTCCATCTTCTTCTTCAAAGTGTTTCAGGGGAAAACCCACTGACATAAATAAGGAGAATCTGTGATACAGAGTAATTCAAAGAATTCACTAAATTGCACGTATAGCAATATAAACTATACAAATAATAAACTCTTCATAAACAGTGGGAATGTTGTTTGCTGTAAAGGTGTGGAAAACAATGAAGTTTCTTTAAAATGAAATAAAACAATGAGGTTAGTGTCAGACCCACAATTACAGTTTGTGTGAAACTAGCACATATGAACCACAGGAAAAGACAGACCACAAGTTTTAAATAAATGTTAGGAGGAAGGGAAGAGAGAAATATTAATTTAACAAATAATTTTTTCATGTTAAACTTTAGATGTTTATCTTTATCTTAAGAGAGATGCACACTTTTTTGTGTGTATGGTGATAAGACGTCTTGCCATAATTACTCATATCCTTTGTTACGTCAAAGCATTTTATTGCACAATTGCTGACCTATGTAACGATTTTATCTTAGGAGTCATTTATCTTTAAACACCCTTCATTTGACTAATTTAAGGTCTTGAAGTGGTGAGAAAGATTCATAACCATAAAATGCATGTTAAGAAATAGATGACTTCTATTCTATTCTATTCTATTCTATTCTATTCTATTCTATTCTATTCTATTCTATTCTAATCTTTCTTGACTTCTTTTTATTATTTTTTTAATCATATTTCTCATCATTGTGTAACATCAAAACATTAAGTGTGCACAAAATGTGTTTGTTTTTTTTACCTCGATTTGTTTTTCAGATAAACAGTCAGCACTTGCTTTTTTTAAACTGTTAGTGTACAGATAACTAACTAGAAAATGAAGACCTATTTATAATATCTAATGGGCGATCTGAAATGTGGCCTATTAATGATTAAATTGAATGAAATTATACCTTTAATTTTTTCCCTGCGATGTGTTAATATGGTAGTAGCATATACCCTGCTGCAAAACTAAAATGAATTTAGCATGTCCTGACTCCTGAGGAATGCCAGATTTTCTGGACATTTAAGCCAGTGTGTCATGGATAAATACACGTGAGATCTTTGGTCTGCATTCACCACTCCAATGTTTCATTTTTGAATCAGTATATAAAAAAACTACACAGAAATGTGTAAATTCTGTAAAAGTTTCTGGAAGAAATTCCAAAAACATTTAATGTTCGCTATTTCCAAGGATTAATCAGCATTAAATAATTTTTGTGAACTGTATTTTCAGATCTGTAAAGTGCTGTCTCAGTTTCATTTGAGCATAATTCCAGATTTACAATCTATACCTTCACTTGAAGAATTGATATGTAGAGATTTATAAGCTGCATCCTCAATGTTTCATTTGTAAACGTATCCACAGATTTAGCCCTTGTAACTGTTCATTTAAACACCCTTTAGTAATGTTGCACAATAATCGGAAATATAATCGTAATTGTGGCCACGGCTGCTGTGATTACCTAATTGTGGAACGTTTTATAGGCTAATAGTATTTTTGTTTTTATATTTAAACTAAAAATGACATTAAAAGTTACTTCTTACAATATATTTTGTTGCATTAAGCATTGTTGCCAATCCCAGACATTTTGGAGACGGAAACACATTTAAGCGGATCATTAGCTCAGAGAAATTGATGGAGATATCACCTCACTTCTTTCCACAATTCTTACATGCAGATACAAAAACATAGAAACTAAAAGCCTTTCCAGAGTTTTTAGAAATGAAAGGATTGGTGAGTTATTTTCTAAACTAACAAGTTGGTGAATGTTGGTTATAATTCACTTTGTTAGGAAGTGTCTAATTCTGATCACTGCGTTCCTGTAGCTCAACCAGTAGAGCTTGGTGCTTGCAATGCCAAGGTCAGGGGTTTGATTCCCAGGGAAAGCAAGAACCGATTAGAAAGTCAGTATGTGCCTTGAATGTAATGTAAGTCACTTTGGATAAAAGTATCTGCCAAATGCAGCAATGTAAATGTCATCAGTCTATGAGTTGGCCTAGTAAATAATTGTTGTAAAGCTTCAGCACAATGACATTTCAACTGCATCTTTTTTGATGTTTGTGACATTATCTTAAGTTCTTTATAATGAGCAGTCTTTGTGCTGGTTTAGGGAAAAAAAAGATTCTAGTTAAGATAATCTTTAGAGCGTAATTTGTAACAAAGAGTATTTGAAATATATTTTAAATTAAAATTATATTGGAAATTACATATTTTTTGTCAGAACTTTTGTACACTAACTGCATAAGTGTACACATCCTTGAACGAGTACTTAGTTAGTTAGTTAGTACTCATGCGTTCATGAGTTCAAGGCTAGATTATTGTAATGCTCTACTAGGTGGTTGCCCTGCACGCTTAATAAACAAATTCCAGCTGGTCCAAAATGCACCAGCTCGAGTTCTTACTAGAACCAGGAAGTATGAGCAGTTACCCAGTTCTGTCAAATCTGCACTGGCTTCCTATTAATCACCGAATACATTTTAAAATCTTGCTAATGACTTACAAAGCATTAAATGGTTTAGCTCCACAGTACTTGAGCGTATACAGCGAACACAGTATAGTCCTTCACGTCTATTGCGATCCCAAAATACTGACCAGCTTATAATACCTAGAATATCAAAGTCAACTACTGGCGGTCGATCCTTTTCCTATTTAGCTCCTAAACTCTGGAACAGTCTTCCTAATACAGTTCGGGAAGCAGACACACTCTGTCAGTTTAAATCTAGACTAAAAACACATCTCTTCAACCTGGCATACACATAACACATTATACATACATTTTGAATCCAAATCATGTAAAATGATTGTTAGGCTGCATAATTTAGGTCAGCCGGAACCGGGAACATTCTCATAACATCTGATGTCCTCGATACATCAGAAGAAGTATGGCATCTACGCTGATATTATTCTCTGTTTATTCCGAGGTTACCATGGTCAGCCGGATCCGGGCCGTATCCAGATCAGATGAAGGACCTGCACCTGGACACGAGCTGAGCACTGCCCTGAATTGTCTGCGGAGACCGTGACTCTACTAAACTCTCCCCTGTGTAGATCATGAACCCATCTCCAATCGGACCTAATTAGAATGAATATTAGACTTGAATTATCAATATAATATAATAATCAAACTATCAATCAATCAAATCAATCAATAATCAAAACTTAACACTTAATATTCATCAATTGTATTAATTCACCTGCTGCTAAAATAAAAATAATAAAATAAAAAATAATAAAGTAATAAAGCTAAAATAATAAAGCTGCTCTTTTAAGGCTGCTGTTCAGCCAAACAAACTTTGTTTATAATGTTTTCATCTGACCACTGTAAAGCTGCTTTGAAACAATCTGTATTGTAAAAAGCGCTATATAAGTAAAGGTGACTTGACTTGACTTGACTTGACTACTTAGTTCCCTTGATTTGGGAATATTTTGTTTGCAAAAACATTTTAAAGTTGTTAAATTGTGAAGTCATCCTATGGAATATATTCCAGACAATATTCAAAAGGAATTTCAAATTGATAACACTGTATATATAATGTGATCAAAAATACATTTGGAATCTGACTGGAATCAGGTATTTTAAACTGCTGCATGAAAACTACAACAGCATTTATCAAACATTAAAGCATAAAAAAATTGGAATGCTTAAAATTTAGTAATGACTTTACAATATGTATTCCTTTATTTAAAAGATAGAGTTCTCATGGCTAATGATGCTGAAATGGAGTTTCAGGGGACCACGACGAGATTGTTATCATATAATAATTCTACAATTCAGATCCCTTAAAGCAGAGCTGAGTGCGGAGACTGTTGGATGATGCGGAGACTGTTCAAACGTCTCCATAGTCACATAGCCACAGCCGCTTGCAACCACTTCCGCGAATGCGCTCCGTGGCCCGGTACCATTTCATCGACGGACCGGTCCGCGAAATCGCTCCGCGGCCCGGTGGCACTTCGTCCGCGGACCGGGGGTTGGGGACCA
The DNA here is from genome assembly GCA_037043235.1 of Rhodeus uyekii. NCBI lineage: Eukaryota > Metazoa > Chordata > Actinopteri > Cypriniformes > Acheilognathidae > Rhodeus > Rhodeus uyekii. Next base: position 562,827 of record JAWRVZ010000004.1, on the reverse strand, counting down.
CTGCCTTAAAGGATTGTTAGGCTACATAAATTAGGTAAACCAGAAACATTTTTCATAACACCCAATGTACTTACAGCATAAGAGGAATGGCATCTATGCCAATATCATTTTTTTCTGTCTTATCCCAAGGTTACCGTAGTAAGCCAGATCTGGTCTGTATTCAAACCAGATTGTGGACCTACAGCCAAAGGCAACCACAACAGCCTTGAATGCCAGTGGAAACTGTGACAACTAGACATACTGCAGATAAAGACTTCATCAACATGGCAGCCATTGGGACATATCCTCAGACCACGAGAACAGACAACTCCTGTGCACAGGCCAGTTTCAACTCCTCCGCCCAAGAAATTCTGGTGTAATGAAACCAGATCATTAAGCAGAAGATGCTGGAAGAAATACTCTGGATGATATCAATCCACAATCCTGACTTCTGATGCAGCCAGGAATCGTTATCACACCATGTTGGTTCGTCTGGAGATTATTTTCCTGTTGATCACTGTAAAGCTGCTTTGAACCAATCTGTATCGTCTAAAACACAGTATAATTAAATGTAACTTGACAATATTTTATTAATAAAGTTTGAGAAGAGGTTAAGCTTTGTGTTGGTTTAGATTCCAGTTGATTTTGCTGTCTATCTGTAAACAATTCAGTTTTCCCTTGTCCTCTGCTTATTTGTCTCCCTGATTCCTGATTTGTCAGTTCTATTCTGGCGTGTCTTATCTTGCTATTTACTCATTTTGCCAATAATTTAAGCCCTGTATTTTGCCCTGTTTTGTTGTTGTTATATTGTACTGGTTGTTCTCTTCTGAAGTTCTGAGTGTTCCAGTGTTGTAGTTAAACACGTTTGAGACGCCTTTTTGAGACGCCATCATTTGGTAGTTAAACTTTGTTTTCAATAAAAAATTTCTGCCCTTTAGTTTTAGCTTTTAACAACAACTTTTAGCAGTTTTAGCTTGGCCTTCAACCAGTGAGTGACAGAACAACAGACCCATGTAAGGATCTTGCAGCTAATCTCTCCATCATCATGGACGATTTTAGCTTGGAGAGCGAGCTGGAACATATTGTGTATTCTGGAACGGCCTGAACCCAGAGTTCTGGACATTCGTGCCTGTGGGAGATGCGAATATGACTCTTGAGCTACCTGGACCCCAGCCCACTCCAGCACTTCTGATGCCACTGTCTCTCTGCACAAACAAGTTTCTAGACATAGTGGCCAAGCAAGGCCTTGCTCCCCTGGCACATTGAAGTTTTGAGAAGGCAGTGTGCCTTTTGTCAGTTAAATACTTAGATCTAGTTTCGCCTTGGCGTTCATCCAGTATAATAATTAATAACTGGAGGCCAATTCCTCGATCTCGGCTAGGTACTAGGCCAGCAGCCAAGACTGGTTGCCCACTGAGGCTAAGCAGGATTGAGCCTGGTCAGTACCTGGATGGGAGAAACTGGTAAAAACCACGGGGAAAACTAGGTTGCTGTTGGAAGAGGTGTTAGTGAGGCCAGCAAGGGGTGCTCACAATGCAATCTGTGTGGGTCCTAATGACCCAGTATAGTGATGGGGACACAGTACTGTAACATGCACTGTCCTTTGGATGAGACGTTAAACCGAGGTCCTGACTCACTGTGGTCATTGAAAATCCCAGGACATCCTTAAGAGTAGGGGTTTAACCCCGGCATCCTGGCCAAATTTTCCCATTGGTCTTGGTCCATCTTTTCTTCCTAATCATACTGATTGGCTTCATCACTCTGTCTCCTCTCCACCAGTAAGCTGGTGTGTGGTGAGCATTCTGGTGCAATATGGCTGCTGTTGCATCATCCAGGTGGTTTCTGCACATTGGTGTTGAAGAAGAAGAAGAAAGAAGAAATGTTACATTTATATAGCGCTTTTCCAGAGCTCAAAGCGTTGCTCAAAGTGTTGGTTGAGGAGATTCCTGTCTTCCTTGTAAAGTGCTTTGAGTGTCATGAAAAGTGCTATATAAATGTAATTAATTATTATTATTATTATTATTACCATTGGGGCACATTCTGAGTTCTGAGCCCTCACCTGGACAGCATGCCAAACATGCATACTCTATCTAAATATTTGTAAATTTTAACTCGTGAATTGGCTTTTGCAAAAGAGATTAAGAGTTTGTGTGTGTGTGTGTGTGAGAGAGAGAGAAAGAGAAACCCTCTGCTTTCAGACAACATTTTAATTGGTGCCTGATTTACAGATTTTGCCAAATTATTTCAAATACAATTTTCTTAAAAGTTGATATTAATGTGGTTATGGGTTAGTATACAACAGTAATTTTCTAAAATGTAGTGCTTGCTTTATGCAAAAATAAAGTCAGTTTTGTTATTGGACTGTATAACTACTAAATATTAAATAGGCTCAAGCGTTTAATAAAAGCATGTCCCTCATTGCAAATCTCTCAAAAATTCCAGTTTATCATCCTGTGTGGAGTTTATAGCCAGTTCTGTATAAACTGAGTTTAACTGCTAATGTTCGTTAGTCCACACGTAGGTAAATATCTTGCCGTCAGCAGACGCAGGATGGCGACAGAGAGCACCGTACGTTCGAATTTAAATGAGATATGTCGTCACAGCATACGTATTCTGTAAACATGGCGGAAATTCAGATTCGTCAACGTGGGGAGAAAGAAAGGCGCTGCGCTCAGAAGGAAGCAATGTGAGTTAAAGAAAGAAGCGACAGGGATGGCGGATCAAACGTTAACGGTACTCTTCAAACTTTCAGCCGCGGTTTTTTATGGAATCAGCTCTTTCCTTATAGTTGTGTTGAACAAGAGCATCCTGACCAATTATAGGTAAGAAGACTTTTTACTAGTTACATAGTCAATATTTGACAAAGTGTTTGACTATATAAACTAGATGCAGAATACTTGGCAGTGTAGTTTTTTGCTGCAGCATTAGTCTAGTACGGAAGGACAATGATTTCTGTGTGCCTGTTTCAATATCCAGTGTGAGAAAGAGGTGGTTTATCCTAACAAAAGTGCAATGTTATTAATATGCCTTATAGTAATAGAGGGACTTACCGTTATACCTTTTTTTAGCTCCTTCCATCAATTGGAATACCGTAGTGTTATTTAAACTACATTCACTGTGATATTTGCCAAGTACAAGTTCCTAGATCAACACACTTTGTTTATTCAAGAACTGCATTCCTGATCGAAAACCCTCTCCCTACCCCTGAACTTAACCATAACTTCTAAAACCAAAAGAAAATGATAAAGCTGATAGAGCACTTAATTCTGGAAGACCCTGGACATAAATCTGACATAATCTGTAAGCTTGTCACTCAATTCTAATATATATTTTTATTGGAATGTTTGTTAATAGATGTTAGTCTAAAAACATGTACAACCATGACATTTTTTGTTGGAAAACTTTAAGATGCTTGTTATACGGAATTTGCCTTTTTTTTGTTGTTTAGCTTAAATTACAAAAATGTGTATAATTATTATAAATTGTAGAATAAACATGTAATTGTTAAATGAATGCTTAGTATTGACTAATTTTACTAGTATAATGACTAGTATTGAGTCATTGACAGAGGAGAAAATTTCACCATCAATACTTCACATCTACATTGCATGTTTCTTTCTCTTTTTTTATAATGGCAATCAAATGTTAGGAATAATGTTACTTCTATTTTTAAAATGCAAACAAAACCAAACCTCAATGCCTTTGCTAAAAAACAGTCTTTCTGAACAGGTTCCCCTCTTCAATATGTGTTGGCATTGGGCAGGTGGGTTTCCTTGTTTTTTTCTTTCTTTTCTAGATAAAATATTTTTCCTCACTTTTCACATTTATGGCTCAAAGCTGCATTTACATATTGTGACTTCCCTCTCCAGATGCTGGCAACAGTTGTTGTGTTACGGGTGGGAAAGGCCCTCCGGGTGATCACCTTCCCTGAGTTTGACAGTAGCATACCAAAAAAGGTGAGGAGTGCTATCTTCTGCATGTTGTCGCATACCCCCACCCCAGGTCTTATTTGTTGACATGGGAAAAGAGACCCACATGAGACTGCTTTGTAAGTGTTGTTCACATCTTGCTTGTTGATATGTTTGTACAATATCTAGCTTCTTGTAATTTCAGACGTTTCCGCTACCTCTTCTATATGTAGGAAATCAAATAACAGGACTCTTTGGAACAAAAAGACTCAAGTATGATTACAATACTCTGCCTTTTATTTATTTTTTTCGTTACACATTGATTAATTAGTTTTTCTTTCCTTTAGTCTGCCAATGTTTACAGTATTGAGGAGGTTTTCTATTCTCTTTACAATGCTGGCGGAGGGTTTCTTGTTAAAGTAAGTTCTTTATTAACTTTGGAATGTTTCTGATAGCTTACATATAATTAACAATGATTATGAATTAAATAAAAATGTCATTGATTATGTTTTTTATTGCAGGAAGAATTTCTCTTTGCCAGTTCAGCTGACAGTATTTACTATGATTTTAGGGGCCTTTGTAGCTGCTAGGTAAGGTTTTTTCCCTCTTCTTCCTCCCATAATGATGCATTGTTTATCCAATAGAATTCAGCCTTATCTTGGTTGCTTTTGTCCTTGACGTACATGCCTGTTATTCACTGTTTACAGAAGAAAGTTAATGTTTGCAAAATCTGTCACAGTACAGTTGTTCCCACTATCATTGAGTATGAGGGGAAGTCTGCAACCATGGCTGTGCACATTTAATAACATCTTTTTTCCAAGTCATTGAGTGCCTTTATATTTCTTGTGCAGTGCTGACTTGGCTTTTGACCTACAAGGGTACATGTTCATTTTAATGAACGATGTCTTAACTGCTGCCAATGGAGCTTTTGTGAAACAGAAACTTGACTCCAAGGTAAGAAAGGCAACGCATTCATGATCAAGATTACTCAAAGACCTTGAGCGCTCCTTTAAGCAGCAGCAGCTGTTCTCTGTAGCCGTTAATTGAGAAATATTGCATTCCTATGCTTGCACAAAATTGAGCAACTCCTCTCCTTTTCTGAACTTGAATTTCACCAGAAATTTTCTGAATCGCTATTTACACCAGAGTTTCCCAACCCTGTTCCTGGAGGCACACCAACACTTTCTAATTAAACACACCTGATTCAACTCATCAGCTTGTTAGTAGAGGCTCCCAAAACCAGAAATATATGGGACAGATAAGGGACACATCCAAAATGTGTACTGTTGGTGTGCCTCCATGAACAGGGTTGGGAAACACTGATTTACAGAGTTACTGTTCATAGTGCAATGCCAAGAAATAATTCACAGTAATAAATGTTATTTTACTTTGAGCTGTTTTTGATTATAAGGGTATGTCTCGCAACCTGTCTATGCTGGCATTTGCTTAATGTGTTTCCCCCCCCCCCTTATTTTAAGAGTTAATAAGCCTTTTTCTTTTGCTATCCTAACTGCAATCCTATCAGAGTAGATTGCAACCCATTTTGGATTTTAAACCCGTTTAAACTATTGTTTTTGTGTTAAGTGCTTTAACCATTTCAAGTACAGACTACGCCTATGACTGTATTTGTGAAATTGAGAGTACTTGGCAACCTGAGTGGTGTTTATTGCATTACCCCACTGACTGAAAAAAGAAGTCATGTGTGTTCTATTTGAGGCCTACAGATGAAGAGCTAGTAGTTTTCATTGAAGAATGTGGACTACATGGATTTATCTAGAGCACTGACAACTTGAGCAAAGGAATCAATATTTTACAACCTGTTAAAGATTATGCTCAGTTTCTAGAAAACAGACCTGTGGCTCTCCGTAGACGTTTACATACCATCTGGCTCTCTTTTGGAAAAGAGCAGCTAGAGTAGAGCATGAGTGAGGGAATCATGTAATGGCATTACTGTAACTGATTTGCCTGTTTCTTGTTTTTTTTCTTGTCTTTCTGGTCCATAGGAGCTGGGGAAGTATGGCCTGCTCTATTACAATGCTTTATTTATGATTCTTCCAACTCTGCTTTTAGCTCATATCACAGGAGATATGGACAAGGTAAATCCCCCGAACACGCATACACACGCACGCACACAATATGTTCAGCCCAAGCAAAGGCTGGATATAAGCTTTATTAGTTTACTTACATTATTTGGCAAACGCTTTTTTCCAAAGCTAATTACATTGCGTTCCTATACATTCTAATCAGTTCTTGCTTTCCCTCGGAATTGAACCCATTGTCTTGGCGTTGTAAACACTAATGCTCTACTGGTTGAGCTACAGGAAAGTTTTTTCTTCTTCTATACAGCGCTTCACAGTCGTTACATGTCACATACCCAGCACTTGATTGGGCCTGATAGAAAACTTTTGGGGTGAACAAGTGGACCGGGCAACCCTATAGCTTAATAAGTCTGTACATTAGTTTCTGACAAAAAATTAAGCTTTAAATGTGATTATTTCCGTCATTGTTGTTTCAGAATAATTTGTGTTAAGCTTCTGTACGTTTAGTTAAAGCTGTTAGCTTTTAAGCAATATCTCATGTAGTTTTTTTCCCCCTTTTGTTTTATTTAATGACCTTTAGAAGGTGCATTTTCCTTGATTGTTTTTCTTACATTGTAGTCGAAAAGGAAAGTAAAGGAGTGATGCATGTTTTTTGCATTTTAATGTGAAATTAGAATTCCGTGTTTTTAGAGTTCAGAGCTTTTTTTTTTATTACTTGGCCAATCCGACGTGCGGATTTTCCACAGTCTCCACGGATATAACTGCGACCTGTGGATGACTGGTCTACAATAAACTAAAGATATGCACTGAAATTTAAGGCAATATTTAATTCTAATTGCTTTATTTTTCATTTATTTATCTTTTTCAGCCTTTTCTGTTTGTTTAATGTCTTTGTATTTATAGGCTATTCTGTTCCTTCCATTAAAATTACATATAATTTTCTCTAGCAATGGCCTTCATAGATATCGGCTCATTAATACAAATTTTCTTATACATAGACTAAAGTGTACATAAATTATAAAAAGTCGTTCAAAAACGTATTAAAAACTATATTGATTAAACATCACTCATTACAAATCATTAGAAGAAAAAGAAAAGAATATATATTGAAGCGGCAGTGGATTTTAAATCATCCCGTACAAACCATAGACCTTAAGTAACCCCAGGACTCAAGTCTCTCTGACGAATCCATCTCTCAACAAGACCTTATACCCATAGATGATCTGGCAACCGCAAACGCACCATCTGCTCAGCTGTAGTGAGCTCACATTGCCAGGGAACACACCATTAGCCGTTTGCAACGACTGTGCACACTTGTCATAAATTCTTGAAGTCATAGCAAGCTGCCTGAGATAAATTTCAGCATGTCTGTTCCTGCCTGAACTCTAAAGAAATAACTGCAATTTCTTAGTCAAAAAGCATGCTTTTTGAATAAGCAGTGTGAGTACAAGGCTCAGTTGTTTGTGAGGTTAGGATGACAGGGCCCTGCTCCATGAATGCCTCATTTTATTTAGCTAAGTTTGTTCAAAGGGAGGCCCCAGTTTATTTGGCAGGCGCTGCTTCAGGAAGGAGAGAGGACAGGAGGTAGTGTGTCTCCTGCACAAAGCCACTATTATACTAGTCAGCTTAACTATCAGATTGAATGTAGTAGCTTATGAAGTTATTCTTTTTAGGTGAGGTATTTACCTGTTTTTAGATGCTTAATGTGAGAAGTCATCTTTGTTTTATGTGTGGGATTTTACCATACACAATCTTGACCTACATGTTGATTAACTAAGATATTTAATCGGTTTATGTTTTTATAGGGGGTCATATTTTTTCATGCCGTCACTAAATGTATTTTATTTCCTCCTCAGGCTTTTGATTATGAAGGCTGGTCAGATGCGCTTTTTATAGGTCAATTTATTCTCTCGTGTATAATGGGGTAAGTTGTAATAAAAACTTGCCTGTCAATGATAATGCATGCTATTTAAATATGTTTCATGCCTTTTATACAGTTTGACAACTTTTTAATTAAATTCTGTGTGATTACTAAAAAGACTGTTTGTTAGTAAAACAGTAAAAGTAATTTTCTCTATTTATATGGTGTAATTGCTATCAAAATGTGACTATCATTCATAGAAATACAAACATCAGCAGACGAAAGATATAAGTATATGTTGATAAAGTGCTGAAAATAATGTAATTTATTAATTGCATTTTCTCATGGACTGCAGAAGTACTTGATGCCCCTGATTATGTATTTTAATACATTAACTAACAGCCCTAGTAAATGCAAAACAAGCTTATACATGTTAATGCTTTTTGTGCGTAGTTTACATTGCATAATAAAATGAAGAATTAAGATGTGTTCACATTGACCATTGTTAATATCCAGTCATTTCAATGGAAAAGACTGGATGGTAGTTTCCCTTGAAGGCAAAATTTTTCCTAAGCTCATGTTCAAGTTGGTCATCCAAATTTGTTGCACCGAGCAACAGAAAGCTGCTGTGTTTGAAAGTGTTAGCTGTGCTTCATACTTCACTTTGCTATTGACCTTTTATGCCAGCAAAATTTTGCCAATGTGACTGGACCTATAGATTCATGATTTTAGGCGTTCACCATTCATCTTCGGTTCCTTCATTTGCAGGTTCATTTTAATGTACTCCACTGTACTTTGCACTCAGTATAACTCTGCGCTAACTACTACCATTGTTGGCTGCCTAAAGGTAAGAACGTTTCTTTGGTTAATGTTTCAGATCATCAAACAAATTTAAATGTTAGTAAAAAAACAATCCAAACCTACTTGGCCCAAACTTTAATGTCTTTTCTGTCTCTGCAGAATATATTAGTGACATATATTGGAATGGTGTTTGGTGGTGATTACATTTTCTCGTGGACTAACTTCATTGGTCTGAACATCAGGTATGAAGAGCTTTTCCCAGAAGGAACCAAATGAGATGCATGGCTTCATTGTGACGCTAATGATCTGTACTTGTCTTCACAGTATTGCTGGCAGTCTGGTGTATTCCTACATTACCTTCACAGAAGAGCAGACCACCAAACCGAGCGAGAATGCAAACAAACTAGAGGTCAAAGGGAAAGTGTCTGTATGACCAATAGTTGGACGCTCGTTGATGATGCGCAAAGCTGTGTCTGTAAGTTTTTGTATTTCTTGCGTGAGCAAGAAGGCAGAAGTCACTCCTAGGAATTTCTTTTGTGATGTTCAGAAGAAATTTACTGTAGGCGGTTCAGGCAGGACATCGTCTCAAATGAAAGAGCTTCAAACATACTAGAATGTGTTGTTCTAGAGTGAATATTTGCCTGTTCATTTTCACATCTATGAAGAAGTGTTGTCCATTACAAATTAATGGATTAAACTTCTTTCCCTGGCAGGTTGGACACTTGCCATAAAATGAGATTGAAAACTGTCATTATTGTTGAAATGCCTGTTATATTGTTAATTGAAGAGTACATTTAAATGTTTTTTTTCAGTCAGTAAGGCTATTTATTTTTTATGAGCGATTGTTGTATTGTAAACTGGGGTTTAATGTTGGGTAAATTGTTATCCTATGAAAAGGGAGTTATTTGATGGCTCTGGTACCCTTTTGAGTTCTACAGGAATGTAGAATTCCTTCAAAACCTGGACGATAAATTAAAATTAGTGTTTCAGTGTGTGAAATACGGTACGTGTGCCAGTTAAGAGTCTCTTGATAAGCTTTTAAAGAAGAAAGATATTTTGTTAAGCAATCTCAGTGTTACAGTGTTCAACTGGACAAATTCTTATTACTGCTTTTTGTATTTTTTGTATTTGGGAATGGTGTTCAGTAACTCCATTTGCTTTGTACTGATGGAATCATGTTTGTTTATAAAGGCAAATGGTGTAGTATTTGCACTTTAACATTTTACAGTTTTTTTTTTTTGGTTGTCAGTGATTTTAAAATGTGTTAGTTTTTGCAAGAAAGTGGTAATACAAGTTACAAGAATGTTTAGTATTTTGAACTGTCTGTTTGATTCGTTGTGTTGGGATGACTCAGGAGAAAGAAGAATTTCTCATTGCTGTACTTGTTATCCATCTGGATAGCCTAATGTTTTCTGCAGTTACTGCATGAATGTAATCCATTTCATGCATCAATTTTTTTCCCCCCATTTGCTCTGAGATTCTAATTTTACAGATGAAGTGCATTTTTGCATTTTGTCTTAAAATATATCTGCAGCAACACTATTTAAACTTGTTCTTTTTATTGCTCTTTTTTTCACAATTTTATACAGTTTTGTTCAAGAAACTCATGTCAAATTTATGTCTGCAAAATTCTCTGATTGTCTCAGTGAGAAATGTTGTGTATAACATTTAAAATAAAACCAACTCTGTGAATCTGTGCCCATTTTATTTTGTATTCTGATATTAACCAAAATTAAAAACCCTTTTTTTAAATTGTCAATTTTTTCTAATTGTCTAACAAATACAAATTAAGATTAATATCAGGGAAAGATTGTGGTTGATGTAAGAGTATATAGTATGTATTATCAGAGTTAAACAGACTCTTTAAGTTAAAATAAATTCTCATCCAGTTTTTAGTTCTGAATATGAGATTTCAATAAGCGAACACCCATGATATGACCTGATCCATATAAAATAAAGCATTGCCAGTAGTAAAACATAAGCCAATTAACTATTTTTTTAACAAAACTTTTACGTTTGCAATTATTAAATTTTTTGGACTGTGTTTTAAGTTTAGTGAACCGAAACTTATATCAAACGTATTCAAATGCATCTAATTTCATGTTTTTCTGATACCATTTTAAAACGGGGCAACCAAAAATACATTTTGAAATATTCCACCTTTGATCATAACGATTTCCATACACTAATACTGTACTACCCTATCCTTTTGTCACGTTTGTATCTGGATTTTGCCAGGACTTTTATTTTGTAAAGTTCACAATGTTTTCAGAGTTGAGAATTAAACGCATTTACTATCGCTGGCTTCACACAACAACTATGGCGGAGGTTAGAGAAACATTACAAATTACATCAAATAACGCACTTGAGCGATCAACGCTGCCTTTTTATAAATTTAACTTTTTTTTAAAAAAATTGAAAGCGTTCAGCGATGGATGTCGTGCTTCTTAACATTCAGGCGTGAATAGTTAGCAAACCGCTCAGGGCGCCCAATTTGAATGTGTTAGCAGCTAGCCGCTAACTTGTTGCCTGTGCGCCAAACTCACCTCTTCTTTATTCCTCTGTAGTTTTATTAAGAAAAACGAACATTAATCAATCAGTTATAACCTAGTCTATCCCACTGTTTCGACTCCCGTTATTTTACACGAGGTTATATGTCGTTTAGCTTCTGTGTTTGTGACTAGTAATAATATGATAATTCATAATCAAGTCATAATATCAGTTCTCTTAAGGGTCTTCTTCATAAAGGTTGACATATTATTTTATTATAGGCCTGAAATTGTCATTTTATTCTCTTTTCAGCCCCCCCTAAGTGGTTCTGTCGCTGAAGGTAAAGATTTCCGTTATTTTCTATCGATTATTTTTTTTTACTAGCAATAACAAAATTCATTAAGGCTGCATCAAAGCCCACTTTAATTTTAATTTATAATGTGTACACTTTTCCTATTGTGAAATTACATCTTATTATATATAAATTATGTAGTATAGCACAAATACGCATATTGTTTTAATATATAATTATATGAATTAAAACAACAGTCTGTGATAAACAGGAGCAGATCCAGTGGTGCAGGATGAGGACAGGGACTTCGATCCTTCAGCGGACATGCTCGTACACGACTTTGATGATGAGCGGACTTTGGAAGAGGAGGAAAAGCTGGAGGAAGAGACAAACTCCAGCACCGAAATTAATGACCTAACTCGAGTATGATGAATATGAACTTATGATGAGGCTCATTAAATAATCTTCATGGGCTTCAGTTCGTCATTTAACTATGGTTTTGTAGGAGGGAGAGATGCCTATCGAGGAGCTTCTGAAATTATATGGCTACAGAACTGGTGGGTCTCCAGCGGATGAAGATGGAGATGTTCAAGAGGAGGATTCTTCAGATAATACTTGCAGCAGTAAAGATCTCAAAGTAAAGATTGTTATGAAAAACAGTTAATGTATAATCACGGTATGATTATGTGTAAATAAATGTGAATCCATTCACTGCCGTGGATGTCAGGAGGAGGAGAGGCGGGAGCTTTCTGATCAAGAGGATGAGGATGTGCATTTGTCCAGTGATGAGCCTCCGTCCAGCAGTGTGTCTCACCGCACAGCTCAGCTGCTCTGCCCTCGGCCATCCAGTTACTTTGAAGGTATGATTAGAGACGTTTTACTCAGCAGACATCATACTACATTTCATATCAAACTCATTTTATGCAAGAAATAAAATAGCACGTTGTATGAACCGTCATGTTATCAATTATTTTAGGGAGGTTTTAGATGGAGTTTGTACATTAATTTAGATTTTGATGCATTCCCTACGCACTTCCTACACAAATTGGAGTAATTTCCAGGTCTTAAGTATGGAAAAAAGAAAACCGAGTATGGAACTAAACTTTTTGTTTCCAGACTATGGCCCATGTTCAGTTTTCTAAAATATAAAATTAAGAATTTCTAAAAATACATTTATAATATCAGAAATAAAATGATTTCATGGCAAAAGGTCATTTAGTGATTTGAATTGAGTGAACTAAATTAATCCAAGGTGCACAATTTCATTAAGCAAAACTGTTTTTACCATAAGCAAGTCTTTTTTGAACCTGAACATCAAAGCACATTTACAGTATCAAGCTGATGTATCAGTGATGAATATATGCAGGTTAAAAAGTGTTTTAGTTTTCTTCTCATCATATAAACGCATGTTATGACTTTGAGAAAACCAAAAAAAAAGAAGAAAAAAGAGAGAAAATAAACATTTACAGGTGACAACTATATACCAAAAAGTAAAAGCAACCATTCCTGAAAGTAAGCAACCATTTATGTTAAATATGGTCTGAAAAATCTAGAGATGTCTGGAAAAGTATGGAATACTGAACCCTGTCCATAAATCTCATTATTTTTTGCCATACATACACACACACACTACTATTCAGTTTATCGCCATGGATTTACCTTTTATAGGCCTGGTTTCATAGACCGGGTTTAGATTAAGCCTTAGTTCAATTAGGACATTTGAGTAGCTTTTTTTAATGCGCTTTAGAAAAACAAATTTAACAGAAAAACATAGATCTGGTTTCCACAAAAAAATTAGGCAGCACAGCCGTTTGCAACATTAATAATAATCAGAAATGTTTACGGAGCAATAAATCATTAGAATCATGAAGATTCAAACAGAAGACTGGAGTAATGGATGCAGAAAAATCAACTTTATCATCACAGGTCAAATTAAATGAAGATTTTAAAGTATATTAACAAAGCAGATATTTTAAATTGTAATAATATTTCACAATATTACTGTTTTATCAAATAAAGGCAGCTTTGTTGAACATAAAGTGACTTCTTTCAGAAACATGAACAAAGATTTACTGACCGTAGTTTATTTAAATTATTTAATATGTAAGAAATGTACCGTTACACAGATGTTTTTTCACTTATTATACCATCTAGTAGATCCTTAGTAGAACCAGCAGGTGGCGTTACAGATTCAGAGTCTGACTGGGGTTAGGACTCCGTTCTGGAGTCCTGCAGAGTTTAGATCCAACTGGCTTCAACACGCTTGTCTGGAAGTTTCCTGTATCCCTAGTAAGACCTTGTTTGGCTGTCCAGGGGTTGGAGCTGAAGTCTGCAGGACAGTGGCCGTCCAGGAGCTGGATTGGACACCCCTGGTCTAACTAGATCCATTTGATTCATTTTATAGGGTATGAGGAAGAATCTGAAGATGAGGATTATTTTCTAACTGAAGACTGGAAAAAGGTAGACTATTGCTGATTTTCCTCTCAAAAAATGTTCTTTTTTTGTTTAAATGGAATTCAGACATTTGAATGTTTTTTCTTCTGTAATAGGAGATCATGGTTGGTTCAATGTATCAAGCTGAGACTCCTGTTGGCCTGTGTGAATATAAGGACAATGAAAAAGGTGACAGAACTGAAGGATATGCTAATTTAGATTTTCCTTGAATACATTTGGGTTTTTTCATCTGCTTGTTTCCTAATCTCTGATTTAGTTTATGAGAATGATGATCAGCTTTTGTGGAATCCAGAGTTACTTCCAGAGGAGAAGGTTGTAGAGTTTTTAGCCGAGGCATCCAAACGCAGTGGACAAGAGTCATTGCCAAACAGTCATGTCATTGCTGAAGGATCTCGTGTCAAAGACAATGAACAGGCAGGTCACCATCCAGTCCCATATTGCATATTGCTAATTTCATTTTGACAACAAATTATAACATGTCAGCAAATTATTTGATTATATTTCAGGCTCTTTATGAATTGTTTAAGTGCAACTTTGATGCAGAAGAAGCTTTAAGAAGATTGAAATTTAACGTGAAACCTGCCAAAGGTGAGTATTAGTGTGTGTAACAATAATAGTTTTATTTGATAATGTGGTTAACATAATCATGTTAATTAGAGATGCATATTGGAACAATTAGGTTAATTAGGTATTACAGAAAGCAGGTAATGTGACTTACCTCAACTTTTGGTTCTAAAATCTGAGGTAAATTTCAGGTTTTGTAAATAACCATAGCAACTTATTCTCTGAATATAACCTGCTCCAGTTAACTGAGTTTCATACTCTGGGTTGAATGAACTTACTCCAGTCCATGGTTTTGGAACCTCCATACCTCGGGTAAGCAATGTTTGGGTTAATCAACGTAACACCTTGCTTTCTAGAAAATCTCCAGGATGTTTTTGGAGCATGTCACAAAAATGAACCGAACCTCCTACTACTTGTCGCACATTTGTTTTCTTTCAGTTTGATAATCTTAATTTATTTCAATGAAATATATTTAGCATTTTGGCCCATTTATCCCTTGTGCATAGGCCTATTTATTATACAGTACTACTCAAAAATTTAACATTAAGACTTCAATGTTTTTGAAAGTAGTCTCTTAATCTCACAAAGGCTGCATTTATTTGATTAGAAATACAGTAAAACAACAGTACTGTGAAGCATTATTACAATTTAAATGAACTGGTTTATGTTGCAATATACAATGATTACAAAAACACTTGAATCACTTCAAGAATCACTTGGATCTCAATGAATGAAATATTCTATTTGAAAATCTTTATTTTTATACATTCTATAATTTCTTAAAATAGAATGGTGACAACAGTCAATGGAAACCAAAGTCATCAACACACTGATTCTTGGTATGAGTTTGAATCCAGCCCTCGGTGAACCGAACTTTAGTTACAGGCTAATCCAACTAGTATGAAGTTCATCACAGCAACTCAAAATGCAAGTCAGTAGTGTGTATAGGTCCTGTATGCACTCACGACAATGTCTGGGCATCTCCTGATGAGATGGCAGATGGTGTCCTGGAGGATCTCCTCCCAGACCTGGATCAGGGCATCAATGAGCTCCTGGACAGTCTGTGGTGCTACTTGGCAGCTTTGGATGCTCTGATACATAATTTCCCAGAGGTTTTGATTTGGATTCAGGCCTGGGGAATGTGAGGGCCAGTCAATTGCATCAATGTATTTGTCATCTAAAAACTGCTCACACACTCTAGCGGCTTGATAATTCCCGGCCTCATGTGGCTACTCTAGGCCGTGAATTATTGTGCACCTGGAGGAACCCAGGGCCCACTGCACCAGCATACGGTCTGACAATGGCTCTGAGGATTTCATCCCAGTACCTAACAGCAGTTACCATTGAAACCATTGGCTAGTCTGTGACCCCCTAAGGATTCCTCCCCAGACCATGACTGACCCACCGCCAAACCAGTCATGCTGGATGTTGCACACAGCATAACGTTCCCCACAGCATCTTCAGACTCTTTCATGCCTGTCACATGTGCTTAGAGTGAACCTGCTCTCATCCGTGAAGAGAACGGGGCACCAGTGGCGGACTTGCCATTTCTGGTGTTCTCTGGCAAATGCCAATCGAGCTGCACAGTGCTGAACTGTGAGCACATGTAGAGGATGTCTGGCCCTCATGCCACCTTCATGAAGTCAGTAGTCATTTGGTCAGTACCATGTACTCCAGTAACCTGCTGGAGGTCATTTTGTAGGGCTCTGGCAGTGCTCCTCCTGTCCTCCAGTCAGGAAGGAAAAGGAGAGAACAATTGTCTATGGCCACTACCTGCAAAATCATTCAGTTTTGGTGGTTGTCTTTTTGATGTCTCTCCTGTGCATCTGTTGTCATTTTCGTTTGCACCAAAGCGAATGAACTTGATTCACAATAACTTATGCTTCCTAACTGGACAGATTGATATCCCTGAAGTTTAACTGACTTGTTTAACTGTGTTGTAATATAAATTGAATGTATTCCTGTGATTGCAAAGTTAAAAGTTTACTCCAGTATTCAGTTTATTAATATTTTTGTGGAAAATAAGTTAATCCAATTAATTTTATTTGGGATGATATTTTACAGTATTACTGTTTTTGACTAAATAAATGCAGCCTTGGTGAGAATACTTAAATTTTTTTTTTTTAAACCCTTAATGTCTCCAAACTTTTGTCCAGTACTGTATATATAATTTGTTATTCTCTGTTCACAGAAGCGCTGCAAATGTTTATGCTGCTATTTGTGCATGTAAAAGTAAACTTGGGTATTTTAAGTGGGTCACAGACATATCCATTCCCCAACCTTTTATGGTTTAAAAATAACATAGCAAAAACTGCTCGCCTAATTAATATACATTTCAAACATTAAAATAAAAATTAGCCGTCACACAAAGTACAAGTGAACAGAAATATGATTTAAATAAAGTGTGAACACTGCACTTTGTAAATAAAATATACGTTATAAATATAGTTACCAGAGAATGATCTCTCTTTTGTTTGATTAGTGTTATTATAGAGATGGCAGCAGGAATATTAGGTTGCTGTCACTAAGAGCTACACCGATCCAATATACTGTTACACACGCATTTCAGAATTCAGAACATGATACTACTCTTACTACTACTTGCCATATCTTTATATGGCACAAATAGTAAGTAGTATGTGGTTCCAAATTCAGCGTGACTTTGCAAGGATATTTTAAATATTGTGTGTATTTGTCCATTCAAGTGCAAAAAGAGGGAACTCAGACCTCACCGCAACATTCAGTATTAGAAAACAACACAATGTTAAAATGCCAAATCCGCTTTTCTTTACAAATCACTGGTTCTTGGAAATTTGGAACCGGTTCTAAAATAGGATCAGTTCTCCTTATCCATGGCTAATGATAGGTTGATGAGCATCGGTTACGAGAACCTAATGAACAAAGCTAATGGTAAATAAACCTTTGACTATGTAAATGAAATTTGCAAAATGATTTGTTCTGCTGTAGGTTGTTGTGATAAGCTTATGTTCAATGCTTTAATGGTCTGTCAAAATATTCTTGAATTACATTTACATCGGGGATTTTTGCATCAAATATTTATGTGATTTATTTGACGACTTATCAAACATAATCAGATAACAGCTTTAGTAATAACGATTTAACTTCTATATGATTTTGATTTGTAACTTCAGCATGTTCTTCTCAAACTTCTTGACTTCTAACTTCTAATGTTATTTTGGGGAATCTAAAAAGGTACCAGCTTTAGCGCAAGAAGCAGCCAAGCCTGTGATAAAGGAGCTCTCAGCATGTCAGTCAACGTTCTCTGAATGTGTCAACTTAACTCAAATCCCTCTCTCCCTCAGAGGAAATGTCAGTTTGGACGGAAGAGGAGTGTCGAGGTTTTGAACAAGGACTCAAAGCTTACGGGAAAGATTTCAGCTCAGTACAAGCAAATAAGGTTAGTGTTGAGTCGCATTCCTCACCTCCTCATTTCAAAACCTATTAGGATGGATGGAATACGATTGCCGTTACAGTTTTTACTGTTCGATTAGTGAATAATTTAGAGTGATCGGTTGGTAAACATGGCTGTGTTTTGGATTTTTCACGTAGGTAATTGTTACTTAATTAAAATTTTCCAGGTGAGAACTAGATCTGTAGGGGAATGTGTGGCCTTTTATTACATGTGGAAGAAATCTGAGCGTTATGATTTCTTTGCACAGCAAACCAAGCTTGGAAAAAGAAAATACAGCCTTCGTCCCGGTGTCTTGTAAGTCAGTTGTCAGTACCATGTGGCACATTAAAGGTCACGAATCCTCTAATTAAACTCTGTGTACATAGAATTTGATGCTGTGTAAGGTCATATCCTGCCTGGTGTTTGTTTGGCATTGCAGGGATTATATGGAGCGTATTTTGGATGAGAGGGAGAGCTCTGAGTCCAGTGGATCTTCGTTTCCACCTCCCACCACTTCAAACAACAGCAAACACTCATCAGAGCCAGACAGCGACTCGAATGGTCAGACTTTTCAGCATCATCACTGTCACATGATCATTCCAATATGCTCATCTTGGTCTCATTTCCTGATCACCAATGTTAAAAACAGTTATGCTGCTTAATATGTTTGTGGAAACTGGTGCATGTTTCAGTTCCACTTTATTTTGAGGTGGACACTGACTTACTATTTGGTTCGGGTTAATTGCTTGTAATTTACTGTTATTACTATATATATATATATATATATAGTATACACTATATACATGCAACTTGTGACGGGGGCACTAAAATAGTGTGTTAAAGTGTTTAGTAACACTTTACAATAAGTAAGACACTTTGCAAATAAGCAGTACAGCCAAATAATTTGTATTTAAAAAAGCATTTCATATTATTGATTTTCACAATATAGGGAACCATTCCTCCGAGGACCTTCTCTGCGTCAGAGATGAGACATCTCAGACAAACGGCTCTGCCATGTGTTCAGATGTTTCTATAGCAAACACACCACCTCTCTCTAACCCTGACACCAGCAGCCCGAGCACACAAGTCATGGAGATCACAGTCAAACAGGAGGAAGATGAGCACTCTGAACAACCTCTGAAACGACTTAGGACTGACCCTAACAGCGAAGGCTCTGTCTCCCACAATGACACAGACAACATCTGACTCACCAGCGAAAGCCCAGAGAAAAAGACTGAAGTGCAGGCACAGAACTCCTGACCTCAAATGAGGGCTTGATACAGGGTGATAGATAGTTTTTAGCAAGGTAGCGGAGATGTGTGTGAATTTCAGGGATGCAAATGAAGCACATTTTGTCACCTTGGTATTATAAGCTTTTGTCAAAATGTAGTTAATTTAGTTAGGCTGTGACAGCCTATTTACTATTTGTTTTTTATGTTGTGTACATTTTGGGACTTTTTATTTAGACAAAGATTCGAATGAAATGCAAAACCTTTCAAGCTTAATATCTCGAAACTTCTCAGAATGCAGATAGAACCTTATAATTCCAAGGTGTCAATTTATGTCGTCTTATTACTGCCGCTGAGCTCAGTTCATGTTAAACACTCATGGTAGACTGTCATATCAGACTGTAGCACTATTTATTAATATAGATGATCAGTTATCATGCTTGCTCCAGGTTGTTTGAAAGAAATATCTGACAGCTGACTGTATTGTGAAACTTTTGTCATTTGCTGTGCATAACATTGTTCTAGCTTTAAATGCACACAGTGGAAAAGCCCTCTTGATTTTATATGAAGTATAACACTGTATATATTCAAAATCTAAAATGATTAAATACACCTTTTGTATTTGCGACATTTGAATAATTCAACACTGTAACATTCCATTC
Source organism: Rhodeus uyekii (assembly GCA_037043235.1). Classification (NCBI taxonomy): domain Eukaryota; kingdom Metazoa; phylum Chordata; class Actinopteri; order Cypriniformes; family Acheilognathidae; genus Rhodeus; species Rhodeus uyekii. The sequence goes on along the minus strand of JAWRVZ010000004.1, from coordinate 543,136 downwards.
TTTTCATTTTCCGAATTTTCTATTTGACCAAAGTGAATGGTTGATATTGATCTTTTAACAAAGCATTTTCAGAAGATATTTCCTCTTTATATGAAATATTGTCTTATTTTTGTATTTGATAGCTATTTATTTTTTTTAATCAGATATTGGTGATGCATGAGGCCAGTATACAGAGTATATTTGTAATAGGCTGGAGCGAGTAGAGTTGAATCAAAAGGCAGCGCAGAAATTGATGGTGCTATTTATGTCAAACCATCCATATGATAACATTTTTGTTTTTCTAGGACCTTTGTTAGTCCAGTCAGAAATGGTAAAGGAAAGTGGCATCTACAGTTTGCATAAACCGGTTGTCATCTGTGTCTGCATAGCTCAGGAAATGAAGTACCGAAACATTATAGGGTGTGTCAAATAGCTGTCAGTTTCTATTAGTGAACCACTCATTCATTAAACTGAGAATTTACCCAAATCCATATGGTCTTTTGTGATTACTGAAGTGAGTTTGATTTTGTCACCTCATCTCCTTCCCACATTTTGCCTGAGTGGATTGTAAGCTGAATAAATGCTATGAATGAGTTTTTAGTTTATCATATCCATATTTCTTATAACGTTTTTGTTCATCTGTAATTGTGTCTTTCATAAGGTCCGACTCTGTTAACACAAAGCAGATAGACTCATTAAACCTAACTGCATTGGTAATGAGGTCCCAGAGCTGGTTTGACTGGTGGTTCTACAGCAGGTGTCAGTGTTGCTCTTATAACTGGAAACAAAATACCATATCATGCAGTCATAGCATTATCATCCTAAAATATGAAACATGAACAGTTAACTATATTTTATTTCCCTTATCTGGTTCCCAAACTATTTGAAGGCTTAATAACAAACGACTTCCAACAACTTTTTTTTTTTTAGTAGACTGTATACTTGTCTTCGTAAAAGACATCGTTTCCACTCACCTTTTTCATTCATTTGCTTTTTTCTTTATCTCGAAGGAGCCTCTTATTGTTGGAGACCCCTCAGCTGTTGGCTCCACTCACACTAGAAGAGTAATTCACAATGAAACAGAAGAGAAGTGAAGCACAAAGGAACATAAACAAGGAAGAAGTGCCAGAGGAAGCGTTTCGAGACTATAGACCTTATTCAGAGCAGCGCCATGACAGGTATGAAAGCGAGGCTGTGACGTGATGTGTTTTCAATGGCATCCGTTAAAAAAAAAAGCGGTAAAAAAGCTCCTTGTAATTTTCCTAACGGGTTTCCATATTTTGGTCTACTGAAATTCCTTAGAAGGATATCTTTGCAGTGTTTGGGAAGCAAAACAATCCAAAAACACATTAAGCGTTAGTACAACCCAGTGAAGAGATGATTGTCTATCCCTCACAAAGATGGCGCTGCTGTGAATAAGGTATACACTAGACAACAGCCTACAGCTGCTGCTCCAATATTACACTGACTTATTTGTTACAACTGCATAATGATGAGCTGGAGATTTAAATGGCAAAATCAAATATACAATTTCTATCCTTCTTTACTGTTCTGTTGAACTAAACATATTGCTATGGATAATTTACTGGTCTTCTATGGTCATCAGGGATGGGAACAGATACAAAATGCAAACACATCAGGAAAATAGACATTTTTTTAAGAAAATGCAATACCTCTGTGTGCGAAACAGACAAAAAGTAATTATTGATCATTGATAACTATTGATCTTTCTCTCCAGTGAGCTAATCATTTGAGAAGTGCTGAGACCAGATCCCGTAGTCAGAACTGAGTCAAAGACTACGGCTGGATGGGATTCAGAATGATCAAAACATCAACACCCTCAAAGCTTCAAAGTCGTTTTCTCTTCATGGGTTACACGTTTCATTCAGTAATTTTTGGCAGTTTTGATTTATATGCTGTAGGGCAGGGGTGTCAAACTCAATTGCACAGGGGGCCAAAATCCCCCAAAAAATTTAGGTCACGGGCCGAACAGGATAAACATTTATTGAAAACACTAAAACTAAACTTTTAAAACTTACCTTTTTTTAAATTAGATGTGAATAAAAACAGACAGAAATATTATTCTGGAATAAATCAACTTATACCTTAAATAACTTAAAAATATAAAAATATTTAAAAAATACTTTTAAAAAATTTAAATATATTCTGTCTAAATTATACAAGTTAGAAATAAAGTAAACAAGTAAAGTAAAAGTAAGTAAAAGTTAAAAGAACAAACATTCAAATTTCTTTACTCTTAAGTCATTTTATATAAAACTTAAAAAGATTTATATATAAAAGATTTTGCTCTCCATAAAAATATATCCTGTGAAAATTATACAAATTCAAAATATGGACATGCTGCATATCAAAACCTGGAAATCTAAATAAAATTTTTGCTTTTCAGCAATAAATCAAATCATTTAGTTGTCTTTGCTCTTATGTCATTTGTCTCATAGTGGCGTCTTATTAAATTATGTAATTACTGCCACATTAGCTCCGCAAATGAGACACAGGTATACCAGCAGTATGTCAGTAAACATATACCGTATTTTCCCGCATATAACCCATGGGTTATAGAAGATTTTACAAACTATATCACAATTTTTTTTACACGTAATAATATTTCAATATATTTGTTACGTCCCTAAGGACGTAATGTTTTTTTTTTGCGCTGTATTTTCTTTCTGGCGCTTTTACTATCACTCTGACAGCTGGCGCTGATAGGCTGTCTGACCTGTCAATCATGCAAGAAGACGTTCTGCCATGAGGGCGGGCTCTTCTCATCCGATGATCAACACCTGAATTTCGCGCACAAGCACTGTGTACCGAGCCTGAACAGTTATGGATAATTGACAATAACAATCGCGCGGTACTAGCGCGAGCGCGAAGCATCATTAGCCACTTCCTGTTTAATACAGGAAGTGTTCGGCGGGCCATTAATAAAATGCTCTCGCGGGCCGGACATGATTACACGCCGGGCCGGATGTGGCCCGCGGGCCTTGAGTTTGACACCTATGCTGTAGGGGAATTACAGTTAAGACCCGAGAACCAGATATGTTGAATAAAGACCAGGAGTCAGAAGAGCAGTAAATTGTAGACATTTTAGTGAAGTTTAGTTTGCAGTTTCATCAGCAGAAGTCAGCTTCAAGTCTCACAAGGAGTTCGTAGGCCGCCCAACTTACAATTAACCTACATTGTCACAGCAATTATACTCTAACACAGTGTTTCCCAACCCTGTTCCTGGAGGCACACCAACACATTTTGGACGTGTCCCTTACCTGCTCTGTATATTTCTGGTCTTGGAGTCTCTACTAACAAGCTGATGAGTTGAATCAGGTGTGTTTAATTAGGAAGAGCTGGAAAACCTGTAGTGTTGGTGTGCCTCCAGAACAGGGTTGGGAAACACTAGAGGCTACTATCTACGTCATTACTGAAAGATTCTGATTGGCTAAGAATAAAATAGAGAAAGAAAGGTAAACAAAACTAGTAATTTTCCACACAAGAGCAGACAGTCAGAAGCATATCTTCGTTGATCACATGGTTGACGGGTTCAGTGACCTTCCACGTGGCAGAAATGCATTTCTAGCCGTCAGCTTGTCGAGAATAAGTCGTCATTCTGTCTCCTTATGGTGCCAGTTGATCCCCTGACCAATACAGAGCATATTAACACACACACACACACACACACACACACACACACACACACACACACACACACACACACACACACACACACACACACACACACACACACACACACGACTCCAAGGCTGAAGGCTACAACTATCACCAGAAAGACGTCAAAACATTCCGATAACATGTTCTATCTGGCGAGAACAATATTCATGCTTATTCTATGGGGAAAAAAACAGAAAAGCAAAGAAAGGCTTTAACTAATAATTGGTTACATAGGCGATTGACTGAAGTGTACGTAAATTAAAAATCACTAAATCACTCAAGGCAAATCATTAATAAAAAGAAAAGAATATATATGCACATAAGAAAAAGAAAAGAATATATATACAAGTGGCAACAGATTTCCGAATCGATTCCTATCAATGCTGTTAAAATTTTTATGTTTCCATTGCTTTATGTGTGCGTAGGCATTAAGCAATCGCCTATCGTTTGCTTCTGCTTCTTCTGTGTTTTGATCGGGAGATTTTACCCTTTCAGAAAATGACTAATAGCTTCTAAAAGTATACAGAATATATCATAAATGTATGGTCCAAATATATATATATATATATATATATATATATGTGTGTGTGTGTATATACACACATACATATAAAAAGTAGACAAAGTATACTTTCTTATTTTTTGTTTAAAAGTAGTAAACTATTGCTCGCTTTGTGTTCCGCAGAAGCAAATCATACAGGTTTGGAATGACATAGGGTAAAGTACACTTTTGAGTGCGCTATCCCTTTAACAAAAATGCTGGAAGGAGGGTAGCAGGAACAGCAGCATATTGGATTTTAATCCCAAACTCAACTTCTCATTTCCCCATCCTAATCAGTATTACCTCCATGCTTTCCATGCCCTTTCTCCAGATCTTTGTTTGTGAATAATACACTCCCTGGTACAAGAATCATTTTTTTTGCAGTAATTAAGTCTTAATAGCTTTTAGCGAATGCTCTGTCCTCTCTTTCACCCAGACAGCGCCAGCTCCCTTTGCCACATTTGGACCTGGCGGCATAATAATTGGATGTTCGCACAGTAGGAGGGAGTGCTAAATGTCATTCACCATGCTAAAATAAAGCTGGAAAAAGAGGAAATAACTGTACTTGTGAAAAGTTCCTTTTCATTTTTTGAGGAATAGCAGCTATTAGTGATTGGGAAGAAATTCATATTTTATAGATACGAATACGAGGAATAAATTCTCTTTATGACTGTTTTTAGAGCATGCTACAATGGGCAACAAAGAGAATTCGAAATAGTTTTAGCTAAGAAGAGCTGAACCAGGGTACTCACACAACTGTTGGGCCACTGCAGGACAAATCCACTTGGATAGAAGAGCTTCCTTTCATTGTGCAAACTATTGTGAGCTGGCGCTAATAACTGAACTTCTGAAAACGGTTGCATTCCTCAGTAATACCAGGTCTTCTTACACAATAGTGCAACAGTGTTGTGTCAGAACACAATAAGTTAAACAATAGAACAATAAGTTTGAACTTATTGTTTAAATAAGTTCAAAATGTACTGAACAGCTTCATTGAGGGAGAGAACTACAAAAAGTTACAGATATTAGAAATTATTTTACACACAGGCTTCTGGGAAAAACCAAACTAATCACACTTAATCACAAATCACTGGTCAGGAAATGAACAGGAATTGCACAAATACTGTAGATAAAGCAGCTTAGCACGGAATAGCCCTCCCCTTTGTTTTCTTTAAAAGTTTAAGCCGTGCAGACAGCTTTTTACATGAACAAGTGCCAGTTGTTCCCCTTAATGTTAATGGATTCAAACCATTCATGAGTGGTTGAAAATGTCTTTGAGTTTAATCTGAGACCAAATATTCACTCAACGGTTCAAATCTGGATTCTGAGCAGACCAAAACATGAGCCTGATAGGACTTGTTCTCAAGCCATTTCTTGTTTTTTTTTTTTGTAATTTGGGGAGGAGAATTATCCTTTTGAGAAAGAACATCTGATTCCAATTTCGATGAGAACTTTTCATTTGTGGAAAGCAAGCCATTCTACAACATTCTCCTGTATGGCAAAGCAATAAATGACTTCACATTGAGGTATCTCACCAGTATCAACAGCGAAAAAGACTCCCCACACAATGACACCTCTTCCTCCATGCTTTAATGTGGTAGAGATGCATTTATGATTATATTTCTCAGCAGATTTTTAGAAAGACACCACTCTGGAGCATCACCATGCAACTCGTGTCATTGCGATTCATCATCCACATACACTTCTCATATTCTGGCAAAAAATTCAATTACTTTTTTACATAGTGTTTCTGCTTGAATTGGGTTAATCTTCTGAAAAACAATTTGTGGTTGACAAATAAACGCTTTGCATTTGGCCTTTTTGTTCTGCTCAGAGTGTGTGTGTGGTCTCAAAGAATTATTTTAATCTGGTTGGTAGATTTTTCTTTGCACACTCATGGGTAATGCAGTTTTTCTGCTGTTTTAAAATAAGAGCAAATAATGTGCATTGATCACTTTCAACATCAGAGCTCACAGTAGGTCTGTCTTTAAAGACGAATAAATTACTGTTAAAAATAAACTTCCCTATGGAGAAAATTAATGGGATATTTATTTCCAGAACCCAACTATTGCACACTATTGGGACATGTTCAGCTCTTAAAGGGATAGTAGAGGTTCTTTGTGTAACATTCTTTAAAATATATATTTTTTGCATCTTGTGTTGTGTAATAGAAATAAAGTCACTCAGCTTTGGAACCACACGACCAACCAAATTTTCACAGACTATCCTTTTAACATCACGGCAACTTTGCAAAAATCCCATCTATCAAATCTGCCTGCTGTCAGGGGCAGCCACTGGGAGTTCAGGCAGTTTCCCATTTTATTCAAGTCTCCCTGGAGGCCAATACTCACCGCAGACATTAGCAAAATCACAGTGAGATACCTGGCGGGGGGAGTTCCTCTTTCCATTTCCAAGCACAGAGCCGTACCAGGCCCTCTGGGTAGTCGGGCATAACTGCAATGCCGACATACTGACAAGAATCAGGAGGAAAGAGATAACAAAAGATAACAAAAGAGAACTCCAAATCATTTGATCAATAACGCAAACAAATGAGAGTCTGTTTTAATTAAAAATGCAGGAGAAATGACAAGGAGACAAAGAGCGGCGTAAGATTTTTAACAATTTAATATATCAATATATAGATATTTATCAACAACTTGAATTTCATAGAAACGTGAGTGAGACCATTTTGGCATACAGTACAGATATTCAATGTAAGTATAGTTCTGCTAACGTTAAAACCCCTTCTTTCTATTCCCATCACCTCCAACCCACAGACACAAACACAGGAAAAGCAAACAAAACAAGACATTATTGGAAAATATACATGAACAAAAACAAGGCACCAATAAATTAAACTAACCCTCTCTTTCACCACTGAGTGTAACCTATTAAATAGAATTACAACTTAATTTATCTATTAAATAAATGTACAAACACAAATTAAACACTATTTCTGCAATGTTCACGGTTAAAAAGCAAAAGTAAAATTCGGACCAGGAGGAAGAAACAAAAATGAAAACACTTTGGCAGATTATTAATTTTTAGTTACAATCAAGTAGTAAAGAAATCCAGTGCTCTTGAGTACAAATAAATCCATGTATGGTCTACACTCATTTTTTTTTGTCCAGGAGACTAATATACACATCTTTTTACAAGAAATGTTTAAAACCTTATCAAAAGTTTCGCTGTATGAAAACATATTTACAAATCATGATCCAAGACTCATTGGACAGCAACGGTCACCCTTCCCCCACATCCTATGTAATCATTTACACAGTGCAGAAGGCTTCTTGAAAAAGTTTGTGCAACAAACAGCGTACAAAATGTCTCCAAACAGCTAGGAATGACCGGGACACGCATTTCCTCAAATTATATTAATGAAAGACCCTCCTTCAACACTCTCCTGAAATTGAACACCTACAAACCATACAAAAAAATGAACAGTTCTTCAAGTAATATACATCATGTCAACATGATCTCAAAGGGGAAACCAAAATAGAGGTCATTTTATTCCACAGGTCACAAAGAGAACAGACGGGAATGTTACAAAGGGTGCATGGAGGACCCGATTCATCCATTTCGAGTCAGTGGTTCAGCTCTACAAGTCCACCAAACTAAGGAGCACTGTTCCAGGAGAGGTTCCAGCGTAACGTCCATTGGAAAAAAGAATGGTAGCCCTTTCGAAAGCAATGTCTTACTTGTTGGGCTGATGGGGATGACAGGTAGACGGTGATGAAGAGGGTTACAGACATCACGAATGTTAGTCACAGTGGAGTGGGGTGAAGGAGCAGCGTGGCGAGTCCCTGCAGTGCTATAGGAAGGCAGGACTCGCCGTTACATATGCATAGAGTAAGAATGATGGACAGCGGTCACAAAGTATACTGCTTGTTATCTACAAAGAGGCTGAAAATCCAAAGGGTCTAAAAGCCTGTTCTAGAACCTTCTGTGACCACACCGTGCATGCGTTTTCCAAAAAACGTGTCCCACACATTCTAAATCATAATACGCTAAGAAATCAGTTTGTAGAAACCTTGAATGCTAGAGAGTTCAAATGTAACAAATTTTCCCGTAAAAATGTGTATTTTTATTTTGAGCTAACTCTAGGAGCAGCACCTGATAACAACGATGATGTTGGGGTCAGGAAAAAGAAACATGCATGATGTTCCTTCAGTAAATGAAAAACAATTAAAACAGTCTAAGCTTATTTGCAAATCTTAATCCAGTTTCCAGTCTGGCCATGCTGGTTTTCAGTTGGTTTAGCTGGTCAACAAGTTGGTGACTAAAACCCCCCAAAACTATTTGGGCTGTTTTTACTATTCTTAGTTGGTCTTCTGGCCTGGTCAAGTGGGTGTTCACTTGGTTTAGCTGGCCAACAAGCTAGTCTCCCAGCCTGACATGTGCTCACAACCCATGTTTTTACTGGTCTATGTTGATGTCCTGATATCCAGTTGTTTTGGAAGGTCAACAAGCTTGTCTTACAGTCTTAACCAGATGATGAATGTCCAAAATCTAAAACCAGTTTAGGTTGTTTTTCTCATCTTAGCTGGTGTCCAGTTAATTCAGCTGGTAGACATGCTTATCTTCCAGTCTAAACCAGAAATGCCCCTAAAACCAGCAGACCAGCTCTAATAAGACAAGCAAACTAGAATAGGCTGGTTTAAGGTTTTTGTTTTTCAGCTAGAAGCAAACAATAATTCATGACACGACAGTCTGAAAAGCACATGAAACAGTTTGTTTACCCTGTATTGCTAGTCTGAGATTAAGCTCAGTCTAAGTCTAATGAAAAACTGAACTTCCACATTTTCAGACCGGATATATGTGAAAGTAATCAAAAATGTTATCACTTCAAAAAAAAAAATCTATAAAACTATTTATCAGTTATACCATACTTCCATTCCATACTATATCAAAATCATTCAGTTTGATATGAGAAATGATTAAGGATGAACTATAATATTGATATCAGGACTGTTATCTCCAAATCATACCTGCAATAAAGACATCTCAAGCCCATCTAGCAGTCTACCGTATTCAGAGAACGAACTAGAAACTGCGGTTCTTTAATCCTCACAGACAAAAGCCTGCGCAACAAAACTCCCACACTGTCTCTATTCCTAATGGAAAACCAACAGTGACTTAATGGAGAATTCTTTGAAATGTGGAGGGATGCTTTACAAGTGCTGCACATAAGATGCCTCATCACAGCAGAGAGGAGCAAAGGTGGCAGAAACAAAGAACCACTCCAGATGCAAGACTACCCACATGCGGGCCAGAACCAAACATAAGCGTCTAAGGGACCCAGCACTTCTTTAGGAAGTCTCCAATTAAAGGCAACTCAAACGACTAGTTCTGATCTAACAGTGTACAGACAGATACTGTCATACAGCAAGCTTTAAAATCTTAATCCAGTCTAAGGTTTTTAGCTGGTAAATCAGACGGCCTTGACAGTTTCTCTAAAACAGCGGTTCTAACCAGGGGACCGGGGTACAAAATTCCAGTGGGGTCCCAATTTGAGTCTAAAAATGACTCCAATTTAGAAATATTAAAGTTCTTAATCTAAAAATAAAGATGCACAACATGAAACTGACTTTTTTTTTGTCTAGATGAGAGGGCCTTTGGATGAAGGGGGCCTTGGAGTGAAAAAGGTTAATAACCACTGCTCTAATTCCTTCAATCCCCTTTAAACAATTAAAACTGACGTCAAACTAAAACCAGCAAAAACACTAAACAACAACAACAAAAACAACAACAACCTGTGGCTGGTTTGACGGATTTTATCTACAGGCAAATTCAGGTGGATCAAAACCTGTTCTTTTTAAACATCTGTCCAATCAGTCATTGTCCCTCTGACAGTGATACAGAAATAACCAAGCACTCATTCATCACATGGAGAGAGTTTATACAGGAAGCCGATATTTAGGCACTCCTCATTTCCTGTGCCATGCACTGAACAGATGACTGTTCGGAGAAGCAAAGCTTTGATCTACGACTCTAATCTATCACAGCATTAAGCCACCCAATATGGCAGGCGGTGTCTTGTTGTCAGCATGCTAAATGCTAAAGAGTTTTACCCGAGGCATGACGAATGTAGGGGGCGAAAAGAGAGAGAGAGAGAGAGTGTGTGTGTGTTTTTGCATGTCTGAGAGGGAGCGATCTAGACTGTAGATATGAACAAATAGCATTTTAGCCATTATCAAACCCTGCCTACCGTATCTATTAGTGTGTTTGTGATAAACCACACAGATTGTACTGATAAATGATAATACAAAACTGATGTCCTGAGCTGAAGTTTTGGGGACAAAAATGTGCCAGGGCAGGAAGCTTTTGCTTGGTCTTAGTAACTTGAGAAAAATGGAAGACCCAGTGCTGGTGAAATAAAAAAAATGGAAATATATATTGCCTCTCAAAGTTAGGAGGTGAAACCCTTTCATCTCCAGAAGTGGTTGCAGATCTTTCACAAGGGTCCAATCTGAATTTTGAGTGACCATGGAAGACGTGAAGGAAGAGTCGAGTATATTATTTGTTTGCGAGATTACGTGAATGCATAACCGCTGCATAGTGGAATTCAATATGTCTGCAAATGTGAATTTTCCTCATCCCATCTCCATCCAATTTCATATTTGACTTCTAATCTCTCTATTGCATCTCTCATGATGACTAACGAGTTTTGCTCTGTGATGGCCACAGTTCAGCTCAAACCAGCTTAACCAGTAATCAAACTATTTCTAATAAAAAAAATAAAAAAAACTATAGCACGAGAGCAGCAGGAGAGCCACTGAGTGTTAGCGACTACTGACGTGATGAGCTATGAGGTTAGTCATCATTAAACAGCACTGCCTACTACTACTGACAAAGAGCAGGAATGATGCTAGTAGTTTAATTGTAGATCTAGTGATTATTGCCCGACTAAGTGTTTATGGGCTGAAGACGACACTATGAGTAGACAAACCCAGTTTGTAGCTCTCGGCTGTGGAAAGTAAGTGCTCTCGTGTCCTTTTGGCTCTCTGTGCCTCACTGCGTTGTCTCATGCGATCTCCTCAACGGAAGGAGATATGGAGGACTAAAGAACGCATGGATTTGGGATGAGAGAGCAAAGAGCGAGAATCGCCCTCAGGGGAATCCGTCATCGTCAGGACTGAGCGCCACGCGCTGTGGAGAGCAGATAAAAAACAGTTACACATGTTGAGAGAACGAGGGAGAGAAATAAATACATAGGAAACAACGAGAAGGCCCATGAAGAAGGAGAAACATCCAACATGCAGATCCCCACACACACTGTGAAGAGCACGACGTGTGGGGCACTGGAGAGAATCTTGTTATGCCACTGGGGCGGCCCGCCCCCCTTGCCTCTGCACGACTGATGTCTTTATCTACGCTTGTGCTTGACATGCCGACTGAAGCACAGGAAGCTCAAAACACACTGTTATAATCCCTCCATCTGACTAACCATTTACTATTTCAGCCCAGGCTGACAATTATGTGAATATATGAATAAATCATTTCATCACCCGAATAAATATACAGCAAAAAACCTAAATAAATAAATTATAAAATATTAAAAGATTGTCCAGTCATTTAAGGTGCTCATTGCTCATCCCTAAAACAATTATACTGAATTAATAAAATAAAACCACAACTATGGGATAATGGGAGAGCACAATTTCAAAGCTTTCAAACATGGAAAGCATTTAAAGCTTTACACACACGAAAAATAAATTAAGACTATGGCTACATTCAAAATCATAATACAGTAGGTGAAAAACTGTATGTGAAAAAGTTCCCAGATGACCTACTACTTCTGAAGTGTGCATCAAAAGGCCATTGGAGAGGATTTGTGAATGGCAGTGAAGCGAAGCAACTGACACTGGTAGGTCACATGATAACGACAACATGGCGAATGTAGTATATCCACATTAAAATCATACTAGCATAAAAAATATAGTATGAACTTGGAGAGTATGTGATTTAGAATGCAGCCTATGAGAAACAAAGAGACAACTAATTCAACTTCACATGGTAGTCCGTACATGAATTAATTAAACATACATTTGAATGGAAATGTGTGGTGAATTATGAGTATAAATATGAGTGAGAAAAAGGGCAGCATAATGCCCTCTGTTAGGGATTTTTGTCTGTTTTTATCACTATTGCCCTCCTCCCTTCGTTCACTTTGCACTGGACAGCATAGGTGCCCCTGAGTACCAGTGAGCTGCCGGGTCTGGGATACCACCCCCCAGTGGCAGTGCTAGGTATGGCTGTCTGGCACTGCCACTCACTGGTGGGTAGACGTGGCCGATCTGCTCGCTGCGGCCGATGTGGATTTCGTCGTCATCATCCTCCGTGGTCTTGCGGTAAACGGGGTTATCGAAGTTCATGCTCTTGGTATTTCGTCTCCTCCAGTTGCGCCACACCAGGTAGCCTCCGGTACACATCAGGCCGATGACCACTGTGGCAAGGATAGGAACTGCATGCGTTTAACACACAGCCAACACATATGGCGGGGGCGTTAACACAGCCAGGGGACACAGAGCAGCGCATAATGACACACACACATATACAAGCTCACACACTCGAAATTCAAGGTGCATCATGGCAAACCAGGGTCAAATGGTTGTATTGAAATATTTTCTAAAACAACAAATATGGTGAGAAAAAAAAAATTATATATATATAATCAAAGCATTCCAAGGATTCCTCAGATGAAAACACTAGCGGAAAATCTACACTATGATTAGAAGAGAATATTTATATCCTGCTCATAATATACAAGCATATTTTGTGCACTTTCTCCATGTATGGAATACAGTCTAACAACTATTAATAAAATGCTAAATATTTTATTGATTTAATTTTTGGGGGGAAATATGTGAAGTGACCATGAAGAATGGCTGGTGTGCTTCATCTCAGAAAGTCAAGCTGAATTTGTTCATTTTCTATGGGGTCTGCACTTGTTGTAACCCTGTTACAAAAATACAGGATGTATTAATATTAACTAAATTTAATTAAACTGAGTTTGGGAGAACGTGGATTTTATACTAAATTAAACATTAAGTATGCACAATTTCACATACTGAATACATTTTTATTTTTATTTTGAACTTTCTATTTATCACAGAATCCTAAAAAAACATATAAATAACTGATAATAATAAAAACGTTTTTTTTTTTAATCTGCAAAGCAGCATATTAGAATGATTTCTGAAGGATCATGTAACACTGAAGACTGGAGTAATGATGCAGAAATTACAGCTATGCCATCACATATTTTAGAATATATTAAATTGGTCTGTTGATTTTGTATTTTACAGTAATACTGTTTTTTTATGTTTCTGTAAATTTAGCCTTGCTCAGCATAAGAGACTTTGTTCAAAAACTTTGAAAAATCATATCGACCGCAGACTTTTGAATGAAAGTATGCATAATTTAAGAACAGTCTAATCATATCACTACCAAAAGCTTAAAAAGCTACTTTAAAAATAGCAGATATGCATATTTGAACTAGGGCTGCCAAAGACATACCTTTCCCACTCACTCACACACACAGTGGCTTAGTGGAATATGTGAAAGGGGTGCTTGTGCTTACATGCTGCTCAGTGAGAAAGCAGGGGTCTAAGGGGACCAGAAGAAATCGAATTGGCCTGTATGCAAATGGTTGGGGGGGGGAGCGCATTGCTATTCAGGGTGAATTGATAACCATGTGTGGCTTTACTGCAGTGGCTGGCTAACCCTTCCCTAATTTGAAAGATCAGCCGTGGCTGCTCTGGTCCCCTGGAAGTTCTCCCTAATTGCTCTTTTGTCTGAGGGGCCGCAGAGACCTCTTCATGATGCGTTTTCTTCCATCACTCAGGCTCTTTTGTCTGGCTATAAACACTTGGATTGCATTCTGTCTATGAATTAAATTCATTTTTGAATGACATTTTAACTACAATAAAAGAAAGCGTTTAGAAAAATGTTACAATTTTAAGATAAGAGGGGTGGATGTAGAGGGATTGTAATTACACAGAGCTAGTAAAATGGTTTTTTAGAGGAAAGGTATTTCACTTAGTGCCTTTCATTTGAATATGAGCAGACACAAGGTCATTTCAATCCCACTAAGCCACTCGCCAGACACCACTCAGACAATCAATGAAGCCCATCAGGTCCTTTTGACAGAGACTTTGAGATACATAAATGTACTTCGCATATACATATACTGTTTAGTTCGATCAAACAGTCAAAAGGACGATGTACAGATACTAACTGAGAAAATGATCACAAAATCAAAATGCATGAGTGACACTTCTCTATTAGGAGCAAAAATAACCATTTATAAAGCACTAATTTCATAAAGAGCATAATATTTTTTTTAAACGCATAAGACACTGTCATTTATGAAATAAGCCCTTTAAATTGAAAAACAATTTAAGCTAAATCGACAGAATTTGTGCATGGAATAATGTACAGTAAGGCTCTTACAAAAAGTCGATGGTGTGAATAAGTTCTGCACAATGATAACAGTTTAAGATATGAAACCGTCAGAGTATTGCCAAAATATAGCCACATTCATCAACTTCACATAGACATAGAAGTAGAAAATCAACCAGGAACATTAGTCCTCATCAAATCAAAAGGACAATTTAGACTTCATAGTTCAAATAATTTATAAACAATATATTAACATTATGAAGGGAATGTTTAAAAAAATTCAATGAACTTCTCTTGCATAAAATGGATCTTATTTCTAAAAAAACAAAAGTATAATAATAATAATTTACGAGGATCCAATCCCAAGTTGAAAGAAATGTTATTTATTTCAATACTTGTAATGACACTGAGTGACTATAATTTCTTTAGTGCTTCAATTTTTTTTAAATGTTACAAACAAAAGAAAAAGCTATTAAATCATTTTAAACCAGTGTCACAGACTTCACAATAACTTCATCTATATCTATTCACATCATTCGAGGCAACAAGCAACTTTGTTCAATAAAATGCTATTCAAATTCATAACTACCGGTAAATGTCTAAACTTGCTAAGAGTAGAAGAGAGCGAGAATACAAGAGCAAAAATATGTGCCTCCACATGGTTTAGTATGCCATAATAAAAATGGTCAGATTAGAATGACCATGGTGTTGTAATGTGACCATGAAAAAGCTTTTACTAGTTTATTCTAACTAATCTCTTAGAATAAATACTTATTATTAAGATAAGAGATTTGTTTCATGCATCATGTGCTTACAAAGTGAAGAAAATGGTGTTGTCACACTGACGTACATCATGCAACTTTTTGAAGAGCTATACTGCACACACATTTTTCTTTACTTTAAATTATTTAATTAGCATCCTGTCAATTGCACTTAAGTTGCATTTAACCTGGAATATCAGCTAAATGGAGCAGTAGCAAGTTTATAAATGGCTAGTTAAGACCACCATAAGTGTCTCCAAAGCAAGTAGTGCACATAAAGCTGAAGGGCAAAAGCTGTTCATCTACTGGGTGAACAAGGCTGAATTCAAAATGCAGGATAAAATGCTTGGTTAACTTTAAAACTCACCTATTGGAATGACAATACCCAGAACAGCAACAGTTATATTGCTACCAAGGAGGAAGTGGTCATTTCCACTGCCAGCTGTAATATAGAGAGAAAGAGAAAGTTGAAGAAAGATGGGAGACAATAGTTGATAAAGAGAAACACTATTAACGTTCCAATTAATCATAATATCATAACAGATCTTGTTATCTGCAGTGTCAGCATTGTATTGTACACTATTACTGAGACGGAGACCACAATATAGTCTCAAAATACCGACTCCACCAATACTTGTTATACCCATTTTTATTTAGATGAATCTTCTGCAGTTTGTATAGTAAAGTGCCCATTTACATTGATATCTTGCCCAAGGCCCAATATTGCTATTCATATACCACCTTACTTTACACTGTTGCTTCCCCCTTAAGGTTCCCACCAAATGAATCCCACCTCAATCTCACTATTAGCACATGCCCCTCCATTAGCTACAGCATAATTAGTGTCTGATAATGAAGTCTGAGCCGAGAGATTAAGAGGACTAGATAGTAAATCACTGGCATACAGAAACAGACAACACAGCCCGAGGGTTTATATATATATATATATATATATATATATATATATATATATATATATATATATATATGAAACAAGAAATGCAGTATGTACAGTAATGACTGCAAATAAAGAGAAAGGTAATGAAGAAAAACATATGGTAAATAATCTTACAATATAAAGCTTACATCTGGGTTTCTATGTTAACACTTCATTTGAATCATCTGCTTTGTTTCTATATAGTGTATAATTCTTGTTTAAGTAGAATTTTTGTTTCCATTAAAAGAGCATTGAATTTCCCTTCATACGAAACAATTTATCAAATCCAAAAAACATTTACTCAGAGCCATATGTCTGTGAAAAGATGAGGAAGTGTCTTCAAATCCACAGACAAGCTCATTAATGTGGAAATGCTTTTAGTATAAGCAATTCACCTGGAGCAGCTGGTACTGACAAACTCCATTATGAACTGTGAATACCGCAAACACGCTTCATAAATTTACAACCCATGGTTTGATGATCATTTTGCACAATATGTGATCTATTTCTCAAATCTATAACAGGTACATTTGGGTGGTGTGCTTGCCACTTACATTGCTATTTGCAGCTACATTTGCAACTGTTTAAAAGCTTGGGGTTGTTGTGGATCAAGTGTTGTAGTTTTCTCTTCAGACAAATAACACTTCTCAAAGGTCTTTGATGCCAGAATATAGGTTTTATTCTTTCAAACAAAACCGAGTCGATCTGCAGATCTCCTCACAAAACAGGGAAATCCCCCATTATATACCCAGTTTCTAGACATTCTAAACGCGTTACGTTATTGTTTATTTTTCTCCATACATTGTCCAATTGGCCTGAATTCAGCACTTTATGTCCATATATGGGTTCAACCCCCAACACCATGAGGTGGGTGTGCTTCCAGCCTTTTGCAGACATCAGCACTTTCTCTGCTGAATATCACCATACAGATAAAATAATAGTATATAATCATACAGTTGAAATATAATAAAATACTTATTATTCATGCAATATTCATGTAATAAACACTTCAACAGGGTAGGTATAATTTATTTGATCAAACCTACAATGAAATGATAATAATGTGAAAAATTAATACAATATTAAATAACTGCTATTTTAATATATTTTAAAATGAAAAAAAAATTGATTCATATGATGGCAAAGCTGAATTTTGCATAGGAAATAATTAACAAAATGCTGTATTGGTGCTCAAGAAACATTTCTTATTGTTAACCGATGTTGAAAATGTTTGTTCTGCTTAATATTTTTGTTGAAATGTCCTTACAGTCACTTTTGATCAATTCATACATGCTTGCTAAATAACATTATTAATTTCTTTCAAAAAACAAAAACCCTTACTGACCCCAAACTTTTAAACGGTAGTACATAATAAAAATTCCATCCTATTTGGAGAATTCTTTCTAAATCTACAGACAAATTGGTCTTTGTCTCTATTAGCAAGCAGCCATAAAAGGCAGAACGGTTGCTGGCATAATTCATCATTATCCTCAGGGCAGCAGTTTACAGGTTTTATCTAATGGTGAGTTTCACCACTTCTGCTGTGTAATGTGCTGGTATTCATAAAATATTCAAGAACCCAAATTTATGGTTCCCATCAAGAACGGCCACTTCTGCGCTTAGATTGTGGACTGGGGGTGAAAAGGCTACTAAAATTGTTGTTTTTCTATACTTGGTTTGTCAGACAACAAACTTGTGAAGGATTTTCATGGATGCATAGTTCCTATTACTGAAATCCCCAATGTTTTTTTCCCCAACTGCGTCCAGGTGGCCGTGTACCTGAGCATCCCCACACAAAGCCCAGTGGCTGTGAGGGGTAAGAGTGAAATACTGACTGTGGAGAGGAACAAGGCTGAAGGCAATGTTCATCAGTCAGGGCTGGCTGCGCTTCTCTCTTCACTGGCTGCTCTAATTCAGCACAGACATACACTGGGACCCTGTTGCCTCATCTATCACCCTCAAGTGGCCTGGCGTTGCCCAGCAAGCAATTTCCACATGGAGTTGCACAGACTAGGCAACTAGTCGACTTTAATGCTCTGCAACAATGCTTTAAGCTTGACGGTGACTAGTCGATCATCATGGCCACAACAGGATAAATAGTTCACTTTTACGCTCTGTTTCCAACAGTTAAAATAACAAATAAATGCATACTTCGAGAGCACTCCACAAGATATATAGTTTGATTATACCATCTGGATGGTCAAAATTGATCTTCTGAATGTACGTTTTAAACAGCTTATTGTACACGAAAGTTAATCGCCGTTCTAAACTAATACGCTTTTGCATTTTAACGCACACACGTAAAGTAGCACGCCACGCACACAGAAACATTAAATAAAGCAGTAATTTATTTTCAACACTTTTCTGTGATTTATCAAAATAGCTTAGAAACTGAAATGTTCTCGCATATATTTCTTAACTAAAACCCATGTCAGGTGCATTTCACACGCAATCACTCTCTAGCTAATGCAATCTGATTTACAACGAGCAAAAATTGGTGAGAAATATAAAAATATATAAAAATAAGCTGTTATGTCGGAGCAATAGCCTTGTGGGCAGTGTTGTATGCTGTAGCTGTGCACAAGACAACCTGCGTTTGAGTGTCAGCTCGAGTTTTAGGTTTATTTATTAACGGCGATTTGACTAATGACAGAAAAAAAGACGTTCAACCCCATATTCACGCCACACATTAACTTTCTAAGTATTACTGTACAAGCACCCAATGAGAGCATTTATATAAGCTTCACGCCTTCAGCTAAATGTCAGCAGTGTAGAAGTTCAGTACAACAACACAGGTTTATCGCAACTGGTTTTATACAACAGTTCTAAGAATATTTATACAAAGGTTAGTCATTTTAAATGACTTAAATCAAGGTGGCATTTATTTGATCAAAAATGCAGTAAAAACTGTAATATTCTGAAATATTATTACAATTTAAAATAACTGTTTACAATTTTAATATACAGTAATCCATATCGGCAGCCGTATTGCAGAAAGCAGCGTTGTTTTATCGTGATGCGCGAGAGAAACGGTTTCCCAGGATGCCAGACAAAGAGAGAAATTCTCTCAGAGACATTGTACACACCCACGGGCACTCAGACAAGCCACGTGATTGGTTCCCGACCCGAGATCAAGGAATGAGAGCACGAGTGGATGTATCCTGTGAGCTGATTGGCTGATCCTACTTTGCGGATTTTCACCTATCCCGGGGGTGTTCCGGTCCACATTAACCGCGATACACGAGGGATCACTGTATTTTACACTGAAGACTGCTGAAATTTTAGCTTTGCCATTACAGTAATAAATTACAGTTTCACATAATCCTTCAGAAATCACTACAACATACTGATTTGACGCTATTATCATCAATATTCAAAACAATACTGCTTAATTTTTTTTGGAAACTGTTAAGATGCTGTGATGAATAAAATAATATTGAATTATTTTGAAATATAAATATTTTACTTCAGTTTGTTGATCAGTTTATTTCATAATGAAAAAACCCCCACCTCTAAACCTTTAAACGATGCAAGTTGTCTCTACTTTTTGTATTTATCTTGCTTTCGTATGGTTTTGTAAAACAATATTTTTCGGAAAAGTTTAAATTTAATTGACGTTTTAAAAATGTCACATGGTGTACATGCATTAAGTATAAATAACATTTTCCTTATACCTCAAACACATTTGTACTTTATTTATCATTTAAAAAAATTGTTTTTAAATATTTTTTATTATTAATTAATAAAATTCATTACATCTTCGGGGAGCTGAATAACATGACATCTTACAACCTTAAAATTATCAAATTATCTGATATTTTGACCTGGAAACATTCAATTAGGCTTCTAGGGTCCTCTCTATGATATACTTTCCCATTTTATGTATAAAAAATGAAAAGCATGCTAATCATGGAGGTGTACTCAAGTCACTGTATATGTAATATATATATATATATATATATATATATATATATATATATATATATATATATATATATATATATATATATATATATATATATATATATATATATATATATATATATAAATAAATAAAAGATAAGCTCAAACTCACCTCGATGAGAGAGATTGGCATTGGCCCCTTGTATGCTGTTGTCGTGGGCAATGGTTGTAGATGTCTGTCTGTGATCTGCTGTCGTCTGAGTGGAGGTTGGCTGTTTCCATGGTGCTGTAGTGCTGGGCTGAGTGGTCACAGTTGCTGAAGTGGCCATGGAGTGTGTGGTGCTGTAACGATGTGTTCTGGAATAAGTGGATGTGCTGGGGCTGGTGGTTGATGTTCTTGTTAATGTAGTGGGTGTAGTTGTAGAGATCGTATTAGTGGTTGCAGGTGTACTGGTGCTTGTAGTTGGGGTTGTAGGAGTCACAGTAGTAGAAGGTTCTAGTGGTGTTGTAGTAGTGGTTGTACTTGCAGCAGTTGTTGTTTTGGGCTTGACTACAACAAACGAAACAGATAGGATGGAGGAGTCAGATTTGTGGTTAGAAATAACTCTTCAATATGTCTAAATCACAACATTCAACTTTCAAAATCTATTCACAATCATGAATCAGTAGACATTTATTTCCTCAAACTGTGTACTTGTAAACTCTGTATTTTGTTACCTGTCACACAGCGGCGCATGTCCGGGCCCAGTTCCATGCTGTCAGGGCAGGCACACGTGTACTTGGGCGAGTGGTCTGTGATCTGTGGAGCTCTGAGGCACAAGTACTCACAGCCTCCATTGGGCAAACTCCCCATGTTGCATGTGTCTGGAGCTAAAAAGAAAAAACGTACTTAATTCTGATATATTAGCTTCTGGAACGGTTGCATAGTAGTATATATGAGCATAGACATTAAAAAATGTTTGCATTAGAGCTCAACAATTAAAATGCATTCATACTGACAGTGACAAAAAACTGGAAGTCATTCATTTTCAGTGAAAGTTGTATCACATTAGGTTTGAAAATAAAAAAGTATTACACATTCATAATATTAATCAAGGATGCATTCAATTGATTAAAAGTGACAATAAAGATTTCTGTAACGTTACAAAACAAATTCAATCTTAAATGACGTTCACGTCATAAATGTCACCAAATAAAATTTGTATGTTAGAATGGCTGATAGTTCACTCCATGTCATAATTACTGTAATTATGAAACGACAATACATTTCTACTAATGAATATGTGTTTCTAAGGCTAACACTATGAATTCTAATATGAATTATGTTTCAATATGTTATTTAAAATTATTACAAGATGTTATTTAAAATTGTAATCATATTTCACAATATGACTGTTTGAAAGAAAAGAAAGAAAAAGGCAGCTTTAACGAGTATAAGATTTAAAAAAAAAATCTACTGACCGCAAACTTTTGAATGACAAATGTGTATAAATTTTAAGTATGGTAATCTATTTTCACTTTATATTTGTGTATATCTGTGTTATGAATCCACGGGGGAACATGTGCGATGCGGAGAGACACAATGAGGAGAGCGGGTTTCCAACTCAAAATCACTTTAATATAAACGCGGACCAAACACTTTACATACAAAATCAAAAAGGCACGCATGTGCAAAAAACCTGAAACTAAGAACACTAGGAAGCAAGGAATCACAGCGAGTACATCCACACAACATCACCATTGACAACACACAGACAACCACCGACCAAGACAAGGGAAACACAAGAGGGTTATATACACAAGGAAATTATGAACACCTGGATAGACTAATGATGAAGTGATCACACGACAGGTGCAGGAAGTGTAACAATGACCCTTACAGACAGGAAGTGCACAGATGTCACGACTGACAGGAAGTGACAAAGAAGACACAGATAGATAGGACCAAGTGTAACATACTGATGTTTTAAATAATTTGTTTCTAAATTTATATTATTTTATAATAAACAATGTGTAAGGACCTGTGTATAATGGAACACAGCTTTGGACATTTGAGGTGATGTAACAATAAATACTGTTGCCAAAGCAACAAAGTTCAGAAGAGTTTAACATGCAAATAAACACCGCAATTAATATAAAAAGAATCTTTTCATGTTGTTGTAATTTGAGGAAATACAGCAACGCAATACATGGAAATCCATATGCAAGTTTGTTTAGCTCTAAAAACACTTTTCAGAGAGCTCTTTTATTTAATAATATTTAATGTCTATCTCTTCCTTAAACATTTTCAGAAACAATGAATCATGTTTTGCAGCGATACGTAGCTGATTAATATTTCACTCAGAGGCACTTGAGATACAAAAAGCGGTTGGATTCCATCCTTATAATTTCTCATTGAGAATAAGTGTTTTTTCCTGCTTTCGTTTGCATTTTTCGGAGCAACATGTATACTTCCTTGATTTAGATTTAAATAGCACTTCTCATTTATTAATGTGAGGATGCTGTAAATTGGTTCTTCTGCTAGCAGGCTTCATGTGGTCTGTTTGTGATAAAAGGATGAAAACAAAGAATCCATATCTGCACACACACGCACAAACACAACCTCTTTCAATTTCTCTGCCAGTCTCTAGAATAACAATTCACCATAAACATGCTATTCAGTGATAGGAGCAATATTACTGGCAGAAACAAAACCGAGTCGGCAAAGATTTGCCTCTCATCATTATAACAATGCTAAAAAGGTGACACTGTGAAAATAATACAGTTCAAGCATTGTTTCTATTAGCTCCTGAGAGGCATTAGCAGAATTAAGCACGGTTTATTTTGCCACTGTACCTGAAATGGCCTCTTCACAAGTGAAATAAGCAACAACACTGAGTTTAAGAAGCTTAGTTTCAGTAAATGAATCTTTTGAGACTGGGGAGGAAGTTTTGAGTTCCCAGTGTTTTAAGCCTTTTATCTCAAAAGATGAATACATTTTTTATTCCTTATGAAGTCCTTTAATGCATTAAAACACCTATCACTGGCTATTAAGCTCAAATAGATAAAACTGACTAAAATATACAATACTGTTCAAAAGTTTGTGGTCAGAAAATAAGAAGAAAAAAAGAAAGTACTTTTATTCAACAATTTTGTACTTTTGAACCTTCTATTCATCAGAGAAAAAAAATACTATGGTTTTCAACAAATACAGGCTTTCCATTACAGGAATAAATTCCACAGAAAATCCCAGTTATTTTAATATTTCACAATATTATAGTTTCATTAACTACGATAATGAAAAAATGTGTGCAAACAGATCATTTAAATAGCAAATCTTCACCACTATTTAGTCTATACATGTGCTGAAGTAAAGTTGGTTGGTACCCTTATTTCTCACCTTTAGGCTGCCGGAGCTCGTGGAACACCACCACATCCAGTGGGTTGTTGAGATGCTGAGCCAGCATTGCCACATCATGCCCTGTCAGTCGATTCACACTATAGATGGCCTCATCCTCCAAATCTGTCCAGTAAACCCGGTCCTGTAGAAACATACAGAATGTAAATTCTGCACAAGCAGGAGCTACTGCAGTCCTCTAAGTTCAGCAGCAATAACAAGGTCGTGGGTCCAGTCCAAGGGAATGCGTGAAATTATATGTATATCTTGAATACAAGTTGCTTTGGATAAAAGTATGGATAAAAGAAAAAAAAAAAGTTAAAATTGGCATGTTAGTTTTCTGCCCAGCGTACTCTACGGTTGAAGAGAATAAACAGAGCAAAACAAAACAGATTATAAACAGTGTTTATAATGAATCATTATCATTTAAAATAAACTTTTTCCACATTAATACATTTTAAAATGTAATGTAATCCGGTGATGGCAAAGCTGAATTTTAGCAGCCATTACTCAAAACTTAAGTGTAACATGATCCTTCAGAAACCATTTTAAATATGCTGATTTGGTTCTCAAGAAACATTTCCTAGAATCATAAATTTTGAAAACAGTTATATTCCAAAATATTTTTGGAAACTGAGATACCCTTTATTCAGGATTCTTTGATGAATATAAAGAACAATATTTATTTTTTTATAGTATTTTTATTGTAATAAGTAGTTAAATTTGTGTATCCTTGCTAAATAAAAGTATTAATTTTGTTACAAAAAATCTTACTGACCTGAAACCTTGCAAAGTTGCAAAGTACTTAAAAAGTGTCTAAGGGCAGCAAGTTAGCAGACTACCATAAAAAAATAAAATAAAAAATATATAATTATATATAAATAAAATGATTGGATGAAAATGTGAATGACGCTTATAAAATCAGTTGCATTTAAAAAAAAGAAAGAAAAGAAAAACAGTATTTGCCTTAGAGTGAATATTATCACTATGCATAGATATTTTAATTAGAACGATAACAATACACAAGACACAAAAGACAATTGGATAGAATAAATCAGAAGCAGGTTTGTTTCTCGGTAGGTCATGTATTTATGTATGCAATTCACCAAAAAGGAAAGAAAGGGAGGAAGATGACAATGAAGGCTCCTGTGTCTTTTCATCAGACTAATTAAAGCTCGTAGCTCTATCTCACCTTTGTATCTATACTTACATGAGCCGGAAAGCACACACTCGACTATCTGACAATACCACTTTCAACATTCTCCCCGCTTCTCAGTCAGCCTCCCTCCTCTGATCAGTCCTTATCAGCCGCTACAGAAATATTGCAAATGTGCATGGTGAGATGGGCTGTTACTATGACAACCTGAGATTCATCTCCTTTTCAAACGGATGTAGAAATGGATGAAGAAGTTCGGGACAGAGTGTTCTTGGGGTAACAAAAGAAAACGAGGAGAAAAAGGAATATCGAGCGGACGGAACATGACCAAAGGGAGCGGCTGGTCCAGAGTATTAAAGGATGTTTACAGAGCTGCGCTTTTTTGGAAAGGTCAGGCTGTTGGATCTCAGTGGAGCTCCGTCAGGTGCTTCTGCTGGTGGCAGCTGATCAGTAGGACTCCTTTAACCTGCACTAGACAGCATTCAAATTCTGCCACACTAAATCCCTCATCTAAAGCAAGGGCCATGAGGCCACCATATCTGATCTAGATAACCGCTTTAATCTATGACACAAAAGGCTGGCTTCTAATGTCCTTGTCTGAAATTTGTACTCCTTGAGCGTGGGGAGCATCTTTATTAAAACCTTTCATCATAGCGTTCGCTTCATTTGGTAAGACCCCTGTGGGACTGGATTGGTCTTGACATTTTCAGTGCTGCCCACTAACCAATGAAATAATGTGAAAGCTGGTGTAGAGATATTGGTCTGTTTTATGAGACAGGGCAATGTAAAGGTCACATATCTTCTGAAAAGGTGACTGGAAAAATGGAGAGATTTGCAATTTAGGGTACGTTGCGTTGGAAGCCAACATGTCGTATTGAGTATTGTCTTGTTTAAGTCACTAAAATAAATGTTGTTTACTAAAACCCTGTTATATTTCTCAAATCACGTTCTCACTTATACTCACTTGTGCTATTATTGAAATAAATACATGCAAAACAAATAAATAAATACACTATCGTTCAAAATTTTGGCATCTGCAAGATGCTTCTACGCTCAGCAGGGCTGCACTTACAGTCATGGCGAAAATTTTTGGCACCCCTGAAATATTTCTAGAAAATCAAGTATTGTTTAAACATGTTTATTCCTTTTGTGTGCATTGAGAAAAAAAAAATATTCTCACATAATTTCACACAAAACTCAAAAAATGGGCCATGACTGTATAGTATTAAATAGTGCTGCATCTACAGTAAAAATACTAAACTAGCAATATTGTGAACTATTGTAACAATAATGCATGATTTTATATTTTACAACACAGTTTTTCCCAGTACACTGATTGGGGGCTCAAAAAACATTTCTTATTATTGTCCATGTTGAAAATAACAGTTAAGAAGCACAGCTGTTTAAAATAATAAGAAAATTTTTTTTGAGCACCAAATCAGGTTTTTTTCTTCTTCTGTTTTTCAGGATTCTTTGATGAATAGAAAGTTCAAAAGAACAGTCTTTTTTTCTTCTTTTTTTCCAATGTGAAAGTCTATACAGATCAATTTAATCAATTACTTGTCCTCGAAGAATAAAAGCATTTCTTTTAAATATTGTACTGACCACAATAATTTTGAATGGTTGTGTATGTTAATAACAATAATAAATTATGATAAAAAAATTAAATTATTATATAATTTATAAATAATTTAATTATTAAATTATTATATTCATGTTATTATTTCATTAATGCTCTGTTCCTCACACAAAGCAATCACATGTCCCCTGAAGATGTGGAATATAGGGCACAAGCTGTAGAGACCACTTTTATGGGTGCTTCTCTGAATAATCAATCCCATAAGGGTTTGGAACAACATGAAGGTGAGTAAATAATGAAAGAATGGAAATCCTGGAATTATCCCTTTAATGCTTTTGAATCACTTTTTTTGAACAAACTACCAAAGGAAATGCAATTTGAGCTGAAAAGAATGTGAAATTATGCAATTAAAAATAATGAACCAAAAGAATGTGCTTATTGGAAATTTGGACCTCTGCATCAAAGACTGCAAAAATCCTTACTTTATCTGCTACTTTAGTACATGTACAAGAAACCCAAAAAGTTAGTAGGAAGTTAATGGCTCCAGTTGACAATTACTGTTTTGGAGCTTCAACAGCCCAGAACTTCAGGCTCAAGGGTACTGCAGTAACATAGTGGTTCATGTCTCATTACCCTGGAGAAAAATAAAAGAATGAAGAAAACACATTGTTTCCCTTTTCTAGAGCTCAGACTCCTGGCTCCTTGACTGGCTTGATGAAGGGCATTAGGCTATCTACTGCTTAGGCCAGGTACTGCCTTCAGGTACCTTAGGAACTGACAAAGTAAAAAGTCTTTTTAATTTGGTTTGTGTCTTTGGCAAGTGCCAGCCACCCACAGCCATAAATCTCTTGGCCAGTGCTACTGTCTCACAGTGAGACCCTTTCACCCTGTGAGCAAAAAAATATTATTTATGTAATGCCAAACTGAGTTTAGTAACATCTTAAGGCCTGTTTTTGTCAAAAAGCTCCATCTGTGCATGCATGAAAGAGTATGTCAGTCCTATTTGATAAATTTGCTTGCCTCAAAAAGAGTCAGGGCGAAGGGATGTCCCAGATGATCCATGGAGGACAGCAAAACTCTACGGTTGTCTCCATTCAGGTCCACACTGGAAATCAGATGAAGCTTGGAATCGACCCAGTAGAGTCGTCTACTAGATAGATCTGGAAGATGAAAGAATGAAGTGTATATGTAGCGCTTTAATAATACAACAAATTATTTTATTTTAACATGAGTGGTCAAACAAAATATAGAATCAAGGGATAATTCATATTTCAGTATACATTCAACTATTTTTCATATTTCAAGTAAAAATAAAGGCAGTTTGAAATGAAAGGATCAATTGAAAGCACAGTCAAAGAAAAGAAACAATACAAAAATTCACAGTTTTGCAAGGTTACATTCTCTTTTCCCATTAAAACGGTATTTTGTTTCAATACATACATAGCAATTCTCAATTCAATTTTTTTGGTCAATAACTTTTTTCTCTCCGTAACTGCTTTTTCAAATGGCTTTTACGTAAAGTAGGCCAGAGAAATGATGGCGATATTGACAGCGTTACTTGTGCAATTCCATTTAGTTTTTCCCAAACTGACGGGTGATTTATGAGAAACAATGAAGGTGAATGATTCAAAGCCCTGTTGGCCACAGGAGGCTGTTCTTCATTATTAACACTCTTTCTTCTCCTTCTGCCTTCAGTCTCTGTTTGTTTGGTGTTTCTCAATCTCAGTGTTTTTCATTTTCTTTTGGCTGATGTTTTGTAATGATTGCAAACGCAGTTCTCTAATGTCTTGATTTTTGGAATGGTATCCTTTGTTTTAATCTCTGCTGTTTCTCTTTTATGTTTTGTTGTCTTTTCTGCTATTCTCTAGTGTGTGCTTCTCTACTTTGACTATATTTGAAGTTCTTAATACATTTTTTATAAACGGAAGAACCAAATTGCAAAACTTTCTAAAGGTTTTACCAAGTGCAATCCCATTAGGCCACTCGATCCTCTCTGAAACCAGAACCTGTCGATCTACCCCGTTCATTCCAGCTTTCTCGATCTTGGCCTGCGTTCCCCAATCCGACCAGTACATGAACCTGTAGGGGTCAAAAAAAGAAAAGAAGATCAGAATTAGCTTTCCTGTAGCTCAAACAGTAGTGTGGCGCTTGCAACACCAAGGTCATGGGTTCAATTCCCAGGGAAACCAGGAACTTATTAGAATTTTTGAATGCAATGTAAGTTGCTCTGGATAAAAGCGTCTGACAAATGCATAAAAAAATGCAAATGTTAAAATGTAAATTACAGCTAGATCTAGACCAGTGGTTGTCAACCTTTACGATTCCAAGGAACTTCAGAAACAATCAATATCATAGGTAATCATATGCATATGCAAAATAGCGCAATCATCAATGTTAAGCGGCATATAAATCAAAACTGCCTTATGTTAATTAATTAAATATTGACCCAGGATGAGCTACAGGACTGCAACCTTAGGAAAATTGAAAATAGAATAAAACAGGTTGTTCTCTTTAAAAGCAGAGTGTCTGTTCTTTCTTTTAATATACTGAATGTTCAGACATTCATACAACAAAATATTCTGGGGGCCATAAAATATTTGTGAAAAAGATCAAAAACATAAAAAAATGCTTTTGGGGAAAAAGTTAAACCGGGTAAAAGGTGTAAAACGGTGGTTTAACATTATTATTGGAAACTGAAATTATTCAGATTAGCCAAAAGATATGGGGAGATTTTGTGTATGATGGCTTTACAATTCTACAAAAGACAGCGGAGCTTTCTAAGGTGTTTCCTGGGTATCTCCAAAAGCTTCATGTTATCAAACAAATGAGATTCAGTTGAGTGTAAAATTAGGGAGCTCCAATAGCTCATCACCTGTCAAAAATCAGGATGAAGAGGTGAGTGTATGCTCATTAAAAAGACTCCGTATATCCAGCCTGTAAGAGTAAAGTGGGTACTTTACCCACAGGCAACAATTAGTTGGTATGAGACCAGTATGAGACTCATTTGCATGTTTTTCATGCTCATCTACTTCTGTAATACAGTAAAAAGAGCCCTGAAGGCAGAGATTCATCATGATGAATGGAAGTAAAAGAAGAAATTATACATAAGAAGTGAAGAAACCTTTGGCAAGGTCTTGGTGTGTTGATTTAGATCATGCGCATACATCATATTTACATTATTCATTATAATTGAATGATTATTTGATGCAACAGAGGGCTTGATAAGACTGATGCTTGATGTCATTCACATTTCCGATGATTACATAATAAACACTCTATGGTTACCCTTGTCTTGGATCAACAGCGATGGCACGTGGTTCACCGAGATCTGTGTCGATCAACACCTTCCTCTTCCTTCCATTGGCAGTTGCGACAGAGATAGTTTTGTGTCCAGAGTCGGTCCAGTAGATGTTCTTGTGGACCCAGTCTATTGCTAAGCCCTCTGGGGAATGTAGCGCAGTGTCTATGAGTGTGATCTGTTGAGAAGTGTCGGTGGCTTTGTTGATATATGCACTGAAGAGAAAGAAACACACTGTTAATATACAACATTTTAAGCAGATGCTGTGTTTACATTTTTTCAGAAACATTCACATTCAAAATATTCAACGCATCCACCAGATTCATGGTGAATAAGCACACCACAAATAGCTGGCACTCGCAGCTGTTGTTTATATACACAAAGGCAGCAAAGTGAAGCAACATCTGCATGTTCCTCAAAGAGCAACTGTAGGACAAAATGGCTGACTCTTGTGATCTTTTTTCCTGCATATGAAAGTTACAGTGCTTTAAAGTCAAGCAGATATGAATGCCCTTTAAATCATAGTGAAATCTGATGTGACTGTGATTGATTTTATGAATCAGCACTCATGAGAAATCGCACCTTGGTGTCACCTGGGTCATTTGATAAAAGGGATGCCATTTGAAACCTCACATACATGTGTAAACAATAACTATGAAGTAGCTGGTGTCAATAGTGCAGTACAAAAACACATAAAAATTCAGTAACATTATTATTATTATTTTTTTTGCATGTACCCTTTGCGGTGTTTCCTACTTCTCCTTGCTATACCAACAAGCATGCTTTCAAGAAAACACAAAAAGAAAATAAAGCAGCTTTGCCACCACAGGAATACATTTTACATTTAAAATGAATTAAAAAGCATTTAGTTTTTTTTTTTTAAGTACCGTAATACTTTTTTATTTTACTGTATTTTTGGTTTAAAAAAACAGCCTCTGTGAACATTAGAGATTTATTTAAAAAGCATTAAAAAAGTCTTCCTGACCCCAAACTCTAGAACGATAGTGTATGTAAATATCTTTTTTTGGTTTTAATTGATTATTAAATTATTACATAGATTATTAAAATGACTTAATTCTCCCCCTTATTAAATTAAATAATCTAAAATAGTTTTAGAACTTCAGTAAATAATTGTCTTAAAAATCCTATCAACTCTTTTATCATGTTACCAGTTTTATCAAAACCAACAAGTGGTAGAAACTGGTAGAAATACCAGTACTAAAACTTAAATTTACAATAGAACGTGTAAAATCGAAAAAAACACTTCCTTGAAATCTACAAAGTATTTACTTTAAATATCAAACTGGAAAAGGCACCCATTTCATAGAATGCTCCACCTTTCATTGGCAGTGAGGGGATGGTTTGTGTGTTATAACCTGGTCATTTTCCATTTGCAGTCACCTAGTGCCTTTAACAGATGCTGATTCAACAGCCAACAAAATGGGCCCATCTTCCCTTATAAGTCACAGGACTTTAAGACACTCTTTTCAGAGTCGATCTTAAGTGAATCACAAGGACAGAGGAAGTAGCAGCCAGGGAACAGTTCTATTGTGTCTTTGATGGCTTCACTAGAAGCTCTATTAATAGGAACAGGTTCCCTGGCCCCTTTCAAACACTGATAATTCACATATAATGTTATATATGCATTTTCATTACACTGATAGTAAAGATAGATAATAAAAAAAAAGATATATATCATATCACATGTGACATCACACACACAAGGTCAGGTATGGAGCAAACTCAACAGCAACATTATTAAAAGTACTATAACACCGTGTCTTTACAGCACAAGACAGAAATCGTACAGATTTTTGATTTGTAATATTTCACTGACTTAATGTAACTGTAGGTAGGGCTAATCAGAATGCAAAAAAATATATAAAAAATTCTGTCACTCATCACAGAACTCAGTAGCAAGTTAAAGCGAGTCAAACCATCCATCAAAGAGCAACCCACAAGGTTCATGCGAAGGATTCTTGATCAAAATGAGCAACAATTTGCCTTGCATCACATTAACCCAAAATGATATTAATTGGAATTAATCAAAGCAATAAGCACAACATTGATCTATTAAAATTTAGGCTGAATCATAAAAAGATTCACTTTGAGATCTCATGCAGGTGAACAAAGACTAATTATTTAACAAAACAACTGTCTACCGACAACAGTGGTGAGCTCAATAATAATCACATAGCCCTCAAAATAGATAGATGCCAGTGTATACAGATATGCCTCATTTGAGGTTTCAGCTGTCAAATGAAAGCTACACTGTTGCATCTTCACTGTAACCACAAATTCAGGCCACTCTGCACCAGGGACATAAATTAAACTCCCTGCAGACAAGCAGAAGTATTTCTATTCTTCTGAGTGCTCTTCTGAGGGGTTTACAAAGTGATAATGAACTGTCTTACGCCGTCCAACATAAGCCCTCCTGAGGGTAGAGGGGATGAGTAATGGGACACCTTATTGTGGGAGGTAAATTATGGGAAGCATATGGTGCGGTTGAAATGATTTAGAGATGGTCCTAGAGGCTGATGTGACTCAGGAAGTGAGGCGGAGACTAGAGCATGACAGGCCAGCATGCACACTGGGACAGAAAAGGACAAGCGCTGGTGAAAAATGTTCAGCCGCTGTTGTAGGCAGGCTGTGTGGCAGGCTGCTGTCCGACTGATAAGATGACTTTGTTAAATGGTTGGTAGAGCATATTCAAGGCCTACCACAAGGAATTAGTACAAAAATGTTTGAGATGAGTGTTTAGTTTTTGAGTAAGATGAGAATTCTGTAATACAGTATTATCTGAAAGTTAGAACATGATGGAAGTCTGTAATATTTTTTAATGTTTTGAAAGTAGTATGTTATGTTCATATTTACTTGATCAGAAAAAAACAGCAATTGTGTTATCTTATTAACAATTTGGTTTCTGAAGTAAATTGATCTTGTTTTGAGGATGTTTATGTCACTCCCTTTACATTTCCAGCACAAGACATCACAATGAGCGTCACATCTTTCAATCCATGATGCTGTTTGCAGCGAGAAAATCTCTAGTAAGCCTATGGCAGCTGTTCTCATGCATTTAA
Source organism: Rhodeus uyekii (assembly GCA_037043235.1). Taxonomy (NCBI): domain Eukaryota; kingdom Metazoa; phylum Chordata; class Actinopteri; order Cypriniformes; family Acheilognathidae; genus Rhodeus; species Rhodeus uyekii. The sequence continues at coordinate 510,438 of JAWRVZ010000004.1, read as the reverse complement.
ATATCAGCCAGCTGAGAGGAGGCAGGAAGAGGCTCTCAAAGGAGGGCTTAGCACTGCATCGTCTCCTCCTACTTGAGCACTGAACACTAATTGCAAATTATAATTTTAAAATAAAGATGAAACAGCTGTCACGTTAGGAGGAAGCAACGTATAACGGTGGGTATACCTGAAGATCTTGCGATGGTAGAGGTCACACCAGTACATCTTGTTGGTTGTAACGTCCACATCTAAAGCCACAGCGTTCTTCAATGTCGGTACTACCTGTGTATAGTCCTTCTTCACCAGGTCTATGCGCCTGATCTCATGTCGGTTAGTAAACATAAGACACGGACTCTTACCTATAAAGGGAACAAAAAATGTGTCATCAGATCATTTGTTCTCTTGAGATCACCCAGACAGATGATTGAGCTGATAAACCAATCAATATTAGTCTATTTTGGCCTGGGCCCCCTCATTTACATGTCATTTTTTTGATGAAAAACCCACCCAAATTTCATATATAAATGCATATAAATTCCATTAAAACAAGCACTACTGCTATTAACTTTTATTATCCGTTTTTACTGTTGTCCTTTGGCAGTAACACTATCATCATTCAAGTGATATTAAACCATTCAATCGTGATAAGAAATTATATCTGTGACAGACACACACCTACACCTAAAAATAGAAAATTATGTCTGCTTTGTCAAGTATTTTCCCAATTGACTAATACACATCAGCAAAAAAAAAAAAGAAGGGACAGAAGTCACAAATGAGAATCCATTTGTTTCAATTGACCTAGAAAAACTGAGACTTTTGCTTCTCAGAGAAAAAGACATGAGAATTCTCAAATGTGCATCCACTTGAAATCGTAAGTCACAAACTTTAATAACATTTATGACACATTTAAGATACCAAATTCTCATACACATTCACAGATTATCAGACGCAGAATAACTTCCACAACATTCAACAATAACTCAGAGTAATATATAATATAAACTTACATAACAAAACAAACTTTCAGTGTCTCTTCCACTAGACTTACACTAAAATGTAAACCACAGCATGAGTTTACCCATGACTGATGATGTGTGTGTCTGGAGTGCACCTGCAGACCGTGTGATTCAGGTTTCTAGGTTACTGACATGTGGTCAAAGTGGGAGTGGGTGTGAGTGTTTCCAGGTAATTACCTGCACTGTGGTGTGTATGCAGATATGAGCATGTGTGTGTACTGCTGGGCAGCTTAGTCACTATGGTTTGGTGCTCAATCATGCCAACACAGAATATCACTGACCCTATTCGTTTATCCTCCATGTTGCAGCAAGGGCAATACCTCATCCCACCCCACTAGATCTGGACGTAATTCATTTTCATCCTGTCACTTGCTCACATCTCAAAAGAGTTCCTGAGGAAAAAATCTGTTCTCCTAAACCTCATTGTACCCTTCCTGTGCCCTCTATTATACTTTCATTCAGCTTTTCATCTCTAATAAGCACATTGCATTCAGACATCTCACGATAGGTATTACTGTAGGATATAATGCAATTTTTATCACGCTTCTCTCGCTCCCTTAAAGTATATTTACAGTGATAGTGATATGCAGCCAAAGAGCAACTAGTCTTTTAATTATTTTACTTATTTTCCTACTCAACTGAGTGAATTAATTAAATGTGAACACCATTATCTTTTTAAGAAAGATGTAAATGAGATGTGATGACTATCAATGGTGGCTGAAAAGAGTTAAATTAAGAATATATACATTCTAAAAGATATAAATACCCCCAAAAATGAAACAATAATATAATGTAATGGTCACTGTTTGAGGTTGGTTATTCTTTTAAATTTTTTTGAAGGTCCCTTGGTAAACTAGAGAGAGGCATCTCAGTAGATTGGATAATATACATAAAATAGATTTACATATAACTTGGTGCTTTTCTATCTCCATTTACAGCGTGAAAAGATTTTTCAGGTTTGAGATAGTCACTGACTTATTTTTTTACTGTCCTATCAGCAAACGTTTCCATCACAGGACTGTATGATCCACGGATGCCTTTTGGTCAAGTGTTACAGACAAATGATAGACAAAAAGAGTGTGGAAACAGGGAATAATGCAGGGTGTGAAAGAGAGAGAGAGAGAGAGAGAGTATGTGAGCATAATGAGCAGCAGGTGTTCTGTGGTCAGATGTCACTTTGAGAGTGCAGGAAAAGTGCTTAGGTTTGGCAGTGATATAGGGTGGATGATGGAGCTGATGGATGAGATCTCATGTCTCTTGTTATTCTCCTCCTCTCCTCTCACATTTTCAGACTTGATCTAGTCTGAGCCAAATACGGTTTTTGCTGAGGTACTGAGCGGTGCTTGTGAGTTGGACAGGTGGATGGAAAGCCCATCCAGATTGTGTTGCTACTCTTCAGAAAGCCATCATGGACCACTGTTTCATCAGCAAATATATATTTCTTTCCAACAAGAGTCAGGATTCAATCATCCTTACCCATCTGCTGGAATGAACCATTTTAGAAAGAGAGAGTGGGAAAGAAAGAAGAATAAACCGAGAGAGAAATAGAAAGAGAGCAATGTCCCTTGCAGCATTAGATGAGCTGCATCACATTTACATAAAGCAGCATGCTGACCATCTTTGGTGTCATGACAACTTCTTTTGAGAAATGCATAAATCAGCACTTTCTCACATAGCCATGCTGTATGTGCTATAAGCCTCTTCACTTTAAAGGTGATTCACTGCTGACTAAAAGGTTTTTCAAGCAAAAGGGCATGAACTTTTGAACTAATCTGATCCTGAATTACAAAGGACTTATAATAACTTTTTCTAATACTTGAAACATGGTGAAGTGTTAAGAATAGACTACATGTTGTGAACTGACTACATACATTGCAACATTTACTATTTGTATTCAATTTGTATTCAAAGTTATGCAACTAAAATTATAGGATTATTTGAAATGTTACATAAAAGTAAATGCGAGTAGGTGGTAGCAAGCAGAGGAAGAATTAAAAATAAGTACCACAGAATTCCTACTTTTAGAAATATAAAGTCGAATCTATGCAAGCAAAAGCTACTTTTGCATTGTGCATTACGCATATTGTTGTTCATAACAGAAATTATAATTAGAATATCTAATAATATCATTTTTATTAAAACTAAATATTCTTAATGCATACAGTTAATAATAATAATGATGTATAACAATATTTTAGCAGTATTATTTTGTCAAAATGTAGATCCACTCTTAAAATCAGTTAGTAGTTACTGGCTGAGGTTTCTAAGAAAGACGTTTCCTGTCATGCTAGCAAAATATAACATAAACAATGACAACTTAACCCTCAAAAACTGTGATTTTTCTCAAAGTCTTATTGGGGTTCCACCATCATCCTCTTATCATATGAAATCATATCATTCATGCTTTTTATGCACAGCTCGCCTCAGTCCTTCACACACTGTTTCCCAGGCATCATAAACTCTGAACCAGTGCTTCATTTTTGCCACAAATTTATCCAATGTACCTCACAGAATAAACACAAGGCATCAGTCCTTAAGAAAACACGACACATCCAAACACGTATTTGACTTCCTCTAAAAGCTGTTCCACACCGCAGACAGGCATCATCCTACTGGCTGACACCCACTGTTCACAGCAGAGAAAGAGTGACATAGTTTCCTCAATTTCTGGAGTCATATATAGGAAGTGGGGTGACAGAAAACAGGTGGGAGTGAAAGCATGAAAATAATCAAATGATCCATACGTGGGTGTAAGACCTTGACTGACAAGTAACAATGGAAAGAGGAGACAGACACGAAAAAGTGCCAGTCATTTCCTATAACCCCCTCGGTCATGTCACTTAGCTTAGTCTCACATTAAGGCCAAATTACACAGCTCAGATTTACTCTCAAGAGGTGAGTGACCTCACTCATAATGATAGTATTTGACAGGCCTATCAGAGAGCTGGAAGCAAAGGACACACATGCTGCTCTATAGTATAATTCAGAGATCCCACAATCTGCATGACTTCTCCAGTCACCCAAATTTCACAGGATTCAAAAAAAATTTCTAGACAATATTTTTGAGATGCACATCACTAGAAAAAAGCTATTCGCTATAGTAATATCCATGACTTTTTAAAGGGGCCATGGATAAGAAAAAAAAGAAAAGTATTTAAAAAATTTTTTTTGACAAAATAAAAACGGTAAACTCCAAAAAATGTTGTTATACAATATTAATAACTATGTGCAATAAGAATATTTGCTTTTAATAATAATTATAATATTAATAGGTATATAAATATATTTGGAAAATCTCAAACTGAGTATCTCAGAAAATTAGAATATTATAAAAAGGTTCAATATTGAAGACACCTGGTGCCACACGCTAATCAGCTAATTAACTCAAAACATCTGCAAAGGCCTTTAAATGGTCTCTCAGGGCCCGTCCACACGGAGACGCGTTTCACTGTATACGTATACATTTTTTATCGTATTGGCGTTTCGTCCACACGGATCCGGCGTTTTGGGATACTGAAACCTCTATTTTTTTAAAACCGGTATATATATATAAAATATGTGAGACAAATCTAAGTAAAATAAATGACAGAATGGTTTGGTGAATTACCATTTATCAGAGATTTGCATTCCATTTGGTTTTGTGGCTCGTATGTACACAAATAATTAGGGACTACTGCAAATTCATTGAATTTGACTTTCATTTATAATATTTGTCTCCTCAAGTCTAAACAAACTGATTATGTTAATTCAGATGTAACAGCATATTTAATTAAACTATTGGGCACAGTATAGAGCTATGATGTATCACATGTAAAAGGCACTGTCTGTTTTGTTCTGTTTGCTTTTGGCTGCAGTTAAAAGAATAAAACAACCTGAATGTGTCTGGGAAGTTGGTCTGGTCATGTTTTGTTTTACTAACAGGGTCACTGAATGCACTCTGCACTCTCCATTCATATCATCAGTCACCATAGCTCATATCGGCACCCAAAGATAATTTTTGCAGTTAATATTGTGTCTAAAAAAAATGTCTGTCATAATTAAAAAACTAAAATCTGAGAACACAGCACACAAAAGCACACCTCCTTTTTGTCTTTTAAGTGCCTCTGCCTGATATGTTTATGAAAGGGAGCAGACGGTTAGAAAAACAGAAAGGAAAAAAGTATTTTACATTTTGAAAGAAATACCTGTGGCAAAAACATCAAGCTACTAAAATTATTTAATAGCTTTTCTAGGCACACCAAAAAGGATGAAGAAAAAGCGTGAAGTGTGATTTAAAACACACACTTCACTGAAGCGCTTTAAGAGAGAATTTAGTATGACTGAAAAATATCTGCGTCTGTAATCTTGAACACAATAATTCCACTATATATATTAAAATATTAATATATAATATATTCTCTGTATTTAATGTCATGAACCACATAAAGAGAGGAATGAAACATCGGCACAGAACACACACACATATATACATGTTTTATATATATATATATATATATACACACACACACACACACACACACATACATGTTATATATACACATGTTATATATATATATATATATATATATATATATATATATATACATACAGTGGAGTTTGGTTATGTCCACGGCCTCGGGGGTTGCAAAAAAAGCGTTGAGATAACCGTTTAGCGAGATAACCAACACCCAATATGTGCACCAACTAACAGCAGAGATTTACCAGTATACAATAAAAAACACCTTCGATTCTCCATACCAGTGGCGTAGCCACGAGGGGGCCTGGGCCCCCTCATTTACATGTCTGGCCCCCTCAGATTTTCAATTGGTTAAAATGACGACTGTTAAAACGAAAGTGAAAGCACATGATCGCACAAGACGATCGCAACGCACCCCCAAGGTCATCAATTGCGCGCTGCACACACTCAACAGTGTTGCCATATTGGGCGAGTTCCCGCCCAATTGGGCTCCTTTTTGTCACGTCCGACCGGAAAAAAATGCATTGGGCTGATCGATAAAAATTGGGCTGGTTTTTGATGAAAAACCCGCCCAAATTTCATATATAAATGCATATAAATTCCATTAAAACAAGCATTACTGCTATTAACTTTTATTATCCGTTTTTACTGTTGTCCTTTGGCAGTAACATTATCATCATTCAAGTGATATTAAACCATTCAATCGTGATAAGAACTTATATCTGTGACAGACACACACCTACACCTAAAAATAGAAAATTATCCCAAGATGTCTGCTTTGTCAAGTATTTTCCCAAGCACTGTCTTTAGTAAGTTTAATTAAGTCTTAAACAACCGTAAAGAGTTGTGAGTACAACCAAATCATGTGTGGCAGGTCTAAGTGACAGCAGCCTAATAAACCCACTGCTATTAATGATGTCTGTCATTAATATTAATCAAAGAACAAAAGAAAAAGAGAAGATAATTTACTGCTTTTGACTGAACTTTTGTAGCTTTAATAAGCATTAATCTATATTTAATTTATTATCTAGGCAGTGCAGACTGTGAAGCCTTTGATAACTTAACAATTTCTGTATATTTACTACCTGTTAGATCAAATATTTAAAATATACTGTCTTTTTGTTGTTTCTACATTGATTTACATATTTAACAAGAAATTATTACTATTAATTATTAATGTTAGATGCAATTAAATCAATTAATTACAGACAAATAAGCAATTAATTAGTTAATTTTGTAAATTGATTGACAGCACCAATATATATTAATTATACTACATATCTTGCTTTTCAGTAAGTTCTGTAAGTTACAAACCTAAATGATATAACTGACCTGATCACAATAGTAACAGAATGCAATTCCTGAAGAGTGAAATCACTTCAAGTTTTCAGTGTACTGTTTAGCTCGAGGGAATGTTTTTTATGCCAGTTTTACACATTGCATTTAATGACAGTGTTCCTCCAGCTGTCTTCCAGCCTATTGGGAATGCTGGAAATGCACTGAAGTTTTACACAGTCTCTTAAGGCAAATGAAGGACAATAAAAACAAGCTTTAGGTTCACAAAACCATAACGCACCAATAGGGCTCTACAATATCAAATAAAAATGTGATATGTAATAACTTAAATAATGGATTATTCAATGAAATAATACTTGAAATATGTATTTGAATTCAATAAAAACTGAAAATGATCCAACCAACTTACATATTTCACATTCTTTTTGTGAGAAGAAAACATCCCTACAACTTCTGAAAGTGAACAGCAATGTTTTACTGTAGCATTACATTTAAAAAAAAATTTTTTACGTGAATATTTAACAAGACATAATTCTGTAAGTCACATGTCCATCTGCGTCAACCTAAAACTGTCACGGTTCTGTCTGTTTCCAGTGTTATTAGTGTTCTAGTGGACAGAACCGTGGCACTGCTCTCTCTCCCGTGTGTTTGTCTCGTTAGTGTCTGCCCGGCCTCCTTGTTTCCCATAATCATTCCCAGCTGTCTCTCATCACTACCTTCCCTCATGTGCCCTATTTAATCCTGGTGTGTTTGCTGTCCTGTGTGGTGTCGTTGTCATTCTTTGACTGTGGTTCCCGTTCATCCGGTTCTTGTGGTCCTTGTTATCATGTGTAAGGTAATGTTTTCCCCCTCGTGGGTGTTTTCCTTTGTATATGTTAAGTCTTTATTTTGTTAATAAATCCTCCTTTCCCCTGTGATTGAGTCCTCCCTGTACCCAGGTCGTGGCAAACTCAGATCTGATTAAATTAATTATAAATAAATTGTTAATATATTTTATGTTTTAAAAGTTGTCAATAGTAGTGACTTAAAGACTTATTACAATTTATAAGTAATCAATAGAGAAATTCAGTTATTTTCTTTTTCAAAGGATAAGGCATGACTAAAATATACTGCTGTCCATTTAAAATAAAGACCATTTTATTTGTCTTATTTAAGATAATATATATTCTAGAATTTCTAAAAAGAGTTTTTTTTAGTGTTGTAGAATAATATAGTTAAATACAGATATTTTTATATTTTTGAAAAGAAAAATAATTTTAGTTTTAGAAAATATTGTTTCATATCCCATATATCAAATTCAATATTAAATTGCTCCGCCCATTAGTATGTGCAAAAAACCCTGAGTAGTAGTTAATTTTGGATTCTGGTCCAGAATAGTAGGCTAATGAAAGACGATTTCTTACCCACTGCTTTACATGTCTTTGTAACTGGGTCCATCTCATAGCCTTCGTAGCATTCACATTTGTAGTCGCCTTTGAGGTTGATACATATTTGACTGCAGGCATCAGGGTTCTCGCATTCATCTATGTCTGGAGAAGACCAGGAGAAAAGCATTAGTAACAGAGCAGAGACACACCGAGAACAGAGGCTTTTGTAGTGCAGTGTCCACAGACAAGATAAATGATGCTTTCAAATACCATCTGGGAATTTCGCAACTATCAATTTCAAAGTGATGATTCTGAGAGTAAACAAATCATAGATGTTCACAATGTAGGAACAACAGAAGGCTCTTGGAAAAATGTGTAAAATGTAGTCTTGCTCAGCATCAAAATGTAGGTATTTAACAATATTCATGTTACCTCCACAAGTCTTCTTGTCCAGGAGCTTGTAGCCCGAGGGGCATTCACACTCATAGCCGATCTGACGGTCCTTGCATATGTGAGAGCAACCACCATTGCTAACGGCACATTCATTCTGACCTACGACAGAAGAAAAAACAAGAAAGGTGGAGTCAAAGGTCAGCAATCCTAGTAGAAATTGGACTGAAAGTACCAATGGAGATATTGACAACAGATAGTGAGGTGACTGCTTCTTTCTAATTTTCAAGATTGAGCTTTAAGCTTGTGTGAAGACTTTATGAGAAAGTGATAAGGTAAATGCAATCTAACTGACAGACTGACAGAGTAATATGGTAAAGGTCTTGCCATTATTACGCTCAATAATTCTTCTCTGAGCAACAAATACATTGGGGCATTACAGATGACAGGTTTACAATACACGTATATCACTTTTCGTCAATACAGTATGTCTGCTCGTACTGACCCAATAAAAAGCAACAAAATATTGCAGCAAGAAAGTTGAACTTTTCTGTTTTACTACTCAATTTAAGACCACAGATTTACTGCAAATGAATGTCAACTTTTCAGCCTGAAACTTCAAAACATAGTCCATAAATATCATTTAAACAGAAATTTTTTCAAGGTTGACATTTCTCTTGTAGAATAATAATAAACAAAGAAGTATTTAGTCTCCATATTTTTTGTGGAGTGATAAATCATTATCATTACCATCATAAATCATTACAATTAGTCACCTTTTATGCCTGTCTGTGGGTTTTACCAAGTATTTAATCGTAGAAAAGTATAAAAAAATTGTGCGCGATTAAACCTCGTACCTCCACTAGACCCTCAAAGTGTTCCCTAGTCAAAAACCTCCATTTGAATTATAATAATATAATGAAACATGCATGTCTGACCATATATAAAGCCACAATATCAACTTTGACAACGCAGTCTTTAATTATTATTATTACCTGAAATTTTTTTTTTTTTTGAGATACAAGGTTTCCGACAGACAGCGATGATATAAACTATTTTTTATTTAAAACATCTGTTCTCAACATCCAAGGAGCCTGAAACCATGATTACATACTAATGAACTTACTTTAAATTCTTAGTATTTAAATGTTTAAAATTCAATCAAATTGTTTTTTTTAAACTATAATCACCCTTTTCTCTCCCTCAATAACTATTGTTTTTATTAAAGAACATACAGGAATTGTAAGTTCTTGAATCACAAAAAGAACAATGTTTAATTGATATCAATAATCCAAGTTTCTGTTCATAACAATCATAATAATGGCAAAAATACAGAAAATAACTGAATATTACAATGGACAAATGGGGGGCATTTGAATCAAAACTATTGAAAACCACTGATTTAGACTATTATTAACGGTTTTATTAAATACTAAAAGTCAATAAAATGTGCTGAAGTAAAAAAAATGTGATAAATAAATAAATAATATTTGTTAGTGGATATTAATATGACTTGGTGTGCATGTGCAACAGAAGAGCCGGCCTGACAGAACAAAAAAAGACAGGTGGAGGAAGAAAGACAGCAAGAGAAAGGGAGAAACAGAAGAATAGCTGATGCTAATGCTGAAGAACAGCTGACAGAAGGAGATAGACGGAAGACAGGAACATCACAGCAAGTTCAAGTGAAATTGGGGAAAGAAAAGACCAAGTAGAATGAAAAGAGACAGGATGAGAGAGGAGGTAGGTCAAAGACCCAGAGAGTGAGCAACAGTAACACACACTCAAAAAAAATTGAGAGAGATGCTCTCCAACAAGCAAGGAACAGTGTTTTCTCCAGGCCATATATGAATCATGCATAACAAGTAAAGGATGCACTATTGAATGTGGTGTACGCGTAATCCCTGGCACCAGTCCTAGTGATTTAGCATGCAAAGCTGTTGCAGTGGCCCACTTGGAGTCAATCCAGAGTGCACAGGTCTCAAAGGGGGGTGTCTGTTGTGCATCAGGTGCCTGTACTAATCTCATCTGCTGAGTGGAGGAACCCACAAGGAAATTAAGAACATCCTGAAGAGCCACTATGGGACCATGTATTTTGCATAAAAGATTGATACAAGTACAATGAACTATCAAATACAAATACTTTATACAACATCTGCCACTATATGCGCAAATAGGTAGTCTCGCTTCAAATCGACAATATTAGTTGATCAAACAAAATGAGCGCCACTAAAACATCGGGAATTTGACCAATAAATGTTGTACTCTTTGCACGTTAAACTTAAAAAGAAGAAGGCATTACAACATTTAAAAAAGGCATTTTATTTTCAGCGCCATCAATAACACTGAAGAAAAAGTTAACTTCCCCACTATGATAAAACATGAGAAAAGAGAACGAGGAAAAAAATTTCTCAAGAGAGAAGGACAGCATGCTGGGCACGTTCTCCATGTATGATTGCGCTCGAGGGAAGACTCACACTTTGATCATAATGATCCCTCTGTGGGTTGTTGGCCTTTGATCAAGTGAAGCCCCTAATAAGCCAACACTGCTATAAGCTTAAATGCTGGTCTAAGATCAGTTTTCTCTATCCAAATTCAACATCACTAGTGAGAAAGAAAAGGTTAACCCTAAATCACTGGATACTGGCAACTTAATTTGCCACACACTTATGGAGAGCAATGTTTTCAACTCTGAAATATCCATACGTTTGCAGACAGTTTCACGATTTTATCTTTGTGTTACCACACTAAAACAACAATGTAATCAGAGAACTAACATAAAAAAACCTCTGAAACTGAGAAATTGTATTAATAGAACATTTTTATTTGTACAAAAGTGTCTCAACTCACCGCACTCCTTCACAGGCTCATCAGACCAGTCCTTGCAGTCCTTGATACTGTCACACACTTTGCTGCTATCAATACACTCCCCGCTCTTACACATGAACTTCAGTGGACCTTCACATTTGGTGGCTATAAAGGACACAATGATGTATGGAGAGCACAAAATATGAAACGCTGTTACATAAAACACATTTTCACATGAATGTCTATTACTCTTTGCCATACAATGACAATTGACAGTGAAAAGAGGGTGTCAAGCTCAAAACAAGTACATAAAAAGCACCATTAAAGAAGTATATTTAATTTAAAAACAAAAAATCAAATCTTCTAAAATCGATAAAATAACTCTGTATGAGAAACAAACTAAACTGCTATGGCTTCAAAAGATCTGGAATATAGTGCATGAATCATACAGACAACTTATTTAGTAATTTTATGTCCTTTTTGGATCTTGACAAGCATCTTTTTTTTTTAAGTAGAAAACTAAGCTCACTAAGACTGCACTTATTTGATCAAAATTACCATAAAGCTAATATTGTGAAAAAGGATTACACTTCAAATATCTGTTTTCTATTTTAACATGTTTTTGAATGTTGTTTTCGCTTTATATAAATGATTTTCCATCTGTGTGTACTAATGCTAAAATGATCATGTATGCTGATGACACAGTGGTGTATATTCATGGTAAAACTGTTAAGGATGTTGCCCAAAAGTTAACTGAGGAACTGGTTGAAAAACTATCATTTTACGTTGAATGTTGACAAAACAGTTTCTATGTTTTTCACAAATCGGCGTAAGTTTGTCATGTAAAACTGAATCAAAAATTATGATTGAAGGTCAGGAATATCAAGGGTTGACCAATTTAAATATTTAGGAGTTACTCTTGACCCAAATTTAAATTTTAAAAAACATATTAAAAAGGTAACTAATACGTTGAAACTTAACATTGCACAGTTTGGATATATTAGGAACTCTTTGACCATAGATGCATCTAATTTATATCTAAATGCGTTTATATTCTCGCACTTTCGCTACTGCATGACGAGTTGGTCACAGGCCTGTAAAACAACATTAAAGCCCCTGGAATCATTATACAAAAGTTATCTTAAGGTTCTTGATAAGAAATCTCGGTTATTTCATCATTGTCATTCTCAAACAACGTAGTTTATTAAGTTTTAAATACAATCATATATTTGAAATCTCTGTCTTTTGTTTAAGATAGTAAATGGTACTGCAGCTCCTCCCTTAAAAAAGGTTTAAATCAATCTCGAGCCACTTGGTCGGCTGTTCGGGGCGAGTGTACGATTCCATTGCGTAAAACAGCACTTGGTAGCTCAGCTTTTTCAAGTGTGGCCATCAGACGGTGGAATAATTAGCCAACAGAGTTGACCACATGTGTGAATCAGGTCAAAAAATTGCTTTTTTCACAACAAACATGTCTACATAATGTTTAGTACTGTATTTGATGTGTATGTGAGAGTGTATTTGTAAATGCATACCGAGGAATGTGATAATTTTTTTTATGTTGTTTTAGGATAAATGTATTAACTTGATGTGTTTACATCAGCCTGCCCAGGGACTGCAGGTGTAAATTAGCACATGTGCTATAACCTGGTAAAATGCATCTCTCCTTTTTAAGGTTAATGTATATTTGACACTGTCCCTGTTTAAATAAATAAAGAAAATTAAAATTGAAATGTAATTTAGCCATGTGGTAAAGCTGAATATTTCGTCTTTGCTTTTCAGTGTCACATGATCCTTCATAAATAATTCTAATATGCTGATTCAGTGCGCAGGTAAAAATTGTATTATTATTATCAGTGTTGAAAGTTGTGCTGCTTACTATTTTAGAGGAAATCATACAATTTTCATATTTTTAAATCTTTTGTAACATAAAAGTATTTTACAAAAAAATACTGTAGTGTATGGCAAAGAACACAGAGCACATTCTGTTAAACATCTTTGTGTATTAGAGAAAAAAGTAATTCATTTAGAATGACATGAGGGTATATAAATAATATAACTATTTTTTGAGTTCACTTTGCAACATGATTTACCCGTAAGGGAAATGTTTCTGGATAAACATTGTTTGTCGGTCTTGGAAGAACCTTCCTATCAACAAAGCATAGCCTTAATCCTATCCCTCAACCTCATCACAATGTGCTGATTGGTCGACAGGAATGTTGTTCCAGGATCAGCAAAGAATGTTGATCTTATGTCCTACTTAAATCATGTTATGCATCACCAACCAGATACAGCATAACCATGGGATAATTCAACTTTTGAGTTCAACTTGATTGAGGTGAACTTACAATAAGGGAGGTTTGCCATGAAACCCTGGAATCATGTAGGAGTACATCTGTTTGGTCTTGTAGTGCTTTGTAGTGTGAATGTGAACTTGATTGGGGCTACATGATTGGGTGCACTCTACTCTTTCACTCTTTCATGCTGTTCAAAGAGGCTAATCAAAAGAGAGAGGGTGAAAGGGAGACTCTTGAAGATACTCACTTTTGTTGATGCAACCAGCTTCGTCACTGAAATCTGGGCAGTCGTGGACTTTGTTACATTGTTTAGTGCCATGAATGCAGGAGCCATCGCCACACTGGAACTCATCAGGACGGCAGGTCAGCACAGCTGTAATATAGAAACACATATTAATGTAGGAATATCGTTACTGTGGTCATTCCACCTAGTGTCAGTTACAAAATCTTACTGACAACCAGTTCAATGGAGGATGCAGGTTAATTTGAAGTGAATAATAATTTACTGAAAAAAATTTATCATGGTTTCTAAAGAAAAATTAAGAAGCACAACTGTTTTCAACTGTGACAATAATAAGAAATGTTTCTTGAGCGCTAAATCAGAATATTGACAAACTTTTGAACAATATAATAATATATATACGATTTTGTGCATATCTCATTTGCTATCGTACTGTAATATTATATTAAATATACAACAGTATTTTATTGCAATAAAATCCCACTGCTCTCTAGACATCTGTCATCATATATCTGTCCATCGCAGTTGTATACTGTAGAATAGATATTGTGAGGAGCTGTCCATGCCAGGACCAGCGTCACCCCTGGCAACCGCAAACGATGAAACACCTGATCACAATCACAACAGCCAGATAAAAGAGGCCATGCTGCAGACATAAGAGGAAAAATGCTTTCTCTGTCTCTACTTTCCCACAAATACGGATTGACTTTTTTGGCACTTGTTTATTGCGCCTTATTCATGGTCCCACCACAATATATAAGCAGTGTTGAGAGTAACACATTACAAATACACAAGTTAAGATTACTTTCAAAGTTACAACAAAATACCAGTTACTTTTCAAAGAAGTAAAGTTACTTTGTCTTGTCAAACCAGCAACAGTTAAATATGTTAACTAACATAAATATACTTTATGTATTTAATGTAATTTTATTAACCTACGACTTCGCTTCTGACCTTCAATGGTCCAATTCAACCATACTAATAAGCAAATATGCCTTTAGATAAGCAGCACAATTGTGTTATTATTATCATCTTTTTATTATTACTATGCCCTCTATTGTACAGGTACGAATTTGATTTCACTTTTGGTTTCAAACACAAAGTAGAATAGGATTCATTGCGTTCAGTCACCAAGCGTAACGACCTTACCCGAGGACAGCCCAAGGTGGGGGTTTAGGAAGAGTATATAAACTGAAAAGGGGAAGAGCTTCTTGGCCTTCACATGCTTTAGACGTTGTCTGTGTGTGTGAATGCCTTTCTTGCAAGAAATATAGCTTAAGACTGTTTAAACCTTTCGAGAATCTCACTTGTTCTTTATTAATAAACATTTAGGAAAAGGACTTTACTTTGGCCAAAAATAGAACCTTTTTAGAACATTATTAAAAAACGAACATGCAGTCCAGATGTCAAAACAGTAGCCTAAAAGTAAAGTACTTTTTTTCATAAAAAGTACTCGTTTTTGGTAACACAATTTGCTACTTTTTGAGATATGTTGACCATGAGATATGTTCTCAAATAAAACATGCATACTTAAAACACTCACCGTCACTTTCATAATAATCACTCATCCCACATGCATGTGTGTGAGCTTTAGTTGTAAACCAGCCAATGGTTTTGGCTTTTACCTCCTGTCAGGTCTCAAAGTAATTGCTTATTTGCAAGAGAGTTTCCTTAGAAAAAAAGCTCTGAACATTAAAAACAATCAGTGACTTACTTTGGGGCATAAGTGAACACACTAAGGAAAGGAAAATGTGCTGTTCGGCAAAGAAACGTCTTAATATTTTAGATTCATCTTATAAAATCCCTTTAATCTTTCATACAGTGTACTTGAGAGGAGCCGTGATATTCTTAACACAAAACCAAACAATACAAATCATATACACTGCCATTACACACTGCATAAAAATTCATTTGGCCTACATTTTTGCCCTGTTTTCCTGTAAAAATATTGAACCATTCTTAAAACAAAATAGATTTGAGGGAGAAGCTAAATATTAGATCAATAATACTAATCAGTGATAATACTAAATTAATGCTAATTTATATGAATGCACCTGCAATATCACCTATAGTTTGGCTATTGAATTGTTACTCGGTGGACACAAATTTAAGCTGAATAAATTTAAACCCAATAAGTTGGGGAGTCATGGCTATCTTTTAGTGAGCATTAACCTCACCAAGGCTGCATTTATTTGATCAAAAATACAGTAAAAATGTAATATGTGAAATATTAATACATTTTTTTTATTAATTTTTTGAATTGTCAGCATCATTCCTCCAGTATTCTGTGTTGCATGATCCTTCAGATATCACTCTAATATGCTGATTTGGTGTCAAAGAATTAAAAAAAAATTATTATTATTAATGTTAAACAGCTGTTCTGCTTAATTTTTTTTTGGAAATTGTGATTTTTATTTCTTTGATGTATAGTTAATAGTTCAAATTAAAATTCAAACTTTGCATTTCCTATAAACATTTTATTTTTTATATTTATTAATTTCATAAATATTGTTAACGTTTTTTTAATCTATTTAATGTGCCTTTGCTAAATAAAATTAACAATTTTTTTTTTCATTCTGTACTAAACATATTTTAGGGAGGGCACACAATTCTCTACAGGAATCCTACAGTGAGACAACACTCATGAAGCACTTACTCAAGAGCACTCTGCCAAACCTCAAAACACACTAGTTACCTAGCAACCAACGACTTGGGCACATTACCATGCTGCTACCACAGTAGTTTACATGGCATAAACCCATGGACAAAGAACATCATTATCTCAAACACACACACACACACGCTAGAACAAATTGTACACATCTGTGGGCACATACTCTGCATTAGCATGCACATGAAAATACATTTTCAGTTGCTGGTGTTCAGGATTACATGTGCTCAAACAAACACATGATTGTTTCCTGGTGCCACATTGGAGAAAGAAATCTTTGAAATATACTAAACCGTTACTAAACATTCACACTGACTGGCTGACTCTGATTTGATTGTATAAAAAAATTTGATAAATAAATTAAAAACATGATAGAGGTTAACATATCATTAACATAATATGCTAATTAATTACTCAGCTTATTTGCATGCATCAATTTTCCAACATTTTCCAAAGACATTTAATTATTGTGGCAATGCATTGATTAGGTATTACAACAAGATATTTTGTAACTCAATTTGTGCCAATTTTTAAAAACTATTTTACTTGTACAAAATCAAGATGTTAAAATTACAGTTCTAATTATATATTTTTTAGCAGATATAATCATTTGAACTTAAAAAAAAAACTAAGTTGCCTTGTAAGGCTATGAACCAACAAACCAAATTAGTTTATGTTGGTATGCGTGCAATGCTTGTTTGTTAGATTAGAATGAAGACAATAGAGGTTTGAACGAAATGAACAACAGTACACCATGTGCTTTACTACTTTACTAGGACATGAAAATGGCTAGGACAGCAGGCATGCAGCATTAAGCTTCTCTTTACAGTAATGTGCATGACCAATGAGGAGGCATGTAATTCATCCAAGTGGAAAAACTGATTATTAATTAAATTAATTAACTCATTCCCCACACAGCAACCCTCTCCAATGTAAATACCTTAGGAAACATGTGCTGGAGAATGATAACAGTGATCAGTACATTAAAGACATTTAGTGTTATTGTGTACTTACGACAGTTTGCCTCATCAGACTTGTCCTTGCAGTCTACATCCCCGTCGCATTTCCAATTAAG
This sequence comes from Rhodeus uyekii, assembly GCA_037043235.1. Lineage (NCBI taxonomy): Eukaryota > Metazoa > Chordata > Actinopteri > Cypriniformes > Acheilognathidae > Rhodeus > Rhodeus uyekii. Next base: position 492,842 of record JAWRVZ010000004.1, on the reverse strand, counting down.
GTGAATGCACTCTCCGCTCCTGCACCGAAACTCCCCCCCAGTGCAATGGGGCTTTTGAGGCTCTGTCCTACGACTGCACCGCTCCAGGGATTCATCGGACTTGTCCCTGCAGTCGGGGTCTCCATCACAGCTCCACGGCGCTGGGATACACTCAGAGTCATTACAGCGGAACTCGTGCGGCCCACAGGTACTGGCGGTGGCTGCCGTGCACTTCTCCTCATCGCTGCCATCGCCGCAGTCATCGTCTCCGTCACAGACGAACGTGGGAGCCACGCACAGACGGTTACGGCACTGGAACTCTTTAGCAGGGCAAGCCTTGCCATCTGGAAAGAAGTAAAGTGTACTATATTACCACAAAGTCTTAAACAGGCTATTTTAGTCTCTTAAGAGGCTAAACATTAAAAATGGCATTGGCTAAACATTAAAAATGTTGAGATTAAGTCATGAGACAGTGTGAACATTGACTTGTGAATCACACAGACTATCTTGTAGTGTGTACCCAGCATTAACCTCACCAAGGCTGCATTTATTTGATCAAAAATAGAGTAAAAACAGTAATAGTGTGAAATATTATTCCAATTCAAATTGAACTGTTTCCTATTTTAAAATATTTATTATCATTTATCATTTATTCCTGTAATGGCAAAGCAGAAGTTTCAGCATAATTCCCCCAGTATTCAGTGTCACATGAACCTTCAGAAATCATTCTAATATTCTGATTTGGTGCTAAAGAAAGAAGTTTTATTATTATTAATAATGTTAACCAGCTGTCTTGCTTAATATTTTGGTGGAAACGTTGTTTCTGTTATGAATAGAATGCTCAAAAGAATAGCATTTATTCTAAATAGTAATATAAACTCTTTCGTAATATTGATCAATTTCATAAATATTGTTATTGTTTTTTTAATCAATTTAATGAGCCTTTACTAAATAAAAGAATACATTTTTATTTATTTTTCTTTCTTACCGTAATATTTTGAATGGCAGTGTATTATGATTACTGATTAAAACTGCTTTCAAACACTGATAATGATAAGAAATGATCTTATCATTTCTGAAAGGTCATGTGACACTGAACTAATGATTCAAAAAATTAAGCTTTACCATCATATCTGTAGAAATATCCGCAGCTAATGGTCTTTCAAAAAAGCCTCTTGTAATTTTATAGCCTTATAATGTCAACTGAGCTCTGAGGTATTCTGTGATGATGTGATATCCATGACCTCACTGATTCAACTGTGCCTCAGATGACCTGAGGTTCACACTTCAGCCCCACATTGGCGACAGACACTAAATGGGCTAAACTGTGCTGTAGTAAACGCCTGTCCATTCTTTAATGGGGTCACCCACCCCACTGGAATAACCGTCCCGAAGAGCTGTAAGGCGACTGGGAATTACATTCACCGGGGCTAGTTTTGTAAAAGGATTTGAAATGGCTTACGGGCATGTGATCGGGTGCAAGCGTTTTTGAGCGGATGGGAGAGCAATCGATTCCTGACTGTTTGTGACTTTGCGTCAATAAACCTGTAAATATGCAAACTATCTGCAAAGAGCAGCTTGGGCTCATAAAACACTTTCGGAGTCAAAGTGGTGACATTATCAAAATTGTATTGCCGGACTCGAAATCAATGTTATTTGTGCTGCTCACGGAAAGGTCATTCTTGTTGTTCATTGCACTTCAGCTGATTTGTATTTCATATTTCACCACCTACGCTGGTTGCTTTTGAAGCCAATTACAATAATGCTTAATGGGATATGATACTAATTGTGTTTTTGCAAAGTTGATTAGCCAACAAGCATCTAATTGGCAAAAAAAACAAAAAACTAATCAACAATGTCCATTAGGAAAGCAACCTCTGCATCTGCTGTCAGCCACTCAAAGGTCTCTTCAACGACTATTGAACAGCTGAGGAGAAATAGTGGATTAACATCTTCAGGAATGACAATCTTAAGACAAATTTGACAGTGAAATGTGTAGATATTACTCATTCTACAACGCTCTACCATCAAGGTCAAGGAAAACAACAAATGTAGCATGTTGTTAAAAGAAAAGAGAGTGATTGAGTCTTACTTATGTGTACAGAGCATGGGATGGAAGGTTGTGTTTGCTCTAAGCACTGGGAGATTGAATTGGCTGACCCTGCTCTTCTCTTGAGGGAAGAAGGGCAGCAGTGAAAATGAAAAGGGGATCGCCTGTGATGTAGACACCAGCCTAAAACAACATCTTCTTGAAGAGCAGCAGAACAAACATGGACAGCTTTTTCATACACCAGTGATCCCAAACAATACTATAATATGCTAGTTGGAATGAAAATCGAATGCTGATTTAGCTGAAGATTGCGGAAGATGCTAACTTCACATAATAATTAAACCTACACTAAATATTCATTAGCAGTGAGTGACGCTTTTCAGCCGTCACCAAAGAAGTGTTAGGAAAGAGGAGGCGGGAACCGGCAAACATTTAAGACTTTTAATGCGACACAAAAAACGAAACAAAATAAAAGTGCTTGCGGGAGCCCCTCGACGACTGCCGCCCTCACGAACATGAACAAGTACACAACATAACTCCAGGTCTGGTCCTCTCTCGTTCTTCATTGTCTTCGCTCCTCCGTGAGATACGATACCAGTGGCTCACAGATGACGCTCATCACCAATCAGGCCACCGGCTCTCGCGGCACTCTCATGTCCCTCGACCCCACACAGCTCGCCACAGTCCTGGCTAAGTATTACATTGATGGTGATTTGTAGGATAAGAATAGGGTTGTTTATTTGAGCATGAAAAGAGCAACCAACCACAATACCCTAGCAACCATCTTGCAATGCCCTAACAACCAACAAGAACATGCTAAAACTGTATCTAATGTGCTTAAAAAAACAACAACACCTTAGCATAGTGGGTAACTACTTAGCATGCTACCCTCTTTTGCTATTTCATGGGCAATGACCTTTCTTTTTTTGTCAGAAAACAAACATTTATTTAATAATTTTGTAAGCATATTATTACAGTAAGAAAGATACAAGATACATTTTCCTTTTACTAACTAATGTCTTTGGTCCAAACAAATGCTTGAAATTTCCATACAGAAATAAACAGACTAACAAATTGATCTATTTCTGTAAGAACAATTTTAGATGAAATGGATTTCCACCTTTCCCAATGTTAAAAGAGTATATTGTAAGTAGTAAACACCCACAGCTGTAAGCCAAGCTGACTTTGTCATTCAAAGGCTGCTGATATGTTTGATGTGTGGATTTTGATGCTATCTCCTTTAGAGGTCATGCACAATGGTGAATGGATTTTAAAAGAGAGAAAACGAAAAGCTCAAATCAGGTCAATTCAATTCCACTGACCAATGTCAAATATGCATTCCCCGGGCCAACATCAGACAGGTAGTAGATAAGGATTTAGATTAGCCAGATCTCTGTGATCTTGAACCACACATACACATGGGCGTGCGCAAACAACAGAGAGCTGAAATAAATATAGCAGAAATACATACAGGTTTTCTGTCCCTGTGTTAATTGAGAGACTTGGAATATTTGACCGGAACTAACTATGATTATAAAATACGTATCTACCCGAGCAACCAGGGTGATTGATTCTGTTGTAGCTTTGGCAATTTATCCAAGTTCCTGAATATTAACGTATTATTTATTGAACTGTTCATAGTTGCAATCTATATCTATAACTCCAAATCTCACAAAAAATGAATGACTTCACTTCCCATCTTACCGCCTCTACAATTTAAAATAGAGTATGATAAATCATTTTCAGCTTAAAGTAATGGCGTAAGAAGACTAGAGTGCTTTTAACAAAACAGTTACACCAGAGATATTTCGATTTAAATGTCCACCCCATATCTATGACAACAAGCCACCAGGGACATCTTTAGTGTTGAGGCTCAAGCTACGCTCAGCAAATGGCTCGAGGCACTAAGTCAGCACAGAGTTAATGGTGCGTTCATCACTGTTCTCCATCAGCCCGTAATATTATAGTATCCCGTTTCAGAGAGAGAAACACCCTCCACTGGGAGCAAGACTATAACCATGATGCACTGAGCGGAAGGGACAAGATGCCACTAACATACTGAAGCAGCTAAAGACTGTGATGCTTTGGACTAGATCCCCTTCATGAAACGCTTCCCAGTGCTGACAACAGCCCCTGAGGGCACAGTCTAAAGAAAAGAGGATATACTTACAAAAATAAGAAATTGAGGAAAACTGAATTAGTTCAGGCCAGTCATTCTGTGAGCTAAGAGAGTGGATCATTAGTCAGCCATGAGTTTCTTTGGCAACACTGGTGTGAGTACGGTATACAGAACAGATATAGATATATAGAATAGAACTCTGACAGTGAGCTACAGTTTCATTGAAATTCTCAGTTAAAATCAAGGTTAAAATCTGTTCCCATTATTTTTCCTTTTCCTATAACATATCAGCTTGGAGAGGTGTTACATTTTTTTAAAAGTGAAAAGTGAAAATGTCTAATAGGACCTTAAAAGTAGTAGTGGAAATTAAAAGATATCTCATTACCACACTCAGAACCTCAAGGACACCTTTACTAATCAACAGGTTCATTATAGTTTGGGTTCAGAGTCGATGTAGGAGTAGGGTTTAAGGATAGGAACAAGAAAGGTCCCAATAAGGCAGCATGCATTTATGATTTTAATAAATATACACTGAATATGTAATTGCATACTGTACAAAAATACACTGAGGTACAAATGATATTTGCACTAAGTATATATATATATATATATATATATATATATATATATATATATATATATACATACATACATATACACACACTATTATAACACTATTTACAATTAGTGCAAATAACTTAAATCAAACAATGGATCACAATTATTGAAATATTAAATTTCAAAATCTTTATTTATATACATATAATTCAAAACACTATAATTCTACGCTGTAATAAAAAATTATGTGAAAACAGTAAATGGAAACCAAAATCAACAACACACCGAGGGTTGGTCGCAGACCTGAAGTTACAGGCTGATCTAATTTGCATGAATTTCATCAAAGAACTCATAATGCAAGTCAGTAGTGTGTATGGCCCCCATATGCCTTCACGACAACATCTGGGCATCTCCTGATGAGATGGCGGATGGTGTTCTGGGGGATCTTCTCCCCGACGTGGATCAGGGCATCAGTGAGCTCTTTGACAGTCTGTGGTGCTACTTGACAGCTTCAGATGCTCTAATACGTGTTTCAGAGATTCTCATTTGGATTCAAGTCCGGGGAAAGTGAGGGCAAGTCAATCTACGAAGGCCAGGCATTATCATGCACCAGGAGGAACCCAGGGCCCACTGCACTTACATAATTTCTGACAATGGCTCTGAGGATTTCATCCCAGTACTCAACAGCAGTAAGCGGAAATAACCATTGGCTAGCACATGGAGGTCTGTGTGACCCTCCAAGGATATTCCTCCCCAAACCATTACTGACCCAAGACCAAACTGTGGTACTGCAAGATGATGGTTGCTCCAAAAGCCATAACAAAACATCACCTTTAATTGTCATATTTAATTTAGACTGTCTTAGAAAAACAATCTGGTGGTGAGGAGGAAGACTACAATCAGTACTACAATCAGAGTTTTACCCTTTGGAAATGTACAATACAGGGATGCCATTTTGAATTTTTAAATTACGATTATGGTTGTAAATACTATAATGCAGTGGCTAATTTTCAAACTATGTGGATTTAACACTTTAAAATGTACTTTGTTCAAACATAAATGTTATAACAAACATGATCTAAAAGCCAAAAAGCTAAAATTGTATTACTATAGGAATTTTAACTGACTCTAAGAGTTAATGTTTTAGCATCTAAATTAATATTTTTATCCAACTCAAATGAAATCCATGAAAATGGCTTAATCAAACCTGACTTGGAGGTCAACAATGAAGGTCATTTTATGTTATATAATCTAATATGACTATGAGAAGAGAAATGGCTCCTCAAGGTAACAAGTGCAAGATCCTTTTTACGGTGCAGAAATGCCTGAGAGAGCAGCTGAAATGGTCTAATCCGCTATTATACAGTTTGGAATAGTATTGACCTCTCTGTGCTACAAATTCATTTAGAGCAGAGCACTCTGGACAAACCTCTCTGTACCAAGCCTTCAGCTGTTTACAGTAAAAGGAAAGACATTTTCACACCTGCTGAAGCAGAGCTATATGTTGACCAGGGGTATGGGGCAGTACCTCTGGGTGGATTTCCAAATGGCAGTGCAGATGAAAGAAAAATATCAGGCTATTGTCAGGGGATAGAAGGGGTTCAGCATAATGTCTGGAATTACACGGGTGCAAACACCTCAGCCTATGCAACTGTGTGCTGAGAACAGCCAATATCCCCACCCACATAAAGCCTTAAAGGGCAAAAGCTTCCTTGTGCACACAAAATATTCCACGGAATAAAACCCATCGGATTGTGATTATGATTAACGCCTAGATTTGAAATTAACCAACTGTTCATTCTCGCACTATCAAAAAGCAAATCATTTATTCATTTCACTGTGAATCATAGCCAATTCCTGTATGCTTCCATCAGAAGACCAACATATACAGTATCAGATCAAATTTCAGAATTTTGAACTCCAAAAACATCATACAAACAGATAGAAAGAGGGCACGGCTTATCCTTTCTGCCAGTGCTGTAATTATAATTTTTACATGAATGCATGAAAACAGATTTATTATTTGCTGTAATCACATTAGCTGTTGGTAATAATCCTGAAGATACTGATATAATCAGATTAATATATGCGACGCATCTAGCCCCTCTGAATCTCCCTTGAGGAAATGCTTCAGCAGATACAGAAATACTTCATTATTACACTCAAGCCCTTCTCAGTGGTACAGCAGCAGCTGAACAGGGTGCTATAGGTTGTGATGAGAATTTTCACAGCACCTTAAGAAGTGCTAAAGCCTAGTCTAGATGAAAAGAGAAAAAGGGGGAAGAGAAAGACAGAAGCTCTGTTCAAAATCCTAGTGAGCTGCCTATATAGACATCCTTAATACACAAGGCAACACAAAAATGCACTGCAACAAGACAAACATCATCCAAGAAGCCAGACTTTAAGAATGTTACATTATATAATCAAAAGTACAAAGTTCAAAAGCAAAAAAAAAGAACACATTTGAGCAAGAATGCATTAAATTGATCAAAAGTTTTACAGTAAAGTTTTTGCATTGTAACAAAAAGTTTCTATTTCAAATAAATTATGTTCTTAGAACTATAGGAATATCACAAAAATGATGCTCTACATTGATAATAAGAAATGTTTCTTGAGCAGAAAATCAGCATATTAGAATGATTTCTGAAAGACACTGAAAACTGGAGTGACTGCTAATATTGTAGAATTGCTATCAGAAGAATAAATTATATTTAAAAAAATATTAAAATGGGAAACACACTTTTGACTTTTTGTAATAATATTTTCACAATTACTTTTCACAAGTATTTTGATCCAATAAATGCATCATTGGTGAGCATAAGAGACTTATTTCAAAACCTTTTTTTTTTTAACTGGAAAACAAAAGAAAAAAACCTACTGACCTTACTGAAACTTACATTTGAATAGTAGTCTTCTAACACACGCACCTACACAGACACATTTATTTAGGCTATACATGCAAGACCCCGAAAGAGTCCCGTGTTAGCATCCTTTTAGGATGCTGCCTACGTAGGTTTGAAGAGCAAGGCAGCTCACTAGGTTTTGGACGAGAGAGAATCAATTTATTACACCCACACTGTTTTATATATTAAAGAGGACACAGAGAAGACTGTTTGCTTGTATCCTTACCAAGAACAGCAAAGATGATAACGTTCACAAACTCAAAAAAACTGTGTATATATACTCCCACACATAACCTCTTTTTCCACAAACTAAGAGGCTGGTTCATGTGTTTATCTTTTCTATCTTTTCTGGTTTTTAATACATTCCTTCGTTCCATCTCCATATTTTTATCTATATCTGTGCATTTCATATCCACCCACATTGAGATCTACTGGATGTCACTAGCTCCCCTTGGTTCTCTTATCTGTTCTCATAGTCATCTTAGGGCAATGATCGACATGCTTGACTGCAATTTCCATTCGATCTTAATTCATTGAATAGGCTCTGGTGTGTGGCCAAGGCTTAGCTACACGAGAACGAGTTCACAATAGAGTACCTGTCATAGTAAACATGCTTACGTTTCGATGCAAACATGACCTTCTTCTGACCCTGGATGTAAAATGTCATTTGTTTCTGTGATGGAAAATTTGAGGTTCCAGCCCTCATTAATAGTCTTCAGTGTCACATGAACCTTCAGATATCATTTTAATATGTTGATATGGAGCTCAAGAAACATTTATTATCATTTTAAACATATAAAACCTGTAAATATTTTTCTATTTCTATTTATGCATTTGGCAGACGCTTTTATGAAAAAGACTTTAGTCTTACTAATGATCAATTTAATTTGTTGTTGCTGACTACATGTATTAATTTATTTTCTATTTTAAACAAATATTGAACTGCAGAGTATCTCATCATACTTTGAGTTGCTAGAAATGGATGGAAGTACTAGTTTTTCTTAATTGAGTTTACTTTTTTAACTAAATTACTTACATTTCCTAAATGGAATGTACATTTTTCTTTGATGTACATTCCATCAAACGTCATACATGATTTTCTCTAAATAAACATATTTTCTCCAAATACTAGACTGAGCCAAAGTTTTCTAACTAACCATAGAGCTATAAACTCAAATAGACAGAGTACTTGTCAAACTGAATAAATTGTATATTTAATGGGTTATTGAAACACAGCACAAGTAATCACAGTCAAATTTATCAAATTTTCAACACAACTACAGTGGAACCCACTTATCTCGACCTCGGTTCTCGCCAACCCTGTTATGTCAACGTTTTTGAAGCGGAACCGCCAAACTCTCTATTTTTCTTAGCCTTTTCTTATCGGTTCTGATGATTCTTTTATGTCGACGAATCCTGATATCTCGAGCACAAAAGAGGGACAAAGTCGCCACTTAACATCGGTTATCTCGATCCCCGTGACTAATGATAGTACCTGTTCACTGCGCATGCGCTGAGTTTGCGTTGCACGTGCATCACAGTCTGCACGGTCGTTCACTCCAATGACGCTTCACTCACTCTTGCGGCACAGTGCCGTGCAGCCGCAGAAAAAAATCAAGCTTTACAGATGCTATATTGGAAGAGGAGGCGCCTTCACTGTCCAGGAATTCCCAGATTACATTGACATCGACAAAGACGTCTTTACTGATAGAAGCATTTGTTTTCAAGCAGACCGTTAAAGGCAAACCGCGTGTGCAATACTTTCAGAACTGTTTCAGAGTGAAATGACTGTGTTTTGAGCGAATGTGTTTGTGTGTTGTGACTGTTTACGCTGTGAGTGAAATTGTGTTTGTTGGAAAATATAATTAAAGGTTTGTATGGAGAATCGAAGGTGTTTTTTATTGTATACTGGTAAATCTCTGCTGTTATTTGGGGCACATATGCCTTTTGTTGTTAGCAAACATAGTGTATGTACATTTTTATAGCATGCCGATCGCTTCATCAAATAAATCGCTATATTGGCTTTTGGTTTTCTCAATCCTCGGTTATCTCGATCCTCAGTTATCTCAACGTTTTTTTGCAACCCCCGAGGCCGTCGAGATAACCGGGTTCCACTGTATTATGATTTCACGATGCATAAAAGAGGTCATGTGTAAATATTCAGAGCAAACAAATAAGAGGAAGACAACAAAGAAGAGGTATGGACCAGGTAAAGGTGAAGGAGAGGAAATACAAATCCATTTCTACACCTAATTCTAGATTTGTTCTTTTTCTGTAGATGGGAAGTGTTCGAGCGCAAGCTTTGACAAAGTAATTCTTCTCCAAGCAATAAAGGGCCTGCAGAGATATTGAGTCAAGTGAGTTTCAGATGTGGATTCAACGTTTACATCCGTTCTTTTGTTAAATCCAAAGCTCAAGAAAACACTGTGTGAATGAAATTATCTGGCTAGATAGAAATGAAAGGTGAAAACACAAAAAAGAGAGAAAAAAAGGTTCTTCATTGAAAAAGATGCATTTTAAATAGATTAGCTTCCAAAGTTCATTAAGATGTTCATATGCGACAAAGTAAATGACTGCTTCATTATAAAAGCAAAAATAAAAGGAAAAAAAACAAAGCAAAAGTTTGGACGGCTTTGTTAATTGCTTGGAGACCACTGACCTTAGTTTGGAAAAATGTGTAGAACCGATTTAGAAGAAAAAGAAAAGTTACATTTCCAATGCAGAAGTCAATATACTCTAGAGTTTCACAAATGTCATATTGTAATCTCTTTTTTATTGCTTTAGCATGTTTTAGTATCTCTCCTAATTAGTTTCTGATGGGTCTGCAGGAATCAAGTGGGTGTCTGCAATACATTAATCTCTATGGATCTACAATGAGAGGCAGAGGTGGGGAAAGCAGAATGATAAAGAGAGTCATGAGTTCTCAAGGGTAATATCACCCACAGTATGACACAAATATAACTGTGATAATTACAATCAAATTATATTACATCATAAAACATAAACACTCGAGCATTTAATAGACATTAAACGAGCTGAGAGCCACCAGTAAAAATTCTTTATTCTTACAAAATAAAAATAAAAAGATAACCCTTTATTTGCAGTGACTGGAAGTCATTCATTTTTAATTGCCATGTGCACACTGCAGATAAATATGGTTGTCACTTTTCTGTTTGAGAGCTTAATCTTGTTCGGTCCACAGAGTTCATCTATTCACAAGAGTGACATTCACACCCTGTGACCCTTCACTTGGTGTACTACAGGACCGAACTGAACATTTAGTGGCACTTTTGGAAACTGACAGCTCATTTGAGATATCTGCCTCTCTCGTCCAGGTGCAGCGCTAACAAATCAAACGGATGGATGTGACTTGAATTAATTGGCGCATGTTTTGACACCAGATTGTCCCTCTCGAATATAGTCTCACCAGCCCTGTGCTTTAGTGATAACCTAAAACATAGCAGTTCAGTGAGAGCATTAAGGGCCGCTCATACCAAGATAACTATATAACAATAACTATAAAGTTTTAATAATCATTGTAATGAAGAACAGTTAGAAAACATTTTAAAGAAAAATTGATAGCCAACTAATGCATGTTAATATAATTATTTTTGGTTTCTTTGTACTGTATGAACAAGATATTAAAGTACACCCACACATAAAATACAGGAAGATACTTACTAGGGATGAGCGAGTACAGCATTATCTGCATCTGTAAACCATATGAATGATCTATATCTATACTCGGACTTGGCGGGGCCTAACCCGGAAGTAGGCGGGATTTAACCCAGAAGTGGTCAGGTTGTCTTGAAATGGGTGGGGCTTTAACCGGTATGTTCATGCAATTGATATGGGTTGATCAGAAATTGTTATATTTATTGCTGATTAGAAAACTATTTACATGACAGCCTCAGCATTGAGCTTCAGATCAATGGTTTTGATCACGATAACAAACGAACTATATACAGAACAAGTATTGCAACAATGAATACAACACATGCGGTTGCAATTATGAAGAAATATGTAATGAACAAGAGTTTTCATTAAACATAACTTTCTTTTTTTAACTTTTCATTTTTTTATGATCAGTGTGATTTTTTTCTTTTCTTTTTTCTTTTCACACCAGGTATGTGTGTGGCTAATTAATTTGTAATAGAGTTTTTATACCACTACTTTATTTTTTGCGTTAAGTCAAAAAAACTGGTTAGAGCCAGTAGATGGTTAAAAAAAGGAAAAAAAAACAATTTCCGACAGACTCTTTACCAGAACTCTACTGGTTAATAAGTAGTACTACAAACAAACCGAAATAATAAACAAACCTGAAACTGAAGAAACCCTTAACGTTAACAGAAAAGACCCACGAGCCTGAATGACTGAGGGAGAGACAGAGAGAGAAAGAGACCTGTTCTCTTCTCGGTGTTCTGTGTATGAGTGAGAGCGGGATGCAGCAAATCTGCATGTGTAGGGGAGGGGCGCTGTGACTAGCCTATCACAGAACGCAGACGCAGTCAGCTACCCAAACAGAGGATTTTTATTCAGTCGAACACAGATATTGACTTGTATTAGTCATATAGTACTTGTACACGGCAAAAGTGCTTTATCCGTACCGGATACTCTTTCAGCCTAATACTCTCTAATACTTACCCTGCTGTTGTTCCAAAACTCTATGACTTTCTTTAGTAGAACATACAAGATAGGTTTAGAAGTGTCTAAGTGTTTTATTAGGGGGAGACATGCAATGGAAGTCAATGGTCATTAAAACTGTTTGGTTAAAATCTTCAAAATACCATATTTTGTGTTCCACAGAAGACAGACATACAGGTTTGGGACAAAATGAAGATGAGCAAATGAAGAATTTAAGATGAACTAGTTTGTGACATTAAATTGTTGAAAGATACACATTATTAGAAGTCTGGATAATAAAAAAAATAAAAAAAACGATAAAGTACACGTTTGTGTTTATATGGCGCTGTACCTGATGAACACGTTTGAGGCTATGAGGGATTTTCTCCCCTCGCATCATGGAACTCCAACCACATAAACGTCACACGTCTGCCCCATCAGGAGTTCCTTTATCTGCCTAAATGCAGTTTTGGGAATTAAAACCTTTTAAACTTTCTTCATAGGGCTTCCACAAGAGCAAAGGGTCCTTTGACTGTGCATTTTTAATGTAGGTTACTGATAATAATTTATACTTAAAAGCTGCCTTCGCAGTGTATTTGGAGATTAAGGTAATAGAGGGGAAAGAGAGAGAGTAAAGAGCAAAAGGACAGCTGAGTTTGAGGGAAAATACCAACTTTCTTCTACAGAAATGGGAATGTCATGTTAGGAGGTATTTTATTAATGTCTGTGACTCCAAGATATGTTTTATGTAAATCTTCCAACCTTTTGCACACTGCAAATGGCTTTGTGGGTTCAGCAGGCTTTACATATATGTGTGGAGTCTGGTAAAGCCACCAAAAGGGCACTGCTGGCCCTTTCAGAAAATTAAAGCACTAAAACAGTATTATGTTTTAGCATTATGCGTTATAGTATAATTCTCTGTAAAATGCTATTACATTTTATCAAGCTCACAGGATACTAAGAATTTTGAATCTACAAAACACCACCAATGCTAGTCCTCCAAATGTTTTTCCAACTAACCTATGGCATGCTTCTCTAACCCTTATCTTGATTTCTGACCTCCCAGCATGCAACCGCAGCTTGAATGAATATATATAAAATAAAATATATAATATAAAAGTATTTTGCTGCTCTCTGAATTCATTTTTGCTGTTGTGTTGTATTCATTGTGGGGTGATGTTAAGAACACATCTTATTGCATAATAAAAATGGTTGATTTCCTCCATTACACATTGTTATACTGATAATACATACTCAGAATAATGATCAAGCATAAAGCCTTGATATTGTCTGAACTTTTATGAAGAATTCCTTTAAAAACAAATAAAATAATGTATTTTAAAAGGAGAATAGGAATTATTGTAATTATTGTTTTTAAAAGGGGTTGAAAAAAGGACAAAAATATTTAATTTACAATAAGTCAAATTAAAATGTATTTAATTAAACTTTTGTATTTATCTACACAACAGTTCAAAGTTTTTTGGGATTTTTTGAAAGCAATTAACTTATTTAGCAAAGATCTATTAATTTAAGTGACATATATATTTAAAAATGCATACACACATACATACATTTGTGTGTGTGTGTGTGTGTCATGAATTCACACACAAAAGATAAGCAGAACAACCATTTTCAGCTGTGAAAATAAGAAATGGTAGTATGGTAGTATGCATTTACAATAAGACTGCTGATGGAAAATTTCCAAGGTTTAGGCTAAACATGTTTTATAACAAATGAGCAAAACTCAAAGAGTGCTACAATTACTGCTTGTCTGTCACACCTGACTGATGAGCTTCTGGTTCATGTGAAGGTGACTGATTTGAAATGTGGCTTTTGTAGGAACATGATTCTTTAGAAGTTATGGGCTGTACAGAATTAAGAGTAATATGTATTCATAGACCGTGTCTTAATACCTTCAATTATAAATCAAAAGGAGCAGTCCTGCAGGTTATTCTATAATAAAAAAAAATAGAAGTCTCAGGACCAGACATCATGCAGGAAATCAATTATAATCAGCAGCACGGTGAAATATTACAGTGATGTTAATGCTCTTATTTTCAGTTTCGTGCGACACGTAAATCACAGCTATAAATCCACAGAGATAAACAAATGCTGTCACAGCGATAATCATAGTGCTAATAGTTAGAAAATGGAAAACCATAAAGGATTGCGCTAGAGTTGAAAGACGTGTCCTGTATTTCATTATTACATGATTAAGTATAAGAGCCATAGTGACACACAGACGAAACTTTCCTCGGCTGTGTTTGCAGATACGAAAAGCACACGTGCATAGGTTGTAAAAAAGGCAGAACTAATTACATATGAACAAGGCGATTAAATTGTGAAATATGTATTTTGTTACATCCTCTTTATGCTCAACCAGCGTGATTTCATCAGTATATTTAGGTTTTAAATTGACAGCTTCTTATGTCCAACTAATTTAAAGATGCACAATCTTCTCTTTAGAATTATAGAACATTCAGTAGCAATTAATATATTGATTTAATTGTGTATATATGTACTGTATATATATGGACTGTTGAATGAGTCCAACTAAAAGATTAATTTCAAATCAAAACTGATCACACTTTTCTGTGTGGCTTTGATGGCAGTTAAATTTAGACAATATTACAGTAATACGTCTGTTTACGAGTGACTTTGTATACGAGCAAATCAGTGTACGAGCATGGAGTCAAATCGGTGTACGAGCATTGTATCGGAGTGTGAGACAATTTTTCCCTCGCCCATGCGCATTTCTTTGTGGAAAAGACCTAATGCTAAACATCTTCGCGGGTATTTTTACTGGATATATCCTAATGGTAGCCTCTCATAAAGCCCATCACCTCTTAACACGTTCATTCTCTAAGCGTCGCTCGGTTTGGTTGTATCATTCACCACAGTGCATACTTTTATAAGTGATTTACAGCGGTTTTACCTCGTGTTGTTAACATTAATTGTGATCACTATTGTTCATGTAGTGAAATATATACGTACAGTACAGCATATAGACAATGGACCTCAAGATGAGTAAGAAAGAAGGTACGAAATTCTCCCTGTAAGCAGTAAAACCCTCCTCTCGTCTCCATCACGCCAGCAGCGACGCTACTCAAAGATAAAGTGTGCGTTATAATAAATTGTCAAGTATTTTTAGAGTTTAATTCAATTATTAATTAGTATTTATATGAAATCTTAATGGTTATAATTTTAACTGTAATATATAGGGTAAATCAAAAACAAAATTTAAAATGGGTATTTATGGTCATGTGGAACGAATCAAGTGATTTTTATTGCATTCTTATAGGGAAAATTGTTTTGGTGTATGAGAATTTTGAGTTACGAGCTCTTGGAACAAATTAACTTGTAAACCAAGGTATTACTGTTCATTAATAACAACAACTTGTGATTTAGTCCGCAGTACAAGAAACATTTAGCCATACTAAACAAACCAGCAAATTCTCAACTGCTCTACAGAGGATTTATCACCGTGGAAACAGAGTTAAAAGCTGATCTTCCATCTATGACCCTTTCAGATGTATATCCGTCATAGATGCTGAAGGGCTTTAAAAGTTCAAATGTATAATACATTATCTCTCCATAAATTGGAGAATCAATGCTTGTATAGGTTGCATGTCAAAGATTAAAGCAAAATCAATATTTGTTTAGAATCTAATATTACATTGAAATACCTGAATTTGGCAGCCAGATTATTGTGTGGAGAGAGAGAGAGAGAGTGAGAGAGAGAAAGTCTATGTGTAAGCAGAATTGATATTTTGCCATTTTATTTATAGTCGTAACACATTCAGCGCTCCCTCTCACCCACTGTGATACATCAATGCAAGAACAAACTGTTGGGGGTCTGAAACTAAAATCGGGCACGGTTTTTTAATATCCAGTGCATTCTATAATATACATCCTGCACATTAGGAGGACATAATGAAAAGAGCGTCACCTACGATAACATCAAACATCTGTGTGTTTCTGTACTTCACTCACACATCACTGCCTACACTCCACTCCATTAACTTCACACACATACCGCACTGAAGTCTAACTATGCATTATCCAGACAGGAGCTATTTTTAGCAATTTTCTCTTTCTTTCTTCCTTTCCCTCTCTCTCTCCCTGGACTTACCTGCAGCACACTGCTCCTCATCTGCTCCATTTTCACAGTCCCTTTCACCATCGCAGCGCCATGACAACGACACACACTTGCTTGTCGAGCCCCCACAGTCAAATTTCTCTGGTGGACACGTATGCCGACCTAAGAGAGGAAGCAACACACAGAAACATTGAAGGATGAAATGTGAACTAATGTTACAAAGCAATTTAGCTTCTGAATGTTGATCGGTTAATAGTAGGGCTGTAACGGATAGTATTTGATCCTTGATCCGTACGGACCAGGCCCTACGGTTCGGCACACGTGATTCGCAGACTAATTGCAAAATGCAACTATAATAGAGTGAAAGTTTATCATTTGTACAAGTTTTGTCTTGTCAATTTACACCTTAAGCAATTCTAAACCAAGAATAAGAGAACTCCATTACATTGAGCATTGTTATCTATATGCACAGATGTATGCATAAATATGCATAGCTGAGAAAGAAATCATTAAGCCTAAGAAGCCTAAGAAGAAGAAGAATCATTACATTTATATAGCGCTTTTCCAGAGCTCAAAGCGCTTTACATAGTACGAGGGAATCTCCTCAACCACCATCAATGTGCCAGGATGCCAGGGTTAAACCCCTACTCTTGCGAAGGACATCCTGGGATTTTTAATGACCACAGAGAGTCAGGACCTCGGTTTAACGTCTCATCCGAAAGATGGTGCTTGTTGCAGTACAGTGTCCCCATCACTTAGGTCAGGGGTGTCAAACTCAATTGCACAGGGGGCCAAAATCCCAAAAAAAAATTTAGGTCACGGGCCGAACAGGATAAACATTTATTGAAAACACTAAAACTAAACTTTTAAAACTTACCTTTTTTTAAATTAGATGTGAATAAAAACAGACAGAAATATTATTCTGGAGTAAATCAACTTATACCTTAAATAACTTAAAAATATTTAAAAAAAAAATGAAAATATATCCTGTCTAAATTATACAAGTTAGAAATAAAGTAAACAAGTAAGTAAAGTAAAAGTAAAAGTTAAAAGAACAAACATTCAAATTTCTTTACTCTTATGTCATTTTATATAAAACTTAAAAAGATTTATATATAAAAGATTTTGCTCTCCATAAAAATATATCCTGTCAAAATTATACAAATTCAAAATATGGACATGCTGCATAACAAAACCTGGAAATCTAAATACAATTTTTGCTTTTCAGCAATAACAAATCAAATCATTCAGTTGAATTTGCTCTTATGTCATTTGTCTTATAGTGCCGTGCTTATCTAGCTCCGCAAATGAGACACACGGGCAGTGTGTCAGTAAACATATACCGTATTTTCCCGCATATAACCCATGGGTTATAGCAGATTTTACAAACTATATAAAATTTTTTTTTTTTAACACGTAATAATATTTCAATATATTTGTTACGTCCCTAAGGACGTAATGTTTTTTGTTTTTTTGCGCTGTATTTTCTTTCTGGCGCTTTTACTATCACTCTGACAGCTGGCGCTGATAGGCTGTCTGACCTGTCAATCATGCAAGAAGACGTTCTGCCATGAGGGCGGGCTCTTCTCATCCGATGATCAACACCTGAATTTCGCGCACAAGCACTGTGTACCGAGCCTGAACAGTTATGGATAATTGACAATAACAATCGCGCGGTACTAGCGCGAGCGCGAAGCATCATTAGCCACTTCCTGTTTAGTACAGGAAGTGTTCGGCGGGTCAGCTGGAGCGCGGGACATCTCGCGGGCCATTAATAAAATGCTCTCGCGGGCCGGATATAATTACACGCCGGGCCGGATGTGGCCCGCGGGCCTTGAGTTTGACACCTATGACTTAGGTTATAGGGTGATATGGCTGCTGACAAGTGATGCACCTTAGGTGCATTAGGTCTTAAAGTAACAGCAGCCTATAAATACCTGCTGCTGTCTGTCATTAATGTTAATCAAACAACAAAACACAGCTTTAACAAATATTAATCTATTTAATTAATATACTTATTACATTTCTGTACCTAAATACGAATGTTAGACTTTATTTGCCGCTTTGTTATACTGTTTTTTTTTCTATATGACTGTTATTGTCTTTAATAATGTTCAAATGTTTTTTTTTTTTTTGTTTTTTTTTTTGCTGATCCAAAAATTAACTTGATCCGTGACTCAAAAACTGTTTAATCATCTAAGCCGTGTATTTTGTGATCCGTTGCACCAATAGTTAATTGTGTGCCAACAGTTAAAATACATAATACACAGACACATTTTCATTCACAATGTACCGTATTTTCCCACATATAACCCGCGGGTTATACTAGATGTTACAAAACCTGCAGGGGGTGTGGGTTATACAAGGGTGCGGCCTATATCACACATTTTTTACACGTAATATTTCAATATATTTGTTATGTCCCTAAGAACGTAAGGATTTTTTTTGCAGTATTTTCTTTCCGTTTTTCTTTCTTGCAAGGGTTGTTGTCTCCTGCACTTGCACTATCACTCTGACAGGTGGCGCTGATAGGCTGTCTGACCTGTCAATCATGCAAGACGACATGATTGGCTGTGCTGCCATTATGGCAAGCTCTTCTCATCTCATCTGATGATCAACACCTGTAGAATACGCTTCTTAAGGGACGTGCTGCTGCACAGCAGGAGAGACTGCTTTTTCTTTTTGTTCTGATTCTGACTTGTGTTTGTTTTCTTATTGTGTGAATTTCGCGCACAAGCACTGTGTACAGAGCCTGAACAGTTATGGATAATTGACGTCCTGCGAGCAACTATAAAAATTTGGGTGTGGATTACATAAGAGTGCGGGATATACCAACAATTTTTTACACAAAACGTGCGGGCTATATGAGGGTGCGGATTATCTGCGGGAAAATATGGTAACTTTAATGGGGTCTGTAACATTTTTTGCTTTGTTTTTTAAATAAGTCTCTATTGCTCATATTTGATGAAATAAAAACTTTAACAGCAAAATATTACTACAATTTAAAATAACAGTTTTCAACTATGCCTCTTATATGGAATTTCTTGTTTCTTCATTTTCACTGGCCATATTGTTAACCATAAATTAAGCCCACTGTTTTATCCCAGATCATACAGCATTCCCATAAATTATACATCTCTACATGTCTGGGAACCCAACTACAAATCAATAGTAGCCAGACTGATTTCTCTCACTCTCATTTTTCACAGCCTTTTGAGTCCTTTTCGGTATATAAAAGAAGATTTATGAAGACCTTCTCACCTTCTCCGACACCTCAAATCTGTGTCTGCAGCCCATTGTTGCCTGAACCCTATCTATAATCATAAGAGTGAATGACATGACTCTTGCTGGATTCTGCTATTGTATAGCCTTCTCTGAAGAAATGGGAAAAAGACAGCTGTGAATCTCATTTGAGATATCTCTTCATCGGCACACAGCCATTGTGGCTCTGCAAATTGAGGCCCAGTCCTCATCTAAGGGAGCCACATTGGATCTGACTGGCAGACTGACAGAGAGAGAAAAAAAGTCCTATTTAAGGCCACAGCTTAACCCAACATTGCAAGGCTTGTTGGTATGCGACTAGGGAAATGTGTATAACAGAGCGGGTTTGTTTGAACAACATTTTTATGTGAGTGTGTGAGCATGTATGTTTTTGGCTTTGTCAGCATGTGTCTGGATAAACAGAATGACCCATTCTAACTGTCTGGCTGACTGCTAGAGATAGCATAGCCTCCTGGGAAACGCAGTCTTATCTTTTCTCTAACCCTGAAGACTACGGTACCCACAGGGCTTTTCATTCAAAGCACATGCCGCCCTGTTTCCACGCCTTTTCATAAAGCAAAATACTCAGTGGTCTGGAAACGATAGCAAACCAACATAAAATAAAGCAACACTGGGAATATCGTAATTATTTTACTGCACTTTAATGTGCTCATTACACTTCCTAAAGACTGTCATTATGCTACTTCCATCATCCTTCTTTATGACAGCATTAAGACAGAGCTGTTTTAACAGTTTTTCTGTTTCAAATAAATTATATTAGATTCGCTAAAATCAGTTCAAACTATGATTCAATTAATCAATTCAAATCCCAACGATGCAATGATTTGTTTGCAACACTCAAAGACAAACACACACATTCTTGTACATCTATCTTTGTTTAGGATATTCATTGATGCAGTAAAATCTCTAACTCTACCCATCACAACTACCGTATTTTCCCGCATATAACCCACGGGTTATACCAGATTTTACAAACCCCATAGGGGGTGCGGGTTATATAAGGGTGCGGGCTGTATCACAATTTTTTTACAAGTAATAATATTTCAATATATTTGTTACGTCCCTAAGAACGTAAGGGTTTTTTGCGGTATTTTCTTTCCGTTTTTCTTTCTTGCAAGGGTTGTTGTCTCCTGCGCTTGCACTATCACTCTGACAGGTGGCGCTGATAGGCTGTCTGACCTGTCAATCATGTAAGAAGACGTGATAGGCTGTGCTGCCATGAGGGCGTGCTCTTCTCTTCTCATCCGATGATCAACACGTGTAGAATATGCTTCTTAAGGGACGTGCTGCTGCACAGCGGGAGATACCGCTTTTTCTTTTTGTTCTGATTCTGACTTGTGTTTGTTTTCTTATTGTTTGAATTTCGCGCACAAGCACTGTGTACCAAGGCTGAACAGTTATGTATAATTGACGTCATGCAAGCAACTTTCGAAATTCAAAATGTGAACTTGCACAAAAAAGTTTATCAATCTATGAGTGCGGGTTATGCCAACGATTTTTTTACACAAAACCCCAAAACCCGCGGGCTATATGAGTGTGGATTATCTGCATCTGTGAGTTATATGCAGGAAAATACGGTAAGTGCCTAACCAGTACCCTTACCTAAACCAACCCTTAAACTTATAACATTATTGTTAAAACCCTCAAAGTCTTGACCCTCAAATAGGCCTTTAAAGGGGATCTCAAAAAGTGAGGACTAGCCAAAATGTCCTCATTTTATTCTCTTTATCCTCACTCTGATGATCTAATACTCAAACTGGTTTTAATAAAGAGTTGTACAAGTATTTTTAAATATATTAATAAAGTGCAGTTGATGGCTGTAGTAGCGAGGGAAAACGTCTCAGGTTACTTACGTAACCCTAGTTCCCTTAGAGGGAACGAGACACTGCGTCGGAACGCATATGGGAACGCATTAGCGTGATTGTCTCTTGAAGCGCAATTGAAACCAGGTGTGCGAGTGCAATCACCGAGGGTGATATCATGAGCCAGGAGTATATAGGCACGCAGTGAACTAGAAGCCTCAGCTTAACTAGTGTCTGAAACAGCCGGCGTGCGATGGAGCTGAGGCTACGAGACGCAGTGTCTCGTTCACTCTAAGGGAACTAGGGTTACGTAAGTAACCTGAGACGTTCCCTGTCAAGGGAACTCAACACTGCGTCGGAACGCATATGGGAACGAGAATACCCACGCCGCCTCAGCGAACGGAGTACGCCAAGCTAACGTAGCTCACTACGAAAGGGCCAAGGTTCCCAAAGCGGGGTTAAGGTCTAACTGGTAGAACCTAATAAGAGTATGCGGTGAGGACCAGCCAGCCGCATCACAAGTATCAGCAAGGGGAGCCCCTGCGCAAAAGCTTTTTAGAGGTAGCCATGCTCCGGGTAGAGTGGGCGTGGACATGCAGTAGGAACTGCTGACCCGCCGAGCCATAAGTCAGTGAGATAGTCTCGACTATCCACCAGCTCAAAGTTAGTTCTGACGCTGGAGCTCCCTTAGGAGCCCCGAAGCATACAAAGAGTAGGTCTGACCTACGTAATGAAACCGCTCTGCGGACGTAGGTGTCCAGTGCTCACACTGGACAGACCTTGTTCTTGGACTCCTGGTCACGACTGGAGGGGAAGACCTAAGGCCTGCAGTATAGTGTGACGAGCCGGGCTCGAACGCACTTTAGGAACATATCCAGGTCTGGAAAAGAGGAAAGCTTTCGCCAGACAAGGAACAAACTCCAAACAGGAGGGGCCACTGAGAGGGCCTGAAGGTCACCAAGCCTCTAAAAGGAGGAGATGGCTAAAAGGAACACCGTTTTAAGGGTGAGGAATTCCTCCGAGATGTCCTCGAGTGGCTCAAGGGTGCCTGGGACAGAGCCTGGAGAACCAGGGACAGGTCCCAGCCCGAGAGCGTACTGCTGGCCTTAGCCTCAAAGTGCCACGAAGGAAACGCACTACTAGGGGGTCCCAACCCCGAGGGGTACCACTTGGGGGTACGTGGTAAGCCGTAATGGCAGCCACGTACACCTTAAGCGTGGAGGGGGACAACCCGGCAGCGAACTTTTCTTGTAGAACTCCAGGACGATACCACATGGCAGGTCACTGGGTCTAAATGTTTGTCACTGCACCAGGAAGTGAAAATATTCCACTTCTGAGCGTAGAGCTTCTTCGTGGACGGGGCTCTAGAGTGGAGAATGGTCTCAACGACCTCAGTCGAGAGACCTGAGTCTATGAGTCGGGCCACCTCAGAGGCCAGACCCACAGATTCCACAGTTCCGGGCGAGGATGAAGTATCCTGCCCTAAGCCTGGAACAGAAGGTCCACTCTGACGGGAACCTCCAAAGAGTGCCGTCTAGGAGGGACACCAAGTCCGAGAACTACACCCTGCCCGGCCACTGCGGGGCAATAAAGGTGAGACGGACCCTGTCCTGGCGAACTTTCTCTAGAACCCTGGGAGCAGAGCAACCGGGGAAAGGTGTACAAGAGGAGCCTCAGCTACTCATGTCGTACCAGCCAGAGAGAAGCTGGGAGAACAGGGGAGAATAGAGCAGGCAGCGAGTCGTCTCTCGAGACGGAACGGGCCGGAATTCCCCCCATCTGCTCCAACACCTCGGTGCGGAGTCCTATTCCCCGGGCCTCAGCCCCTGTCTCGACAGGAAGTCTGCCCCCGAATTTGGGGACCCCGGGATGTAAACTGCTCGAAGGGAGCTGAGTTTCCCTTTGGGTCCACAGGAGGTCTGGGAGAAAAGCTTGAAGTGCTAAACGGACAGCCACGCTTCCGGCACATACTATATGCCAGGAGAGGTGGAGTCTGCTCCACAGACCCTAAGTCGAGCGGCCCCTCGGAGCCACCCCCCAACCCGAGCGGGAGGCGTCTGTCAACAGCGTCACGCGGTGACAGAGTGATCCCAGTACGGGCCTTCGGGAAAGAAACCAGGCTTTCTTCCACTGATGCAAGACCCGCAGCATCGCTTTGAGACCTTGATCAAGCGGGAAAGGTTGCCCCTCGAGGAAAACCCCCTGGTTTTTGAGCCACCATAACGGTCACAGATGGCGCAGGCCTAGTGGAAAAGCACTGGGAACTGCCGCCACAAAATTTAACACTTCCTAGAAGCGTCTGACCATGAGTGGCCGACCTAGCCTTATGCTCTCGACTGAGGACGGGATGGAGGCAACACGCACGGGAGAAACCGTGCTGAGTTTGACCCAAAGTTCCGTACAACACGAGGGACGTAGTGCTCTGCCTCGGCAAGAGCACATTCCTCCCGGTATTCAGTCTCAGCCCGAGCTCCTAAATGTGTGCGAGAACAACATCTCGATGTCGCACCGCGCTCTCCCGAGACTGGGCCGGAAAGAGCCAGTCGTCGAAGAGATACGTACATAAACCTCCCGGGAAGAAGAGCCCTGAAGCCAAGCTGGCCCGCAGGAAACAGCCGGCAGGGATACATCGGCTCTGGAGAGGAGAGCGGTCTTAGCAACCTCGGTTGTGAGACCAATACCATGCGCTAGGCCCCCTCGGAGGCCGAGCACATCTACTCCAGAACTCCCAGGAGCGGAGCTAGAGCTGCATCCACGCACTTGTTGAAAGTGTGAGGAGACAAGCTAGGCCGAACGGAAGAACTTGGTATAGATAAGCCTTGTCCCCAAAGGCGAATCTGAGGAACTTCCGGTACTGTGGAAGGATGGAGACATGCAAATATGCGTCCTTCAGATCTGTCGCGACAAGCCGGTCCTCAGGCCTGGCTTGCACTACAAACTGCTTCAGAGTTAACTCTCTAGATCTCAGTGGCAAAGATCTAAAGTAGGACGCAAGCCTCCATCCCTTCTAGGGACGATGAAGTATCGGCTATAAAAGCCCGGACCTCTGGCTGAGAGAGGAACATACCTTATGGCCTCTTTCCCCAGCAATGAGACGACTCCCTATCCCATGACCAGAGCCTGCTCGGGGACCACCAGAGTTGGCAGAACCCCCGAAAAATCCGGGTGGATAGACCCGGAACAAAGTAGCATATCATTCTGATACGGTACGCAGGACCCTTCTGAGAGATACCTGGCAGACGTAACCACGCTACCATGAAATCTACTAAGGGTATCAGTCTCTCGAGACTGACCTCTGGACAGATATGTTTTTCTACTCGGGGCCCTGGATGGCACCAGAGAGCCTCCGGAGCAGATGCTCTAAAACCCTCCTCAGAGGGGGCAGCCTGCCCAGTGCGCCCCGTGTGGGGCACAACCGGAAGTAGCTACCTGCGATGAGCATGACCCGGCCCCCTCGAGGTACCGAGCCTGCTACCGCGCTTACAGGGCACTGATCTACCCCTCGAGGCAGACCAGCGGGGGCCCCTGCCTAGCCTGGAGGACAGCCCTCAGATCTGTCCTGCCCGAAGGCTGCAGCTGAGCGTGACAACCTGTACTGCCACCCAGAGGGGGCTGTCTGGTGACAATGCTCTGCCGCTGAGCAGCGCGGTAGGAGGAGCCGCTGCTGGGCTGCGGCTGGCTCGCAGTCCCAGACACTCGAGAGCGACGGGGAAGAATTCTCCTGAATGCTACCTCCCGCTTTGCAGCCTCATTAAACCTCTCGACTGCCATCTCGATAGCATCGCCGAAGAGGCCAGGAGGCATAAGAGGGGCATAAAGAGGATATTCTTATTTTTCTCTCTCTCTCAGCGCGGTCAAAAAGCATGGCGCAGAGAGAGATAGCAGTGGCCCTGCGCAGCTCGGCGACTGCCAAAGGGCCATCCCCCGCCGTCATCGAGGATATGGGCGGCGTCGGGATTTCAGGGACGGCGATGAGTGGTGCGCGAAATAACTCGCCAACTTCCACTCTAGGCATCGCCCCTAAACCGGCCACAGGAGTAGTATAGTTAACGGCTCAACGCTGCTATACACTCTGTGAGAAGCGGGCTATTTCCATGACCTCAACACCTCGATGTGGAGGTTCGGAAAAAAAAGCAAATCCCGACGCTGAGGCTGTACTCGGGCGGCAGGCAACACTCGTCCTTGAACGAGCGTCCCTTGGCTCAGCTGGTCACTCGAGACCCAGCCTCGCCATTGCCCAAAACCTCAAGCAGCTCCTCAAATGCAGATGAGATTGATGGCGGTTCAACCTCATCCACATCGATGCTGACTAAATCCACCTCCAATTTCTCAAAATTGGAGAAGTTCAGCAACGCTTCCTCACCCTGGTCGGAAGTAGTCACCACATGGTGCGCTTCCGAGTCCTGCGTGAGGGTAGATTTAACAGGAAAGGGAGAAGAAAAGGCGTCCCCGTCTCCAACCCCGCTGTTAAACCCAGTTGTGATCCTCATGAGCGCGACCGCCGCTGAGCCTCAGCTGCAGCGGGGCGAGATCACGAGGACCGCGAGCCTGAGCAGTTCCCTCAAAAACTGCCAGGCAGAGCGGAGAGTGCGCGGCGGCAGCCGCAAACACTCTGCACACTCAGAGCCCTCGAGCAGTGAGCATGCATGCAAACATGTGACACAGAGAGCGTGTATATCACTGCCCGTGATGAAACGCGGCAGGAGTGACAACGCAAAAATCTGTGTACCCGCCATC
This sequence comes from Rhodeus uyekii, assembly GCA_037043235.1. Classification (NCBI taxonomy): domain Eukaryota; kingdom Metazoa; phylum Chordata; class Actinopteri; order Cypriniformes; family Acheilognathidae; genus Rhodeus; species Rhodeus uyekii. Next base: position 466,690 of record JAWRVZ010000004.1, on the reverse strand, counting down.
AGAACATAGGTAAGTGAAAATCAAACTTACAGCCAGCAATGCACTTTACACACACGTTAGCTTCGAGCGCTGTTGAAGACACTAAAGCTGAGGCTTCTAGTTCACTGCGTGCCTATATACTCCTGGCTCATGATATCACCCTCGGTGATTGCACTCGCACACCTGGTTTCAATTGCGCTTCAAGAGACAATCACGCTAATGCGTTCCCATATGCGTTCCGACGCAGTGTTGAGTTCCCTTGACAGGGAACTTAAAAGTGCATTGCACTTAAACTTAAAACTTAAAAGACAGAATGTTTGTAATCTTGCAAAAAAATATCACTTGTTCACTTAATTTTTATTTATTTTTTTATGGGACCTACGAATGATTTTAGCACACTGGCAGCATAAATTCTCTGTTTAAAACTATACAATTATACAGTTGAAAGTTTTCCACCAGCAAATAACTACCTTAAGACCTCTCTCTGATTGCTCTTAAATTCAAAACCATCAGAACAACACCCACACTGCTCTGTTAGATGAATGGTCAGTGGATGTAACTATTAGAAAGTGATGAACTCAACACATTCTCTCAGGCAGTACGAGTCAGAGGTCAGCTCAGACTCAAAGGATGATGCATTCAGACTAATGCACTCCCAGACGATTAGAGATGCTCTCGCAAAACCACGCAAGGCCTGTGGCCCTAAACTCAAAGAATAATAGTAAACTGACTGACAGAGGGATAAACTACAATAACAGAGGAGCGATGCAAACAGTCAATGTCAAGCTTTATTTGCGGAGCAAAGCTGTGGTCTCGGAGCACAAATTCATGTGTTTATTTCTTTATAAAGAAAATAAGAAAGAGCTTCATTCGTACTCGGTGCACAGTTACACTCATCCTGACTGCAATGCAATTCCTCCAGGGAAAACAAAGTTATGGAAGAATCACAGGGAGAGGATGAGATTACATTAACATATTTACCTAATAATGTAAATCATTTTCTTGGTGCGGGTGTAACATGGTCAATCTAAGCTGGGTAAATGAAATTTCTCAATGCGCATCAGTACGCTCAAAGAAATAATCATTAGCTTTGCACAAACCACATTATATTATTAGAGAGGCGGTTTCAGTCAATAACGTCCAGTGATGAGTTTCACAGTCAACTAAATTCAGTCGTCTCTGTGAGTGGTGAGAATTATATGTGTGTCACTGTGGGCACTGAAATGTCTTGCATTATTCTTTTACTCTTTTTTTCGACTACCAAACTGCGTCAGAAGTTTACATAAGCCTATATGGATAAACATATCAAGACACCCACGAAAATAACAGGTTTATCCATTCCATTCAGGTTAAAAACTATTACTATTTTGTTATATAGACCTTTTCTGTCCATAGACATGAATGCTTTTAAAACTATTTTTCAAAACAACATTCAAAACTTTGCTTTTCTAGGTAAATGTATTCAGTTATATATCAGTGTATTCAGTTATATATTAAGTTTGGTGTCAGAAAGAGGGTTTTTTTTATCTTATTTTTTAAGAAATTAATATTCAGGATGGATGCATAAAATTGATCAGTGTCAGAAAAGAATTTTTTTTTGGAACACAGATAAAGTTATTCTTGATGAAATTTGAGAGCTTTCTGTATCATCATCAGTTGAATGTGTGGTGGACAGGACATGATGTGCAAGTAGAAGTAAATATATTTTCTTAATTGTCCATTTATATTTATATTATATTTATATAAAACAACATTACTGGTATATTTTGTTATGTTTATCAGTTTGAGCTACTACAAAAACCAATGAGATTTTTACTCTAGTTTCATTCATGTTCGGGTGAACTTCTTTTTATGTTTATCTATATATATTATATATATATTATATATACATACATATACATACATACATACATACATACACACATATATATATATATGAATAAACAACAAAATGATATCATATGAATATATGAATCATATGAAGTCTCTACTGAATATTTGGACTAAACCACACATGTATATGGATTAGTTTTACAATCTCTTTATGAACTTTTTCAATCAACAGTCTTACGGGTTTGGAACAACATGAGGTTGAGTAATTAATGACAGAATTTTCATTTTTGGGTGAACTAACCCTTTAAGCAGCTCAAACATTTTAATATTAGACATTAAGAAATGCTTCTCGAGCAGAAAAATTAGCATATTAGAATGATTTCTGAATAATCAAATGACACTGAACACTGGAGAAATTTGCCATCACAGAAATAAATTACATTTTAAAATATACTAAAATAGAAAAGTTACTTTAAATATAAATATTTCTCAATACTACTGATTTTACAGTATTTGTGATTAAATAAATACAACCTTGGTGAACATATAGAAACAATTTTTCTAAAATAAAAAAAATAAAAAATCTTACCGACCCCAAAGTTTTGAATGACTGTGTGAACTTGTGTGTATTCCAATTTGTTTTAATTCCACTTACATTTACAAATTGAAATCCTCTTTGCTACATTAATTCAAGTTCGGTTATTGAATTGGAATTTAAAAGGCTCTAAATCCATTTCTGAATGGTGAACAACCCTGCTTAACTGAACTCTGTTAAACACTTTTGGGATGAATTAAAATGCTGACTGCCAGCCAGACACTGTCATATATCACCTGCGCCTGAACATCCCTTCCCTTCCCTGAATCAGTACTGTAAACTGTTGAAACTTATTCAAATGTGTGGCTGGTGTGGAACCGTTTGGGTTAGTTAGTTATAAAAAGTTAAGTTTTTGTTAGTCCTTGGAAAGGACGTTCTTAATCAGTGTATGAGCCTCCAGGAATTTTGATGGATATATCTTTATCACAAATGCTGACGGCTGCACACTCACATACTGAACAACAAGAAGAGGCAGCTCTATTGATGTGCTTATCGACAGCTTTCTGGAGATCCCTTTTGATCCACAGATACAGCTCTGTCCAGTGCAGCCAGGGCCAGCAGCATTTTACAAGCCAATCCAAGGGTTATAGCAGTTGAATGGTGCAATTTTTTCCTAATGCTAAAATATTTGATCACAGTCTAGTCCAGCTTAATAGGCAGAGGCAACTACAACAATTTAAGAAAAACATTCAGTAATCAATCCATTTAGTGTCTAGTAATTGTGTATCGTTAACAAATTCAGTTTCATTTTAAAAGCAGAAAACCAAATACTAGTCCTTTACATAATTATTCGCTTCAGCAATTTTTGGTGAATTTATACTTAGTGTAATTTTAAGCAAGAGTGATCTCACTCACACACAAAAAAGTTAATATTTAAAATGTTTTTGTTTGCTTTTTTCTCTCTCTTTTTTTTCATTTCACTTCTTGCATGTTATATTTTCTGAATTATCTTTCTTAGCACTACAGCTTTAATCAGTTTCAATAAGCACAAAATAATCCCTATAATTACTTTTTAGAAATCACACAAAACAGAATGTTAAGCTGAATAAATATGTAATAAATAAATTCTGTTATCTTTTACTCACTTCCATGTCATTCCAAACCCATTTTAATGAAACGTGAGACGTTCCTGTGCCACTGAAAGGACAGGTAACTAAAACTTAAAGCAATAAATGCCTCGTGAAACAAATCCATAGAAATTGAATGGTTTAATCCATGTCTTTTTAATCCATCTTTTTTCAAATCAACAAGTCTAATTAATCAAAGTCTAATAGGCTTGGAACAACATGAGGTTGAGTAACTGATGACAATGTTTTAATGTTTAGACAAACAATCCCTTTAGCACCACTAAAAATAATTGTGCATTCAACAAAATTAATAAAATTGTACGCGTTAACATGCTGATATTGCCAGCTGTGGTTTCCACCAGAACACACAGATGTTAACCGAGGTCAGCGAAACCTCTCAATCCACACAAAGTCTGAATAACCGATCACAGATGGTAATCAGAATGGTCTGAACGGTCTTACTCCATTGATCTACTTCTCCATTTTATTGACACATTTGCCACTAAACAAGGAAACATCATTCTGATTTATACTTCAAAAATGCACTTTAACAACTTGACGCAAATGATTAAATGTGTGTGTGGTTATGTGGGTATAATGCTTGGCTCAGTTTTGACCCGCATCCATCTACAACCCAAACGTGTTGATCCCATTAGCAGGAATGCAAGGATCTCTTCTGCATTCAGTCCACGTTGCTCCTGTGGGGATGGGCTACTAATCTAAGGGTGCCTGTACTATATGCTAATGTGATTTTGATTAACTGCCTCGCTAATGTCCCTTCACTGAGAGGTGGGGAAACTTAAGAGTTTATCATGGTGAAACCTCCCAGTCATATTTAGCCTTGTATGGTATTGGGAAGCCTGATTAATTTTGATGTCCTAGCCTGACAGGAAATTGCCATGCTAATCAATTTGTCTGGTGGATTTTTAACATTTGAAGAGGGACAGTTTGTATGCTACACTTCTGTTGCAAACGAACTGTAGATAATCCCAGCATGCACTGCAATCCTTGTGAAAAAGGATTTTAGTATTAACATGCTTTAAAAAAAAAAAAAAAGTACTTTTTATGAAAATAATATACTTCAAAAGAGTCATGTGAACAATGTTTTGGACACTTAATTGGATGTTAATTGCAATTAAATGGCATTTTCGTGCACCAAGCACATCTTTATGTGTAATTTCATAAATATTTATATTGTCATTGAAATATGGTAAACGTGAATTGCCGAATGTATTGACAAGCATTTTTGGTAAACGAAAATATATACTTACAATTTCTTAATGTAATTATTCATTCCATTTCATGTCATGCCTTTAAATATATTTGTAATGAAGTTTTTGGTACGAAGCAATTTAGTAGCGTTAAATATAACTGTTAAAATTATAAGTGCTAAAGCGTGCTAATTAACATCTAAAAGTATACTTTATAACACGGGAGAAGATTATTAAAATATAAGGATTGAAAACTTTTAGTTTTACATTACTGATTTTTTTAAGCATTCTTAAGTGGTCTTATTTAATTATATTGTTGTTGTTTTAAATATACTTTTAGAATTTGAAGTACAAGTACACATTGAATACAATTAAAATAACTTCTTTTCACAAAGGAACACTCTAAAATTTGTTGCAAGCAAGTGAGGAAAAATTAGATCGTAAATATTCTTATACATACAAAAGTATAGATCAAAATGGTACCACAATTAAACTAATTCAAAATAAGCGACAATTTCACCTTACAGTTTGTTTTATCTTACTAAAGTATTTTAAAGAAAATAATTTTAACACACATTGAGCTGCAATCTATAGCAAATTATTGGGCAATCAAACAGTCATAAACTATACTAGATTTCAAAGTCATGCTTATGGACCTAGAGAAATAAATGTGGTAGGTTGAAAAAAATCTATAAACAAGATTTTCTACACTGAGCAGGACAGCAGTATGACAGAAAATAATTAAGACATGCTGAAAACTGGCCTAGACTCACAGCTAAGCTACAGTAATATGTCTCCATGGTGCTTTGCACCAATTAAGATAATAACACCAAATCAATAGACACTCAATACAATTTAGGAGCAGGGAAAAACAGAGGCGATCCTTCTTGAACACAAGGGTAACTGCTTAAAAATATATTTTGGTATTACATCACTAAATATATTTCAAGGCTTTAAATTTTTAGTTTGTGATTTTAGTTTTTAGTAACTAGAGAGTTTATTTATTATTCAGTTATTTGTTTTGTTATTATTGTAGGTGAGCAGCTGATTAAATTGCATCATCAATTATGTCTGGAAGGATAGAAAGTAATAATTTGATGAGAGACATAAAATAACAGCAACTACATTCATTCAGGCAGGGGAAGAAGATTAAAGTAGAAGGCAAATCCACTGTGTGAGTGTTTCATATTCCATAGGAGACGGCTACTCTGAGAGAGCTGCCATTTATATCTATAAAACTCCCCTGTGTCTCCACTTCACCACTCAACCCATAAGGGAATAAATCTGATACAAATCAGAATGAGATGGATAGAAACGGACAGAGATCAACAGAGCGTTGGGGGAAAATGAAGAAATATGGCAGAACGAAGGGATGAAAATGAAGACAACAAGAAAGAGAGTGCAAGCACCACAGACGTGTGACAGCAGGAAAATCAGCTGCAGGGAAGGTTTTATACAATTTGATGGCAATATAATACAATCAGAAATGCATTAGAAACAATATTATGCTACACAATCTCACTAGAATAAGGAAATGATTTGATGGTACTGGTACATTAATACTGAAATAAACAAGTCTTATTCAGAAAAAATATTAAAAGGCAGGGTAGGTGATTTGTTCTAGTAAAAACATTTTGTTATGCTGGTTGAAATCTCTTCACATCTTGATAGCAATCACTAAGTTAAGAGGTCTAAATGTATATATCTCGTCTGTGGAAGGTGTAAGACCATAAAATGTTTGTCCGATACAATGCGTCTCAACATACGTATTTCCACACCTCCACCTTCCAGCACCCTGCTTGAGCAGACGTCACACTTCATCAGCGCATTTCATGCTAGGCAGAGGTAGACAGATGTAAGTCAGTCATTGAGCACCACAACCGAAACAGCAGCCAGCTTTTACAGTTCCTCCTGAACCAAACCTAGGTTTGTCAACGCTATCAATGCCGAAATCAATCTACAGTAGTCAAGCGGTACAAGTCAATGCTCTTAAAGTTGTTTATATTCATGGTTACTGTAATGTTATGTGCTTTGAGATAAGAGGTAGTTTAATGGCATCACTTGTACAGATGAAAATTCTCTTTATTTACAGATCATGTACAAGATTTCTTTCTTCTATTGAATACAAAACAAGATATTTTGAAGAACGTCCATAAGATACTTTTTTTTCCCATACTATGGACGTCAATGGGACCAATAAACTGTTTGGTTACCCATATTCTTCAATTGATCTTTTGTGTTCAGCAAAATAAAAATTAATATAAGTTTGGAACAACTTGACGGTGAGTAAATAATTATAGAATTTAAATTTTGGGGTGAACTATCCCTTTAAACACACACTTCCCCATACATGCAGTGTTTTCAACCTTTTTTGAGCCAAAGTACATATTTTTATTGAGAGAAAAAAGCACACCACCAACCGAAAATGTAAAAAAAAAAATGAAACTCTTTAGCCTATATTAACAATATCCAGTCATTCTTATCTTAAAGTGTCTTGAATGTAAATCAAATAAACCTAAAGAAAAAAAGAATTTTATGATTAATGGAAAATATTTTTTAGACCAATTAGGTGAAATTGAATAATTTTTCACGGCACAGTGGTTGAAAAACACTGCACTAGGGTACTAAAACATGCTATGTGCCTGGGACAATCTGGGAGGAGTTTATGCCACTAACACACACTAGCCACTGATCTAAAAAAACAGCACACTGGCCACCTTTGTCTGTGCACACACAAGCACATCCTAAATTGATGTCTAGGGCAAACACATGACAGGAATCCTATAAGCTGTAAATCGATCGTCTCAGTCTTGCTTTAATTACACATTCTCTGACTCTCAAGCAGGTCTCTACAGATTTGGCCCACTGGAGGTAATCTTAACAATGAGGAAATACAGTGGATTATTGCACTGGGGGGATGTTTCTGAACAAGCTGACATTTAAACGACACATTTAAAAGAAATTAGAAATCATAACAGCGAGGGGGGAAAACTGGAAAATTAGCAAAGGAAATAGCACAGTGCCCTATGGATGTGTTCAATAATTCATGACTAAATATTGCTTCAAGAGGGCAAAAACACTATTTAATATATTCTTACAAGCAAATAAAGGAGATTTGAATATAAACCTCTATGGTTTTCCAAAATGTTTTTCTCAAATTATTTTTAAAAACCAACAATTTAAAGATGAGTATTTAAAATGTAAATAATTTAAAACAATTTAAAATGTAAAAACTATTTAGATATAAATGGAAACATTCAACAATCAACTTTTCATAAATGTCTTGTTCAATTTGTGTTGCCCTTGTTTGTTCCTTAAACAGAAGAAGCTGTTTTTGCAGAAGATTTTTTGATTGTGATGTAGCAGCACTTCAAGCTACACGCATGAAAAACAAGTCAATCTTTCCTCTGATGCAATCACGAGATTCATACTACACTTCTATGAATCATTAATGTGGCAGGCTCGTTTTTGAAAGTCAAATGGCATCACTTCAAATGTTTGGCACTCAACTTGGCTTTATAGCCAATGGACGCTTCTCCAATCTATAGGTTTATAGACAGTGTCACTTCTGGCCGTATGTTCAGCTCAAGCACTGCTGTTCACTCTCTGGCCTGCGTGCATCAAAGCATTTTATGAACTGAGACACACATAAAAGATTCCCAGTTACTGAAATCACAGCAAATGAACCCTGCTGTCTCGTGCCAGAGGGCATGTAAATAGGACTCCTAATTTGAGGCATCACCAATGGATTCGGATTTACCAGATCCACGTATGATGTCAGTGGAGCATGAGATGGGCAAAACATGAGATGGGCATATCTCTGCATTATCAAATAAGTAATTAGCAATAAATCAATATTTGTTTTATTAGAGAGACCAAAATTGTAATACTCTTCAAGGACACTACACATAAAAAAAATAAAAAAAAATAAAGATATAGCAATTAAAAAATTCACACCATTCACCTTAACATTCTCAGTTAACTATAACACTTCATAAAACAATTACACACAATTATATAGTCACATTCTATAAAGTTACCTTGATAAAGGTAAATCTAAGCTTCCTTCCAGTCTTTTCTTTTCAACACACGACAAAGGCTGAGCTAAAGAAAGGGACTTCCTCTTTAAGAGCACTAATTTGCTACATGTGTTATGGAACATTTATCAGCCTGGGTCGCTCAGGTGAGCCTTCCAGCTTGAAGGATCTCCTGCAACACTGATACCGATGCACACTATAAATGAAGGCAGCGCTTGCTTATGAAAGCCTGATCGCTTTAATTCGTCAGCAACACAATGCTGCTTTTTCACAGATAAGGATAAAGAATGAGAAAGAGAAAAAGATAGACAAGGGAGTAGTGGGAGAATGAGCGCATTATTCTTGTCGTTACTATTTCAGACTTTATAAAAAATGTGTTGTTTGGAATAACATTAAGTGTGTGTGTGTGTGTGTGCGCGCGCCCTCAGACAAAGTAATTCCCTCAGCAAATTAAGATTTCATTTGTCTCATTTCGAGTCACAAATTATCAGTGATATTTAAAATAGCTTAAATGTGCCTGAAAGTACATCAATGGAATTAATGTAATGGATAGAGAATATTACAGTTATCATGTGTTATGTTTTTCTTTGTTTGCATTGTGCATTATTAGTGTCCAATGTATTTAAATAAAACAGGAATTTAGCTAATAAATAAGTAAATAAATCAAAATAGAACAAAAGTTAAACTGAGTCAATTCTATTAGATTCTGTTATTTAGCATAGTTCATTCAAAAAGTCATAAATTAATCACTGGTGTTTGTCTGTATGCCATTCTTTCTTTTTTGCAGCACAAAAAGAGAACTATAAAAACAAATCTCAGCTCACCGGCATCAAGCTTTTTAAAAAAGACGCAAAAGTATAGAGTTGTAAAACGATTGTAATTGTTAATTAGCATAAATACTTCATTAGAATGTAATTTTGTGCCATTATATGTAAATATGATGCTGGTATTTGATCCCATTGAGAAATACTCCAATGCAACAACTAATTTGGGATGAAAAAAGACAGACTATTCATCCAACAATGATCATTATATCACAGCACCATCATTATTCTAGACCACCTAGCAGTTTTATAATGTTGCGTATCATACTAATAATGCAGTACAACATACTGACACAACACCGTAGTGCTGATTCAATGGAAACCCTGTGAAATATGGTCATTAAGACCTAAAGAGACTTGAAATGGTGATCTGGATCAGGATCAGGATATATCAGGATCTAGGCTGAAGGCACTGATGGAGGATCAATAGGGAACTGGTGAGATCAAGGGTCACTAATTAGGAGTAAAAATGAAATTGATGGAATCACACAAAGGATGTTCAGAGAGCTTTTTTACTAAGACAGAGTCAGACGTCCAAGACTGATCTTTTTCTGCAGATCAAGTCCAGTGGGGCACAATTAAACATGCTATCCATCCATCATGTTGATCAATCCAGGAATGATCTGTGTCGTCCAACAGTGCAAACAACGCAGATGTTTATTCTCTTGAGATTGCAAGGGAAGTCGTTCCTTCTGACCTCTGTTGGCTTTTGGAAACTTGTAAATGTGACATGTTTAATTATTTATGATCTTTCCCTACAAGATACACGCATACAAAAGACATTTAAACCCACAGACGCACACTCAAGCCTGTCACACTGACCATGCAATGAAGTACAGATCCCCAATATCCATGTTTCCATGCATTTGGCCAATTAAATGTGCCTGTAGGGAGTGAAGCTTCTTGACCCAATACATAAAGCCTTTTGCACAGTATGAGCAGCCCACTTTAAAGTCCCAGAGTGCATCACAGCCAGTTAATGTCACTCTGACATGACCTGCTCTCATGAGACACCTCAGTCTTTGATCGGTTTAGTTCAACACTAATTAGTCTGAGAATCTGGGAAAACAAACAAAAGCAATGCTAATAGTTAATTATAAGATATAAGAGTGTTCAAAGAGCTATTCTAATATGTAATTGTGTCTTTGTTTTAGAGGATCTGAATTTCAAAATTGCTTGTTGAATTGTTTTTACCCTCCATTTTACAAGCCTATTCAAATTGGCACGCGTTCGGTCACATTTCTGAGCAAAGTGGATTTGAATTCAGCTTTCAAAGAATTACATTACTTGTATCTTTGAAAAATAAGTTGCATGAATGTCGAGAATAAAAAAGGTTGTTAATCTAAAATGGCAATTCACGTTTGTCGGAATTTGTTCAGTCCAATAAAGTTACACTGAATAAATAAAATGTATAATTATAAACGTCATGATTCTCATTTGCTCTGACATGCACTGTGAGCTGTAAGGTCTTATATAGACAGCTGTGTGGCTTTCCTAATCAAGTCCAATCAGTATAATCAAATGAAGGTGTAGAACCATCTCAAGGATGATCAGAAGAAATGGACAGCAACCGAGTTAAATATATGAGTGTCACAGCAAAGGGTCTGAATACTTAGGACCATGTGATATTTCAGTTTTTCTTTTTTAATAAATCTGCAAAAATGTCAACAATTCTGCGTTTTCTGTCAATATGGGGTACTGTGTATACATTAATGAAGGGAAAATAATGAACTTAAATGATTTTAGAAAATGGCTACAATATAAAAAAAGTGAAAAATTTAAGGGGGTCTGAATACGTTTCGTACCCACTATATATATTAAAAAGTGCTGGTTATGCCCATGTTTCCTAATTCTGGCCTGTGCTTCCTGTTCTCACCCTCATCTTTTCTGACTCTTTCTTGTCCTCTCTATACTATCAACAAATAATAATAAATAAATAAAAACAACTTGGCTCAACAGCTTCACCCTTTGTAGTCAGCAGTTGATTCCTGATGCTTGACCTGTCTGATAGTGAGAAAAATCAGCACTGATGGGCGCTAAATTAAAACGGCAGCACAAACTGCGTGACTAAGAAGCAATCAGGCTGTGCTGATGCCTCCACTCTGGCAGCCGGGAATGGAGCGCGTGGCCGGGAGACTAGGGCTTGCTCTTGGACTGCAGCATTGCTCCTGGAGTGTGGCCACATGGGAAATTACTTCAGGGAACCGCTGCCTGAAGCATGAAATTGAACCCATCCGGTGCATCTGACTGGATCTCTCCATAATATTTAAAATAATTATGCAGGAAAACTCCTGTGCAAGGTTATAATAGACCCAGGCCTTTGTCTTGGCTAAAAATTATCAATTGTCACCTATCAATATAAAAGACAGAGTCTTGCGAATTACGAATATCAAAATGATAATGGAAACAAAGATATTTTATGCATAAATTAAATAACATATAAAAGTGAGTTTATTCTTAATATAAAAACACATTGTAGAATTTGCTGATGCACAAGTCAAAAATATTGATATAAAACAATATTTCTATTTATGCATTTCGCAGATGCTTTTATCCAAAGCGACTAACATTGCATTCAAGATACAAATTGACATTTTAATCAGTTCTTGCTCACCCTGGTGATCGAACGCATGACCTTGGTGTTGCAAGCGCCACGCTCTACTGTTTGAGCTACAGGAACTCTTCTCCATATCTTCAATATATTTCTCTAAATCCATTGTGATGTCTATTCAAGGGTTAACTAGCAAAATTGTTGCGCTTTAGCTTACAATGTCAAGTGACAAATTAATAATGTGAAATTTGTTGTTACATTTATTAGGCAACTCTGAAAAGCTAAAAGCAATGACCTTTGCCATTAACGACCTTTCCCATGTCTTAAATTAAAGAGGACAATTAAACCAAAAATGAGAAAAAATCTCATGTCATGCTGGAACATTTATATACGTGGATGAGAAGAATGCAGAAGATGCTTATTTTTTAAGTTTTGGCTTAGCATTATATTGTACATTAACAAATGTTTTGAAGACTACTAGTTTGTTTAATTGTGCATTTGTTAGGTGACTGTGTAACAAAAATTCCAAACCTGCAAAATTCGAGAGTCAAGTGACAAATTAATAATGTGAAATTTGTTGTTACATTTATTAGGCTACTCTGAAAAGCTAAAAGCAATGACCTTTGTCATTAACGACCTTTCCCATGTCTTAAATTAAAGAGGACAATTAAACCAAAAACAAGTAAAATCTCATGTCATGCTGGAACATTTATATACGTGGATGAGAAGAATGCAGAAGATGCTTATTTTTTAAGTTTTGGCTTAGCATTATATTGTACATTAACAAATGTTTTGAAGACTACTAGTTTGTTTAATTGTGCATTTGTTAGGTGACTGTGTAACAAAAATTCCAAACCTGCAAAATTCCAAGTTAAATTTTAACAATCATCCAATTAAATGAATTCCCTTAAATGGCTGACGCAGTTTGAAAGAATTATGCTGAAGCATAAGATGTGTACAATATGTACGTCCATCTCTGTTATTATTGTACTGTATGACATTCAGCAGCTTGCATGCAAACGTAGGCCTAGACATTTTAGTTTTCACTGAGAGTTCAATGCAGTACTAATCTAACATGTTAGCTAACCCTATTGCATACATTGTTACATTAACGAAATTAAGCTAGAGGTTAGATCAAGTAAAAAATAGCATTTTAAGGTAACATAAACACACAGCTTAACATTTTTTAATAGTGCACCACACATTTTTGTCCCTGTGCAAAAAAAAAGAAAAGAAAAAGAAAATGGGTTTTTTATCAAATTAATTGATTAAATAGAAATAAATATCAGCCAACTTGATCATCAAGATAATCGTTTGTTGCAGCCCTAATTACAACAGCTGTTTAAATTTATAAAAGTGTTAATTTTGATAATTTAAATTAAGCCTTTATAGACAAAGCCATTTAAAAATTATTTTTATTTTATTTAATGCACATATATTCCTCCCCCCAAATTATACATTGTAACTTTGTGATGTTTTAATAGCATTAACACTAGCATTCAAAAGGATAAAAGACAAAAACCATTAAACCTGTTGCATTAGCAAGGACAACTAATTAGGCTCCTTGTAATTCACTATAAAAAGTTTTTTTTGTCTAGATCTGTATAAAGACGGTTTAACAATAAAAGGCAACATGTTTGACCAGAGTCCCTACAGTACATGCCATTCCGCCCTGCAACAGCTGGAGGGGCCAAGATATGACCCTCCATCCAATCCCAATTTTTTTTCCACTCACACACACACACAAACACACTATCAAACTGATTAATTACCACCCAATCAAGGCAAGGTACTCATCTCATTTTTCATAATATTGCAAGCATATGATTCGGTTCTGTACAAGCACCTGAGTCATGTCCACACACTCCTGTTTATTACTTTTTAATGTAACCATAATGACTGCCCTGCTGTTCTCATTGATCAAGATATCCCAAACTGCGAAACCACATAGCCCGGGTCATTATTCAATATTACTCACTGAATATTACCAGGTTGAGCACAACATGTTAGTCTGTTGTAATGGCATGACAGTACTTATACTCTGCATTACTAGAGGTAGGCTAATGTTGGGGAATCTAGACTTATTCCAGGCACAAAGGGGGATTTGTGTAAAGAAGTTGTGAAGAACTATGATCCATACGACTCTGTGTGACTTTGCTCCGATAGAAGGAGAACCTCTGTAGAGGCCACCGAAAAAAGCTAGGAGCAATTGTGAAAAGCAATCTAATACAGTCAAGGGATATAATGGGAAATGTGTCTGGAATACAGCTGCAAGCTTTGACCTTGGACTAGTGGGAATACATCTATGTATTTGTGTGTATGGCTTTGAGACATACAAGTTTTTTTGCCTCAATGCATTTGATTGGCTTATGAAATTAATGTAGGTTGATTTGGACGGACATTAACAAGCAAATCAAGCAAAAATAGTTTCTGCAAAAAAAAAAAAAAAAATCATTTGGTAGTGGAATCTACATCATATTTGAGACAAATGTCATTTCACGCCTGTCCAATATATGGGGACGGTCTCTGTGGGTGGGAGCTTTGAAACTAGCACAACCTGCATTGCTTTATTCATTATCCTGCCACTTTATTTTGAGAGACATCCAGAATATGAACATACTAAAGTAGAGAGGCAGACAGATTGCTGGCAAAGTTGTAATGAAGATTGACAAAATGCAATATATACATATTGTAGACATTGCTGTCACATGACCATATCATATTGCATGCAAGATTTGCATGTAATCTCTTTTTCTTTCCTTCTTTTTTTAAGGGATGCTCTGATTCTGGCAAATCCTAAAAACTTGACAATTATTTTCATGTTATGGTCAACAACTGATAAATGTCTGATATTAAAATCTTATAATAATAAATTAAAAAATGTAAATAAATTGTAGGTGGATTTAGCCATAAAAGTTATTACATTTATATTGTTTAAAAAAAAAAAAACTTTAAAGTGAGTGTGATGGCAAGGTAATATAAATGCAAACACCGGGGAAGTGTGAATTATATCAAATATCCAACATTGATCAATGCAAAAAAATATAATAAAAAAAAAAAACTCTTTTAGCAGCTGATAATCAATTTGATATTTATTTATTTTGCATACATAAATATCTTTGAAATAAAATTAACATTTTAATTACTTTTTGTGAGGAAAAAAATTAAGTCGTAGATATTGGCAATCTGGGAAAAAATATATAAAAGAAGATTATAAAATTCACAAGGAAAGTTCAAGGTAAATATGTTTGTGGGATACATACTCTATTGAGTACAGTGAGGTAGGTCATTCTGATATTTTATGCATATAGAAAAATGTACACCTTTCCAAACATAACCTAGGACTCACTCCTCCCTTCCTGCCCAGGATACTGTAGCCAGAAGAAGAAGAAAAAAAACCGGGGGGAAAACAGCCAAATTAAAGTAGATCGATGTTTTTGATCTGACCTTGTAATCATTGAACTGGAAGCTTTCCTTCAGATATCGGTAAAGAAAGAAAAGTAAGCCAGAATCTACTTCTGACTCAGTAATTAAGTAACTGAATCAGAACATAAGGATTATGTGTAAAAATGTGATTTGTTTGTGATCTGGTTGGACAGTATCAATTACTAGTACACATGTGAGCGAGTATGCCGAGGGGAGTGAAAATTACTGCTGTCAATTAGCAGCTGGAGCCTAATTCAGCCAACGGCGAAAACACATCCCATGGCCAGAGAGAAAGGCTCAATACACAGCTTAAAATAACAATTATTAATTTTGCCAAAAAGGCACAAGAAATTCTTGGTAGAAAAAAAAATAAAAAGTGGTTTATGTGCATGGCTAATAGGTTTACAACAACAAAGAAGAAGACGACAGTCTAAGTATAAAGATATTTGCAGTAATCTGAGTATTTACACCTCCTTTCAAGGCATAAAACCAATAGGGAGAATTCCAAATGATGTTACTAAAACAATCCGATTTGAAATAAATAATGCATGCAGAAGAATTGTTTGCCAACAAACACTGGTGTAAGGCTGACTTCTCAAGATAACACATTTTGATTCAAAATAAAGTGTCAAAATATCATATCTGCGCACTGCTATTCAAATGCACCCTTATAGACCCACTGCTATCCATTATGTTGTTTAAATTAATCAAACAACAATATTAAAAGGGAAGGAAAACATCTTGCTGGTCTTTATTTACTTATTTGTAATCACTCACTATTTACTTGAATAATTACTTGGAAACCCCTTGAAGTAAAGCTTGCTAAATTAAGAAATAATTCAAGACTACATAACACAGCAGTAATTTTTTTGTTAATATTTATATTTACACTTCCATGTGGTAATATATACAAAAAAAGTCAAATTTTAGGATCATTACTTTAGGCTTCAGGGTCACATGATCTTTGAGAAATCATTCTAATGTGTTGATTTGGTGCTCAAGACACATTTCTTATTATAATCATTGTTGAAAACAGTCAGTTGTGCTGCTTAAAATATTTGTGGAAAAATAAAATAGTTCTTTGCAAAGAGAAAGGTTTTAAAGAACAGCATTTATTTGACATTTTTACTCACTTTAAAAAATGTAATGCATCCTTACTTAATACAAGTATTCATTTATTGTCTCTCTTCTTTTTTCTTTTTAAATCATACTGATATTTTCGATGTACTTCATACTTTTTTCTATGGCACTGAAATTACTATAGATGTATGGTCATGCTCACTTTCAAATTAAATTTCCCTATAGGTTTATATATGCTTACATTTGGATAAAAATAACCAGAATCAGCATAATAAAGACATGTACAAACATGCAAACACTCACTGTACTCACTGCAGGTGGAGTCTGCTTCATCCGAACCATCTGGACACTCTGGCTCTCCATCACACCTCCATCGAGCCGGGACACACTGCCCATTCTTACATGCAAAGTCTGTTGTTGCACATGTCTTTTTTGCTGTTCAAGAAGAGAAGAGAGGGAGTTAAGTACAGGGGCATGTACATTTACAGAAGAGGTTTGGTCCAAAACAAATATAAAAGTTCAGTTCAGATGTTCCTGCTTCTTCAAATGTTAAGCTTAAGTGGAGGGTGGAATTACTTTTTTTCCAACAACAATGAAACAAACCACCACACTAATAAATCTAGTCTGCAGGACACAGGAAGAAAAAAATTGGATCACTTGAGAAACAATGCTAGACTCGCACTTGATAACAACTGTTCTGGTTTAGAAATAAAGTCTTGAGCAGTAAACGATTCAAGCTTTAGATTTAAACAACAAACAGCAAGCACTATGAGGCTAAGTGCATTATGTGTCTCTGTCATTTCCTCTTGTCTTGTTTATAGTTTAATTGGGAAGAAAGTTTGAATTAATTGAACACACAGCTCCATCGAGAGCAATTACAAAGGCCCAGGTACACATCACTGTGAATTTATGAAGCCTTACTTTTGTTTGTTTATGTGTGAGGATAAAGACGGTTTTGCTTTAAGTCCAGTAAATTTGTAGCAGGGGTAAAAGAGCCTGAAGCGATTGAGGGAGAGCGATTGATGATGCTGTCAGCTCTCTGGGAGAGAGACCAATAAGAGCTTTATCAGACAGAGAGGACAGCGATTTAACACATGTTCAGCTTTAATCATGTGCATCAATTGAACACACTTGGTCTAGATGGGTGTACTATTCTTCTGTACCAAATATTAGTTTTTTCTGTTCTTCGTGCAATCAATATGCCTACAGTAAACCAACCAGCTGAACCTCGCTACGTGCTTATAAACTATGGGAAACCCATTGTATCACAGAGAGTGGAGGTTACATGCAGAATAGAACCAAACTAAAACAAAGAGGTATTTTATTTATCAGATAAAAATGAGAGATGAAAGTAGTAGCAAATATGGTCAATTACAGTGCATTGACTTTTCAAATATTGACAAGTAAATCTACCAAAAAATCTCATATAAAAAAAAAGAGAAAGTTAACTGAAAATGATGAAAAAACTAAAGAAATTGATGAAATACTAAGATTCCTAAAGCTATAGCCTAAACAGGAAAACAAATATATATACACATACACAACAAAAATGACTAAAGCACATAAATTGACTAAAAATGAAAATATGAAAATGAAACAAAAAGTATAAAAATAAAAGCTAATAAATAAATAAATTAATTAATAAGTACCATAACAGTATATAAATAATGCTAAACAACACTGATAAAAAAATAATAGGGACCCAATAAAAGTAAAAAAATCGTGAAACCAACCAAAAGAGAGCAGAAAATTGTCCAACAGCCACTGAGTTGCAACAGATTAGAAAGAAAGAGATATTCTGTGGAATTCTTCTCTGAAACTGTGATCAAATCCCAGGCTCTTGCCTCCCATCAGAACAAGAGGATTTCATCTAAGTCTCCCCTATCTTCCCAGCCAAGCTACCTTACACTGAAACAAGCCCAGAGATTTAACAACTCACACATCATAGGGGCCATGTTCCCCACCCCCTTATCTTCCTCTAGAACCAGAGCCACTATGTTATGGGTTGAACACCTCTGAAGACTACAGAGAGAGAGAGAGGTGGTTAGTGAGCCATAAGCAGCACTTAATTACCAAAGATCCTTCACAAGCCTTATCTCAAGGACAAAGATTGACCTTGTCACACTCTTCATTCCTTTCAAGCTGAACATAATATTAACTTTCTTGAAGGTGAGGTGTGTAAATTATTTATACAAGCAAATATATAAAATAAAAGCAGTAATACCTCAGTTTACGAGTTTAATGCGTTCCAAGAGCGAGCTCGTAACTCAAAATTCTTCTACATCAAAACTATTTTCCCCATAAGAATGCAATAAAAATCACTCGATTCGTTCCACATGACCATAAATGCCCATTTTAAATATTTTTTTGGGTTTTACCCTATTACAGTTAAAATTCTAACCATTAAGATATCATATAAATATTAATTAATAACTGACAGTTAAACTCTAAAAACACTTTACCTTTGAGTAGAGTCTCTGCT
Source organism: Rhodeus uyekii (assembly GCA_037043235.1). Taxonomy (NCBI): domain Eukaryota; kingdom Metazoa; phylum Chordata; class Actinopteri; order Cypriniformes; family Acheilognathidae; genus Rhodeus; species Rhodeus uyekii. The sequence continues at coordinate 447,605 of JAWRVZ010000004.1, read as the reverse complement.
GTCGTGATGGAGACGAAAGGAGGGTGTTACTGCGATTTGACTTTCCATGCTCGTATACAAAGTCACTCGTAAACCGAGGTATTATTGTATGCGTATATATATATATATATATATATATAGATTATTATTATTATTATTTTTTTTTTAAATATATTTATGTATATAGTGCCTTGATTTATTTTCTGGATTCTGGATTTTATTATTCAAAATTCTCTGGGAAAAAAAAAGTGCTACACAACATAGGTTTACTGTTTAAATAAAACATGAAAAACAATAATTTAAAAAAATCATGAATGAATAAACTGTAATATTATTATTCTTACTTTGAGAAGTACTGTTCAATAGTTAAAACAAACTAAATATTTAATATTCACGTCACTAGTCCTCACTTATGATTTTGACAAATTTTGCCAAATTCAGTGACGTTTCACATTATACACTAAATTCCATTTTTGCGACTGGGAATATAGTTCTGTTTAGTGCCACAAGACACACAGAAGTACCACACTTCACTATACACTGCCTCACTGTAATATGCTTAAAATTATCCACAGCAGCAAAAGTTGCCAGATGTTGTGACTTGGAGGGTGGAAGGAAGCGGATGTGTGACTTGGGGAGGGTTGTGTTGCTTTGGTTTGAGAAAACTGGCGAGCTCAAGTGTTGGTTTTACTAATTTTGCTGCAGGACTGCCAATGCAGGAAGGCAGCTTCAAGCACCCACTCATGGGATGTGCTGATTAAAAAAAGGTATGCATTACAAGCAGCAAATACTTCATTATGCAGATACTCGCACATACATAAAATCAAAGATTGAATGTACATTCCCATGAATTTTATTTTTTGTGAACCAAAAAATAAAAAATAATGCAAACAATAAGCATGGACGCTCTGACATAAAATAATCATCACGCATCACATATACACATATCCGGCTCGCAACTGTGCAAATGTTATTTTTCTCCATTTCCCTGCTGACGCTTTAATACAGACTTGAGTCCAGGAAGTCTCCCTGCATATTAGTGTGTTGAAACGAGCAAGAGATGCGTGTGTGTGAGTTTACTAAGCAAGCACGCAAAGCCATGACATTCCCAAGGTCCCATGCTCGAGAGACCACACTGATTACTGACGGACTGCAGATCTGAGATGGTTAGCGGTAGGTGACCTCTTTGTGTCTGCTGAAAGTACTTCACAGAGCGGGCAGTCTGCACAGGACACAACTCCAGCGTACTTCATTTTTAACAAACCATTTCCTCCAAGACTTCACAGAGAACACTAGACCACATTCTAAATGCGCTTGACACCTTCGGTTTCCTGATATTTGAAGAATTACCAAAGCAATTTTAAAGAGCAATGAAGCAGATGGGAAATAGTCATTCAATCTAGACCTATCGGTTTTAAAGAGCTCCTTAAACACTATGAGATATACACTTTATTGCTTTATTTGCTTATTTTGAGGTAACACAACAAAGCCCGAAGGAGGTTAATTTTTTGAAGCGGTAGTCATTTATAAGCTTCTAGTTGCTCTCCGCTGGTTTAATACTTGTTAATTTTGATGTAAAATTCAATAGTCTAAGCAACCGTTATACTAGATCAGAGGTCTGTAGCGTGCTGTTTGGAAAGGTGCTGTGATTGACCGGCTGTGGTTTATGTGGCTCGGAGTACTCGATTGAGATAAGAGAGCCCACCTATTATAGGATCAGGCAATCGCAGTGCCATCTTGAGCAGGGCATTAAACACAGACGGGTCATAATCGTAAATGGAGTCTGTGAAGCAAGGTGCCTCAGTGAATCACCTTTTTCTGGTGGATTCCACTTCTTTCTTTACTTCTCACTCGTAACAGATGTAATCTTGTAACATTAAGCATAACATTGGCATGAAGGCTGAGCAATATATTGAATATTTTGAATTTATCTGTAATGAATTTGTTTGCAGTATAAAATACTCTGATATCAAGTCAAACCTTTACATAAGTCTATATGAAATTTATATGAAGTATGAAAATACTATGATAGTATTGCCTGTATAGACCCCCATTCTTCTTGATTTCCACAAACCCAAACACATACAAACCAATGCACAATTCACACAACTAAATTTCCTCCTACAGAAGTTTGCCTGGTTCTGAAAGATTTGCTTCTCGTATTATAACAGTACTGTTTGAGAGTCCACTTGTTTTGTAACCTATGCTTATGTAGCACACACACACTGCATGCTGCCTCTTGCATGCTGAGACCAGTAGGGCTGTCCCATGACTAAAGGTTTTTCTAGTCGACTAGCAATCGTTCTTTCAAGCCATTAGTCGACTATTCGCATGTTTATATTAGCCTTATTTAATTATTGCCTTATTGGAGTTCGGTTATGTCGACGGCCTCGGGGGTTGCAAAAAAGCATTGAGATAACCGTTGATCGAGATAACCCATATAACCCTCTTTTGTGCTCGAGATTTAGATTCCGGCAACATAAAAGAATCGACATAACCCACAAGAAAATGCGTAGACAAACAGAGAGTTTGGCGGTTCCACTTCAAAAACGTTGACATAATAGGATTGCCGACTTAAACGTGAGTCGAGATAAGTGAACTCCACTGTACTTAAATACCTCCCGCCAATTTTAATTATGTATTTATAAACCACCGTTTTCCAAGTCAGTGTCAGCTGCAAATATAAAGTTGACGCTGACTCGTCAGCACCTATAGAGAGACATGCAACTTAAATATGGATTACAAATTAGAGAGTATTTGTTTTCGATTTGAATTGTTTGTTTAAAACTAAACATTTCAAGCATTCTATAGATACAATTCTCAAGTCTTGCAGTTCAGTAGTCTGAGACAGCAGGAAGCGTATCCTATTGGTTTTCTTTATTTTATAAAACCACAAAATTTTGTTGTTATTGTGAGTGAACACAAATAAAAGTAGACCCTTTACCCATTTGGGTGCGAGCGAGATGGATGATGGGTCCGCGCGAAATTGTCGACGGGGGGAGCGCAAGGACTGTTCAAACATGCAACATGCAAAAATTACAATGACAGTGAAATATTGGTATTGGGGGAGGGAAAACATCACCCCATATGGTACTATGTAAAGACAGCTAGTTGCATGTAATATTGTTCACATGCTGTCAATGAACTACAAAGCGTGCATATGTGAGGAGGCAGAGACAAGACAGTGTAAAACCATAAAAAGAAAACGGCTTTCAAACACACTCACAGAGTAAAACGTCAAACCAGCACATCCGGAAAACACCATGGAAACTATTGAGACTATGAATGCTATTAAATCGCACAAAGCAGACACAATGAGAAATGCAGCAAGTGCAACCATAATGACTAAATTTACATGTACATGCACAACCTTTTGTTTTATGCAAATCTAAGTTGCAATATTGCACTTTTATTGTGTTAGTGTTATGTAAGGATATATAGTGCTTTGCAAAAGTCTAAGGCACATTAGTATTGTCACCAATAAAATAGTTTTAAGGCAGATATTCATTAATATATTCAGTAAGAAATATTACTTCATTTTGATTACTTGTAATAATCCAGTGAGATTTTGTATGCACAATGAGTTTAACAACAGCCGGTGCGCCACACGAAGATCTGATCTTACCATCATTGGATCCGTCTGTGATTACATCAAGTAACAGAAAAAAATTGTGTAAAAATGCTGTAAAGTGACCTTGCACTTGCACGACTAATAATAACTATGATTGGGACAGTCATGTTACACAACATGATAAAGAAAATAACATTTTTAATAAAGCCTTGTGTATTATTTGGGTTTAGTTGCCATGCTTCAACACTTTGCTCCAGGAAGAGCATATCCACAACTAGCACATAACTTAGTTCAAGTTCACTTGTGCATTCACTAAAATAGCAAATGACGAATAATAACTATGATATTATAACATATTACATAACATTATAATGAATTTTGTATTAAATACTTGGGAATTCATTGGGTTTAGTTGTCATGTTTCAGCATGTTATTATGGGATGAGCGCTTCCACGACAGGAGTTACAGATTCTGAGTAACATGCATATGAGGCCGCGGTGACGTGAGCATGGTGACTACTAGTGGTGATAACTTTATTTAGACGAAAAACCCTTGTCAATCATTTGGTGATTAACATGGACTTTTGAGCCACATTTGAACACACTGTCATGCTGTTGGCTATATGCCAATGCAGTAGATGAATATTTCAGTATTAACGCTAACAATTAATCGATTAATTTATTGTTAATTTATACAACGAACGATCATTGGAATTTGTTTACAATGACATCCCTAGTGGAGACCTGGTGATACAATGACTAAGTCTGTCAACTTTACGGTATTACTGTTAAAAAATTTTTTCATATTTTATAGGTGGCACAATAATAATTTATTTTTTTCTGCTATTTAAATAAATGTTTCTATATAAATACAAAAACATTTATTTTTACATGGTGTGCATATCACAATATGCAAGTTACAACTTGACACACTGCTGAAAATTTTGCACCAAACTTAAACTTAGTTGAAACATGAGTGAATATAAACAAATATTTACAAAAGCCTCTGACCAGGAGTAAAAATTAGAATAAAACAGCAGATTTATTGTACTGCATTAATAGGTTTACCAGACAAAACTTGACATTTGATGTTGACACTCATTTACAGTTTAATTTAGTACATTACATGAATAAATTACTTTTTAGCCGCTCTTCAACACGAACCAGATCTAAATAGCACAATTCTGTATGAAATGTACATTTGCCTATAAATAAAATCATAACAAATAAATGTAATTTCTTATTTCAACTCATGTCAAATATCGCTTCTGATAAATTTCAAACATAATACTAATAATTTCAAAAATAAACTTATTTTGACCGTTTTGTCTGAAATTCAGTGTTTTAACAACTTCTGCTCACATATTTGAAGGCTGTTATTGCATCATAAAAGGTCAATTCTATATTATAGATATATGCATACTTTACAAAGAGCTTATAACATACTAGTTACGTTCTGCCTCAAATGGCGTAACCAAATTTACTGTAAAAATAGCTGCAAACTAGCCAATAGTCACTAAGCCTAGTGTGGACTTCACACTCCGATTTAAGTAACTTACTAATCGCTGGTGCAACCCTACCAACACTTTTTGCCGCAAGTCAAATATCTAAGGAGACTAGCAATCTAATGTCACAGTACATTTCATCTTCTTGCATACTATGATTGGTGACCAATCTAGTTTTCCCATAAATATTAAATGTGAAGTGTAACTACAATAATTTATTCTTGCTGTTAAAATATCAATACTGTATAATGAAGTAAAATATTGCAAGTTTTTTCCCCCTCTACCTCTAGTGTTTGCACTTAGAAACTATCAGCAAATTTGGGAGTGCAAAGAAGAAGAAAAAAGGAAAAAGAGAAGCTGGAATAAAATTAGAAATAATAGGCAAACAGCCTGCAAAGGTAACAACAAGATTAAGCCTGAAACCCAGGTGGATTTCAAAAGGCACAATTGAACTCCTTTGAGGAAGTGAGCAGATAAAGCCCTGTGAGCAAAGCTTTACACAGACGCTTCACAGCTCGATACCACGCACTAATCTGCCTTCACTGCTTCTGTATGCAGATTGTGTGAAAGAGTCTTCATCATACACCTCTCTTGCCTTTTTATTTAACACTTCAAGGAATTTGAGTATCTCGGTGAAAGAGGTAAGACGGAGGGAGGCAGTTTTGACTGCACACGCACCTAAACACTCCTGAGTCAATAAACTCACACGTGAAAAGCTTAAATTGAGCATTTTGTCTGGTTGGAGTTTGGGTGAATAGCACAATGGCTTCTTAAAGAGGAAAAAAGATAAATGCAGTGTGAAACTAGGTCCATTTCAAAGACCAAGTGGCACAGGGCGTCCCACTGAATGCAGCATTAGGGAGTTGGAGGTAAGATGTAGTGCTACTGCTGCTGTCAGCAACTTGGCTGGATATAAAAGTTTTCCTGAAGTGCTGATCCAGGACCAACTTCTTAAATGCAACTAATCCATGCAGAAATAATTTGCAAACCTGCAGCAGTTCAGAATGTCATAGCCATTAGATAGCATTATATAAGTGTGGAGTAGGGTGGGAAGAGAGAATGGGTTGAAATTCCGGATGGTCCCATTTTTAAAAACATAAATTTAAGTACCAAATTAGTTTCTAGATTTTCCGATATGTTACTGGCTCTTGGATGGGCACTCTTATGCCAAGGCAGATAGAACATCAAAGTACTAAACTACTATTGTGCCAATACTAAATCATCAATCAGTCACATATTTGACAATAATAAATAAATATTTTACTCTAAAATTCAAAGTTTGGGGTCGGTAAGTGTTCAGGATTTTAATGTTTGTAAAGAACTGGAATTGAATTAGTCAATTGACTACCTCCCCAGAATTGGTCAATTGCTTAAGATTCCCATCCCATCATGGGATGTAGAGCAACTGGTAATGACCTGAGAGAACAGAGAGACTCATTGATGGGAAATGCAAAGGGATCAAGGGTGAAGGAGGAAGCACTTCCTATTAGCCCGTTTTATATTTCTCTTTTTCCCTCCAGCTGTCCTTTTCTTCTCTCCCACACTTTATCTCCATTGATTCCTGTGCTATTGATGCTTCTCCTCAAACAAACAAGCATAATCACATAGTAACTCTTAGTAAAAAAATATTTACACTGGCCAATGGATTGGTTCCTTTACTCCCAAAATCATTTCTTGATTTTTTTCTTGTGCGCTCAAGCTTTCATTTCTCTCTGTCATCAAGCATTCATGTTTCTATAACTGAAATCACAGAAATTGATCTATGATTAAAGGTGGTTTTGATGGCAACAACATAATCAATGTTATTCTGGGTTTCAATGCCCAAAGGCACATGGTTGATGCAAACACAGAGTTGTTTTTGTCGTTGAGGCAAGCTGAATATAATCAAACAGATCATGTCAGGGTCTGTCAAAGCAAACCCACATTACAGTTGAGAGCTCTCAGTAATTAGATGGCAAACAAAGACATTTTTGGTGAGAATGCATGCGAGGAAACAACATAGTGATGGGCGGTATGAGGAGACTATTATGAAGCAACACAAATTCAATTGGACCAAAGGTTCAGGTGTGACAACATTTTGCCATAATAAAAAAGAAAGGATTTTTAATAGTGTAGAGATATATGAAGCACAGCTCACTGAGACGTAGAGGTCAACCTATTGATCAGTTTTGCCAATTAATCAATCGGGTATCTAAGTAATAGTAAATTATTATTTTTACTTGCTGTACCTCAAGGGGTAAAAAAAACAACCAAATAAACATGCAAGCCTGACCTAAATGTTCAATGTCACGATTGTTGTATATGATTGATTGATTGACATGTATATACATTAGTCTATATCCAGCTGGTCACTTTTATGTTTTTGTCATGCAGTGAAGTATACAAAGCTAGCTGTGTGAGAAAGCAAATTCATGCAGCCGGCGATTTGATATAAACAAATAAGAAATGCATCCAATTTCAGTTTTTTTTATCATCAATGAAATACATAATTTGTTATGGAATACATAATCTTCTAAAACAGTAGCAAATAAAATGTGATGTGTGAAAAAAAAAATGTGAGAGTGTACCAAGATGGCCATCTTTAAGCAGGACTGTTTGGACATACGACATTATATGACATACTAAAACTTTACAATAAGGGTCCATTTAGAACATTAGTGGTAATTAAAAAATTTGAAATTATTAATATTTAATTATTAATTAGAAAATAATATATATAAAAATAATTAATAATTAGAAAATTAGTTGCTAATTTTACCATTTACTAATACATTTTTAAAAAATTACTAAAACATTTTTGTTGGTTAAAAGTGGTGTTTAGAACAACGACAACCTGGGGTTAAACGCAGTGTGAAAAGCCCCATCCAGTATTTTTATTTTTTTGATTACTCTGTTATCTGCAAGCGTGGTCCAACCTAGTTATATTTAGCGTAAAATTGGTCGACCTCTACACAGAAGTCACTATTAAACCAAGAAACTTTCTGTTGGTCAACGTGACAAAATACTGAGATTGAAGATCACACAGACTCCTACTGAAATAACTTGATTTTGGAAATGCAAAACAAAAGCATGCATTACTGGCAGACTGAAAAGTGGGTGCTTGGCTATAAATTAAAAAGAGAAAGAAGAAAGAAAGAAAGAAAGAAAGAAAGAAAAAGAGAAATAAAATATCGTAAAGTCGGCACAGCTCCAAAAATATAGTAATTTATTAGTTTAAAAATGAAAATGGTAAAATGTCAATGTAAGTCCTTTTAAGTTCTGTAAGATTTTTAATTCCCAAAGGATGACTTTATAAACTAAATTCATAGAGTTATTTTTTCCCCCAAACAAGTTAAATTGCAAAACTCCCTCATTTTAGTGATTATGTCAGGGTTTCAGGAAACGAGGACTCAGTACTGCAGGAGGAAGGGCTTTTTGTTGAACAATAAAACTTCAAACCAAAACTATCCCGTGGGGGAAAAACAAGACTGACTAACTAAAGAACGTAGACAGGACTTAACTAGCGGAACAGGCAGCAAAAAAGGACAAGAAAAACAACGAAGCAATACAGGACAGCAAACATTAAGGGCTAAAATACACACAGGAGGAAGGGTAATTGAATGAGAAACGGCTGGGACAAATCAAACTAATGACAAGGAAACAAGGTGGGAGGAGAACACAGTGACAAGACACGAACATGCAGCCAATGCGGACGCAGCAAAGACAGCGCGCAGCTGGTAAAAACACAAACTGCGCGCGACATAAAACATGAAAAGCACGCGGCCGATGAAAACACTAACCGCGTGCTAAACATAACACACAGACGATAGAGAGAATGCGGCTCGAACAAAGCTTGAAACCACGCCCACTCACATGACAGACGAACCAGGACGAACACACGAATCATGAATGCCCAAATCCCGACAAAAATCGAAAATGAACCAGACCAAAGTATCGGGACTGGACATCATAACCCACACACAAGACGTTACACAGACAAGAGTGCGCGCGGCTCAACACTCGAAGCCGCGCACGCACACGAAACAAAACACGAGACATTGCGGTAGTGTCAGAGCTCTGCCACAACACCAAGAGAATGACTAGACAGAATGTGGCAGAACCCTGACAGATTAACTCAATTACTTAGTCACCCTAAAAAAAGTTCATGGATGGATCTAATCCCAACAAACAGTAATGGTTTGTCCATATTTGACCCAAAAATGGGTTGAAACGATCCAGCATTTTTTAGTGTGCATCAATTCGAGAATGACAAAAATTGTGAAATGCCTAATCAGTAGAAAACACCAGACAATAAAGACTTTAAAGAAGGTTATAAACGGCTAATTAGTTTTAAAGGATTGTCACTTTTTATTAAAGTAATGTGGTCATGTTTTAGCAATGAAACAGACAGATGCAGCACAAGTCTGTTAAACGTGTGATCAAACTGCATGTAATGGAGCAGGTGTGTGTGAATGTCATTTGTTTAAACGAAAAACAATACCACTGTATGCCAAATCCCCCCAATAAAGACTGCATAGACACACAGAGCTGATGGACAACGCAGCACAGTAATGTCCTCACGCCACTGTCCTTTTCGTAAATGTCTTTCCTTACACATACATAAACACATTTGCTATCCACCCGCAGAGTTTCAGCCTGCTTGATGGGTCAATGTTCTAATCGCACCAATCAATCTCTTCAACGCCTTCTACCTCTCATTCCTTTTCTGCATTGAAATGACTAGCCCTCCAGCAGTCTGTTACTCAAAACAAGGTACCCTTCTATATTTTTCACCTTGTCTTTCTGTCCCAGTGTTGGTCTCACAGTTTATACGACAACTGCATAGTGGGACCAAAACAAACTAACATCAACCTTAATATCTCTTCAGTCTCTCAATTGTGTGTTATACAGAAATTAGACTGATAACTGTACCACCAACAGTTTTAACGTTTAAGACTACACTACCATACAGACAGTTTCAAAGCTAATACACAGATTAAGGTTTTGTAACACTTGTAGTTCGGTTTGCTTGGTTCATTTGGGTGTGCAACAGGGTTCAGGTGGCACTAACAGAGGAATTACATCAGGGTTTGTTTTAATCAGACCAAGTGTGAACACACTAAAAGCCCCAAAACTTCAATTTCAAATTCAAGAAGCTTTCAACAAATAGAGTCCTGGAGGTGTTTGATGATCATGGTCATTTCGGTTTACGTTAAAATGTTTCATAAGTGGACAAATGTACACAATGCGTGATGGACAACTCTCATCTCACCTCTTCTCAACTAACACAGTTTGCAAGGACTCTTATATAACAAAAACCCTTTCATACACTAACTTAATGAAAAGAGTGCAAACAATAAAGTATTGCTTCTGCAACAGGAAAAAAATCTGAAAACATCTAGGAGAAAAAAATTAACAACATGCCAGTGCTGATTATAAACTTGTTGTGATTGATGCACTCAACAGGGGTTTACATGGAAGCAATAAAACAATACTTGAGACGACATGCTGATAAACTACATCCGCTCTCAGTGTGAAGTCCTTGTGCGTTTGTTGGGATGTGTGTGTGTGTGTGTGTGAGCTCTGCGCTGCTTCATTTGGTTTAGTGCCCAGTCATATTCTATCATCACAGTGTGTTCTCCACTGCCTTTTGCTCTATTAATACAAATGTATGTATGCATGTCTGGGCACCTTTTGGGGATGAGATGCCTGACAAAGCGACAAGCCCTGAGACAAAAGATGTGGGTAAATCTGCCTTGCTGATAGAGAAGAATTCATTTCAATTATAAATGTCCTCCACTGCTCAGCCAAGACGAAACGCAACAGCTCTCCACCAAATGGAGTGTTGGAAGGGAAGGAGGTGCAGTACATCAAGCGAATGAGACACAAAAACAGCAACCTGCTGCTGTGATTTGCTTGGAGATTGTTTTATAATGATCCTATGAAATTATTTCCTTTGTAACAGAGGATTTACTGTCACAACTGCTCAATCATAGAGCATGTTGCAATGAAAATCCAACCTTTGTTCCTCCCAAAAAACTACTTTTTCATAAAACTGAAAACTAAATTAAACATTTTCCTTGGTATTGTAATGCTTACATAATAAAATGTACACACCTAATGTAATTTATATATGCAGTGGAGTTCACTTATCTCGAGTCACGGTTAACTCGCCAATACTATTATGTCAACGTTTTTTAAGTGGAACCGCCAAACTCCCTATTTGTCTTAAGGCCCAGTCACACAGCCGAAAACGCATGAAGAACGCACGAATCACGCACAGATTGGGTTTGTGGGTGCTTGTGCGTCGAGAAATTGACCAAAGTATTCCACGAACATTCGACGCACGCCTGACGCATGAATCACTGACGGAGCGAGTCCAAACACGCACGCTTCGCGAACGTTCCACGTACAAGCACTTTCAGAATCCGCATTATCAGTGGAATGAACGTGATACGTGCGCGGTTCATGAGTGATATGAAGGTGGGGCGTCAGTGAACGTGCGCGCTTTCGAACCAGTTCCAACGCATAAGCACTGACGGCCGACGCGTGTCCCGCGCATGTGACGCATACTCAACGCATAAACTACGCACGCCGACTCATGAATAACGCACACCGGTAAATATGTGCGTCAGAAAATTTTTGAACCGTTCAAAACTCAAAATCACGCACAAACCACCTTCGACGCAGAACTGTGTCAGAGCGAAAAGACCGTTATGAGCGAATGCGTTTATGTTACTGTTTATTCTGTGAGTGAAATTGTGTTTGCAATGTTGGAGAATATGATTAAAGGTTAGTATCGAGAATCAAAGGTGGTTTTTATCGTATACTGGTAAATCTTGCACTGGTGGTTGACGACTGCCCAGATGGGTTTCACACTCTTCTCAAACATATAAAGAGCGCAAGTACAAACCAGAAAAAGAAAACACTCTGACAAACGTCATAAATAAAAGAAGGAAAATAGAAACAGTAGATTATGCTATATAACAGTCAGCGGTAGAGCTGCCATCTCTCTCCTTGAACATGTTCCCACCAGAACAGCGCACACAACAGTATACGCCATCTTAAAGGTATATTCCCAACATAAACAAAGTAGCAATCTCAAAACAAAAAGAGGTACAATCTCTGCTGTTAGTTGGTGTACATATGCCTTTTGTTGTTAAACATATACAGTGTATGTACGTTCTTATAGCATGTCCATCGCTTCATCAAAAAAATGGCCATATTGGGTGTTGGTTATCTCGCTAAACGGTTATCTCGACGCTTTTTTTGCAACCCCTGAGTCCGTCGACATAACTGAACTCCACTGTATAACGTTTGTTTAATTCTACTGCTCTAGAATTATAGTGTACGAATTATCACTGACTTTTTGTGCACATGACAAGTAAACTTCGGCTACACATCAAAAAAAAAAGTAAGAATGTTGTACCTGACTTACTGCTGTTTTATACATCAGCAACCACTTTGTCAGACACCACTGGCTTTCATGATATGGAGACAATTTGATTTATTTGTATTTATTATTTTCCATTCAAGCCTTTAAAAACAAGTCTTCACTTTTCTTTTCAGACCACATTATGTAAATCAAACCTATTGCTTCTAATATGGTTAAAGTGGATTCTGGTGTTAAAATAGCTTGCGATTTAATTTTCTCCAAGCTACTTACAATGCAGCCACACACATCCCCCCGCCCCTTCTCACTCTACCCCCACCCCCCCATCACTCTGCACCCCTCCCTCCCTCCCTCTCTCTCCTACTTTCTCTCCCTCGGTCTCCTCCTTTGTTGCTTAGTCCTTTGTCTGAATGTTTGTCTCAGCCTTGCTTTTCTGCAGCGACAGCAATATTGGTTTGGGGTCGTAGCCCCACCATCGCTCATTGCGGGCCAGTGTGTGCTGGTGTTTGTTTTGGGGGAGAGTTGGTCCCTCCTGTGAATGTACTGATTGTAGTTCATTTTCATTCATCATATTCACCAGAAACAGCCACATCCACCCGTCCATCTATCTTCTACACACACACACACACACACACACACACACACACATTAAGCATGTAAATGACTAATCAATAAGAAATTAATTGTTGTTAATAATTTAATGGATTAAGCTTATCAACTATTAATAAATGTCATGGAAAATGTATCAAGGCAGTGCAGGAAAACACGGATTACTAGCATAGTTACAGCATGAGCTGTAGCTTGCACTTCACACTGACATGCATCCATGCATCAGTGCCATAGCTATGATGTGTGCACCCTCAACAGGTTCGATGTAATCAGGAGTGGCACCATTGGAGTATGAACGACAATGTACACTAAAAATAACAAGACAGTCTGTTAAAATGAAACATGTAGATATGCTGACCTGAAGTATTTAAGATCATATGTAAGTGTAATGGCAATTTATGCATCTTATGCACACAACATGTTGATCGTGTACGTGATTTATACATCAGATAGTTTTACATTGTTTTTGCAAAATATGGTGTATTAAACTATGTTCAATGCATCAAAATAAAATGTTAAAGTTCACAAAAAATACGATATCAACTTTAATAATAATAAAATTGTTAAAATCTCTTACTTGTGTAATGTTAACATTTAACACAGCATAATTTGCAACAATGTTCATTACACAGAAAATGCAAGTTTGCAAGGCATGAAGCAAAAAACAAAAAAACTATGCGCTGATACCACCAATTCCGATCCGATACCAGTGCAGTTTTTATTTATGTAATAGAATTTCTATACCTCTGTGTTGAACTGATAATCAATCGTTTGTGTTAAACACAACCTACTAAATACAGACAACTTCCTTATAAAGAATTTTTTTTTATATATATATATAAATAATATATATAAATAATCAATCAATCAATGACAAAAGTAAATTAAATATATTTATATATATACTATTAAAGTAAAAAACATTTATTTTAAATGTATAGCACAGCTTTCTAATGAGGCAGCAACATATTAAGGAGGACACATCAAGAAAGGTTGATAATTAATAGTCTTTCATTGTGCAAAAGTATTATAATATGAAAGAGTCCAATATCTCATCATACCTCGCAGTATTTTGCATTGAAAAGTTCAAAGCACAAAAAGAAGAGATATTGACTAACAAGCATACAGATCAAGCATAATAACAGAAACACCAAATCACCATGCAGAGTTTCATCGTGTTGACTGTCCTAACTTAACGCAACAGGCAGATTAAATGCTGGATGGAGAATGACTGACAGCAATAGTGGAGAGAAAAGTTTACATGAATTTAACGACTTAAATAGTCATCTGTACCTCACATTAAACTATGGAATGGCTTCAGAACACTTAGACTATAGTTCACAAAACCTTTATGGTGCTTTATACAAATAACACATTAGTATACAATCCCATTTAGATCGGCCTCGTCTGACCGATACCTGATCCGGCAAAAAATTGCAGTATTGAAGTCCATACCAATACAGAGTATTGAATCAGCGCAACCTAATTAACAGAGCAAACTACTTTTCTACTCTCATTCACATGTGGCTATGTGGATTTTGTATTCAGATTCCTGCACATGCCTTTTAGTGTTTAGGTAATTTAGGTACATTTAGGTAATCTTTTTTAAATTGCAATCATGTAAATTCCTGAAAAACATTTACATCCCTAATACATACAGTAGACAGTCATCTCTTTTATTAAAAAAACCCTAATCAAATACAGCATAGGTCAATGTTATTCTGTTCATTGCTCCAAACAATACTAATGGTGAGACTCAAATTTGACAAGAGCAAGTAAAAAAACTATACAAAAAACACAGCCATTAAACCCAACAATCATCTCCTGACTAGCGCTCCAGACTGACATTTAGTGTCTCACATTAGAGCAGCAATTAGCAGCATATGGATCCAGCATCATAGCAAAGGGGGTTAATGGACTGGGCTTTATGAATTGCACAGGCATGCGTACAGTAAGTGCTCCAATCAAACACTCCTCAAATTCTGCCCACATTAGTATTCACAACGCATAATATGCATATGAATTTTCATCAGCACCTTTACTAGAGAATTCCAACTTTACATGTATGGATTTTCACACATTTTCTAAGGAACTGCTCTTAGATCTTTCAACACTCACAATAATCATTTCTCTTTAGCGAATCTCTCTCA
Source organism: Rhodeus uyekii (assembly GCA_037043235.1). NCBI lineage: Eukaryota > Metazoa > Chordata > Actinopteri > Cypriniformes > Acheilognathidae > Rhodeus > Rhodeus uyekii. The sequence goes on along the minus strand of JAWRVZ010000004.1, from coordinate 432,420 downwards.
TGCTCTGATGAAAATCATTACGCTGTGTGGGAGGGACATGCACAATGACTAAGCTCCTCTGTTGTGCTACAAATCTGCTTGATTGGTTGGGAAGAGAGAAAGCGAGGTTGACATGGCTTTGTGTTGAATCATATGAATCATCGTTGTGATGCAGCAACATCTGAAGGCGAATCTCACATTGACAGGTCTTTAAAAGCACTCAAAAGCGCAGAACATACAAAGTTCAATCACAACATAACATTTTAACACTGAACTAATAACTTTATAATCAGGATTAGGATCATCAGTCAAATGTCAGCCTGCATTGAGCACCTTCGAAATAAGAGTGGTGCTTGCTTGCACATCTGCAGACACAGTGCTAGGGTTTTGTGGGTTGTCGCCAGGACATTATTATGCAGTTGCTAAGGTGTTTTGTGTGGCTATTAACATGTTGCCATGTGGTTGCTAAGGTTTCTGTGGTTGATTTGGCCTAAATCCAAAAATCCACCCCCAGGTCTCTATGATAATCCAACCCAATAAGGATTGGGTTCCTCTTCTATGAGATATTTTGCCATTATCCAGATGAACTACGTATGGCAGCCTCCACACCTTTGATGCTGGATAAATCTGAATTAATATATTTAATTAAGCAATCACAATAATAGAACAAAAACGAGGTATGGTATGAACACACGTATACAAGTTGAATACGTTTTTTCAAACACCTAACACCAAGTATGAATAACTGTAACATACAGTAATACCTCGGTTTACGAGTTTAATTCGTTCCAATAGCGAGCTCGTAATCCAAAATGCTCGTACACCAAAACAATTGTCCCCACAAGAATGCACTAAAAATCAATTGACTCGTTCCACATGACCATAAATGCCCATTTTAAACATTTTTTGGGTTTTACCCTATTAATTGCAGCTAAAATTATAACCATTAAGATCTCATATAAATACTAATTAATAATTGACAATTAACCTAAAAAAAACACTTGACAATTTACTGTAACGCACTTCAAGTGAAAATGAGTGAATTTATTATAATAGTGCAGAAAACAAACAAAGTGATAATCCAGAGTGAAGGTCGTGGAACATGGAACACGGGAGACCGGATAAGGATCTAGATTTTTAGTGCATTCTTATGGGGAAAATTGTTTTGGTGTACGAGCATTTTGGGTTACGAGCTAATTAAACTCGTGAACCGAGGTATTACTGTATAAACATTTACATTTATTCATTCAAGTTTTTATCAAGTGACTTAAAAATTAAGAATACAGCAAGTGAATCATTGTGAAGAAGCAAATAAACACAATGTGCTCAAAATACAAAGGCTCAGACATTGCTTAAAGGAGAATAAACTAGAAAAGGGAGGGGATTAAAAGATAGTGAAAGTATAGAATTTTTCTTTTAATGAGAAGGTTAAGTGCTCCTGGATGAGAGTTTGTTCTGTTTTTTACTATGATTAAAATATACACTCAAAAAAGTAGGCATTTTTTTAAGATTTACAGATTGTAAAATTCTAAATTGAATTGAATAAACCTTACTGTCACAGTCCTGCATGTTGCTTCACACTTCCTGTTACCTTCCGTGTGCTTCCCTGGTCATCACCTTAACCTGTCGTGTCAATCAGTTCCTTGTTAGTCTCGTCACCTAATCCCATCTCCTCTTGTATAAGCCCTCATGTTTTTCCTAGTCTTTGTCAATTGCTACCTATGCTATGGTGTTTGTGGACATACTCCGTGTTTTCCATGTTTTCCATGTTATCTCCTGTTTTGCACAAGTGTGCACCACAAGCGTAACGCATACATATTTATATTATCAACTAAGAGTTTTAAATGAGTTAAAAAAGAGCTTTAAAAAACATTGTATATAAATATTAAAATATAGCTAACTCCACGCAATCTATCGCAGTTTGGGTTAATAGAGCTACCTTCAGAGTATAGATATGAATTGTCTGACAAAAATTTACCATTTCAAAATAAATAAATATATATAAAACATTATTTATTTATTTTTACATTTATAAATACGAATCACACACACATATACATATATATATACATATATATATATATATATACACATGTACATATATGTGTGTGTGTGTGTGTGTGTGTGTGTGTGTGTGTGTGTGTGTGTGTGTGTGTGTGTGTGTGTGTGTGTTTCGCATTTATAAATGTAAAAATAAATAAATATTTTTTTTCCATTCCTGAATATGTCATATGGTTATATATACTGTCAGATAATTGTCGTTGTGGTAGAGCTCTGACTCGATGTGCATTCGCATTGGCTGCGTGTTCATGTCTTGTCATTGAGAACCCCACCCTCCTTGTTCTAGTGTTTTACTTTGATTTGCCCCAGCTGTTTCCCAATCAATTACCCTTCCTCCTGTGTGCACTTAATCCCTCAGTGTTTGCTGTCTTGCGCAGTTTCGTCGTCGTTCCATGGCTGTGCATCCTGTGTTGTTAGTCCAGTGTTCAGTCGTGCTCTAGTCCTGTTTGTTTCGTGTTCTAGTCTTGTTTTTTCCCCTTGGGTGGTTTTTGTTTGGTTTTATTTTGTTTTGCTACAATAAAATCCCCATACTTTTGGATCCTTGAGTCCTCGCTTCCTGCTACCTGAGAGATAATTCCTCTTCAAACCCATCAAGAAAGCTTTTTAATATATTTAGGACTTTTTTAATTCTAAACTCGTACTGTACTACAGTAATGTAGTAATAATATAATAATTATAATAATAACAACCTTAATTTATATAGAGTTTTTCAGGCACAAAATACAGTTCAATATTCATGAGAACTCCTGAAATAATATGCAAGCCAAATGTGAATCAATCTAGATTAGAAATGTATCTCTTTACCCAAGCAAATAGGGCTTCTGGTGAACTCTGGTGTAAAGTAAAGTTGTAAAGTTAACTGAACACATAACAAGTACTATATTATAAATGAGTATTACTGCAATATGGACATTACTTTGAAACATTTCTGGCTGATAACAGAATACTTCCTAAACTGCAACAAGCTGATTTGAAACAATATATTGTGAAAAGGGCTATAGAAAATTGAATTGAACTGCATTTAATATATCGGCATATGTGAGGTCTGGCATATTTCCTGTTGTTGCACGTCTCACACAGAGCATATAATCACTTTCCATTGAGCCTGTGAGGAAATTCATTCCAGTCTACAAAGCAAAGACTTAGAAAGTCCATGGGAAATATACATGTTTACTTTTTGAAAAGTCCAGCCTCTCTTTTTCTATCCGCGGGGATAACCGAGAGTTACCTTCAATTGTGAGAGCGGTTTCAATCCGCGTAGTTATACAAGCGCACACACCAAATCAAAGTCCGCTCACTTCCTCTCGTTGAATGTTTTCCAGTCACCTAAGCGTATCCAGGGCTACCCCCCACCCCCCACTCCATTTAGAATATAAATGAATCCACTGCCCGACCGCCGCGGTTGTCACAATGTCACCCACCTCCCTATACCCACTGACTTCTCCTTCATTTGGTTTCACGACGACTGACATGGGGGTAAACATGGTGCTGGTCTGCAGCGGTGTGAGAGAACTCCTGATGGGCCGAAGTTCTAAAGGCCCATGCGTGCGGTTTTCTGAGAGAACAGAGGGAGACGTGTTCTGCCCTGTTTTGTTCTGTAGGATCTATGAAAGCGTGAGCTGCGGGAAACCCTTTTGACATGACTGGAGCAAGGAGCATGGAGCAGGACGCAGCCCAGCGGTGGGGAGAGGGTGGAGGTTTGGGTTTGACAGGGACAAAAGATATCTCTTCATAGACTTTGGAATTGTGAAGAGTTTTCATGGCTGAACAACAATGAATAAGGACAAAATAAGTTTTCTTCGAGATCTCACACTTTCTCAGAGCTAAACACACAATAACTTCAAAGAAATCTGAAGGGCACTGACGTTCATGCACACATGCGAACACGACCACGTATTCCATAAAACCTTATTAATGCGCATCCACAAACTCAGGCTTTTGATCTTCTGGCAGTGAGTATGAGAGTGTTTTGATGTTGTAGGCCAGCATGAGTCCAGCCCAATTGGACTGAGGATTTATCAAAGGTCCAGCATGGGGAGGGAACCTCTCTGATCAATAGCTGCCCCTGGCTGGTGAGCCATCTTTAATATTTCAACTGTCTAGGACTCACAGCTCTTTTGAGACTGCTTAACAGAGACCAGACTTTTCCGCAATCCAATAAACAGCTCACTCCACGCAATCTATCGCAGTTTGGGTTAATAGAGCTACCTTCAGAGTATAGATATGAATTGTCTGATTAGATAAAATATCTAAACAGATATCATTTAAGGTTTTATCTAAAACAGTGTTTGATTTCCCACCCACACATCCAGGTAGGTGTATATACACTGCCAGTTAACTTATTCAGTTAAGAAATGAATACTCTTATTCAGCAAGGATGCATTAAATTAATCAAAAGTGACAGTAAAGACACTTCAAAATTATTTTAATGTTATAATGCTATGAAATTTATTTACATTTACATTTACTCATTTAGCAGACGCTTTTATCCAAAGCGACTTACAATTTGAGGAATATAGAAGCAATTTGTCCAAAGGATACAAAAACACATAAGAGCGCTTACAATACAAAGTTTCAAACATTCTGAATACAAGTAGCACAAGCATGGGGAGTAGAGAAAAGGGAATTTTTTTTTTTTTGTGAGTGCATGTGTGTGTCATGTTAGGTGCTCATGGAAGAAATTTATATGTTGATCAAATAAATGCAGCCTTGGTGAGCATATAAGATGCCTTTAAAAACTCTTTTTTTTACTTCACTACAATTTCTGAATTGTACAATGTGCAATGTGTACAATTCTGACTGTGTGTGTATGTAATACATTTTAACACAATCATACAGCATGTTAAGTGACTGTTATCATGTTCAGATGATGTAAAAAAAAAAATACCCCCAAAAAATTAAAATCTAAATAAATGTCATGTGTATATTTCACTATAATGAAACCATGGTCTTCATGATTGCATATCGCAAAAGTAAAAAAATAAATAAAAAAAATATTCAATATCAATTCTGTCAATTATCATTAAACTGTTTGTACATTAAAAATCAGCACATAAGATCAATGTTCTGTTATTAAAGAAAGCTTATAAGCAATGTAATCCAAACATAATTGAGAAAACAACAGGAAAGAGAAAAAAGTTATTGCCTTGGTAATTGATTTGCATCGAAAAAGCAGTCAAAGCATGAGCTGATTATTGACTATCATTGTTTTGCTGTAAGCACACTATTTGGCCATTAATTATATTTAAAGGTGACATGGGTCATATTTAATATTTAGGTGAAAGCTGTGCTATTTTAAAACCTACTAATCAAGGTTCCTATGCTAATATATGTGCGCAGTGTCCCAGCCAAGACATGCAGCAGCGTCAACATTCAGCAGAGCAGAATATTTTTCATTGTTCCATGTGGAATTCTTAAAAAATATATTGGTGTCATTAGTATTCCTTTGAGCTAATTCGGTTTCCCCTCTGTGGGCCCAGCAGAGCAAGGTTAGTACAGAAATGGAGAGGCATTCAGAAGAGCTAACAAAACCCTGCCCCTTGTGATAAGAATGTGTACCATTGGTATTTAGTGTAGTATTTTGTCTTCAAACCAGCAAAATCTTAAGATGTACGCTTACTAAAAAGCTAAAGCTATTTTTACATTTGATCAGAGTAAATTGAATGTTGAAAAAGATGCCTAAATCTCCTTAAACCTAATTTTTAGAGGTAAATGATTTGAGCAGTTAGTGCTGTCCCACCGAGTGATAACAACAGGTACCAAAAAGGGAAATTAAAAAGAACTGAGAAGCTCTATGGAAGAAAGGAGAAAATTAAAGGGAAGAGGAGAGAATTAGACAGCAGAGACGAGCAGACCCCTCATGAACAATACTGTCAGTCTGGGCCTCGTTCCCAGCCTCTAGATGAGAACACAATGTGTCTGTGCTTGGCTCCAATACTGTGTGAATAAGAACAAGGATTGTGGGGCAAGATGTTAACGGCACATTTGCTAAATGTTCACCCGTTGTATCTCAAGTTTTCTTTTTCAAAACTGAGTGATAATTCAAATTAGAAAACACTGATTTGAAAAATTAAAACAACAAATGCATGAAGGCCATTTTTAATAAATGTCACTGAAAACTAATTATTCTGAGCTACACTGAGGTAGACCTATCCGTTAGAAGAATAAAAAGCATTCATTAGAGAAGTCAAGAGTGACTATGCATTTGGAATTAAATATAAAGATCAAAGTGGCAATAAATAAAATAATTGTATGGAGAAAATGAGTACATAGACATATTTATTGTTTTTCTCACTAATGTCTCCAAGAAATTAATCGACTGACTTTATATAGAAAGCAAAATGTGATCAGAGACCAGTTATCTTATAATTTAGTCTTTAGTCTTTCCAGTAAAAATATGCTTATAATAAAAAAAATTGCATGAAAATAATTATCTTGTTTTCAGAGAATTTATCTTACATTATTTTTATTTATTTTTTATAAACTGATTGCGAGTTTATGCTTAAAACAAGTTAAATTAAAAATGCATTCTCCGAAAACGAGGCTAAACTTTATGCAATATTAATAGCTTATGAAATTACATTTTATAGGGTATCATTATATGGTTTCTAGAAAGTTAAGCAAAATATCAAAAACATACCTATATGAATATTATGCACAGATCCGCCAAAACACTCATCTGCACTAAACATGAAACATTTTCCTGTTAGACTTGCTCTCATTTAATTCAACTTTTCAGAGGAGGAAAAAAAAAATTCTGTCTTTGGTTACAGTAGTATATAATTAAAGCTATTATGATTCATCATTCTTTTTCTCAGTGGAAATAGTGCGGCGCAGTCAGGGCATGTTTCTGCTGACCTTAAAATGAGTTCCAATGCAAAAGACACAGATGCTTTGAGGGTCTCCACATAAGCCACAGTCCCTGTCTTTGTCTTTCTCTCTCCGTCTCATGAACGGGGTTTTCACGGTAGCCTAATTTCTTTTCAATTACCCAAACCTCTGCTGTCTAATGGCGCTATGTTCTTTGAGCTCTTGTATATGCATGCCTCATGCTGCTATCACAGCCGGGAAAGCTCAATATGACAACTAAATGGATAGCAATAAGGCCTGCGTTACAAACAAACAACAGCAAACAAAGGTTTTGAACCTATTCATTAATATCCAGTCGGCTACCAAGGAATGAATATTAAAATTCACTTAAAGTAACATGCACTGCAGTTAAGCACTCAGACTGTTGCAGTAATAACAGGTGGCGGCCTTAAGTGGCCACTCTCTTCCTTCCCAACTGCACCCAGACATAAAGAGCTGACAGGAGAATGGGGAGTGGGCTGGCACCCGGCCCCCCCAATGTCCAATTTGGAACCAAGAGCAGACGGCTTTTCCTCCTTTAGGGAGGTGTGGAACAATTTCTTCTAATGTAGACCCTTATTTGGGGCTGGGACTTATGGATCTTAATTGTATTACCCTCATCCGCATGGAGGGTGTGTAGAAGAGGGGTGGGAAAGCAGAATAAAAATGGAATTTTGATTTAATGAAAGAGCGTAATCCCAAAGCTCTCTGGAGATAATTCGCTTTAAGAGTGAACATTATGCCAGTGCGTGGCTAAGAGGATCACGCCTGTTACACAGAGGAAAGAGGGAAAGGGTCAGTTATGAAGGAGAGGGGAAAGCAGATAGGAAATGAAAGATGAAAAGCAAAAGGATGAAAACAGACAATAACCCGGTGCAGTCCATGCCTGGAATTAACACACCAAACAGTTAAATAATAATTTACTATGTTTGCAACGTGGTCACATGCGCTCATGATTGCTTTGATGTAATTTGATTGGTTTGATCATAATGAGATCATTCTAATGTGGTCTGAAATTCGATCAACAACAAAAAAAAGGTGCAAATTAATATCGAGTACGGTAGATAAAAGTAAAAAATGTGACAAATGTGAGCCAGCATAGCAGATTCCAATTACAAAAAAAAAAAGAAAAAAGACAAAGACAAATTAGTATGAAGGACTTATAGTCATAAAACTGCAGCAGTTTCTACTACAGATACATTTACAACCAGCATTGAACAAAGTTAAATGCCTGCACTGAACACTGAACAATGTTCCTTTTCTCTAATTTTCTTGTGCTTAGAGAATCTAACCTTGATCCGTTAAGCCCCATAAACCTTTTCTCTACCACTGGAGAGAGAAACTTAAGAATACCTTGCACATCTCAGCTATAAGACCCTGAAGAGTTTCTGAAGACAGAAGTCTGTGACAGATCATCTCATCAACAATATTACATCAAAATAAATAATTTTATGTGAACTTGCTGTCTGATTTTTTTTTATTGTTTAAAAGACTCACATGACCAAGTTGTTGTCTGACAAATCCTTCAATCAATTAAATCAATGAAGTACCCTTTACTGAATTAAAGGGTTCATATGATGCACTTTCATGTTCTCCTTTTACTTTAGTGTGTTATATAGCTGTTTGTGCATGTATAAACATCCCTCAAAAACATTTATTCTACTCAAAAAGAGAAGGCAGATCCAGATCTAGATAAAACTGTCAGGGCTTGAAGAAGCGAAGACTCGATGCGGGTGGAATAAAATTATTTTATTCCACCATTCCAATAGTTTTTAATAAAATAATAAAACAAACTCAAACAAAACTACCCCGTGGGGGAAAAACCAAGACCGACTAAACTAAAAAACTAGACAGGATCAGGAACAGGCAGCATGACGACAAGAAAGACAACAACGCAACACAGGACAGCAAACATGAAGGGCTTAAATACACACAGGAGGAAGTGTAATAGATATCGAAAACAGCTGGGACAAATCAAACACCAGAGCTTGAAACCGCGCCCACTCACATAACGTAGAGCTTGCGAGAACGAGCAACCACTCATCTCACGCGCTCATGACAAGGACGAACACGAGTCATGAATGCCCGAACCCCGACACAAAACCGAAACCAAACAAGACCGTGTGGGGATCGGACACTATAACCTTACACAAGACATTACACAGACAAGAGTGCAAGCGACTCAAACACGCACACGCACACACAGACACACCTCGAAACATTACGGTAGTGTCAGAGCTCTGCCACAACAAGAGATTGACCATACAGAATGTGGCAGAACCCTGACAAAAACACCTGGATGTAAATATTTATTGACAATTGTTTTCCTGAACAGTACAACCCAAATGTCCATGTATGTGCAGCATATTATACAGAGGACAGTTTCCTGAACCTGAGAGAGAACAGGCTATTTCTAAAAATGGGGCAAAATCCAACTTAGCTTGGGCAATCTGGCACTTCTGAATCAGAGCCTACAAGTCAAGCCTACAAGCCAAAATAGTATGTTTTATTATTTATGAAAGTATTTGCAATCGACTGTTCAAACAAAGAGTTTTGTGTAGCGTAGAGTAAGGCATATTGTTTGTCGTTCTTACGATCAAAAGCGCAGAGATGGATTTATGTTTACAAATATAGCATTCTCTGTTCTCCACTTATAACTTGTGGTGAAAAGATGACAAACATATCATGTACTTCATCTTCTGTTTCACACTGGCTACTATAGCAGAGCTTACAACTTACAGCTACTTTCTAAACTTTCTGCCAAAGTCGTATTCTGATAGATCGGCTTGGTTATCTGTATTTTCAGAATCTGAATCGGGCTCGAACTTATTTGTTAAAACTGACGGCATTATTAAAGGGCCAGTCACACAGCCGATCACGCACGAATCACTCACAAATCACGCACAAAATGGGTGTCATTGTCAGTGGAATGAACGCGATACGTGCGCGGTTCATGCGTGATATGAAGGTGGGGCGTCAGTGGATGTGCGCAGTTTCGAACAAGTTCCGACGCATGAGCACTGACGGCCAACGCGTGTCCCGCACATAGTCACACATACTCGACGCATAAACTACGCACGCCGACTCATGAGTGCGTCAGAAAAATGTTGAACCGTTCAAAACTCAAAATCACGCAAAAACCGCCTTCGACACACATCCACTTACAATCACTGACGGTCCATGTTCGTTCCACCGATGAATTACGCATACGACGCATGCTCCGCTCAGAAACGAAAATCTGTGCGTAATTCATGCGTGATTCATGCGTTTTCGCTGTGTGACTGGCCCTTAAGTATCTTAAAAAATTGCTTTGGAAGCTGAAGCTGGCAATTATTGTAAGGGAAGGTACATTTCCAACACAGACTTGGTGGTCAACAACTGGATAATCAGAGCACACTGCTCTTCTCTATTTTTTATTTTATTTTTTTGGGGAGAAAAAAAAATAGATGCAGACTGGGCATGGCTGAGCAACAATAATGCACAGAATGTGAAAAATAATGCATTTATTAAATATTAAAGCATGTTAATGGAACAGCATCAAATGAACCCATTAACATCTGACTCACTGTACATGCAACTGTCATTTTGTAAACAACTTATAGTTATATACAACATGATTTGAAGCAAGAATGAAATGTACTTTTTAAATTACATTTAAAAACCACTGAATTAAATATTAAAGTAGAAACATGTTTGAGAAAAAATGCAGAAGAGCAGTAAAGATATTGAGAAACTCAGATGTGTTTTGGACAAGGTGATGCTAGGAAAAAGTGAACAGAAAAAATAAACTGAAACACTTAAACAAGAATTTAGCATGCTGGATAAAAGTAAAGCCTTCCATTAAGTAGCCATGGCTCAATTCTGAACTTGCTCAACCCATTGAAACACAGTCACATTGTGCAAAGGAGCATTGTGTAAGACTCCTTTCGCCTCTTTAGGGAAAGAGGTGACAACTATAGGCTCAAAAACAAAGATTAATGCTTCCCAGTGTCTAAATACCAAACCCACTCCATAAAGACCTCCCCTTCACTTAACTAACAGCCTTCCCTCCTTCTCTTGTCTTTGGCATGGCATTCACTGTGCCCGTCGCATCATTACTCAGGCTACGGGTAATTCCACCAATGTGCTAAAGGCAATTACCCCAATCAACACTCAGAGTCTGGTCACAGTGCCTCTGGTGATGAGTATACAGGCAAAGCCAACAGCAGAGCAGTGAAGAATTTACCACAGTATATTACAGTTCCTATCTGAAGAAGAAAATTTTTTTTAATGAAATACTTTATATTAGATTAAATTAGTCTGGCAAGCAAACTTTATGATTTAAAAATGTAACTTTTTATGAAACTATGGCAAATAGAAAAATTTCAAGAAATAAAAAGTTGATTATATTATATTAGCTATACAATGTAATATTTGAAATGCATTTTAAAAATATGTAGAATGAATGCTGTTCTTTTATAAGAATCCTAAAAAACTTCACGAAAAAGAGAGTTTGCCCCCTTGCCTGATTTCTTATTTTTTTGCATGTTTGTAACACTAAAATGTTTCAGATCACCAAAAAATTTTAATATCAGTCAAAGATAACAAGTAAACACAAAATGCATTTTTTAAAAGGAAGGTTGCTATTCTTAAGGGAAACCAAAATCCAAACCCACATGGCCCTGCTTGAAAAAAAAAACAACAACGTTGAAACAAACTTGGGTTCTGCAGCAGAACAATGATCCAAAACCCACCAACAAGTCCACCTCTGAATGGCAGAAAAAAAACAAAATGAAGACTTTGGAGTTGCAAAGTCAAAGCCCTGACCCGAATCCTATTGCGAGCCATTGTGACTGAATTACAACAGTTCTCCAAGAGATAAGTGGGTCAATATTCCTTCACAACACTGTACGTTTTTGCTACTAAGGGTGGTCCAGAGTTTGGGGGCAAGTACTTTTTCACACAGGGTGTGAAAAATGTAGGTTTGAATTTAGTTTTCCCTTAATAACAACCTCCCTTTAAAAATGCATTTTGTGTTTACTTGTGTTATCTTTGTCTAACATTTCAACTTGTTTTAATGATCTGAAACATTTAAGTGCGACAAACATGCAAACAAAATAAGAAATCAGGAACAGGGCAAGCTCTTTTTCACACCACTGTAGCCATAACCGTGACCAAGTTCATTTAATGTTTATGATGACGTGAAACATTACAAAACATTTAATTCCAAAAGTAACTGTTTCTCTATATCTAGCTCAATTTCTGAGCACAAAACAATATTTTCAATTTACACCTAGCATTTGTAAACTGATGGTAGGCTCTTTTGAAAAGTATTAATGGCAATGCAGTCCTCACTTATTGATAAGGTGGTGAGGCCAGTAAAGAGATGTTTCTCTTCTACCACAAGACAAATTGTCTCATCATCTCTCAATAAGCCAGTGAAATGTATCTAATATGCAACAAATGTGTGTCTCCTGATGGGACACCAAGTTGTGATTGGCTCTCTAGTCCCCACGGGGACTCTCCTTTCCTTGTAGATTATCATCACTAAAACATCTCTATGCAATTATCCTGAATGTAAATCTCATTATAAAAATGTTATGCAAGTTTCAAGATGATAACCTCAGACGAAAGGCTCCCAGCAAATATTTTGTGTTTCTGAACTCATGCAGGCACTCAGCGATTATTGTAGACACAGATTGCAGGGATCAGATGGGGTTGGTTGGGTTTAGGGAAGGCTCTCCATTCTCAGGGAATACCAGCAGAGATCCAATGACCTGAGGGACAAATCAGCAGACTGCTGGTTGCCCAAGGATACATTATTTCCTTGGCCAAGTAGCACTGACTTTCATCACTCTCACCCCAAATTCACCCAAGAGATTCTACGTTTCTCCACACACTACACAAGGGCATCTTCCCAGTGTCATTGTCAATACTACATGCAGTGCTTGGATGAGTTTGTTGAGCTGAACTTTCTTCAAAAACTTTAACAGAATGATTATTTAAACAGATGATTATTGATTAACAGTTTCACTTCAACAATTACAGCTTAAAACGTTAAAGAACTTAAAAGTTCTTTGAACTTCTTTAGCTATTGTCAAAAGTAAACATGGACCAAAGAATATACATTTCACCCTCAAAGCATCTCCCATATGAAAGAGACAATAGCCCAAGGGAGATACGTTTGAAGATGTTATTCTTGGAAAACTCAGAGGTGTTTCTATTGTATAATTAATGCCAGTCCGGTTTTTGTCTTTTGATGATGTGCACAGCTTGTTCATGGCGGTATTAATATTTATTGATGGTTTGCCAATCTCTTCTCTCATTAGCGAACTCTCCTTCAGGCTAGAATGGGTTCCTCCATGGATTGGTCCATATGTACTAAATCACACTAACTAGGTATGAAGAGAACCCACTTTCAAAGAGAATAGATGGATAAAACATCATAAAATCAGGGAACTAAAGAGGCAAATGTATTTTGATGTTAAACGTGTTAACTGATTTAACAAGTCCAAGCAGCATTAAAGTGAAAGAAATAGTTCATGCCATTACTACAGTTTGACTTTCTTTTCTCTATTATAAAGAAAAGTGTAGTTATTTTCCATGCACAAACTGTTTATAATCACTATGTGCCAAGAAAGAAAATATGACACCAACAAATATACATATAAAATGGTTAACTTAACTCATGCTCTAATGCATGTCTTCTGAAACAATATGATAGCTGTGTGAGAAAACCAAACATTTATTACAAAACAATTTTTTTTAAATTATGTAATAAGTTAACTCAAAATACACTGTAGCTGAATCATTGATAAAAGTCCAAAACAGCCGAGTCTAATTTTGGGATAATTCTTTTAACTTTATCAATAAAAGTTGTTCGGTAAGTTAAGACAAAGGGGTGTACCTAAATGCATACAATTTTTTTTGATATATTGGCACATAATCAGAACATGACAGTTAAATAGTGTCTCGGGTCCTCCTGGAGAAGATTATTGGCCAATTTTAATGTTTATATGAATGAACTGTCAACAATTAAGTGACTGAAAGACGTGATGTTTGCTGGTAATATCTTAATCATCTGATGAAAAAAATACAAAATTACCATCATACATTAGAGTAATGCTGGCTACTGCTAAATATATGTTCAGCAGCTGCTAAACATATGTTCTGATAATGGGATAAAATATGATATGAAATATAATTTTAAAAAAGAGTGTAGCCAAGATATGTAATACAAAAGAGGATAACTTTACAGAATTTTCCAGATATTTATGTCAGGGCAAGCACTAAATTAATGTACTAAAATAAAATATTGTAGGCATATCATTAATGATTTTATGCAATTAAAATTTTAGATCATATTGTAATTCTTTTTATACAGCTGCTTTGTGGATTAAGCTTCAGATGACCGTACAATGTACAATGACTGTATGAGGAATATATTGAAAAAATTGAGGTGGAACAGTGCTAGTAGCTATTTTTTATGTCAAGAGTGAAAACCTTTATGGCTTTAATGAGAAATGTAATGTATAAATGTATTTATATTTCACAAAATGCTATGATTATGCTGTTGTCAACCCCTGGGCAAAGTGTAGTGCGATTGGTGTAGCCAGTCATCTATGAGAAAATATTGGTATATTTGTCCATTTTAAATGTTTTGTATTATGTCATTTTGTATTGTCTGCAAGTTTGGAAATAAAGTTGAATTGAATATTTTTTGAGATCAAAATGAATATTGGTCACTATGAACTACTGTTCAAGATCAACGCATAGACTATTTAAAAATTCTCTGTTTGTATTCCAATGGAAAAAACAACAGCAGGGTTTGGAGAGTAAATGATGAAGTTATTTTTATTTCTGGATAAACTATCCACATAATTTTATAAAACGCAACGGCAACGTACAAAAATGAATTAATTCTACCCCTGGACACAAGTGCAAACATCTGCAGCATGAAAAGAAAATTTAATATGGGTCAGTAGACCGCCTCAAAAAGCTGCTACGTGTCAAGCATATTTAAACATGCAGATTATCCACAACATGTTGTTCTTCTGTGTTAATGGCAGTTTAGCCGTAACCCTTTAAAACATAAATATGCAAGAACATAATTCTGCCAAAACCTGAGTGTGATTATCCGCAGTTATCTCCATGAGTCTCATTATCATTATTCTGGGGATGGGAGCAGTGAAGGGGCAGCTGGGTGAGACAAACAGCAGGGTAGCAGATCCGGCAACCTGCATCTAAGCCCCACAAAAGCAGCAAGACACTGCTCTCTCACTGGTGCCCTCTAAATACATGATACTGATTTACTGTGGCAGCAAGGCAAGGACAAACAGTAGGGAAGGAAAGAGCTACATGGCTGAAGCAAGACCTAAAGTCTTGAAATGTCCAATGGGAAACAGAGGGAACAGTTGTAAACACAAATCTTTTCTAAAAGACCACAAAACATGAATCCAATACACAGATTCACACATGATATTCAGTGCTGTCTGACAATTACAGGACAAAAACTTGAATACCAACAATTGCATAAAGTATTTGTTGACTTTTCACATGTTTTGTGGCTTCTTTTTTTTACTTTTCTGATGAAACATGGTGCTTTGATCAAGGGCATTCAAATCTACGCTTCCAGTCACATTTCAACAAGACTTTTCAAAAGAGGCAGCTGGGTCTTTGAAGTCGAACATGACCTATGGCGAAGCCCAGCTTTGCATCACACAACGATGGCCAAATTTTACCAAGCTGTTTGAGACACACACACAAATGATTTTGGTCATTTTTCAAATCAAACATCTTGGTAAGATATGATCATCACAGTTTTTGCCACAAAAAAAGTACTTTATTACAATTTATGAAGCATGCCTTTGATATAGTTTCTAGCTCCAACTAGTACCCCAAATATTCCATCAATTTGGAATATGTAAATTCAAAATAGCTTTCAAAAATACTATATAAATCAATTTAAATCACTAGAAATTGAATACATTTCAGACATTAAAGTACTAACCTTTATATTCAGCTTAATCAAGAACTAAAACTGACCCTGGCATCTCAGATAACTCCACTGTCAAATCAAAGGAAGTTCAATTGACCCAGACCACCTCAGAGGCCATTTCCATGGGGTAAAAATAATTCATTCTTATGGGTTGTTCTACTTCAGAGCACTTTACAGATCAAAGGCTTCGCTGCAAACGTATGTAAACACAGTTTAGCTGAGCTAATCATGCTTCGCGTCACTTAGTTAAATCATCACCCGTTTCATGCCTTCAGAGGCACGTTTTAATTGCATTACTTCTCCTGTGTCTATTCTTCACAATTCTCCAGGCTCTACCCCATTGATCCGTCCCTCTGATGTTAGAAACGGTGAGTGAAGACACTGGGGAAAGATGCCGTTCTTTAGGCCGAGCAATCAGACAATGCCAGTGCTGAAATCTCA
The DNA here is from genome assembly GCA_037043235.1 of Rhodeus uyekii. Taxonomy (NCBI): domain Eukaryota; kingdom Metazoa; phylum Chordata; class Actinopteri; order Cypriniformes; family Acheilognathidae; genus Rhodeus; species Rhodeus uyekii. The sequence goes on along the minus strand of JAWRVZ010000004.1, from coordinate 416,114 downwards.
TTTCACGATTCACTGCCGTGTTTGCAAAGCTCAAGGCAATGGTGCATCCCAAGGAGCGGTTCGGCTTTTGAGACGCATGTAGGTTGTCCAGGTGGACGTCAAAAGGCGGGGAGATAAGAACGTTAACAAATGACACCAAGGGCTAAGGTCACACTACACTGGGTTCAAGTTTCCCAGGCATGCTCATTTGGGTGCTAATGGCTTATTGATCTGGAGCAATTCACCCAAAGTAAGGCCACATAAACCCCGACGCTAAGCGGAGATCAGGCGAGCTGGACTTCTGCAGACACAGTTGTTCCTTCCAGTCCATTTTGTAGGATGTCGATCAATATGGCTCCTTCAACTACTTTAAAAACACCCTTATTTTGGGATTACTTCGAGAGCTTTTAAGGAACCAGACAAAAACAGCACTCGCCTTAATGTCTAGGGTGTATTTTAGCAATGGAAAAGTCAGACTAGAAAGAGACTTAAATGTCAGCATCAAAAAGCAAACCAATTATTGTATCCATTTGTGCTGCAACACAATTGTCTCCTCTTAAAAGGACATGCAGTACATCAAGGGGGCTTACTAAATATATTAGTCAGTAAAACTTATAGCGTAAATATAAACTCTGGTAGCATTATCAGAATCAAGTACTGGAGATTAATGAGTTTCAACTTCTCTGTCCTGTAGTGCCGCTAATACAAAACTGCCTCGCTAAATTGGACGGAGAAACAACTGGCACAATTACTCAAAGATAATTGCTCATTACATCATCAGAACTGTATCGCCCGGCAGGCAAAAATCATATTGACAGAAAGCCATTTGTGGTGGGAAGTTGATTTACCAAGTCTCTTGTCAGAAGATTTAATTTTAACACAGCTCATTCATGTTATTAATGGCTATGAAATGGTCTTTGTAATTGCTTCTTCTATGTCATTGTTTTACCTTCTCTTGTGAGCTCACTGGTGTTGTTATCCATTTTATTATATCTCATATATTGCACTCTTGTATTATGGCCTTTCGACATGCACAGGATTTTGTTTGGTTTTTTATTAAGGGGCGATATTTGCTTAAATTTAATTAAATTTTATTATTTAGCTTTTCCTTTTGTTAATAAAAGTTTTATCTTCATAAAAAAATACATATATACATTATATATTAATCCTAATTCATTATTTGTAATTGCATACAAAAATATATCCAAGTAAAAAAGCTCTATTTCCATTGTTTAACGGAGGCACTTGCTGTCCATATTAACAATACAGTGTTGTCCATTCTAAAATCTTTATTAATTTTTTACAATAAATTCTCAATTTGAAGAATTACGTTATCAAAATTCAATTCAACAAAAAACAAACAATAGTTTGTAAATAATTATTTAATGCCCATATATTTTAAATATCTCTGGCATTTTCAACAATGCATTTTAAAGAAGAAAAAATGGTGTGTGACAACATTTAATCAGCTCATTAAGATGCACAGCAAAAGCATTCTGAAGTAATTAATTTCTCTTTTTTTAAAATGAGGATATTATGCATACTGCCTTGCCGAACAAAAACTGTGGCACTCATGTGCAGAAAGTTCTTATGAATTTTTGGACCTTTGACAATAGTGCTTCAACACAAATTTACATTTATTCATTTAGCAGATGAGCGGTGCATGCATGATAACACCCAGAGTTGTTCCATGAATGTAAAGCGCACACAATAAACGTCATATTGCAAGTATGGGAGGTGGGAGGAAATGAACAGGCAAGATGTTATCAAGTGTCTCCTTCCAATAACAAATTGCTTGTGCACACATTTTATTTTTTCCTCTCCATATTTGTGGCAAAGGTGGGCGAGGTGTGCCCCGCAAGAGTGGGCTTCCTGGTGTCTACCATTTGCTCAATGATTACATTGGTGGGGGGAAGGTGAGTGGAGAACAACAATCTGTGCACAAATCTCTGCACTGCCAAAAAAACGTGACAACGGTGGAATGAAGTCTATTCACGTGCCCACCTGTCTCCTTTCATCTCTCCTGGTACTCAGCAGGTGGACATCTCTGGCAACAACGTAGAGAAACTAATGTCATAAGTGAAGCAATCCATGAACTATATCAAGGATGAAGCATTACATATACTTTGTTTTCGCTTGAAAGGTACACCGATCGCAATTAACCAACATCTAACAATAACAAAGAAAATTTCACTGGAGGAAACAACAGCAAAGATAGAATGATTTACACAGACTGAGTGAGATGGATAAAATGATAATGACAAAAAATAGGAAATAATAAAAAATAATAAATATATTGATGTAACAACTGATAAAATACAAAAGATATATAAAATTATAGATATGGATATATGCAAACAGACAATTTCTCAAACAGACAGACAGACCAGCTCTAAGCGAGTACAATAATAGTGATATTAGACTAACTATATTCATACCTTCACAAAAGCTACATTATCGCTAATGAGCAGCTGATAGGTCTTCAACACGTTTCAGATCAGAGAATATTTTCCATCTGGGTTTAGGATGACATTAATCTGCACCCATGACACACTCTGATTGTCCATATTTGAGGATTGCAATGCTTCACTAAGCTCCCGTATTCCAGTGGGGTGTTAATCCCCCTGCCTCTGATGTATGAATAGTGGGTAATTTATTTAAACCAGCCTGGATCCAGTAGTTAAGCCAAAGTAACTAAGCAACAATAACTGATCTGCTCTTTGAGACGACAGACTTCAGGAGCTCATGGTTGGTGGTCCAGTGGAAGGGTTCAAAACCAATGGGACCCATTAAACGCAGTCAGAGTCATGTGGTGCTAATTGAAAGTTGCAGGAAAGATGGCAAGGATTTGATGAAGGAAAAAGCCAAAGCACATGAAAGGGAAACGATTTCACCAATTATCGTTCTTCCAACACTGGGGACTTACTTAAGCAACTGTCTTTAGTATCACATGAATTTTGTTTTGCTTTTTCCAAATTGCACAAGAAGCATTGTGCACTTTAGTGTACAAATTTGCAATGGTTTGGCTGTACGGATTTGAGATTTCTCAGACTGGCTGAGACTTACTTGCGTCACAGCTTCATGAAGGACCGCAAGCTCCCCACAAGTCTGTCACTTGCTCCCGCTGGCCTCCTCACACTCCTGGCTTAGCAGCATGCCTCCTGCCCGGCCACATGTGCCATGTCAGGACTGCAAACACAAATGCAGGGTGCCGAGTGGCTCAGCCAGGCTGTTCAGCTCAGTGGCCTTCTGGCAAAGGAAAGTCATCTTGTTTATCCAAGTCTTTTTCTGCAGCCCGTCAGTCCAAGCAGGTCTGACAGGACAGCAAAGCTACAAAGGTCAAAATGTCCTGGTTCACCCATTCTGCAACTCCTACGTTTCCCCAGTGACTGAATCACCTTAATGCTGGTCATCTGTAGTAAGATGAGACGAAAAGCGTGCAAATGATTGAAGCGAGGGAAAAGAGTGAAAACAGAATTGGTAATGAGTCATATTCTTCTTCCTGATAGACATGAAATAGAAAAACAATCTGCTGAGGCTTTTATAAGTTGTAAAGGGAGATATGCATAGGCAGTAACGTGTGTAGTAACGCACAAATGTCATTCCAAGTTCAGAATTTGAATCCTTAGGCCTACAGCTCCTCAACCATCAATAACTGTGATATTAATAACGGAATGCTGCAGATCATGTTACTCTTGAAATATAGGCAACATCCTGTGCTGTGTGGCACTAAGAACTGCAAAACAAAGTCAACTTTCTATACAACAAAGTAGTAAATATTCAAAATTATTTCTGTTGCTTGCTAAAAAGCAATTTCAACATAAGATATGGAATAATATGAGAGAAACTGATCTTCAGATATACTTGCTGCATTTTCTGGGATTGTTAACATAATTGATATATTCATTGCAGCTTCCATATGCTCTTCTTTGAATAGTTCATGTCAATGAAGTATTAAACAGTCCCAAGTTTTGAGTTTCTATATAATAAATACCATTTGATTATGCAGACTGATATACTGTAGATACGCCATCCCATCAAGACCATTTGTCTATTTTTGTATGTCTAAATTATTTAATTTAGTCTAGACTATATTTTTCCAATGGGTCTAAATTGGAAAATAAATAAATATTAATAAATATTTCTGTCCAATCTTGAAATCCTTGATGTAATGGTTGTCAGCTTTTTACAAAAATGACCTAAATATTATATACATACTCTTTATGATGCAATTCCCACAGTTGCATACTGTTGTGTCCTTAGTATTTTCATATTTGTCTGTCCATTCAAAACTATACATGTATACATGATATAATAGTTGTCAGCATTTTATATATATATTTTTTACATTTAACATTTTTCTCTGTTTAAAAATTACCCAAACATTATACACAATATTAGTCCAACAATTATGTTGTAGTTTAAGTATTGATGAGGGTGCATTGAAATACAATCAGCCAAGTTTATTTCAAATTATTCTTTTTGAATAAATATATAAATTCTAGATGTAATATTTAGACAAAGAACAAATGAAAATCATGTCTTATATTGATGGCTTTTCTCAGCAAACATTGATGAATTGATTATTAATATGTATGTGGTTATAATAGAGCTATCGTATCCATCTTCATACATACACATTATTTTTCACTCATTCAATAACCTGCTTACATATATCACACACACACACACACACACACACACACACACGCGCGCACACATGCACGCCAACTTAAAAGCAAACTTTCATCACCGTAGTCTGGAAACTTTAGAGAGACGGCAGGCGGAGGCACAGAGGAAGAGCACTGCTTTCTGTGAACCCTATTTGACAGAACTTCACAGAGAAAACCTCATATTCACCACTCCAACAAAACAAAAAAAAACATCTCCAAACAGAATACCCAAAACCCTCCTCAACCTCTCTAGGCCATTTACTAAAAAATAAAACCCTTTACATTGAGAAACAAAAGCTCTCACTAGACAAGTAAAAAGCAAAGTATTATCAGAGTGTGACAACAGTGAAACAGAGAGAAAACAAACAGTGATTCTGCAATCAGCAGACTTGCAGCATTACAGTACATCTCTACAGTCAAATATTACCAGATTATGCCGCTTTAAATCAAATATAAAGTCAGATCTTGAGCTCATACTTTCCCCAGCTGTCTCAAAAAAAACAGAAATGTGAAAGTGTAGAATGGTTTAGAGGTGTCGCTCTTTCTGCACATTGCTGCCAATAGAGTCACTGACAAATGACAACCCTTGACACACAACTACAATGGGCATGAGACATTTAAAACAGATTCAAATAATTTCCTTACGATCTGTAGGCGTATTTCCGATTACCTTTTAGGAAGAACTGTTCCTAAAAAATAAATAAAAAAGAACAGAATGGCATGTCTGCAATTTCACAAAAACGGACTGCTTGTTGACAGGTTGCACGCAGGAATCAATTTCCTTGTGACTGACAGCAATGACTACCCGCTGAGCCATGCTAGTCATTTACATTTATGTCACCTGCGGTTGTTACTTGACTTCAAAGAAGTTATGGATAATATAACTACTTTATTGTTTATGGAAAAAAAACTTTCTATTTGTCAAGGTTAAAGGAATATTCTGGAGTTCTACCGTATTTTCCCGCATATAACCCATGGGTTATACCACTGATTTTTAATCGGCAAGTCCGATATATTGTTTAAAATTTGGCATTTAATAAGTTTAAATTTTCTATTTAGCCGATAAGCCGAAAGCCAGATGTTTATAACAAACCCAGAGAATTACATAAAATAAATATACAAATTCATTTCAGTTTGCTAAAATGTTATGCATTTTATATATAAAGAGATTTTAGTATATTTAACTGAAATAATGTGATTCGATATTATCGCCTTTACATTAGTCATATATATATCTGCTTTATTGATCAAATAAACTATTTGGTCAACCACTAGTAAACATTAAAACACTCAAAGGCATTTCCAAAAAGTGTAACTTGCACTCTCCTCTCTGAACCTCCCGTTAAGCTTACAAACCAAAGTATCTCTTATTAGCATTATCTCTTATAATATTTGCCGCAAATGTTCTATAGCTGTTTTCTACAATAATAATATGCGTCAACAACTTTGCCACCATAATACATTGGCATAAACACTATTAATATATTGGAAGCATGATTAAAGCTTTAAAAGTAAAATAATATATTTGTTATATTCGTTTTAATTTGTGTAAATTATTAATTTTGCTTGCTTGTTTTCCTCTCTTTTTTGGATGGTCAATGACTGAATCCACAATATTCCTTTAAAGGAAATACAGGCCAAAGAAAAAACAGCAAAGGGTTTAAAAAGAGAGCAATTTGAAGCCACAAAAATCCAGTGAGTAAAGGATGTGATGTGAAGAAGTGACCCAATGTCAGGGTTCTGCCACATTAGGTCTAGTCATTTCTTGGTTTTGTGGCAAAGCTCTAACACTACTGTAATGTATAGTGTATTGTTTGTGTGTGCGCACGGATTTGAGTGTTCAAGCCGTCCGCGCTCTTGTCTGTGTAACGTCTGGTGTGCAGGTTATGATGCATGTTATCCCGATACTTTGGTCTGGTTCAGTTTCGGTTTTGTGTCAGGATTCGGGCATTCATCCTTGTCGTGAGCACGCGAGACGAGTTATTGCTCGTTTTCGCGTGCTCTACGTTATGTGAGTGGGCAAGGTTTCGGGATTTGCTTGAACTGCGTCCTCTCGTGTCTGTGTGCACTGTTGTAAGCATGCGGTTCGTGTTTACATCGGCCACGTGCTTTCATGTTTTGTTTTGGTGTAGCGCGCGCAGTTTGGTTGTCACCAGCTGCACGCCGTCTTTGTTTAATGTGGACACGCAGCCAATGCGAACGCATGTCATTGTTTACCCGCCCACCTTGTTCTCCTGGTTAACTATGATTTGTCCCAGCTGTTTCCCGTTCAATTACCCTTCCTCCTGTGTCTATTTAATCCCCTCGTGTTTGCGGTCCGTTGTCACGTCGTTGTCTTTATCATGCGAGTTACTGCCGTATTGCAACCTTCTCTAGTCCTGTCGAGCTCTGTTTAGTCAGTCTAGTCTTGTATTTCCCCCTCAGGGTGGTTTTTGTTTGCATTTGTTTGGTTATTCTTTAAATAAAGCCCTAACCTGCATAACCGAGTCCTCACTCTTCCCTTCTTCACCCACGACTGACACCCAAGGAAACAGAAATAGAAAAATTAAACTCATTCTAGCATTACACCTTTTAAAACCTCCCCAGGAGCAAATCTGCATATCTTTGTGCATCTCTTGCATAATGTGCACCCCAGAAAATAGAACAGAAATGCCATCTGGCCAGAAGTGATGACGTAAAAAAATAAGATGTTTGTACCTTTTTAAATTATTCGCTGGTAAGCAGATCAAGCTCACACAACTTTGTAACCTAATCCTTCAATATAATGAAGAGATAGAACAGTAATGTTTTACACTCACCTCATTCCACATGAAGCAGAGATTACAACAGCAGAGGCATGTTTGTCACTGACTCTTGGATTATTTCACAATTTCATTCTCTTCTCTTATCTCAATAGGAGAGATAATTGCATGTTCTGTCCCATAAGGTGATTTTAAACCACAATACAATTTGTATACAATTATAAATTATATATGTTATAATTAGGTGTGTGCAACAGAGCCAATATCTATATCTGTAACCATTTCAAAATTATTTGCATCTATTTCGGTATTCTGATAAAAACCTTTACCTGGAATTTCAAAAATTACTTAAGACGACCATTTTAAATGTAATTCTGTTCCCTTCATAATTTTCATTTAAGGTACATAATTACCCTACAGGCAAAAAAAAAAAAAAGTTTCGTGCACCTGTCAATTTTGAGATTTTCAGTTATTTTACTTTTTATAAAATGTTATTTCAAACTAGTGAGAGAAAATATCCAAACTACACTTTCTAGCGTTGATTTTAGTGCACTTTATCTACATGTATAACAAATATCATTAAAGACAGTTCTCTAAATATTATTTTCGTCTTCCAATCAATCAAAAGGAATTTGTTCATATATTTCACTTTTTCTTTTTTAATGGGGGGCTTTTGACAGTATTTTCAAAATTATGGAGTGATAAAAAGAGATTTTAAAAACTTTAAAATCTAATATGTCAAATTTTGAATTTTCTTAAAATGTGTGCATATTTATTTAAAAAATACTTCATTTGCATATTTAGATGTATTTATTTTATTCTTATATTTCACATTACTCTTAAATGTAATCAATACAACTGAGAAAGTATGGTGATATTAATTTTATCACTTTTTACCCTATTTAAATCTTGCCTTAACAAATATGTAAAAGTAAAATCAAAAACAAATTCTTTTTTTATTATAATTATAACATTTACTTGCATATAAATTGTTGGAGCCAATAGCCTTAAAGGCTGTACTTCGACAAGTAGAGTGGGTGTGCTTTGGGCGACACAAGTTTGAGAAAAAATCTAAAATATATTTTGATTACATATATTTTGTAAGTTAAGAAATCTTAAACTGGTTCAAATTAGACTACTGTATTGTATATGTTTGAATTACGTTGAAGTGTTTAGGTCATCCCTTTTAATGATAAGGATTTTGTTTCTTGTAATAAGGCTCTCAAAGTATATCAAAATTTGAAAATATCAAAATTCTGTTATCAGCTTTCAAATATAAAGAATTTTCTTCTATTGTTATCAGCCAATATGTTCATATTGGTGCATCCCTATTATATTATACTACATTATTTAAAGAATTTAACTGTTTTTTTAAGGAGTTTCTTGAATTTCTGTCTATTAAATTAATTCCTGCAAATCTCTGCTTTTAAAAAATAATTTAATACCAAAAAGTGACACGAAAAGTCAAATCAAATAGAAATAGCACATTAAATGAAAAAGTTACGACTGCATGATGTAACCACTTTTTGTGTGTGTGTATGCTGTAAAGGTCCAGAATAAAGTGTTTTTAAATAAATGGAATAAAAATGTTTTTGCTCAGGTGACCAATAGAGAAAGGTTTTGCTCAAAAAGAAAAACAAACAGGGAGGGAACAACGATGAAAACTGTGAAATATTATTGCAATTTAAGATAACAAAGCTATTTTAATATAATGTAATATATTCCAGTCATGGCAAAGCTGAATTTTCAGCTGCCATTTCTCTAGTCTTCAGTGTCACAAGACAATGTTTTCTTATTATATTTTTATCACAGTATATAGCATGGCACATTAAACTTTAGAAACGCTAAAGGCAAACCTTAACCAAATCATAACAGGCTAATAAAAAGACAAAACAAATACTTGGGGAAAAAAAAAAACAATGACTATCCATTTTCTGACAATCTGGGAAATGACTACATTAAATTTATAATATGTTCTGCTAACATGAGCATCCTGTCAAATTAAAACTCAAGAGCTCAGATGCATCTATAATGAATGATGCTACACCTCAAATTTTACCAAACCGTGGTAATCAAGCATCATGGTTATTTGGCATCTCTACAAGTCTGCTAATCTCAGTATCTCTAAAGATAAAGCATTCACATTGATTAATTCTCCCTCATCCAATTATGATAAAACCAAAGAGCCGTGTAGCCCATGTGCCCCTGATGATGCAGAGGAGATCATTAACACAATGACAAGTGACTGAAAGGACAAAAAGATTAATTCTAAAATAAACATCTACTGTGCAGATGTTCAGTATATACAAAAGAAACTTCTCGCATTTCAATTAATGTTTTGCAGCTCTCGAGTTGTGGCTGTGGAATCTGGCTCAGATTGTCTGCTTCCAACAACATCCAGATCAACAATCATTAAGGATGCACGCCACGGATTGGAAAGCCTGTTTAACATGTGCCTGAGCACGGATCAGAAGGCCAAAGCTGGCATATTGGGCTCAGCTGAGACAGCTAAGGAGATCACATCTTGAAGATGGGCTCCAGGACCTGTGGGCCAAGAAAAGTAAGGCAAATAGGATTGGCCAATGCAGCCAGGCAGTAAGCTTTCGGATCAGATCAGTGAAAAACCAGCATTATCGGTGCAAGCTGTCTGGTGAACTGGAGCGACAGACAAACACCTGTCACGTGTCGGCATTTCGCCTTTCCTTTTGGTCTGTGGTCTACTTCAAATATCTAAAAGCTAGAGAAAGCAAATATGATTGAACAAAGGGGGGTCTCAACAACACGTTTTATTCACACTTCACCTCCTCAGCCCTCCCCCACTTTCCCTTTTCCCTCACTTCATAGGCAATAACTCATTACGCCAGTCTGCGCTTCCATAATTGGAGCAGAAAAAGAAGGAATGGGGGTTTGACACTTCATTTGACCTGTTTTGTACTTCCCTCATATCGTCAGAATCTGCACAGCTTTCATTATGTACCTATTCAGGGTTTGTAGATCATTACAGATCCTGAGCTGCCAGTTAAGGTGACAAATATTGGGAGAAGGTTTCTGTACCCATTATGTGTCCTTTGCAGCATGTTAACTCACTAGCTAGATTTCCAGTAAGTTCTGGGGTTCATGGATACATTTTTTAGCCGAAATGCACTAGTAATGGAACACATTAAATCATATTACAATATAGGCAGCTGTCACAAAAGCAGGGAACACAGAGTTAATTCTTTAATCCATTAAACACAGTTGAAAGAGAAACCGTGTTTATTACTTATATTTTATCTATCTACATTGGATATTAAAGTGGCAGTTGTATGCCAGCTGCAGTTGGCTGTCGGTGGTTTGGGGGGTATAACAGTGAGACAGCTGGTGAAATCCCATGTAATGACATTTCCACAGTAAGACGAATGTCACTCCAGCCTGTTCCTGTGAGCCCCACAAGCCATAATGGCCGTCTAGTCATCCAACAAACCCTTTTGCCTCTCCATCCACCTGATATCTGATACAATCTTAAAAAGAAGTGACACCACGGAGAGGGAGATGCTGAGGTCACAAGGAAGCTTGGGAAGCATACAGGAAGCTGACAGGCTGCCAACCTCATCCACTTGCAACAAGCTGCTCAGCACACAATATGACCCTAGGGAAAAGATTGACAATCCAATACATGACATATAGCTCTACTGGACTCTACAGCAGGACCAAGACGTACATTTGCACCAAGACATTTGAAATGTTGTTTGTAAATGTAAAAGCTTGGACAGAAAGACTGGCCAAGTTCAAATACTATAAACCATATCATTTGAAATACTTTGTTGGTGGGTAAAATTATTTCAATATGAAACTCTCAAAAAGGCCCCACATATTTTCCAGGATTACGGTACGAATCTCAGAGAACTTTAGCCAAATGTGTATAAAGGCCTCCACTTGACCATGTGTACACTGGCATGTAAATTAGCAACAAAGGTAAGACGCTTTAGAGCTAGTCTTTCTTTGTGGTTTCTTTGTACTAGCCCTTTCATAAAGAGAAATGCTAAACTGTTAATAAAAAGGCTTCTTTAGACATGATCCAGACTTAATTAAAAGAATGCTTGGAGTCTGTTGGTCAGTGTATACCAGCAGTTGTTTTCTTGTCCTCCTTCCTCTGGCATTTGACTATACGATTACCTGTGAGAGTTTGCTTTGGGGGTTTTGCCTGCCTACTCTTAGCATTCAGTGGTATAACCACTTTTAAAGAAATCAGACGTGGATAAGTGTTTTAGCTTATTTTACACCAATCTCAAAACTTCCATTCCTGGCTAAAATTCTGAAGAAGAGCATCCTCATTTAACTTCAGTCATTTATTGATCCAAATGAGATCTGATGAAGTGATTCAATCAGCTTTGCTGAGAGTTTAAAATTTTCTCTGGCGACAGACTATGGAAAATTCACTGTTCCTCTACTCCTACATCTGACGCCAGCGTTTGACACAACTGACCATCATATTCTTCCATCTGTTCTTGAAACATGTAGGTATTCCTGAACATTAAGGATTAAGTTAGTTTAAAAATAGGTGTTTTTTGGTTTGCATGGGAGAGTTTCCATCTGCACCCCTATCATGTATCCCTCAAGGTTCAATTTTAGGACCGGTTTTCTTTTTTCTTTGTATTCTAATGCCAAGATTATATCATAAGACATATGATGTGTAATTTTATTCTTACACTGATGATCCTCAATTGTATTTGGAATTTAACCCAAACTTTTCCACTGCCTTGGAAAACTTGTTGGCCTGTTTAGACGAGGTGAGGTGTTTAGATGAGGTGACAGATAGTAATATGACCATATCACACCTTATATCACCCATCATTGCATTAGTGTCACTGAGAGGTGCAGTGTGAGATGCGGAGACATCGAGGAGATCAGGATTCAAACAAGACTTCTCTTTATTAGAAACCGAAAACAAAACAGACTTTAAATTTGAAACAAAAACGGCACTACTTCGTGCAAACTTGGAAACACTTAGAAACACTCTCAGAAACACGGAAGGGAACGGCATCCACACACGGTCAACACATCCACATAATGTCAACGACTGACAAAGACAAGGGAAACACAAGAGGGTTACATACAAGAACAAGGGTAACAGCTGACACGACTAACAAGATAAGTAATTAACGAGACAGGTGAAACAAAGGCGCGGAAAGACACACGTCCAAGACCCGGAAGTGGAAGATGACGAGACTGTGATAATTACTTACCAGTACCTTATTAATTTTAAGATTCTAACCTTTGTTTTCAAACCTTTCCATGGTACAGACCTTCCATACACTGCTGATCTTATTCATGTTCAAAACAATCTAATGTGCAAAGTCCAGAGGTGGCCGCACATTTGCGGTAGCTACAACAATGTTATGGAACAGTCTACCTAAGTATTTAAATGAATTTAAGAAACAGTTTAAAAAGATATTCTTGATTGGTGTGTGTTGATGTTTTAAATTTGTGGTTATTAATTTCGTTATTCTTTTTATTGTATTACATTGTGCAGCACTCTGGTCAACTGTTGTTTATGTGCTTCATAAATAAAATCAGATTGGCTTGGACTACCCATAAGGACTAAAGAGCTCATAGAAATAACACTGTCTCTCCTTTGCAACTCATTCATCACGGATTCTAATAATTTGCTGTCCTGTGGCCCAAAACTAATAAGACCTAATGGTGGTGTGTGTGTGTGTGTGTGTGTGTGTGTGTGTGTGTGTGTGTGTGTGTGTGTGTGTGTGTGTGTGTGTGTGTGTGTGTGTGTGTATTGGGGTGCAGGAGGAACTGCACTGTTTCGGTATTTGAATAATCACCCTCTGTCGAGCAACAAAAGGCTATAGCTCTTCTGGAAAAACAAATAGGCCTCATCAAAAACCACAGAGAAGGCTTCTAAGACACTGGGGCAATGTGAATGGATAAATTGTCAAAGGATAAGGAAAGAATATGCAGTGCATCAATAAAGCCTGCTTAGCTAAAGTTATTGCCAGGTATTTATCTAAGTCTCCGAAATCTTTCCATGTTAGTCACAAGTACTTCAAGTTGAAAATGCCTTTTAAGTAGGAAACAAAAGGTTTTATTTGGCTTTCACAAAGCCTAATTTGAAGATGTTTGTAGCTTCACATAAGAGGTGAACTGGCTCAAATAATTGTGACCTTTCACTACAAGCGCCCAAAGTTACAGATATCAGTTATCTATAATGAGAAAGCCTGGTCATAAATCTGAGGTTTCATAGGCGAAATTGGAGTGCAGAGGCGCAACAATGGAAACCCAGTGGGTGATACACAGATAGAGAACCTAGCATATTACACTTCAGAACCCCCCCATTAAAGTAATCCTCACTGAACATGAATTGAAGTCAATTTATGCAGTCAACAGTTTCAATTTCTCAGTATTCGCTTCCATTGATTAAAAGGGGGAAAATTACATTGTAGAAAGCTAATCGCACACTTTAAACATATGGTTGTCAAGATACGCAATAATTAAGATACCTCTCTTATTTTAACAAAGCTTCAGATAAATGGTCAACTTAGCTATACCAATGAATAATTTGATAGTCAAATAATAACACTGATTAATTGTGGTAATTTGTGAATTATTATGAATGACTGATGATCATCCATTCATGAAACAAACTATACTGAATGGCTTTTAAAAAAAAAACTTTTGCCAAAAATGGTAAGAATAGTATGTTATTCCAAAGTGATTACGTTTTTGGTTCACAAAAAATTATTACTTATAATTTAGACAAACCTAACTTTAACACTTTCTTGTATGAGTTTGTAGTGAAAAAAAGCTACCAATCTTCACCATGTTCTACAACGCCATGTTAAAACTTTAAACATGGAAACAATGATGAATTTTCATAATTTACATTAATTAGGCATTAAAACACAATTCTGTTTTTCCCAATGGTCCAATTTTTTTTTTTCAAGCAAAGTGTGCAAATTTGCAATTGCACAATTCAAAAAGATATAGATATATTCATTATGAATGACTATTAAAAACAGAGAGAAAGGTTTATCTAACAAATAATTTCACAATTACTAAAGAACTGACCACACCACTGAAGAAAGCATTCAAATAATGGAAGATAAAATATGTAGAAATAAAGCGTATAGTTTATAATGCCTCTACAGATCCACCACTCTGCAAATAAGGATATTTCAGTCAGGCATCCTAGTGAAACGGTTACGAAAATGATTCCTCACCCTCAAGTCATCCTCTAGTCTATCATTATTATTTTTTTCATTAACATTATCCTTTCTCTGCTTAGTCATGCAAAATAAATACACCAGAGTAGCTATCCTTTATTAATGTGCCATAACTGAACGTGAAATTGAAAGTCACTGCCCTCGAGAGTAAATGGTGAGGACTAAACGGTACTAAAAAGCTGTTCTATCCCAACTGGCATCAAACTGCGCTTTGCTAACTATGCTAACACTTCTTTGCTCTAGCTGAAGGCATGGAATTTATTAATGTCTGCTAATGATCTGCGACAAACTCGCAGCCAGAGGCTTGAACCTCCACAGCACCAACCAGAACAAAAAGTGTCACTGAGTATTTCATTATGAATGAGGACATCCTGACTTTGGGGGGGTTGAACAGTACATGTCTCAAAGGGCAGGTTTGTCAGGAAGGTGAGTGGAGGGGGAACACAATATCACCTTCCGTTTCGACTCCATAGAGGCTTCTCAAGTGTCAAAAACACATCCGACCTGCCACTGCTTGCTTTCAAGTCAACGGTGTTCCTCGAGCAATGCTGAGTTAATTATTCCAGCTCTCATGTTTAACTGCACATAAACAGAAACTCTTACACAATGCACTATGACACTGTGACTTTCACCTGACCGACACAAAGAACGGCAGAGAATTAAAGCAGACAAACACCTGATACAAAGAGAAGAAATAGATGATAGACAGACATTGAGAACGAATGAATAAAGGGCACAGATAGAGATACAGATTTAGATAGACATAAACAGGTAGACCAAACAAATGAACAGCAGACAGACAGAACAAACAAATAAGAGACAAAATAAACACCAAACAACAGAAAGGCAGAACAAACGATAGACAGACAGACAAACGTCAGTATGACAGAAAAAGATAGACCGAATGATCTAACAAACAAATGAAAGGGAGAAAAATTGAAAGAACAACAAACAAAAATAGACAGTAAGATAATACAACAAAGAGAGCAATAGACAGAGTGAACAATCGGATAAACAACAAACAATCAAATGAAAGGTAAACAGCCAGAATAACATCTAGATAGATAGACAAAACAGCAGAATGGACAACAGACTGGTGAAACAATCAAGACAGAATGAACAACTGGTCAAACAAACAACAGCGAGTAATATAGAACAGCAAAGAGAGCAAAAGACAGAGAAAGGAAAATAACAAGGGGGAGACCGATAGAAAAAAAAAATATTTTGATGGCTAGAGTTTACTTTAGATTTTTATGTCACACTGATCACATGCAAATACAAAACATAAATAAATTAACCTTAAGGACCAAGGACGTTCATTAACTCAGGATTCATTCAGCTGATGACACAGGGTCTGAGGAGACATAATAAAGCCGTTCGCGAGACATCGATCCAACACAATGAGGCATGGATTGCACAAAGGAGCCTCTGCAAGATTACGATGTAATGAGTGAGTGATCAAACTGAGAGAGACAAAGAGGGAAGGAAAGTCAGAGTGAGCAGGATAACAGGCGAGGAGGTTGGAGGTTGGCTGTTTGTCGTGTCTGGTTATGGTTACATGCATGGATGAGACAAACACAATCTTCTAAGCGAGGATGCCACAGGTTCAGCCTCCGCTTTGTCTGGCAGTGTTCGCACCTACATCTGCCAAGCGCTGGAATGAGAGAGTGAGAGAGCCAATGAGGAGTGAGATGAGACCGCGTGAGTCTGAATACAAACTGGACCACAGAGACCCCTTGGAACGGATCTGGCAATAAGGCTCATATTTGTAGATGTGGGGTAAAACCTTTAGTGAGGCAAACTATAGAAACTACCACTCACAGGTGAGAGCAAACCTTCAACAACGACTTTAGTTTTGCCATTTTTAAGAGTGACAGTTTTGTACATTTTATATACATTTTGTAAAATATTGAAATAAAATGCAACAAAATAAAAAAAAAGTTATACATTTATTGTAATTATAAAAATAATAAACCATGAAAGTTGTTTAAAATAATATCGTTTTTCCTGAAAAACAATAAAACAAAAAGAGGGGGTTGTCTTATTATGATATTATTACACTTTTGAATAGATAAACAACAAATTAGAGTCAAGTTATTGACCTATCAATGTCAGTGGATGTCTGGAATAAAGCCTAATCATTTTGCATTCTTCTCCTTTATGAATAATTAAACACTGGGCAGCTACCCAGAGTCTTGTCCTTGTCTACAGGCTCCACCCAGAGCAGGAACAGCAGCCAAATGATCGGCTAATACTCTCTATCCTCCAAGAAAGACGGAGTATAAATGGGTAATTGGCCACTAATCACTATAGAACCGGGATTACTGGGCATTACATGTTGGACACATGCCTTTGCTTAGTATTTGTGTCTGGATATGGACACAGAACTCCACAAAGCAGAAAACACAATTGCAGTATATGTATACTTATCACTGTGATGACTATGAAGAACTGAAGACTATCGTTACATATCTCTTGTTCTTCATTTACCTGAAGTAATTCTATGCTGCATTTGTTTGCTGCAGTCAGGAGTGCAGCTCCTCTCAACTGAAAGCAGCAGGACATCAGGCCTGAGATGTAAGAGTGCAACTCTTCGCTTTCCAATCGCACAGGATGCCACACACTCAAGTCTCTTGAGGTGGGGAAACAGCTGATTAAACCAACTGTATGCTGAATTTGAATGTTTCTGTCTCTTTTTCATGGTATGACAGATGGGCAAGTGAGAAAAGAAGGAAGAGGAGATTGTGTGGGAAGTGTGTGAGAAAAAGTCTCAGTACAGTTTGCCAAAAACACACTATGCAGACAATTTCCCAGTACAAATGTAGTTTCCCTATCTGAATTATGATATTTTTATTTTGTTTTTCCTTAAACATAAAAAAAGAAAGAGAATTATATTGGAAAAAAAGGATATACAATTAAAGATTGTTTGACATTCATATTTATATATTTAGCAGACAATTTTATTTAAATTGACGTTTATTAGGGGATTAACCCATAGGAGAAGACAATAAATAGTCTTATAATAATTAATTTTAACAAGTAATCTTATAATACAACAGGTCTTAAAATAATAATAATAACCATAAATAATAATAACCAAATTATTTTAACTTTGCATAGTCCAGTGACAAGCGACGCATTTACCTAATGTTACTGAATAAGTGAGGTATCTATATAAACAACATCATCATTTAATGATAACACCTGTTATATAATTAACTGAATTGTATATACTTACTGAAATAAGTCAAACAAATAAGTAAATTTGAATCGGTAATAATAATAACGACAAAAACAAATCAAAAATGATTCTCTCTTCAGGTAACAGGCATTCAGATAATGTTCCTGAATAAGTGTGCTATATATCAAGGCAAACATAATAAAATGACTTAGTGAAAACAGATTTAATTGATACGTCTATAATTATATATACTTATTTGACAGAAGTTTTCAACATCGTTCTCTTTAACAAACTCACTGGACAGCGCTGTGGATGTGTGATATTGATGAGATGGGAGACTGTTGCACAGGCAGCCATTCTGACTTACTGATTTATTTATTTATTGAGTCATAAATCCCACCAAGATGAGAAACTGCTTTTATTGTGGAAAGAAAATTTGAAGCTCTGTGAGAAACTTGGCCAACTTATCAAACCGCTATCTGTGTCCCTGAACCTCAGTGCGGTGTTAGCAGAGAGCATTTTCTCAACAGCATACACTGTTGCTAACAGGCTAAAATGTTTCCCACTTTTTTTCCTAAATTACCACATGTGAAACATTTAAACCTTGATTTTTTTATGAATGCATAGTTAACAAAAAATGTAAATAAAAGAGAGAGATAGAGAATAAAGATTGATGAAAGAACTGAACTCGAAAACATCAGAAGTTATAACATTCTAACACAACACAATCTAAGACTCACTCGCACCATAGACACCCGATCCCGATCCCAGCCCCCCTCCATCCGTCTGCCTGTCCTTATCGATCTCCTCTCCCACTCCATACAAAAAATCCCATCACGTGACCACGTGTACTGTGTTATGTTATGTTTTGTTGTGTTTGCTATGCAATGCTTGCTAAACTGCATTCTTGTATTTCTGGAGAGCGTGTGGCGGCGCCTGAAATGGCTGCGGCCCGGAGGCTTGCTCCAAACTTCATTTCGTTATAGTGTACTTGTACATGTCAAATGTACTGACAAATAAACTTGAATCTGAATAATCTGAGAGTGTCCAAAAATGCCTATTAGTTGTTTACACTATTGCTTCTAGTACTCAAATCCTCTCTTTTTTTCTGCTTTGACTGGCTAAAGCTTGCAGTCTTTGGCAGGTGGACAGTGGGATGGAGAGAGTGTATCTGGGTCACTAGAAGCCATGCATCCCAAGTCCGCCACCAGCAAAGAGAAAGAGTTCTTTTTCCTTCTCATTCTTTAATCTGTCGTTGTGTGTGTGTGTGTGGGGGGGGGGGGGGGGGGGGGTGTGAGTGTGTTCCCCTCACACGCTCCCTTTCTTGATGGGAGCATTGGAATTTTGTCCCCTTTGCCACAGAATACAGCGTAAGCTGTTACCAAATACATGCATGGCAGGTGGAGTGGGAGGAAGTGGTGAAGAGAGAGGGAGAAAAAAACTCATGCGGGAATAAAACTGGAAAAACACAGAGAGGTATAACCAAGAAGAGAGATCTTCCTCTGCTTGTCACTCCCTTTCACGATTCTCTCCTCACAACCCTCTCCTTTCATCTCTGACGGTAGCAGGTGTGTTATGTTGATGCGTGAGTAAGCATCATAAACGCCCTGAGAGCTCTCCATGTTTAAAATAGCTCTGACTGGAAAATACAAGCACACTTAAAACATTCTCCTCAAAAACGCACCTGCACCTCCCACGAGCGACCCTGATGCATTTCAACTCTCAACCTTCCTCCTGCACATTTGCTGCTTTCACACTGTTCTTTTTTCGGTCCCTATCATTTGTTTAAAGCCACTAATTTGTCTGTGGGAAACTGACGAGGCTGTGAGAAATAGAGAAAAAGAGCGAGCACAAAATATCACTATAATATTCATACTTTGAATATTGACACTACTGCGCAGCAAAGTGAATCAAATTATCTTCACATTACTCTTCCATTTAAGACTCCTGTTTTAACAGCCTCTCTAATCTCTTCCTCAGTCCATCTATCCCTAGTGAGTGTCTCAGAGGGCTAATTAACATCGAGTTTACAGTATAAATACAGTGTTAGAGCAGACAAACACACACCCAATATTCAGTACACATGCATGAACATACACTAACAGAGAAACATGATTACTGATACAAAAGTGTGTGTATATATTTATATACATACACAAAGTACAAACATACTAGGGATGTGTTTTAAGACTAATTTATTAGTTGTTAAAATGGAAGTTTTGGAACCGACTAGTCTAATAGTAAGAAAACCTAAGACCAGAGTCAAAATAATGTTTAAATACATTAATGACACATTTAAAATAATTAATCTATGAATCAAGGTCAAATCCTATAATGAATGGCGCCAGAAATAAGGTCACTATAATGCGGCGCGCTTTCCTTCTGGAGTCTCAAAAGTGCTACTGGTTTATATAGCGAGGTTTATGTGTCGGTTTCCATGGTGTCACCTGTGAAAAGGGAGATGCATTCGGAAGTCGACTATGGCGACAAAATCTATGGCAGAAAGAAACAAGCGCAAAACTGATGTTTGCACACGCGTAAATTACATCTGCGAGCGGATAACAGATCTACACGAAAAACGGGAGCCCGCAAACTCATTTTAATCCCTAGTGAAATCTCATCGAGGGATTAAAGTGAGCTTGCGGGCTCCCGTTTTTTCACGTTACATCACGAGAGTATTGCGCTCATTACTTTTTGGCATGAATTTTCCGCCATAGTCTACTTCCGTACGCATCTCCCGCGAGTCTTCTGTATTGTGTTTGCGCGATCTACGTAATCTAGTTATCCCTCCCTCCTCCTCCAAACAAAAATGTATTTAAAATGATGCTATAATCTTACATTTGATCCTTTT
Source organism: Rhodeus uyekii (assembly GCA_037043235.1). Lineage (NCBI taxonomy): Eukaryota > Metazoa > Chordata > Actinopteri > Cypriniformes > Acheilognathidae > Rhodeus > Rhodeus uyekii. The sequence goes on along the minus strand of JAWRVZ010000004.1, from coordinate 395,475 downwards.
TGACATGTAAAATCACACCTCTAGCTACTAGGAGACTTCAATGCGATAGTGGGAGCTGACTACGAGGCATGGCCCACCTGTCTCAGCTCACACGGAAGGGGTAAGATCAACGAGAATGGTCAGCGACTGCTGGAGAAGTGCTGCTCCCACAGCCTGTGTGTGACTAACACATTCTTCAAATGCAAGGAGATCCACCAGGTGTCATGGAGTCACCATCATTCCCGCCACTTGCACCAGCTAGATCTCGTCATCACCAGGCACGCGAAACTAGCTGGCGTCCTTCTCACTCGCAGCTACCACAGTGCCGACTGCGACATGGACCACTCCCTTGTGGCCAGCAAGGTACGAATAATACCCAAGAAACTGCACCACGCCAAGAAGAAGGGTCGCCCACGCATCAACACCCACTGTGCAAGCAATCCAGAGAAGACACAGCAGTATATCTGCAAGCTTCATGAGGCTCTCACCCATGAGACACCATCGACTCAAAGTAGTCACACCTCCGAAACGCTGTATACAATTCAGCCATTACTGCCTACGGGAAGGAGAGCAAAAACACAGACTGGTGTGAGGCCAACTGGGAGGAGATGGAGCCTGTGACTGAGGCAAAAGGGAAAGCCCTCCTGGCTTACAAGGATGCGCCTAGCCCTGGTACATTACAAGCCCTCAGGACTGCCAGGAAAAACGCACAGTAGACCACCCGCCACTGTGCTAAAATCTACTGCCTGAACCTTCTGCACCAGTATACAGACAGCTGCCAATACCGGGGATGCAAGGGGCATGTATGCGTGTATCAAGAAGGCAACAGGCCCACCCACCTCCAAGATCGCCCTACTCAAGTCCGAGACTGGCAAAGTCACCAAAGACCAGGGGAAATAGCTGCAGTGCTGGGTTGAGCACCATCTTGAGCTGTATGCAACCCAAAATGTCATCACTGACGCCGTCTTAGGTGCCATCCCAGACCTGGCAGTCATGGAGGAACTAGACACACCACCCCCCCGGAAGAGCTCAGAAAAGCCATCGACTGCCTGTGGGAAGGCCCCAGGGAGTGACGGACTTCAGACTCCCGCCTGAAGTCCTTAAGATTGGAAAACCAGCACTATTCCAACGCCTGCACAAACTCCTCTGCTGGGGACAAGGACACATTCCCCAGGACATGCAAGATGCAAACAGTGTCACTCTGTTCAAGAACAAAGGAGACCGCAGTGACTGCAATAACTACCGAGGCAGATCCCTCCTCAGCATCATTGGAAAGGCTTTCGCCTGTGTTGCCCTGGCGCGCATGCAAACCCTAGCTTCCCGTGTCTACCCAGAGTCCCAGTGTGGTTTCCAAGCCGGCCAGTCAATTGTAGACATGATCTTCTCACTATGACAGCTGCAAGAGAAGTGTCGTGAGCAGTAGACACCCTTCTACATTGCCTTCATAGACCTGACCAAGGCATTTGACCTGGTGAGCCGGAGTGGACTCTTCAGGCTCCTGCAGAAGATCAGCCGACCCCACGACTGCTGGCCATCATAAGATCATTCCAAGAGAACATGCACAGCACAATGTGCTTTAACGGCACAATATCAGAGGCCTTCCCAGTCAGTAAAGCTGGAGTAAAGCTAAACTGTGTCATTGCGACAATGCTTTTTGCCATCTTCTCCATGCTCCTCCAGTAAGCCTTCAAGGACTGTTGGTCCTGCCTCTGAGTCAGAGTGAGTAGTCATGAATATGTTTGGAACAGCTTCATGGTCTTTTCAACCATACCGTATAATTTGTTTTCTGTTACAATTGAAATGATCACAGAAGTACTGAGGAAAATTGTATATGGATTTAAACACTGATGTCTACAACAGTGTTAAAAATAGAGTAAACCCCCTTTTAGAATTAACTTTGGTGGCAGGACCAACGCATATCTGAATGTTTGTTGTGATCAAACTTGCCGCATGGGTGTTTGAATGGTGATATTCTAATTATTAAACTGAGCAGCTCTATTTGTAGGTGATTGAATTTAAAAGTGCTGCATATACAGTAACTCGCTGAATGGTCCCTAGCATGCAACAAAAATAGTTTTGCAGGAATGGCTTGAAAAACCCTGGTACTGTAGAATGATGATTACTAGTTGAAACTTTTTCTACCATTACACACCATGTACCATCACATCATCCAGACCTACTTATGCGTGATATTCCCCGCCATTATCACCACAGTCAAAAACCCTTTAGCTACTAGCTCAATATGGGGAAAAGTTGAGTTTACGAACAGCAGGTGGTGTGAGATAATGAAAAGGACATCCAGTCCATCATGCTTTGTGCCATTCTATATGCAACACAGAGAGTCTCCATCACGGCCTGTATAGACTGGCTCTCCACAGTCTGTAATCAATGATGAACTGAGGTAGAGTAGTGCAATAAAGGGCTCTCTGGATTCATGCCCATAGGTCACTGCCTTTAAGAACACCATTGAGAACAATTGAAAAGTTATTAACCAAATAGTATTGTTCTCTTAAACGGCAGTTCACTGATTTACTTTGTCTCATGGCTACAGTCAGTGATGTGCTTTGTCTCACCCTCAAACACTTTAGGCTTTTCTTCTCTCTGAAGAATTGACTCACACTTTGGTTGTTAAAAATCACACACAGATGCACGAAACGCCAACCCCTGTACACAAAGTCACATTTTAACAGTTTAATAAGTCAGAAAAAGGAGCGCTTGCTGACCCACAACTGTGACTTCTCACAAAGCAAATTAATTAATGTGCTTGTGTCCTGAAAAAAAAAAAAGAATTCCCACAATTGTAACTTTATTTTCTCTCTCACTCTATTTTCTTCTTTCAACTGTCCTCAATTTTTTTTTCTCCAAAAAGTGAACCATCTAACTCATCTATTTTCTGGTCTTAGGTTCACGCATGCAACTCCTGCAACAATTTAAATGGTTAGTTAACCCAAAAATGTAAATTCTGGCATCATCTACTTAACCTCATGTTATTCCAAACCCATAAGACTTTGATTCATCTTTGGAACACAAATAAAGATATGAAAGAGTGAGTAAAGGATGACAGAACTTTCATTTTTGGGTGAACTAACCCTTAAATGATTTGAATGCTGAAATTCAGCTGATCAACAGTGGCATTTATATACTATATTCATCATTTGTCTTCTTCAATGTCATTTCATATTCCATTTTAAAACACTTCACAGTCATCCTATTTGCACTAACGTGCGTGCAAGCATACACTCACATAAACGCACACTCAGACATCTCAGTGTTTACCATCTGGTTGGAGATAGTAAATAGGATCAATCTCATTAGAAAAGCATTGACAGAGATAGCAGAGCAGCCATCATGAGTACGGCTTCCCCAGTTAGTAATTCAATAAGTGGTTTGTAAGCCCCCGCATTAATTTAATTCAATTACCCAACTTTGTCTCTTGATATCTCTAGTCCTGTTTTGCTGGGAAAAAAGGATTACCAAAGAGGCATCGCTTTTTGTACACTACACCCTTTTATAACCAGAACCAGCTGATCCTTGACTACAAATGGCAGTCAATACTACAACAAATCTCAATAAATTATCTGGTTAAATTATCTACACATGTTGAAATTGTCAACCATCATACTTAAAGAAAAAGGGTAATAGCGTAATAAAATGCATCTTTACATTGCACGATACTTTATATTCTGCACTTCCAACTTTATTTTCTCATAATTGACTTCAATCTCACAATGTAACTTTATTTCTTATTTAAATCTCAGTTACTTATTATTTTTTACTCATACGTATAATCAGGCTTCCATCCAATCCAGTCAACATACTTCTTAATTACACATACAAATTGTAAGTCCATGACATTGAATCAAGTTTCAGGCTTCACCTATCTGTATTTACTTAGTTTGCTCCAATTTGCAGTCAATTTAATCTGTCATACGCTTCATCACCCTCCAAACGAGTACTAAATTCACTTGAGGTCGAAGCGATTCAATCTGCTTGATAAACCAGCAATTATAGTCTCCACTGCTGGACAGATGAATGAGAATTTTTTAGAAGGGTTGTTTAGCTCATTTTCTAACATTAGTGTTACTTTCCAAAAAAAAGCCTGAACATTCTGCACATTTCTGTAGCGAGATGAAGGCCTTGCCTCGGTCCATATCATTTGCTTTCCAAACACCATCCTAGTCTGTTGATTCTCGGTTCGTGCCCCTAGCTTTCGAAGCTTTTGTTTTTCTCCCTCTTATTTGTCAAATTTCAAAGTTAGAGATATTGTGGAAATTATGTATAGCAGATGAGAAGAACTTCCAAAAAGCAATACAAGTTCTAGGTAAAATTACTAGCAAATATAAAGTTCGTAGGTCCTTGCAAAGTGAATTCACCATTCTTAAACTGTTCTGAAAAGGTAGATATTGACCAAGTGAAAATAATTAAACGGGTTAAGGGAAATTAATGTTAATTACAGCAAAATCTCTTGCTGATTTGCTATGTGCATGTCTCAAGCAAAAGGAAGAACAAAAAGGAAAAATGTAAATCAAATAATAATTTAAGAACTCGGCATTTAACCCTCTCTGTTACCATTCACACTACAGTTAAGTACTGAAAGATGAGGTTGTGTGTTATACACATACATATATATACATACACACAAAGTTTACATATTTTCACACATAAATTGAGATAAGACCTTAAATTCATTGATTCTTAAATAAAGTCTATGAGATGTGCTTTAGTGAACTTTAAACAGTCCTTAACTCAAATCTTGGAAATACACAACATTTATTTTTCAACTAAAATTCCATGAAAATCACTTCAGCTTTTGAAAATGTCAAACATTTATATTGCACAATTACAATTTCTTTTCAATACAAATAAATATATTTGGCACATAAAATGAGATGACAGAAAGAGACATTCACTATTTAATTAAATGTATGAAAAAGTAACTGATTGAATGATGCATCATTCTGCCTAATTCTAGTGCATTAGTCTGCCTTTGTAAGTCATATGGATATGAAACAAAAGGATTAGTAGTAAGACGTTTTATTTTTGGATAAATTACTCACAGCATTAACTCTCTTAAAACAACATTATGTTGTTTTAAGAGAGAACAATGTTTTGTTATAATCAAAACATTCCTGAACTAGATTAAGATTTAATGTATGCAAACCAAAATAATACTTTAAATATAATATGATTTCTTTATTATGCATTTATTTACTTTTGCATTCACTAATAAAAAGATTTTAATATTAGCTAGCTCCACACTGGAGAGGTGCTTTATAGCAGAAAATCACGTTGCAATTCTAACTGAAAGTGACACGGACTTTCATGTTTTATTGTAAAGCAAGCCGCTTTACAGTGTTAATCTATTGAATAAAGCACTATATACACACACATTTCGCAACGTGTGGTGCCGATTATTAAAAAAAAAACCATACATATTGTCGACATTATTGATAATGTCAATAATCGTTTCAGCCATACCTCAAAATACCTCCCACCCGGGATTGTTGTAAGTTTATATACCGGTGTGAAAATTTCCTCAGCATGACACCCCTATCGTATATATTTTTCTCAATAACGTTAGGGAGTTCTTAAATAATATGTGGTTTAAAAAAGGCAATTTGAGATCATCGTTTTAGCTTACTTATGTGAAAGCAATCATCTATCTGCTGCTCTTGGTTTACATAGTACAGCACCCTTTTAATCCAAAAACTAGATTAGAAGATCTATTTCAGAAGATCTATTTCCAAGACCCCCCTACCGTATAACAGTGAAACCTGAAAAAACTTGTCAACGGAGGGGAAAGAGTTAAATACTTTTAATTTGACAGCATCTGAAAAAAGTAAGGCATAATGCAAAAGATGTCATCCATCACATGTTTAAATGAACCAGATAATAAAAAAATATCAATTCTATATTAATATTTGTGATTCGTTGTGAATAATTTTATGAATTAATCAGCATATCATGTAAATAATCAACAATTGACAGATTTCATCTATTCTCTAAAGTTTAAACCACCATGTCATCCAGATCTGTGGTCTCTAACACCTTAGCAAAGTTCAGACAAGGTAATCTAATTACTGAAACAGTGCAGCCTACATGACTGACTAGCTGTAGCTCTGAAGTTTGTTCTGCAGTCGTGCTGAGGGGTCCGGCTGGAGTGGACAGACCTGCTCTGTACTCATTAAAGCAGCTAAGCACCACCTGTGCTCTGCTCTCAAAGCTCATTAGACTGAACATGCAATTAAAAGGACTTGTTCAACCACAAATAAAAATAGTTGTTTACCCTCACGTTGTTAGTATGTGTTATTTTGTAAAAAATCTGAGCTGCTCATTTAGTTTGGATTGCATGGTCCAGAGAAAAAATAAGTTATTTAGTCCGCTAAGTGTTCAGATTGCCATTTTTATAACCGAACTTAAAGATACTAAACCTAAAGGCATAAGGATACGTTCACAACCTAATTGGTCGGCTTTTATGACGCATTGCCTATTCTGAGACAGAACTTACTGAATATCCCAAACAATACCGTGTGCTGGGCTAGATGTCTTTTGATCTCATATCACCTGTTTTAAGGGCCTGCAATAACGCGGTTTTCATATTTTTAGCCTTATTAAAAAGTTATAATTACAATACCCAGACTTAACAAAAACACAGTACCACGCATTGTAACAGCTGGAGTATTAACGTCTGAAGAGCAAAGAAACCTTAAAAGAAATTCTGGTCTATTCAGTTGGGTCAAAATTCATTAAAAATATATTTAAGTTATTTATTAGTTAAAATAGGTATAACTCAATATTTTAACTAATTGCAAAAGTGGAATAACCAATCAAGGCTTACTGATTAACCAGTAAACTAATCAGTGAATATTTGATTAGATTAACTGATTTGTTGTAGCCCTAGCATTCATCTATCATTCGGACCGCACAAGAGGTCGTTTGAAGCTAGGTCTCGGTCCGCTTGGTTGCGTTCACTGTTGTGAACAAATGAATTGCACAAACGGAGGAATCGCACCAGGGTTCTTTTTAATCGAACCAAACAAGCCAAGTGTGAACACACCCCAAGACATGAATGAACTTGCCCTATTCTCTAGTGTGATGCACATACGAGTCCACACACACACACACACACACACACACACACACGCTTATGATTCAAATTATCTATGTAAAGATAGTGTTTTATCAAAACTGAACAAACAAAACAAAAAAACAATTCTCAACAATAAAAATAAAAAGCGCATTAAATCATTGCAATTTTCTCAAAGTTGCATGGGTTTATTCTATTGCTAGTATAAAATCTTCATTCAATATATTCAACATATCGTTCAGCCCTACTCATGCAGTTTGAAAAACTCTAGTCAATTTTTTGTTTCTAGTCCAGCAGTATCAGCATGCTTAGCTTAAGGGCCAGTCACACAGCCGATCACGCACAAATCACGCAAAGATTAGTTTTGTGCGTGCTTGTGCGTAGAGAAATTGACCAAAGTATTCCACGAATATTCGACGCACGCCCGACGCATGAATCACTGAAGGAGCGCGTCCAAACATGCACACTTGGCGAACGTTCAACGTACAAGCACTTTCAGAATCCACATTGTCAGTGGATGTCAGTGGAATGAACGTGATACGTGCGCGGTTCATGCGTGATATGAAGGTGGGGCGTCAGTGGACGGACCTGGACGTGCGCGGTTTCGAACCAGTTCCGACGCATAAGCACTGACGGCCGACACGTGTCCACATAGTCACGCATAAACTACGCACGCCGAAAATTTTGAACCGTTCGAACCGTTTGAACTCAAAATCACACACAAACCGCCTTCGACGCACATCCACTTACAATCACTGACGGTCCACGTTCGTTCCACCGACGAATTATGCATACGACGCACAGAAACGAAAATCTGTATGTAATTCGTGCGTTTTCGCTGTGTGACTGGCCCTTTAAGAACCTTAACATAAAGACATGCTTTGAAGTTTACCCAATCAACAACTATGTAAGTCTTTCATTTCGGTTTTGAAAGCATATTTCACCATGCCCTGCACAGGTGCATTATTCAAAAAATAAACCGAAAACTTAATTTCGAATAAACAATTTTGCATGCAAACACTCACTCTCTGAATCACATTATTACTGGTGTGGCCTGTGCTGGAGAATTGGGGCCTCACACTAATCTTGCATGGAGACAGGGCTATTGGGGAAGTGTCAGGGTGCTTGCAAACAAGAGGAACGCTTGTACGTTAAAAATAAAGAAAAAACAGAGAAGAGGTGATGGGTCCCACAGACCATGCTGGCAAAAAGGGAAAGTGAGAGAGAAAAGAGCACTGAGCAAAGACTCCTGGAAGTGCTGGAGAGTCAAAGAGACATTTAGTAGCTACTGGGGCCTTTGAAAATGGGAGGATGGGCAAAGTGAGAAAGATACACAAGGAGTAAGAAAGAGGTAAAAGGCTTTGAACGGTCTCAAAAGCTGATGGGCAAACTATTGGGGCTCTGTGTTATATTGAATACTTATGATACATTTACTATTATCTTGCTAGAGATTTAAAATTAACCAACATTGTGTATATTGCAAAGATTTTACATTTACTTTGTTTGTATTCAGTCCTAAGAAAAAATAAGTTACCATTTTCATGAGTTTGTTTGACGAAGTCAATTCATTCAAAAACTGACCCAAAGATTTGTTTTGATATTAAACGTTTTAAAATTGAGTTTAAAGCTTTTGAAAAAGTGTTTTTCAAACTGCAGATTGGCAGCACTTAGTACCACATTTTAGTGGGTATCTTTTCTTTCTTTTGAAAAATTTCAAGCGCAGATAAATAGGAGTAAAAACTTCCAAATCTTTTTTTTTTGTTCACTACAATCCCTTTTTTTCTCTTCTATGCACCTAAAAAAAAACTTTCGCTTTCTTCACAAGTTTCTCAGTTCAACATTTTATCTCCTACAAACCACTGCAACTTGTTCTACTTAGTTGGAACAATGTTCTAACCAGGTGGTCTTCATGTGAAAAAGTTGAATTGCTCTCCTTCGTCTAAATGACAATCGGGAAACACATTAAAGAGGATGCCACGCTGTGCCACATAAGGCAGAATATAACGCATACATGCACACACAGAAATAAATCTCAGTTGGTGGCACAGAAATTTAAACACAATGAGTGAAATGTACAATATTCCAAAACGTATACAATTGAAAGATTGTAAAAAGGAATGCGCAACATATTAGTATCATAATTGGTTAAAATCAAAGAGATGTTTCTCAATTTATTTGTATCTGTCAATATTGGAGATTTCATTGTGACTCTCATTTTTCCCCATTTCAAATTTTTAAAAGGTACCATTTAAAAACATTATTTATTTAATAAAACTGGTATGTCTTTTGGAAATGTCAAAATATCCATACTGTATATGTCAATGAAGCCTAAATGTATTTGTAGCATTAGTTATTATCTATTATTACAAAAGAGTACAGAATTGTAATATCGGACAGTTCCCAGCCAAACCGTCCTTAAATTAAAATCATTCCTAAATTATTGGTCTTGGTCAGAATTGCAAACAATCTAAGCAACCTGATAAAAAAAAATTTTTTAAAAAAGGATTAGATCGTGTGTGTAATAATCTAGTGAATGTTCCAGAGCACCACTGAAAGATTAAGTAAGGTCAATAGAGTTCTCTCTATCTCTCTCTCATGGAATATAAAAAAAATCATCTTCAGACATATTTTTCTATCCTTCAGCAACTTTCCATGTCCTGGATACAACTATGAGAATCATTTAACAACATATTACTAGAGGATCATAGAGCAAATATAGTAATACTTCGAGATACGAGCAGCTCTACATACAAGTATTCCAAGATACGAGCAAGCCTTCGGGCAGATTTTTGCTTCTAGATACGAGTAAATATTTGAGATCCGAGCACGTGTACTGACGTCGATGCACGTTCACTTCACGCGTTCTCTGACTTCTGTACGCAGCGCCCGCGAGTCTGTGATTTTCTCTCTATTTTGTAATTTATTCTTCATAATAGTGATGAGTTCTAAGAAAGTGAATGGTAAGGATGGTAGTGAGAAGAAAAAACACATGATGACCATGGAAATGAAGCATGAAATTTTCAATAAATAGGTGCCCGCGTGAGTGATCTAGCAGCAGGAGCATCAGGAGGAACTGTCGACTGAGGAGTTGATCGAGCTACAGACGATGAACATATGCAGGTTGCGAGGAGGAGGGTGAACCGGAGGAAAACATTTCTATAAGTGAAATTAAGGAAGTGATGGCTGTGGCAGAAAGTTTCTGATTTCACTGAAAAGAAACTGGTTTTGTTTCGGCGCTTTTAGATGACTTATTTTGAAAGGGAGACGGAAACAAATCTCCCTCGATAGGCATTTCATTAAAAGGTCTACGCCAAGTGAAAGAGAAAGTGACCGTAGACACGTGAAAAAGGGTAAGAAACAAATCGAAAAAAGCAAAACAATAATAGAAAATAGAAAAGTATTTTTTTTAAAATACGTAAGCCAAGTTCAGTTATGTTAGTTTAAGTTTACATAAGTTATGTAGTGTTCGTGTAAGTTACGATACGGAATCAAGTGTCTGCGTACCAACCCCCCTCCTTCCCCCGCACCTGCCGCTACTGTCTGTAAAAATGTATAATTAAAACCACATTTTATTTGATATCACATGCTTATACTGTATACATGTACTATAATTGAGTGTATGTGTCTGTCTATGCCAGTAATAACATGTTTTTTTTCCATTGCTACGGATCTTGAAACTGATTAATTTGTTTTCTATTATTTCTTATAAGAAAACATGATTCTAGATATGAGCAATTCGAGTTACGAGCTCTGCCCTGGAACGGATTGTGCTCGTATCTTGAGGTTTTACTGTGCCACTCCTTCCTGCACTGCTGTGAAAACTTTTCAGCTCAATTTCCACGGATGACACAGTTCGGTAAAACATTGAGGAGAAAGGTAAGGACCCATGTGAATAAATGAGATATTATAGACATATTTGTTTGTTCTTTGTGTATTATAGTTATAGACAACCTCAATAGAATTATGATCGCTGAATCTGTGAGAAATAAAACCACACAAACACTAATACTGGCTTAAACACATTGGGAGAATGTCTGTGAGTGCACAGATGGGTATTAGCCAAATGATTTATTCATTTAAAAATAAAAAAAACACAGGTATTGACATATTCTTCGGATTCTATTCCAGGCCAAAATTGGAAAAGTGACAAGCGAGCGAGAGCACGAATAACATAAATGTAAATAAAGCTAAGTCATGTTGAAATATTCCACTAATCTTGGCATGGATTAGAAGGTCATAGACGTATGCTCTCAGGCACAAGGACTGATCAAAAAGGAACAGGGATTTTGGTGCTTTGCAGTACCATGCCAAACAATGCATACATATACATACATTATATATATCCAAGCTAGTGGATTATAATGTGACAAAACAAAATAACTTCAACTGTATGTGTTGTTACTGCTCACTAAAACATCCATTGAACTACATCTAATGAATCAATTCTGAAAATAATACTGGAGTCAACTCATCAAATAATTTTGGAATATTTACTCACTCACTGAACAAAAGGGAAGAACTGTGTACCTACAGCTATGGATTTAAAAATACCAATTTCTAAGTTTAAGGACAGATTTCAATGTAATTTTTAGTTAAATATCCACATGTCTGACATTGTAAAGCATTTTTCATCTGCCATGATGCAATTGAAGCCATAAAGACTGCAAATCGAGGGAAACGTTTCTCATATTGCCTGAAAAGGAAAAATTGTACTGTGGAACTGGTTAAAGGAACAGTGAAGTCTTTATTTACTAGATTTACTAATGGCCTGAATGAATGAGCACATATAACAATTCATTCATTTGCGACAATGTGAGTGCAGTCCATGTAAATTGGGTTTAAAACCACAGTCAGCCACAGGATTTAAGGTTGATCAGTAATGTTTGGAAGGCAGGCTTAGAGAGAGGTCAAATAGTTCTGCAGTGATGATGTATTTTCATAGGCCATTTCAATTTCCATCGTCTGAATATCATTTGGAAACTTTTTTATATTTTTTGATTTTGTTTTAAATTGCCTGAAATAAGGTCTGTGGTAAAAAACAGATAATTTATTTTCATGTTTTATTCTATGACTTAAAGACATTTTTTTAAGCATTTACTTATCCAAAATGGAACAAGAGAGGTTGTAAAAAAGACATTAAACGTCATCAAACCAAATAGGTAAGCTCATCCACACATTACTTTGTTTTTCCAGCCTCAAATGGTTTATAATCACACTCTTGCAACTATTTGAACACACACTTACAGGGATTCTCTAAAATAAAGACTGAAAGAGTTTTAGAAGCTTAATGGTGGTGACACTAAAGTTGGCGATTGTACTTAATCTTCACATGCAGTTTGAATGTTGAAGGCTAATCGTGATAAACAAAACTTTTGTTGGTCATAGTCACAAAGCATATTTTTTACAATAATCAAAAGCCAATAGAAAAATCCTATTGGTTTTTGTTGAGGGAGCCAGGGTAACTTATAGGTTGGCTTATAACAATAGCCCTCCGTTCTGTACAGTGCCACACCAAAACCCTGTAAGATACACAAAAACACGGTCTGACATTAGTACCATGTGTGAGAAGCATCCTCTTTCCTTTTCCCCTCTTCTTTTTACAGGCCTGCCAAACTAATCACTGGCCTGTGACTGATTGTTCCGCACACCTTGATGAGCAGACACCACCTGGAACCCATCTACAACAAGAATACAATGTGTGGAAAAAATAGATAAATGAAACAAAAGGCGTGTTATTACCACTTCAGCTGCCCTTCACCAATGGCTACCGAGTATGCTGGAGGCAGTGTCTTTGTTCACCTCTCCTTTATTCGGTTTCTTTCTCTGTGTCTGTCACATTCCCCACCCCCACTTACTGAGAAAAGAGACCCAAGATTTCATATCAGTAAGTAGCTCATGAAACTCACCCGAAAAAGCTTATCCACAATATCCACAATAAGTAGACAGAAACACGTACGTTGTCTCTCTTTGTTTTGTCCTCTCTCGCTCTTCTTAGCTCTATTACACTTCCTTAATGAATACATTTTCACAACACATCAGCATTGCAGAAAAATGCAAGTCAAAAAGGTCCCATATGCTCTCTAAAGCTTCAGAAATGTGTATATATGCATGAGAGTGTTGAAAGTGTGAGCGTTTCGAAAGAACAGTGACTGAAAGCTTCATGCAAATGAATGTTCACACATTCAAACAAGACATCATCATTTTGGCATAAGTGCTTCTTTGGGGGGGGTTGAGGTTTCAAAAACAGACTCTCTTGTCCTTGAACTTAAATAACCCCACTGATCTGGTACATCCAAACACATACACATACAGCACATGGAGGGACGCTAATTGGATTTACATTATACACATACACCGTTCATGGTCACCTGGGTCTTTATTTTACAATAACTTCACTCCTGTCATCCCATACACATGCTAAATCTCACAAAAGCACCCATGCATGTTTTCTGATCATATTAATGAAAAAAAAGCCCATGGGCAGTAAAAGAAATTGCCACAGCAGTAACCGGTTTCAAGCAGTAACAAGATTTCTCTGCCATCATAATTTGGAGGAGCACGTACTCTACACCTTACGTCATTCCGAAACCTGTATGATTTTCTTTCTCTTTTGTTTGTGGAGCACAAATAGTTAATTTATAAAGAATATCATGAGAACCTGGCTGACAATGTCCACAAAAAAAAAGAAAAAAAAAAAAAAGTACCATGTGCTATTTTCAAAGACATCATCTAGTCTGCGAAACGGTTAAACATATTAATTTGCACGTGGTATTTTTGCTGAGATCGCCACTGGAAACAATTACATTGACATGTTATAATTAAAAATTGCTTACCTTTCCATATGTATATTCTATGACGAGTAGCCCATCAGATCTTTTGTTGTGTTGACGTAATAAAATGAGAAAAAATACCTTACTAAGTTTGAGCACCAAAATACCCATGCAGACGAGGACCAGCATGTCAAAATGAAAAATATCAGGAATTTTCAAAGCCCTCATCTCTATAGAGCAATCAAGTTAACAATTCTCGTTTTTAATTGCTACATACATGGATTATTATTCTCAATATCCTTTAAGCTTTGTTGTTTTCTGTTTGTGCTTGAACTTCAATAAACTAGTTTAAGCTCTAATTTTAAGCGCAGCCATCTATAATCGCAGTAAGATTTGTACTTAATTGTCACCTTTAATATGCCACTTTTAATGTGTTTGTTGATTTTAGTAAACAATTAAACTTTTATCATGGGATACAAGCAATAAATGTTGTTTTGGCAACCTTTAGTGAAGCCTGACTCAATCAGCTTAAGAACAATCATGGCACATAATGTCAAATTTAAAGCCATTCAGAAAAGCCACTTCAGAAAAACCATTCAGTGCTCATAAACCTGTTAGGCGTTTATCAAAATAACTATAGAAAGGGGCATTTCGCTAAATATGTGCACTAGATCACATAATACCTTTTACTTAACCTGTTCTCTACATCTGAAGGAATAGAAGGACCTAAAATTTAAATTTAACACTGTCCACATAATGTGAAGACCTGCCTTTTACCAAATTTACATCTACATTTATGCATATGAAAGACGCTTTTATCCAAAGCAACTTACATTGCATTCAAGATTCACATCAGTTCTTGCTTTCCCTGGGAATCGAACCCATGACCTTGGCATTCTAAGCACCAATGCTCTACTGAGTGAGTTAAAAAAAAAGCAGTACTTGTGAGAAATTTACCTCTCAAATATTACTAATGAAGACAAATAGACGGTGTTAATAGGATGACAATATTTATAGGATGCATTAAGAGGAGGCCAAACTATATTCATTGGTCATGTGATGCTGACATTATTATGGTCTGTGACACGGGTTCAGATTCTGTGTAAAGAACAATTCTTTGTGACTGCATGTAGTTCAAGTTGTAATCCAGTAACTACTTTAAGTGAATCTTAATTCTCAGGACATCCATAAGATGGATGCTATAAAAGGGAGGGTAGACGTGAAAAAGCATTACAAAATTAAAACCATTTTATTTATTTTTATTTTGTGGCACAAAAATATTTTGCCACCTACTTTTTCCCTTATCGGAGCCAATGGTTCTTTAATTGATTTTTTTTTTGGTTCGAAGCCCTGCAATAGCTTGGTGAGAGGAACGATTTCAATTTTAAATTGTTATTCACTAATAAAAAAACCTTTACACCCACATTAGCTCTCATTGGAGCATTCCAGAGTTCTTGAGAAAAGTAAACATTGAAGAATGATTAGGTTGTTTTTTTTTGGAGTCTGATCTTGTAATGAATGATCTTGTAATTAAATGAATCAGTCGACCCAGATCCTCAAAATCGGTCTGATTTGTTCAGCAATTGAACTGATTTTGTTTGTAACAGTTCACAGACCATAGGATAATATCAGTGAAGAATTAATTATTCATCGCACAGTCTGTTTCAGTCAAATCAATCATATTGCTTCAGAAAAAAAAAAATCTGATATTGTATGATGACTTTTGATGCCTTTGCCTGTTTTAAAGCTGAAGTAAATCACTAATAGTAACTGCATAAAAACTGACCAATACAAGTCAAAGAAAGAAACTTTTTTTTATGTGGAAATGCAAGAAGTGTAAACCTGCTGCTTGACAACTACTTGCATACCAAATCAATTTCCCAAAAACAACTCCAATATCAATTAACAAGAAAAGGTATATAAAACATAAGTATACGGTAATAAAAGAAAATCAAAGTGAGGGGAAGGGTGCAGCACATTGACATCCGCCAGATAATTACACAGGTCTGAACATAGTGAGTCAGCATGACTGTACACATCATAAAAAACAGATTTCAGACTAAAATTCTCCTTTCTTCCTGTTAACAGGAACAGCACTGTTAAGGTTTTATTAAACCTGTGCATTACACAGAAAAGCACATTTACATTTTCATGAGGAATACTTCCTGCCTCAAAGTAAACAAATGAGATCCTCCTCACAAGGTGCAGAACTACTTGAATAGTAGTACCAGGAAATGACTGTACTAGAAGCCGTGTTTGCTTATTCATTTAGCTCCGCTTTACTTTGTGTGTACTGTGTACCATGTGTGGATTGAATAAGAAAGGAGTGCATTCAGACACGCAATACAAGAGCTCAGATTAATAGCTACACGTAATACATAACCGTACTAACACAGACAAGCTATGCTAGTTGTAACGCTGCACAGTCATTTAATATAAAACTGAGATATTATTCCCACAGGTATTTATAGTGTTTCTGAAAGACGCTATGCTATGTGATACAGGTGGTTAGGCTCATTATCAAAAGATTCAATAAACATCCCACGGTAGAACAGATACCGGATTATGTGTCTGACCTGTGGCCTTGTACAATATGTCCTATTTGACCTCTTTTTAAGAGATTGAGAAAAATAAATTATTTTGTATGTTCGTGTGCAAGAGAAATGTGGAACGGCCCTCATTAAATTTGTGTGTGAAACACATGGTTATTTAAACACAGCCATGAAATCTCTTGTGATGTCTCAGAGTGGTAACTCCAACACAATACGTGTAGAAAAATAAAAAATAAATGGCCTTTGTCACCTCTGTCAGTTTTCTTCCAGTGAAATATACAAAATAAAGAATAGGCTCTCAAGCTGCAAGATTTCTTTCACACATTTCTGCTGCCAAGACATGTCACAATATTACTTTTTTTTCAACATTTTTGATTAAATAAATGCAGTCTTGCTCTGTTTATTGTAAAAAAATGACAAGTTTCAATCATTATTTCTGGCTATGACTTGTCCGTTTGTTTCTTTACCCACAAAGTATAGGGTAACAGCCACTAAACAAATCTTTATCAACATTTCCCTACTAAAAAGAAAAATTATCTAGTTCGGGATGTTGGGAATTACTGCTATAAGACATACTATCAGAACATTTTTTTCAACATTGATTCATGTCATAATAAATAAATATCCATGTGACGTTCATCTAAAACGGAGGGCTATCCTGAGACACCGTAAAAGTCTCTAGCCACTAAGCCAGTCTCTACCGAAGAGCCCACTTCATCTTCAGACACAAAGCTCTGTGAAAAGAATTTTGGTACTGAAAAAAAGAGACACAGAAAGAAAGGGAGAGGAAGCAGTATGTGTTGTGAAGTGTTGCTATTACCGTCTCCATGGGCAACTAAAGAGGAATCCTGCCAATTCTGTGAGTAGGTTGTGTCTGGGAGGGGAGTGCAAAGCACAATCCTTAAGGTATTATTCTAATTCAATGTCTGTCCAAGTCCACGGGAAATCATCCAGAAGAGAGACGGGAGCATTCAGACTGCTGACAGCCCAAGAGAGTGCTTCTACCTGGGGAGAAACCCCACAGATACCCTGCCTGCTGGAGATACCACATAAAAAAGGGCACCTTAGAATGAATCCATTTAAACAAGCAATACCGAAGCCAAGAAAACACCAGGTGCGTGCGACAAACCTGAACCTGGGGGAATGATAGTTAGCAATGTCACAAACAAACCTGACCATAATAATTCCATTACTTTTCTCAAATCAAACTGGTTCAAATTAAAATATAAAGTCAGATCAGGTTTTACACAACAACAACGTCATCTAAATAAGCAAAAACCAAAAGCCACAAAAAGTTGTACTATACACTGCAGGTGCGGCAAGTGATTCCCAATGTGTGTGTACATTGTTCCGCTAGTTTTTGGAACAAGGAGGCATCTCTTTCTCCTAAGCCCCTTTTACTCTGAAATTCCAGAAAATACACTGATAATGCGTCCCTGGGAATTGTCCGGGATTTTTTGAAACTGGTGTGTGCGTTCATAAACATCCCATAAAGATCCAGCAAAGACATGTGACATCAGGATCTGACGACTAATGTTATCATTTATGATCTGCTCATGTATATTTTGTCTGATTCGATCATAAATTAACATCGCATACTATTCCACGTAAGCTGGTGAACGACTTCATCTTCAGCATCATCACTATAACAGAACACAGGGCATGTTATAGGATTGACCCTGTCAATATTACTAGGTCCCCATCCCGTGATCAACGCACTGAGTGAAAAGAGCTCTTGATAAATGAAACCAACCTTACTAGTTTGTGTACAGCTGAGAAAGTTCAGCAGGCAAACCACAGCACCACTCATAAATACGCAAAAATGGCAATAGACGTTTGACCTTTATAATCCTACATGACTAAAACACTGCTTTGAATTTGATCAACATGCCCAGAATGCAGTGCAGATTTGTGCGATTGTCACTTTATGACAAGGGTCTGAAACTAGGGGGCCCGCACCAGTACTGCAGGAGAACACAAATTAGTGTTTAATTTGTTAAACATGGGTACAAAAACACTACAGTCAAATTTAAATACAAGCACCCTGAAACGAAAACAAGACCATCCTCAGTCATATAAAATTATTGGTGGAACATATTTGGCAAACACTCTGGAGATTGTTCCAATTCACAGCAGTGAGAAATGTGGCTAATCAGACATGTTTGTTGATCTCTTGAACGTAACGGCCAATCACAGGTCTTCAAGTTAGAATACAGTCATCTACTCAAAAATCCAGAGTTTCTGTTCAGAGTTCTGCTTGCTTTCACAAATCCTCTCATTAACAAACAAAGACATGATGTAAGTAAGAGATTCATTATGCGGTGTAGACAACTTTTCCGGTTTTAACGGAACGTTGTGAGAAATTAGATGAGTGGCAGCTTTTTAGTGATTGTAAAGCGAGCGCTCTTTCAAGCTTCCCAGGCTAATCCATTGAATAAAAGTATTATTTTTTATGCCAAACGACAGCCAATTACACGCTGTAAAGTTTTGAAAGTGACATCTACATATAAATGCGTGATTCACTCTCGAAATTGACAGAGATAACTAGACAGGGAAAAAATATGGCACGTCAAAATAAATACGTGTTGTACATTGCTATTGTTTTAACGGTGGAGCTGTTGCAAACACATTATGAACTTTACTAAAGAACCTACACAAATTTCATATACTCAGTGATTTGTCCAAAGTACAATGTTAAATCAACTAACCAGGATAAGCAACAGCACTTGCAATTAATACTGTGACCAATACAGTGGAATAATTGTATTTTGTGGCAGTTTTGACTTTCTCTCATCTCCATTAAGTCATTTGACTTGCTGATTACAATTTTTATGTTTGTCTTTCATTAGCAAGTCCTGTAAAAATCAGCCTTGCCTGTCAACCTTTCTGCAAATTCCTACTTACATTTAAAGCTAATCACCGGATGTCTGGCGTCTAATAATGCACTCAAAATACGGCCACTTGAAATCCCAAACACAATGTCAATTTTATATGCATTACAAGTCACTATTATTAATTACAATTATAATGTTATTACAAGCAGCTTCACAAATCTATAACTGATACAAACTACATGGTAAAATAACACTGTATATCTACACTTATACAAATGTGTGATGTCATACTTTACAAAGCAGGAACTGAAAACCACAACTCATGACAGTTGGAGTCTTTCCACAAAAAGGAAAAAAAGAAAAAAAGTGTGCCAAATTTATACCGATGGGTTCAAAACCTAGTGAGACAGATATTTCTGTCAACATAAACTGGTTTTTGATACCTCAGGATGGAGGAGGAACAAAGAAGGTACCTGCATGGCAATATAAGACACCTGTTAAATAAAAGAGGTTCAAATTACTCACGGCAGTTCTCCTCATCGCTGTTATCCGAGCAGTCATCATCATCATCACATCTCCATGGCGTCGGAATGCATCTGCCATTCCTGCACTGAAACTGACCGCTTTCACAGTCTGGTTTAGTTCCTGTCATATTAAGAAGTTATGTGTATTAAGTGATTTTAGGAGGTCAAGCACAATGATCACCACAGACACAATAAGAGTTTTTTCTTTGCCACCACCAGTATTCAATATTTATTCATCTTTACTTAAACTCACCCATCATCAACTAAGGATGTCAAAAAATGTTTGAGGAATTACTATGAACAATATATGTAGAATTTACATTCCTATATTGTACATATATCACACAAAAACTGTTCAAACTTTAAAAAAAGTTAAGACCGGGGCAATAGTAGCAATAGTTACACCAAGATCTATTAACCATTATCAGACATGCTGTAAAGTAAAAAATCATGTGCACGAGTACGATGACAGGTTGTATCACGAACTATAAATGACCAACGAAAAACGACACGTGTGCATACAAAATATTAACATGATATCGTAGACACATTCAATGAGAGAAAAGTTGCGCTAGGGTGAATGCGTTACAATCAATGGTGTACTATAATCACATGTTATACACTACAAAAAGCTTCCTCCCAATAGATCGCGCAGCAACTACGTTAGGACAAGAACAACGTGCACTTGATCAGATTGTCGTTTCTTTAAAATACAAGCAGTACAAAGAGATTTTCATGCTTTAGCGCGGAAATAATGTCTCGTCATCGGAAGTAAGAAGCACGCGACTGCGCCGGTGTTTCTACAGCATCATTTACATTCATAACAGCGGACTGTCAGCGTGGAGCAGACACTTACCATTCACCAGCAGAAACCCCACGAGTATCATATGTAAAAGCAGCAGTTTCCCTACAGTCGTCCACATCTTCACAAATAAAGACGTTGTGCTCATACGGAATATAAAAAGGCCGTGCTGTACAGGCTCTACCTCCTGTCTCGGTGCAGTCCGCGCTCCGACTCTTCCAATCTCCACTCTGCTTTCCATAGCAGTTTGAATCGATGACGCCAACGCAGAGGGGCGGGGCCGTGCGTGATGAGTTGGACGTATGGGCGGGGCTAGCGTTGAGAAATTAGACAAAATATGTCATCTGTCTACGGAGTTGAGGAGATGAATAGATTCGTGGGCATGGACGGTAGAGTCCAAATAGTTGTATAGAGGGTGAGAATTTATATATATATATATATATATATATATATATATATATATATATATATATATATATATATATATATATATATATATATATATATATATATATATATTATGTACATTTTCTTAAATGTTTTGGGCTCATACTACTATAAAATGAAAAAAATAATACGGGAATTTTCATGAAAAATTGACAGGTGCTGCATTAAAAACAATAAAAATATTTACAAATGTTAAAGCACTGTATGAAAGGAAATAAATAGCATTTTTAGAGTTAAACAGGTGACACACGCACGCAAAATACACACGCGCACACACACGCACACACACACACATATATATATATATATATATATATATATATATATATATATATATATATATATATATATACTGTATATGTATATATATATACTGTATATGTATATATATGTGTGTGTGTGCATGTGTATTTTTTAAAGTCAAAATAAAAAATATATAAGTAAACGGTATTAAAGTGCATTCCCGGAAAGCCTTGAAAGATCCATAACTTTTCTTCATATAATCTAAATATTTATATTTCTACTTATTTAATTATTAAGTTCATTGTAGTGTTTTATATTACATTTTATGTTATTTAATTCATGTCTGTTGCATTATTTTAGATTCTAGTCTCTAGGTTGTATAAGGGTTAGCTGCAGGGACTGGCTGGCATTATAAACAGGAAGCTGTCGAATTGCAACACTATGATAAATTGTTCCCCCTTCTTACGTGTGGAAAATAAAAGAATGTAAGAATGAGAGCGATGGAGAGAGAGAGAGAAAGAATGTTTTTTCTCAGTTGAGAAGGCATCACCATCAGTCAGTTTTCCTCTTTTCTCGTACGCACTGAATTAACTGTTAGAAACAGCTTCCTCTTCGTGGGTTCTTTCTGAGAGATTACTTTTACTGCATATCTAGCATCAGTTTCTGCTACATGAACTGCTAAGATAGCCATAATAAGAAGCTCTGTAGCAAATTTCTTGTTGTAAAAATAATCATCAACTGTAACTTAAAAGAGAATTTAACCAAACCTAACGTATTATCTTCTCTATGACCTGCATAATTTTAGTTCAGAACTAAAGTCACAACACCGAAACTTTGATTTTACTGAACCCTCTGAAGTAAACTTAAGAAATTATGATGAACTCTATGAGTTTTAAAAAAATTCACCCCACCCACCTGTAGTGGCCAACATTGAAATTTAGATTTCAGGTGTCAAAGATATTTTTACTGGTCTTTGAGTTATATCTGAGAAAGAGGATGAAGAATTCAAAACTGACAATCATGTGAGAGCTTCATAAGAGCGGTCAGCTGATCAGCATTTTCTCTCTCTTTCATTCGCAGAACTCGCCTAAACTGCCAAAACTGCTCTCTGCCAAGCTGCTGACCCAAAAAACAAAGCGATGTATAGTCAATAACTGGCCAACGGCCCACCAGCTATTCAGGTGAGGAACAGGATTTAAACGTCAGTGCATCAAAAGATATGAAAGTGCAGATCTTCCACACTGCAGTAACTGAAAAATGAGATTTGAAATAACCATCCCTGAATGGTGGTTTCTTGCCCGCTTTAGAAACACAGGTTGATTTTAATAGAAACTCATTATTTGAGGAAGTGCATGCTTGTTAACGTGGTGTGCTTAGATTGTCTATTTTGGTGTGATTTGGAAGTTAGAGTCCAGCAATTAGTGTGTAATGAGGCATTTTACACAAATCATCTGGATGTGAAAGGGGGACCTTGGAGATATGCATGAATTCATCCCTTTTGCCAATCAGACTGGAAAGTGTGAGGGCCCTTATTATCCCTCAGAACCAACTCATGTTTTTGCTTCTTTGAATTTTCGCTGTTACCCAAGCATGAGAAGATGTGCTTTTTCAGACATATGAGACAGTGAGGCTCTAGAATGTAAAGGAATATTACAAGTTAGAAGTGAAGGGATAGTTCACCCAATAAATTAATATTTGTTATTTATTCACCCTCATCTTGTGCCAAGGCAAATGCATGGCATGCATATTTAATAATTTCATGCCATTACAGTGTACACTTTTATTCCAGCAAGCATGCAATCAAAAGAACGTTCAGTCAACATTAACAAACATTGCAATCCGATGTTAGTTTGTGTAAAGATTTACAGAAATCATAAAAAAATTGTAATGTGTGAGAAAACTGGTGGAAGGTGTTAATTTTTTTTTTTTTTTTTTTTTGAGAACTGAATGAATGGTTTGAGAAATTCTGCCAATTAAAGATTAAACAATTTGGAATTCAATTTTTATTTACATTTTAGCATGATAATTTGTCAGTCACTATTTGTCATCCTTTTGATTACTCTGAATCTGACACTGACAATGTAACTTCTTTTAAATGTCATATTTATACAATCTTTCACACATATAATACAGTACAAACACAGTTTAATGTGAGTATATTGTCTCTCCCGTATCTGCTCTAACATCACAAGGGTGAATTATAATAATCAACTCGTCTAAATGCAAATCATAAGACGTATTTTGATTATGTCTGAAGCATATGGAATCTAATTTCCCATCATAGCTGTAACTGTCCAAGTTTTAACAGTTTAGGTGACATAACCTGAGTGTGTTCATCTTTAGAAAAACATCTAGAGCACAAAATAGGGAAATATCTGAAGCAAACCAAGAGGTAAGAGCTAACCAACAGTTCCTCAGTAACTAAGAGTGAGTTTATAAAACTAGTAGATCGGTTTAAAGACATTAATACAAGATTGTAATGTGATTGTTTTAAATTTCTGATAAAATAAAGCTAATTTTAAAAACAAATTCATAATTTACTTAACCTCATATTATTGAAAACCAGTATACATTTCTTTCTTCTGTAGATGAATATTGAATAGAATTCAATGATTGATTGACTGATTGATTGATTATCCATACAATGAAAGGCAATGCATTTATTTTATTTTTTTAGTCCCTGTTTGTATTGCATGGACAAAAAAAATCGAAAACATTTTTCGAAAATCCAGTAATCCCTTGCCACTTCGTGGTTCAAGTTTCGCGGCCTCAGTGCATTGCAGATTTTTCCAAAATATTCATCGAAAAATTAAAATTCAAAAATACCGCCATATCGGCAGCAGTATTGCGGAAAGCAGCGCTGTTTCATCGTGATG
This sequence comes from Rhodeus uyekii, assembly GCA_037043235.1. NCBI lineage: Eukaryota > Metazoa > Chordata > Actinopteri > Cypriniformes > Acheilognathidae > Rhodeus > Rhodeus uyekii. The sequence goes on along the minus strand of JAWRVZ010000004.1, from coordinate 371,361 downwards.
CGAGGGAAACGGTTTCCCAGGATGCCAGACAAAGAGAGAAACTCTCTCAGAGGCTTTGTACACACCCACAGGCACACAGACAAGGGACGTGATTGGTTCCCGGTGTGAGCTTATTGGCTGATCCTACTTCGCAGATTTTCACCTATCGCGACACCGTGATAAACGAGTGATTTGTTAAACGAGTGCTTTGCAGTAGCAAGTCATACAGGTTTTGAACAACATGGTAAATGATGACATATTTTTTGTTTTGCGGGTGAACTATCCCTTTAAAACTATCCCTGATCTTGTGGTCTTTCCCTATGTGGTCATTTTAGTTTACAGTATGTGAAAACAAGGTAATAGAGCCAAAGAGGTCTGTCTGACCCCAGCTACTCGCTCATGTGTAATGATTTACAATTCCACAAAGAGAAGGAATTTGACAAAGGAAAAAGAAAGAAAGGGCAAACGAGGAAGAAATGGACAGAGAGAAGGGGATAAAACGAGCTGACTGTTTGTAAGAGTGAATGACGTCTCGCTGAACTTACATCTGAACTGTAAAGAAAGGTCTAGAGAATGAGAGGTGGAGAAAGAAATAGAGGTTAGGGGGGAATGTTTGGTGGTGAGATGGCAGTTCAGTGGCCATGTCACATTGTGTTCTGAGAGTCAGGCAGAAAGATGACTTAAAAGCTCATGAAGAAAAAAAACTGGAGAATTACACTGCCGTTCAATTATTTGTTCTCAATGGTTTTAAAAGGGTTGATATGGTGATAACGTGGTTGTGCAAAAACATGACGCATAGTGCTGACTGTCACGGGTTTAGGCAAAGGACGAAGACGAATGATGATCCAACGAAACTTTAATAATGAATGTAGGGCGACATAACAGCAGTGCACACAAACAACAACCGTCCTTCTCTTTAGGGAGAGCTAAATATACTAACAGTGATGAACTAATAACAAAAACCTGTGATGATTAGTGTCCATAGTGACTGATGAGTGATGGAAGGATCTAGAACAAAAGAACATGTGACTGAAAAAAGGCAAAATAAGAGTCCTGGTTTAGTGAAGGCGTGACACTGACAAATAGTGTTGCGAAAAATGGTAAGAACGTTGATTTTTAAAGGAATCTACCAGCCGCTCAAAGAACACTGCCTTTTGTCAATACATTATTAAGAAAATAATTGAGAACTTTTTGGATTTGAGTACTTTTAAAGTTTAAAATGCTAATATTTTTCTCACACACACCTCACATTGATTCATTGGCGGAGGTCGTATGGATTAAGATTATTTTCAATAATTTGAATTCTTCTTCAGCTTTGATTTAACAATTTTAAGACAAAAGAAAAGAATACAAAAATGTGGAATACAAAACTATAAAAAATTATATTTTATATAAATATCAAAACAAGAAGAAGCCGTTAAGAAAAATTTTAAGAATGTTTTACCATCTGGTTTTATCATTCATCCGGCAAAATTCAGTAATAGCACAAAAAGGCAAAGAAAAGCACATTGGTGTCTGTAGCACAAACGTTATAAGACAAATTACACACAAGTTTAATGCTTATAGTTTTGTTCAAATCACTAGTCTGTATGAGCAACAGTAATAGTGAGACTAGTCAAAGCAAGCTCCATTACAACATAAATGGAGGGAAAAGACGGAGGGAGGGAATGAGAAAGGGGATAAGGAGGGTCACAGAGGGTCCATCTTTAAGAGCTATTCTTTAAAACTGCACACAAACAGAAAGGATTAAAGACCAGCTTAGAAAGCAAGAGATGAGGTCAATTACACACTCCTTCTCCTTACGTTCATGTTAAGATGGCTAAGACATGGTGCAAAATGGGGATCGAGATGTTGAAATTGGGGTCAAGAGAGGCTTGCCACCGATATTACTTCTCAAGGCTTGTAAACATCATGTAAGAGTATTAAAAGGGACCTTTAGCAAGACGAGCGTGGTTGTTTACAGGATAAAATGTGTGCTTTCATATCTGACAATGACAAGTTATCCCCGATGATATTGGAAACCTACTCAGATATTATGAAAATGAAGATGTATTGTGGACTAAATTTATGGATTATACATTCAGTAATCCCTGGGAAATATCTTGAATGCTATAATCAAGGGTACATGACACAGATTTATTGCCAGCAGGGCAGGTTTTAATCATTATTTATGTTTACTGCATGAACTTAATGTCATGAGGCTGCACACAATGTGGCATAATACCTAATAGTAATACATACTGTTATTTTGCTCCACAAGATTTGTTTCATATTGTGTATGCCTATACTATAATAATGCATAATAGATTTTTTTACACAAAAAAAGAAAAAGAGTTGTTAATCCATTAACTGCAATCTATCTTACAATGAACAAATATGTAGTTTTTGCATATTTGTCAGTCAAATATTTTGCAAGTAAAAATAGTTTATTTTTATTAACCTTGTTTAATTTTATTTGTTATCAATTATGTACATTTAGGTATTTTGTGTTACAATTCCTGTTAATATAGAAACACCAATATGCCAACATGTAATATCTGACAAATTATCACCTTATAGTGAAGTTCTGGCAACAGCAGTTGGCAATTTGTACCATAGATTTATTACAGTATTATTTAAAAGTTTATAATACCACATTTAACACATTCTGCTCATGTAACATTTAAAATATTGGCAGTAATATATCTTAAACAGACCTCACCAAGTTCTTGCTTATGTCTAAATGCTGGCAAGCCAGTATCTCACTGTATTATCAGCTCAGCGTAGGCGGCCGTGAACCAAGACTGTGATGAATTCTCCTCCAGTGTGTGTTTGTATCCATGCTGTGAGCGATTGATCTCCTTCACCTTACTTGGACAGTCATATGTAGTGTAACATATCAGTAATCGATAGTAAACTGAGTGTTATCTTTTCTTGCTGTGACAACATGGCTAGCTTCAGTGCCGGAAACAGCATGAACAATTGATTCATGACGCATGTGTCATGGTGTGGAAAAACTATACAACTTTTTTCTTTTCTTTTTTTTGCAATGTCGTTTCAAAACTTTGTTGCCAAAACTCAAAACCTGTATATGTAATTTCTGTATATAGAATGTTGCAGGGATGATTAGGGCTTAATCAGGTTGAACTGAATGAGTTTTTGTTTAAATGCCCAAAAAAGTATGTGGTTAAAATAATTTCAAGATATTTTGACATTTTATTCTTTCACATAAACAACTTTTAATTGTCATGAAAAAGTCAAAAGGGACAAAAAACGACAAAAAAGGTTGTTGGGGACATTTGTCAGGTTTGTAGAAGGGATGAGCGAGGGCTCATGTGCAAGAGGAACCGGTGAAGGAACTCCGAGGGCGGGTGGGGAGAAGGAGGCGCAGCCGACTGGGGAGTTTGTTCCCCCCGGCACCACCCTGGACTTCCCTGACACCCTGGTGCCCTTTTCCCCCAGCACCTCCCTGGACACCTCCCGGGGCATGGCCCCTGACCCCACCTGCACCTCCGTGGACACACCCCCGTACATGGCCCCTGACCCCACCTGCACCTCCGTGGACACACCCCCGTACTTGGCCCCTGGTCCGGCCTGCACCACCCTGGAGACCTCCTGGACTCTATAACCCGGTCTCCAGGGTGTGAGTTTTTGCACCCTCAAATGCTTTTGTGTTTTCATTAGAATAAAGTGGTTTTTGTTTATACTCCTCGTCTCAGAGTCTTCCGCATCGCACACGCACCATAGTGCGCAAGAATAATCACATTGTAAACTATTCTAACTCAAACTTTCAGGGAAAATGTTGTTAAATAGAGAATGAAGCTTAATGGTGGTAAAATTAAAATCATGTGACCATGGTCTTCATTTATACCCTTAGTTTAGCTTTGCTTTCTGGTGATTGTATTTAGAAAATTCCTAAAAGGTGTTTATTTGTTAAGATATCATGATGAAAAAAAGGGGTAAGAATCACAAACTTTTGTTTGTCAGAGAGCTTATTTTCTGGAGTAATCCCCCCCAAAAATTGAAAAATTATATTGGCCTACAAAAATACTAGTAGTCATCACTGCTGTATATTAAATAATTTTTCTAGGGAATAAAATAAGACAGTAACCATGGATATGAGGAAAGACCTACAAGTCTTTTTTTTTTTACTAACCAAAGATTTTGATTGCTTTGTATTTTGCTCATGATATTTGTTCCTTAAGTCCATATCCCAGAAAGCCTCGGTGCTGTCTCTTTGTATCACCAAATAGCTGATTACCTTTCTGTCACAGGCGACAACCATCAGACTTATCTGCAAATAAATGCCACATCATAGCAGAATGATTTATTTTACTACTCATGCTCCACTGCACAACTGTGATGCACTGCATACATACAGATTACTGTTTGCATGGAAAAAACTATTTTGCCCATCATCCCTGACCTTTCTGTAATAAATGGAAAACATGCACAATCCCCCCCCCCCCACAAAAAAAGCATGCTGTTCATTCATGAGCATTCATGAACTTTCTATTCATCAAAGAATCCTGATAAAAGTATTGCCATTCCCACAAAATGTATAAGCAGCACAATAGTTTTCAACATTGATAGTAATAAGAAGAAATGTTAATCAAACACCAATATTTGCAATAATAATATTAGCAAAAGTACTGTTTTTAATGTATCTTTGATTGATATATAAATGCAGCTTTTTTGAGTGTAAGAGACTTTGGTGTTTTTTTTTTTTTTACATTTACATTCATGCATTTGGCAGACGTTTTTACCCCAAGCGAGTTGCATTCAAGGTATACATTTACATTTTAATCAGTTCTTGCTTTCCTTGGGAATCGAACCCATGACCTTGCAAGCGCCACGGTCTACTGTTTGAGTTACAGGAAAGCAATTTTAATTTAAAGCTGTTTCAATGTTTCCAATCTTTTGACAAGTACTAAGATTACAAATATAATGGAATACTCTATGTAAAGACAGGAAAGTGACCTGAATCTCTCCTGCCACACTTATAATCATTTAAAACCCAAAATATAAAGAATGTAGTAGATTAGATACTAGATGAGTAACAATTGGCCACAAAAAAACAATAACATGTTTCTTTTCCTCCAAATGATAACCTTTCATGAATATGTCAGTGTTGCAAATTGTGTCATTGGTCACATAACAAAATAAATCTGATGTAACAGATAAAGTCTAAACATTCTCTCTCTCTGGAGAAGAAAAGAGCAAATCCTTACAGTAAAGGTTTGATTTAACAGCTGGCAAAGCATTATGTGGCTGTACGATGTAAAGAAACTTCTTAATCTCCTTAGCACATAAAGTCCTCACATTGTTTTTTCTATTAATAAATCCAGAGATTGTTCAGATTTGACATTTAAATTTGACTTGGTGTAATACGAAGACATGCATGCTTCAGATTTCAGTTCGAAAACAACCAAGCGCTAGTATGAGAAGAGCTCCTCAGAAACCGGTGAGAGGAAAACTGTAGTCCTGCAGAGCTGAAATTATAGCCTGCACATGAATTATCAACAGAAAGCCCAGCAAGGAGCAGAAGAGCAGGACGTTGGGAACGGGGAGGATATTCTGGCATGGTGGAATTGTTTTCAATGGTTTGGTTCAGGTTTGTGTACGATAATAAAGAGCCTAACAATATGAATGACACTGCATGTGCTATAATGAATTCATACATCAGTGTAGTTCAAAACGCTGACACAGACTATATACATATAGAATAGATGTTTTATATTCAATTCAGCTCAATCATGAGATAAATACCATCAGGCTGATCACTGGATAAACTTTTCACATGTGGATTCATCATCCAGTCCATAATCCTAACCTATCCTATCCCTACAACTGGCTGCCAAAAAGTGAAATCCTTTGAGATAAAAAATTGTAAACATCACTGTGTATACATGAGAAAATCCTATGAAGGTTTATTTTTGGACCTTTTGAAAAAATCATAATAATCAGACCATTACCCTACATTCTGATCATGTGTTTTTTCTCCACTTTTGAGAAACTAAAATTTATTTTTCATTAGCAACATTTATTAAGTTTTCCCTATTCATCAATGAAAATATGGGATGAACTAATGGGATCCTCTTTCTTGTTAACTTGGAATTTAAAGGATTTGTAATTGAGAGAATTTGGATGATTTTTTGTTTCAAACAGTGGTTGTCCTCGTTCTGCTTATTACCAAAGCAAGCAAGAGATCACAGTTGCGGTGCAAGTACACAGTGTAAAATCCCATTCTTAATCTTTGTTTGCAAAAATACATTCCCATTCAAGGGAACTTGCGCTGCGTCAAAACGCTAGGGGAACACCTCAGTGTGATTGTCTCGTGAAAATCTTAGTGTCTTCAGCAAGTGCTGTGAAATGGTCTAAGTGAAATGTTGCTGGCAGTGTGTATGTGTGTTTAAAAGATCCCCAGCTAGTAAAAAAAAAAAAACAGGGCATCCAAACAAATCATACTAAACTACTATGGCGAGCGAACAACAGTTTAGATTGTGTTTCTCTCTGCTTTCTACAATCATAAGCAGGGATACACATGGATGTTCAACAATACCAGGGGCCAGCCTCGAAAGGCTGGTTCCCCAAATAGAGTCTCTGATCATGTGAACACACCTAACAGATATCTCTCAATGAGTTCTGCGCAGCAGGCTCTGGTTATGGAACAAGAAGTGAACTCACTCACCGAAAGGGGCCATAGAGTATGTACCCCTCTCAGCCAGAGTCTCTGGGTTTCCAGCTGGTACTTCATAGTTCCAAAGAAGGAACTATGGAGTCAAGGCAAATGCAATCTGAGGACTGATTTGTCACTTTAAACGCACTCTTCAATTCGGCCTAGCTCTTTCACCCGCACCTTCACGAAGATGCATGGATGTAGCGCTCTTTCCGCTGTGCTTACAGTATATCGATGTTCTGAACCGTATCAACGGTTTGTTGATCCTCACTCAGTCACAGAAGTTAACGATTCGGCACTGAGGGGTCATTCTCGCTCACTTGAAGGAGCTGGGGCTGAGACTGTACACAAAGAAGGTGTGCTTTATTCTCTCCTGTGGATCAACCTCTTAGGCGTTGTGTGGGATTCTGTGTCATTGTCAGCCCTGCTTTCCCCCGTACTCATCGACATCATCGCATCAACAGTCAACAGCATAAATTTAGACCAGTCACTTACTGAGCAGTTGAGACTGCTGGGCCTCATGGCAACAGCTTCCAGTGTTAATCACTCGGTTGTCTGTACATGTGGTCCCTTCAGTTGGGGCTCAGAACCAGAAGTTTTTTCCCAGAGGGGCAACCCTTTCTGCACTATCAAGGTCATGAGGCAATGCCTACGCACCTTAAGTATGTGGAAGAAAACCTGGTTTTCTGTCCCAAGGGCCTGTTCTGGTAGTACCCTGTCAATGTGTAATGCTGTCAACATATGTCTTCCTCATGGGCTGGGCGGCAATCCTGAGAAATTGCTCAGCACAAGGTCTGTGGAGCAAACATAATCTCTCCAAGCACATAAACCTGCTAGAGATGATGGCAGTCCGTTTGGCTCTACAAGCATTTCTCTCAGACCTCAGGGGACATCATGGAATTTACAGTTAAGACCCGAGGACCAGATATGTTGAATGAAGACCAGGAGTCAGAAGTGCAGTCAATAGAAGAAATTTTAGTGAAGTTTAGTTTGCAGTTTCATCAGCAGAAGCCAGCTTCAGGTCTCACAAGGAGTTCGTAGGCCGCCCCCCTTACAATAACATTGTTACAGCAATTATACTCTAACAGAGGGTGCTAACTACGTCAATGATGACGTTTAAATGATCCTGATTGGCTAAGAAAGAAAGAAAAAAAAAAAAAAGGAAAAACAAAACTAGTAATTTTCCACACAAGAGCAGACAGTCTAAAGCTTATCTTCGTTGATCACATGGTTGACGGGTTCGTGACGTGGCTTGTCGAGAACAACAAGTTTTATGGTGCCAGCTAATCACCTCACCAATACAGACCATATTAACACACACACATACAGCTTCTCCAAGGCTGAACTCGGCTCAGGCTCCAACTATAAACCAAAACATTCTGATAACATTCTCTATCTGTTGAGAAGTGCTGACAATATTCATCCTTACTCGATGGAAAAACACAGAAGAGTAAAGAAAGGTTTTAATTAATAAAAATCCCTAACTTGATTATAAATCACTCTTTACAAATCATTCAAATAAGAAAGGGAGAAGAACATATGAAAAATAAGACAAAGAAACATATGAAAATTAAGACAAAGAAAATAATATAGGTACAAATAAGAAAAATGAAAGAATATATATATACAAGCGGCAATGGATTTCCGAATAGTATCCTTCAGTCCCCCCTATAAGGCCAAATGTGTAGTAAAACAACACATCTGGGCTATCAATTAATGCCGCTACAAATTGATATATTCACCCTTGCTCTAATTCCGGTTAAAATTGTATAAAACAAAATATGTTTTCCCTTCACAGACTTAACTGGAACAGAATATCTTACAGAGCACAGAGTGTGTTATTGACCTTCAAAACAAAAGACATGGTTGTATAAACATCTTATGCTGTTAGTATGAATCTTGGCTATTTTAGTTTATAATCAAATTAAATGGATTTAAAAATTAAATACATTTTTATTCTCTAGAAGCCGAAATAAATGGGAAAATAGTTTTACATCCCCAACAAAATCCCCACACCAGGTATTAGGTTAAAAGTGTCACGTCTACTGGTATAATCACCCATCATTGCATGAAAATATCAAGATATACTTTGTTGTTGTTGTTGTAAATAAACCAAAAACAAAACAATTTCCAATTCATTGTAGAATACATGAAATAAGAGGGTAAATCTATTTCACTACACCAATTAAAATCAAAGGTGGTCTAAATAAAAATAAACAATGAAAGAATAAATAAATCCCATAATAATCCGTCTTAAGCTTTGAGTTTCTACTGAAAGTGTCATTCATTTAACAGGCAAATAGCATGTACCATCTTAATTGCAGAACATCTTAAAATTTTCTTTTTCAAAAACAGAAATAAAAAATGAAACAAATTCAAATAATCATTTCAATAATTATTTCCACTGAAACAAAATAATTTCACAGTATTCAAACCATGTTAACATTCCAAAATTCAAAATCAAATAATAATGATTTCCTTTAGTCAATTTTGTTCTCAGTATCTCAGTTTGTTAAACCTGCTTATGCGTTATGACCAAAATCTAAACCCTTTCATTGTCATTTGGCTCATCAGATACCATTAGGTTTGCTATCTTTCAAATTTGTAATAAGCTGAACAAGAACTGTCAGATTTTCATAATTTATTAATTTAAAAGTATTCCTAAATTGATCCAAATTCATATCTGAATTTTCCGTTCATAACATTCATTTATTTCATTTTAATTACTTGTCAAGGTATTTCTCCATCAAATGTTTAGACTTTCTGATCCCACAAATATTATCAGCATTGCCTCAAAAACAAAAATATGATATTAACTCAACTCAACCTTATTTATAAAGCACTTTCAACACCACTATGTGGAAACCAAAGTGCTAACAAAATAAAAATTAATGAAAGCATAAATAAAGCATAATACACACTAACAAACGGCAGATTTCAAAATACTTTCAAATGCTATTGAAAACAGATGAGTTTTTAGCACACTATGAAATAAACCGAGAGTAGAAGAAGATTTATCAGAGAGAGATAGTCTTAGCGCTGCAACAGAGAAGGCCCAATCACCTTTGCATTTTAGGCGAGATCAAGGAATCATTAGTTGTAATTGATCTTTTGAACGCAGGGACCTATTTGAGTGATGCAGAATGATTAGATCTGAAATATTCTCTGGTTCTAACCCATGTAAAGCTATAAAAACATATAGCAACACTTTATAATGAATTCTGAAACGTATAGGAAGCCATTGTTGTTAGATAAGCACTGGAATGTGTTCTCTCTCTTCGTAGTTAGAAACCTAGCAGCTGAATTCTGAACGAGCTGCAGGAGAGAGAGAGACCTGACTCACACCCAGATACAGTATAGTAATTCAAACAAAATAGCATAAAGGCACGCACAATTTTCTCCATGTCATAAAAACAGAGGATAGACTTCAACTTAGATATAGAGCTAAGATGATTAAAACTATTTTTAACAATGCATTCATTTGGTGATCAAATTTGAGCTCAGAGTCAAAAATGCCTCCTAGGTTTTTCAAACTATAAAGATTTTTCCCTGAAAGGAATCCCGGGCAGTCAATGACATCACAAAGACATCCCTTATTACCAAATAAAATAAACTCAGACTCATTCATCTGGAGAAAATTGTTAGCCAGCACTTAACGTTATCTAAACATTCAAACAAAGTGTGAGAGTCATTAGCATACAAATTATAATGAATGATATATTTTTCAAAATCACTCCCAAAGGGAGCATATAGAGGGAGAACAAAACTGGCCCCAAATTGAGCCATGAGGGACCCCATACAAGAGAGGGGTAACGGATGAAAAGAAAGTCCCAGGATTGACTAAAATAAGTCCTATCTTTTAGATATGAGTAAAATCATTCCAGGGCTAAACCCTCAATGCCAACCACATCTCAAAGACAATCAATGAAAATCTTATGGTCAACGGTATCAAATGATGCAGTTAGATTTAACAGTAATGAAAAACAACTCGTGTGTTGGGCTAGAAACATACTGTAAGAAATCAAAAGGCTCTAATCAAGGTACAAAATCTTTCACCAAGGGCTTTAAAGGACAACAAACATTTATGTTGAAGTCTCTCAAAATTAAAAATATTGTCAAAAGAAGGGGCCGTAACCAATAAAAGTTCAGAAAACTCATGTATAAAATCCCCATTCCTGTTTGGAGGTCTATATATTAGGGCAGATAACAGATTTAGACGAATTCAATATTATTAACTGAGTTTCAAACCTTCTAATTACTCAGTAAGTAAATGTTCTGCCCTTGAGTTTATCTTTAAAAATATTACTTGTGCTTTAATCCCTAAGTCACACAGACAGTCTCATAGCTGCTGTTTCATTAAGCCTTTGTATGAATGGCTGATCTAATGTCATGCATCCTCTTAATGGATGAAAATCAATAAAAACTTTTTATAAGTTATATTCACTCCTTTGATCGCCCACCGGCCTTCATAAATGTGAGGGTGCTCTCTGGATAATTTGGAGGGTGACTTTAGCCAATGTGTCACACTATCTCTGCCGTCAAGTCTTATAACGTCAAGTCTATAACACTCGGATCACTCATAGTTGATAGTATTTAAATTTAGACCCTCAGTTGAATTTAGACAAGGGTTTTAAACCCCATAATGGACGGCTATCTTCAGCTTCACAATTTCAACTTACACAATTATTTAAACTAATCCAGAGAATAACTTGAAATTAACATCATAAATGACAAAATTAGTCATATTTACCACTAGCAGACCGAGCTGGATATTCAGTCCAATTAAAGCTCGTCCCATGTTTTGTATCGTCGTTTCATCAGATCCCATCAGAATTATCGGCTTCTGTATAGATTGTCAATTCACTTAACCCATCTGTAATGATCAAACTATCATTCCAGAGGTTAATGACACATATTCACACTATGGGGACATACAAAACTCACACACACTCAGACATGAATACAAATCGCTCATATTCAAGGTTTACTTCTGGTATTTATTCTACAAAGATTTAAGCTTTAAAATCTTCTCTAGGTTTAACTTATTCAGTTTAAAAGCCTGTCTGTTTATACTTGTTTTTAGAAAAGTTTTCTAGGTTGTTTTATTTCCTTTATCAGTTTGATAACAGAGTGCCATCCGTGTCTCCACTCACAATCTCTCTCTCAGCCAACAGTTTTCCTCAGCAGTCTAAGACTGTAACTTTTTGGCAGAATGCAATAGTAAATTATTTGCCATTTAGAAACCATAATCATTCACAAATTTCTTAAATGTAAATATGTAACTCTCAACATCTCTTTAATTTGTAAAAAAACGCTCTTCATCTTTAGTCACCACCATGTCTAACGACCTGCAGGAGTGAAAACTATGATAGAGACATATTAGTTCAATTTCTATTAATTTTCAGTTCTTTCCCATAAGCCAACAAAAAAAAATAATGTTCTTGATATTATAAAGTTTTGTTATGGTCTCCACAACAACTAAAGGTCAATCACATCATGTTCTCAGCCAGCTCTTGAAAGCACATTCCCATTATCTCTTTATAAACAACCTCTTCAGGGACTCCCCCTGGCATCTTCTACAAGTTGGGGACACTTGTCAAGGAATGCGGTTGCAGTGATCTGGTATGGAGGAACTCAGTTTTGGGGCAGACTTCTGCAATTTAACAGGTCCCCCCTCTGAAGGATGCTACTAGCCAACCACAGACATCCTCTCAACTCTCATCCAGTTGTCACAGAAAACATCTCCCTTCCCCTGTTTTTGGGTAGATGCCCAGGAGCGGCGGCGAACCTCTGCCTTAGGTTGTCCCCTACGTGGCCACTAGGGGAACTTACCCGTCATTGAGTGGACGCCCTCGTGCTCTACTGTTTAACCCTTTCATTCCCTTTGCGGATCTTCGAGTTTTATTCAGGTTCAGGTATTCTCTGGAACTTAGGGAAGGTGCATTCAAGAACCACCAGAGTTATTTCGACTGCCTGATAGTGTTCAAAACAGGGAGACCGGTTAATAACAGCAGTATGTTATCAGTAAAAGCCATTAACATATTCAAAACAGTAGCATAGCTTATTATCTGTGTTTAATCTCAGCATCGCTATCACCATTGTCTACTCCATCAGCCTTGTACCATGGTGGAGACTAAGATGAGACAAAACAAAAATTACTGGTCATAACAATTTAATCAAACAATTTAATCTCCCTTTTACAATCAGGTCTTAATTTTTATTTAACTTATTTAAATTTATTTTAAAACTCCTCTTTAAAGGCATTTGTTGAAAGTTTTAACAACAAATTTAATGTGCACAATCATAAATGTGGACCTTTTAAAAGTTTTGAACTGCCTGTAACATGATTTCCTTTAACATCTCTGTGTCTATGATTTTCACTGGAACACTTCCTGTAAATTGTTTATCACTGACGACACATACTGAGATAACAGCAGTTAGCTGACTGAAAGAGAGAGAGAAACTCTGGACTGGATTCAAGGACTGGAACACTGCATTTTTGTAAACATTTAACATTTATCTACTTTATTGTGACTCTGGCCTGTCTCAGAAATCTTTGCCCAAAAAATACGTTTTCAAAGAATTATAATTTTTATAGTTGTCTTTTTGCGAATTACATATTACTGAAACTCCCATCTTTTGAAGTCATTGTCTGTAATTTGACGCAATTTAACTCTTCCATTCACTATAAAACTTCTCATTACAAATCTTTCTTTCAAAAGAATTCCTTAAGACTTTAATCTTATTTTTGTTCTTTTCCAGACGAAAACGTAAATGTTGGTATATCAGACACTGATCTTCTTTTCAAATCTAAACACCAGAAATATGTCACTTTATCACATCTAGCAGACATTTATATCGTTCAGGCTCTTTCTTTGCTCACACTTTCCAATCAAATTAAAACTAGGAGCATTTTCTTACTGAGCTCTGAAATTTTGCTTTTGAAAAGCAAAGCTGTGTACAGCCTTTAATATCTTCTCTTCTCCGTTTCGTTATTTTATCATGACTTCCAACCTTATTTTTACAATCAGAATTAAAAACACAGACTGACCAAATTTACTTTGAGAAGAACGGAGCTGTTACAGCATTAAATCTCTTCTCTGTTTCATTATTTTTTCATGACTTCCAACCTTGTTTTTACACTCAGAATTAAAAACACAGATTTCTAGCAGACATTTTCCTACTGAGCTCTGAAAATTCACTTTGAGAAGCAGCGCTGTTTACAGCATTTTCTCTTCTGCTTACTTAACTAATCAGTAATAATCAGACTACTCAGTTATTGTTAGCCATATTTTAGTCAAGGTTAATACTCACCTGAAGTCATGGTAGGAAGAGATGGAGGCGGCGATCTTTGAATAACACAGCTGTGGCTTCTGCGTGATGAAACTACAAAGTATACTTACAAAAACACCAAGTCACATATCCTGATCCAAACCAATTCGAGTCACACAATTTTCTCGTAAAATTTACTTTTGCAGGAATCGTTCCAGATGCATCCCTGGCAAACAAGTTAGCCCTATATTTATTTCATATTATTATTTTATAACTAACTAATGCTTTAGTCCCTAACTGCCTGATTCACTAAATTCGGGGTACCCCTATCTGAAGTGGAAGTGATCAAGTCAGGTTCACAGTGACACGGATCTACCTGTGGAACCTGGAATCTCCTTGTGAGATTCTTCTGGATTCTAACCAGCGTTCCTATCCAGTGTCTTACACTCCTTTGTGGGACTTCCCCTGTCCCACGAGTGCATCCCTTTTGCGATGCCTTCCGCCTACCTGGAAGAAGAGACTTCAACCAGTATACGGATTCCAGCGACTATTACCCTTTGTGACGTCCCTGTTATTTTTAACAGTCCCACCAACCATATGATATTTATTACATATTATATGGCTGTCGTAATTTTTCAACACTCACGTCTGAGTGATGCTATCCTGATCCCCTTTCCAGTCACTTCCACTTAGACAGACTAACACTTTCTACCTTGTTTGTTGTTCGACCAGGGATGTCACCGAAGAATGAATTGCCCGCATTCTCCACCATTAACTGTAGGGGAATTTACAGTTAAGACCCGAGGACCAGATATGTTGAATGAAGACCAGGAGTCAGAAGTGCAGTCAATAGAAGAAATTTTAGTGAAGTTTAGTTTGCAGTTTCATCAGCAGAAGCCAGCTTCAGGTCTCACAAGGAGTTCGTAGGCCGCCCCCCTTACAATAACATTGTTACAGCAATTATACTCTAACAGAGGGTGCTAACTACGTCAATGATGACGTTTAAATGATCCTGATTGGCTAAGAAAGAAAGAAAAAAAAAAAAAAGGAAAAACAAAACTAGTAATTTTCCACACAAGAGCAGACAGTCTAAAGCTTATCTTCGTTGATCACATGGTTGACGGGTTCGTGACGTGGCTTGTCGAGAACAACAAGTTTTATGGTGCCAGCTAATCACCTCACCAATACAGACCATATTAACACACACACATACAGCTTCTCCAAGGCTGAACTCGGCTCAGGCTCCAACTATAAACCAAAACATTCTGATAACATTCTCTATCTGTTGAGAAGTGCTGACAATATTCATCCTTACTCGATGGAAAAACACAGAAGAGTAAAGAAAGGTTTTAATTAATAAAAATCCCTAACTTGATTATAAATCACTCTTTACAAATCATTCAAATAAGAAAGGGAGAAGAACATATGAAAAATAAGACAAAGAAACATATGAAAATTAAGACAAAGAAAATAATATAGGTACAAATAAGAAAAATGAAAGAATATATATATACAAGCGGCAATGGATTTCCGAATAGTATCCTTCAGTGGTCTCCTACATAACTCATCAGGGGGTTCTGCGCTCGCGTCCTCTTTACAAGTTGGCAACAGATCCTCCTCTGGTTCCAAGGGAAACTGGGCTCTCTTCGAGCAATTCACATCCCAGGGACCCATGCACTTGGAGCAGATATCTTGTCGGGGCAGGTGCTGAGGAAAGGAGTGGTACAACGCTTTTGGTTTAGACGTGGCTGAAGATATGTCTGTCCACTTTTCCCACGATCACTCTGCTCCCAGATTTTTTGGCAGGAGTATCTCTCGCGGACATTTATTATGCGGAAGGCTGGTCCAATTAGACTTCAGCTTCGCTCTGGGACCACAGGTGCTCATATAGTGAACTATGTTTGACTCGGCAGGCCCTCGTCACTGTGATGGTATTGATATATCGTTCCCCTTGCATTTTGACGCAGCAAGAGTCCCCTTGAAAGGAATGTCTCAGGTTACGTATGTAACCGTAGGGAACAAGTTGCTGCGCAATCATCATCTCCTTATGTGCTTGCCGGAAGCTTTGCTGAGACGTTTTCTCAGAACAAGTCTGAACAAGACACTTATTTAAGTCTTAATATTTCAACAGAGATTTACTGTTCAATTTCTCAAGCCTATAATGTTTTAAAGACAGATGTTTTTCTCTGGAAAACAAGACAAATATTGAATAAGAATGGAGTTCCCTTTCAATATCAGTCTCTCAACTTTGTGTCCATGGTGATGCTTTGGGAAAACACCTTTTTCCTAAAGTAATGAAGCCTGATAACAATATTGTATCGCAATGTCCAGTGGCGTTCAAGTGTGCAAATTGACTCTATGCATGATCACTTACACCCAGTTTCATCCAGCACAGTGCAGGAAGCCGTTTTCACTATTGGTTAACTGTGGAGACAGAAGAAGATGGTATTTTACATTCACTGTTTAAAAGTAATCCTGCTTCCCTGTAAACTGTCACTCTTAACAGCAAAAGAAGGAGAAGTTTCAAATTACATTGACACTTCGAGAGTGAGTATGTTGTGTTTTATGTAATTAGCAAATCTAGTTTCTGACTCTTTGTAATTTGATTTATATTTTTCTAGTTATCATGTTTACGTATATTGTATTCCTTTTGACTGATGTGCTTGTTTAAGCAACATTTTGGGACTATGAATAATAACTATAATATTAATATTTTCTCAGTTTCTATCAAGAATCAGGTGACAGTTTTTCAGGTCAGTGAGGAAGGCAGAAGTCTGAATTAAATGCTCCTTTTATACAGCCGGGATTTTTTTTAGGTTTCTTAGAGCTTAAGTTTTGAAATTTAGGTATACTGTATGAGATCAGGCCTAGATATTGCAAATTAACTGTCCCACTACCAGTATCAAAAATTAACTTTTGCTGAAATTGATTTTAAGGGACATTTGAGAGTATTATGAGTGTTACAATTTTTTTTTGTAACCATTCAATAACACTGTATGACATCCAATTTACTTTGCTTAATACTTTTTTATTTATTTATTTAAGGAGTACCTTTTACAGATGTGTCCCCAGCGAACTGACCTCTAATAATCCTTCAGGTAAGTATAAATGAAAATTCTTCCATCCACAATTTCTCTACTAATAATTATTTTAATAAATACATTGTGCTTTTTTATTGTTTTGAAGAGGTGTGAATGTATTGGGGAATAGCCAAGGAATGCGAGGATAAATAAAGTCTGTGGCCAGTGTTTACTCTCTAGTATTTTTTCCCATGCTTTCATTAAGGTCATTGTGGTGAAACAAAATTCTCCATTATAAAGTGAGTAATAGCACCTTTTGCAAAACGAAACACAATAATGTGTGGCAAAACTACTGTCTTGCTGCTTCCTAAGGGAGTCTACTGCTGCTCATTGGGCAAGGCAGACATTTTTTTGGATGCACCAAATGCACCTTTCTAATAAAGAATCTCAGCACACACAATACAGAGATGTGGAGAGTGCTAATTTCTGTTTCCCAAGACGGGCTCTGCCTTATTCTGGACCCGCGATGGCCTAAGTGTCCCACTGAAACCCTCCAAACCCTCTGGAATGTGCTGGGTGTGTTACACAGACCAAATGGCATTCTGGTGTACTCATATAGTCCATGTCACAAAAGCAGGATTTTGAGCTTTCTTTTTCATTAATTTAAATCTGCCAATACCAATACCCTGACTGAATGTGTTCAGAATGTCTTTGCACAACTCCCCCACTCCCAACACCACACGGACACATCATTTTCACATATGAGGACAATAAGGGATGCCCATTCTGAGCTTGATGGAACAATAATAACCGGATTCAAGCATAAAGGGGGTTTGTCATACCAGCTGTCAAACAGGCTTAGATATACCTGTGCCTGTGTTGTGCTGCAAAGCAGGAAACTTCCCAAAATCATCACCAGCTTCAAAAACTGCTTGATAGTCATTCAGCTGGGCTGTTAACATATCATGTTGCAGTTTAGTAAGTGTTTTGACTTGCAAAAGTGAAACACTGTCACTAGAAGCACTAGAAGGGTTTGGTGATGACTCCCTTATTATCTTGTGTTCATCTGTGGGCTCAATGTTAGGGTATTGTGGTACTGATTCTAATCTAGCCAGCCCTGTCATGTTTTTTCCCCCTTCGTGGGAAGTTTCTGTTTTATTTTGTATTAAATAAAAGCACTTTCTCTCTGCATAATTGAGTCCTCGCACTTCCCTTCACCACAACCTGACAGTACTAAGCAGTCAATATGAGGACTCAGCGGAGGAACGGCTCACATCAGCCACCAGCTTCAGGGGTCTCTGCAGCCCTCTCTACGAACAGATGATCCACTTCAAGATCTTGAGCTCCCTCCACCAGCAGGGCACTGACCTGAGGCAGTTTGCCCAAGACATAAGTAGAGTTGCTGGGGGTCTGGGGTTCAATGATGAGGCACTAAAGGGCATCTTTAATTTAGCCCTTGATGTGCTCCAAAGCTGGTGGAGGATGAGAAGGTTGCATCACCTGAGCTTCTGGGGGTTTATGGAATACTCTCACCATGCCTTCCACCGTACCGCCCCCAGAGGTGTTCTTGGCGGCTGCCGCGCCCACACAGTGCCAAGCCCTTGCCCTAAACAATTTAGTTGGAGGAAGAAGAGGGGTTCCTCTCCTTCACAGGGCCAGGAGGCCTTCCCAGAGCCTGCTGCCGGCCAGGAGGCTGTCCCCTCTGATCAAAGTCTTGTCTGAATGTACTTTTGAATTTGTGTTCATAGGATAAAATCAGGCATTGAGCCTCATCCAGTGCTACAGGGTCACAGTTCTTAACCAAGAATGCTGCTTTCTGGTTGCGCAGAACGTTTAAGAAAAACATCAGCAGCAATTTGCTCCCTGAAAGAGCCATGAATGGCTGGGTCTCTGTGCACAGCTGCTGGGTCTTGCATTCGGGCCAGGTGGGGAGGAAGTTGGACTCTGTTGGGCTAGTTGGGCTCTGTACGTGTCTATCAATGATTGCAAGCTCAGCAGTATAAAGCGGTTTAGCATCCAAAGGCTCTGTGGTATCTCCATCTGTCACAAGGGTTCTATCAGGTGCAGCTGAAAGTGTGGTAGTGTATTCATGTGGATGGGTACCACTTGTTACCTTGCTGGCATGGAGCTGGTAGGAGAGCAAAAAAATAAATCCTTGGAGCAGAGGTGCAATGTCAAGTTGGGGTTGCTTATTTTGTTGTGATTATTTTGTTGTGATATATATATATATATATATATATATATATATATATATATATATATATATATATATATATATATATATATATATATATATAATCTTTGCTAATTATTTATTCGTAAATACTGACATATTCTGTGGCCTGTGAGATTCAATGTAGATTTTCAGGGTTGTATCATAGTGCCTGTGAAACTTGGCAAGCAGCTCTGGATTTGGCAGATTCCCAGCGCCCTGCCTCTCTGCTTGGGGGAAGGGAAACTCCATGCTGCTTTTATCTCTGTGAATTTATAGTTAATACGACAACAAAACATGGTCAATCAGTCTTTAATACTACTTCAAAATGGGTATTTGCTGTAATTTTAATGTTCATCGAATCACAAAGAATGTCCCAGCAGTTCACAACACTTACTATTGTTACACTATGGAGATTCTGATGTGTAATGCGGAGAGACGAGGAGACGCAGAGATCCAATTGAAAATAATTTAATAAGAAAACGAAACAAAAACAGCACTTCTTAGTGCGAACTTGGAAAACACAGAGACACGGAGCGGCATCCACACACTGGGAAAACAACATTACATTACGTTAACATCTGACAAAGACAAGGGAACACAGGAGGGTATAAATACCCACGAGGCAATTGAGAAACAGCTGACAAGACTTTAGGGATTGATTAGACACAGATGGGAGCGTGCAGGACCTGGAAGATACATAAAGGGACCCGGATGTGATAGACGAGACAAGACAAGACTGCAACAACAATTCGCTGATGACTGTCAATCGCATCAGCTTATTATATTGTTTGTTGTGCTCTTGCTGTGCCCTATATTCTATTTTTGTTTAATGTGAAGATTTGATTATTTAAATAATTAAAGGTTTAATTATTGAAGTGTTTCAATAACAAAAAAAAGAAATAATACAATTTATTGCTTGGTGTAAAATAAACAAATTATTAGTAAAACTATGTTCCTGTCTTTGGTGCAGTTATTTATTCTAAATATATGCTTGAAACTAGTAGCATAGAAATATTCGGAGGTAATCAAGAATACTGGAGCAAATCATGCTTCGGTATTGCTAGGAAGTTGGTCCTCATAGCTTCAGCTATATGAACGGAACATCAAGAGACAATCTCGAAATGGAAAAAGAGTTTAAAATATGTTTGATAGTGATAGTTGAAGTGAATCAGTTTATAATTAATTCATAATTAATCTTGGTACATCATGAAGCTACAATAATTTTATGCACTTAAGAAAACAGTGTAAAAGTATTTTATTGTAGATGGTCTTATGAAATGGTCTGTGGGGATACCATCGCTGGAGTTTTTCTGTTTCCTCATATTCTTCCCCTTTTCAGGGGTACAACACCATCTGGATGTTGAGACAAATCCAGTCATCATTAATAACTTTAGGCACTGGAAGACCCCAACCAGCATCCAGGAACTCTTTTTCTGGGTCTTTCCTGGGTCTTTGCAATTATTAGAGGAGGTTCATTGCCAAGTTTGCTGAAATCACTACATCCTTGACAATGCTACTCATGAAAGGGACTCCCTTTTTTCTGGGAACGTGAGCAGCAAAAGGCACTCATCTCACGTCTGCACTCATCTTGGTGTTTCCAATTACATCAGGACAGTTTGTCCTGGACACTGATGCGTCCAACCAGACCATTGGAGCAGTGCTGTCATGGTTACAGTGGGGAAAAGAGAAAGTTAGCTAATTTACAGCAGGTTCATAAAGTAGCACACCAGAAATTGCACTCTGATCAGACTCGACAGAAGAAAGTCTATGATTTACGAGCCAAAGAGAAGTTCCACCAAGTAGGTAGTGAGGGTCAGTAGCAGGAGTCAGGGACAGAAGTGACAAAGTACTGCATTATGATTGCTTACGACTCTGTAATTGACCACATACCTGTCCAAGCTCACTGGTTCAAATAACTGTTCAAGTACCTGTAGCCACAGAGGCAGAAGTGCCAAGCCCTTCACACACTGATGAATATGTCTCAGACCCTAACCTATGGAATCTAAAGAAGACAAAATGGGGACACTTGTTTGAGCCCCAATTTGTTATATGGACTACAGTGGTGTGAAAAACAGTTTGCCCCTTCCTGATTTCTTTTTTTTTTTCCTGTTTGACACACTTAACTGTTTCAGATCATCATCAAAAAAAAAGAGAGAAATATTAGATAACACAAGTAAGCACAAAATGCAGTTTGTAAGTGAAGGTTGTTATTAAGGGAAAACAAAATTCAAACCTACATCACCATGTTTGGAAAAAGTGATTGCCCCCTAAACCTAATAACTGGTTTGACCAACCTTAGCAGAAGCAACTGGAATCAATAGTTTCAACTTGCAATGAGTCTTTTACAACGCTGTGGAGTAATTTTGTCACATTCATCTTTGCAGAATAGTTGTAATTCAGTACATTGAAGTGTTTTCAAACATGAACTGCATTTTTAAGGGCATGGTACAGCCTAACAGGATTCAAGTCAGCGCTTTGACCAGGCCACTCCAAAGTCTTGATTTTGTTTTTCTTCAGCCATTCATAGGTGGATTTGGGATATTTTTCACGCAGGGTCATGGAGGTTTTAATTTTGTTTTCCCTTAAAAATAACAACCTTAATTTACAAGCTGCATTTTGTGGTTACTTGTGTTATCTTTGGCTAATATTTAAATTGGTTTGATGATCTGAAACATTTACACGTTTGAAACATGTAAACAAATCAGGAAGAGGGCAAAGTCTTTTTCACACCACTGTATTCCTCCTCAGTTTAACATCAACATTCTGTAGAAAAATGATAATGGACTGTGAAATAACAAATAAGTACTTATTTATAATAATTTCAAACCAAAGAAAATTTGGAGACAGGGAAAGTAATTTAAGATTTAGTACAACTGTATAAAGGAAAATCTTTCCAATGCACGTTAATAGCTCTAATTATCTTCCATTAATAGCAATAATGGTAACTGCAAATGTGCTTTGTAACATAGTTTTGTGTTTAAAAGCAGAAATTAGGTCTGGAGCATTTCATTGAAAATGAGCACACAAAATATCTCACTCTAGAACATATAATTTCTCTGTCCATTCTCAACTGTCCATCTTGTTGCTGACGGACATTAGAAGTAGATCTCTTTGACAACACAGTGCATTGCCAGCAAAGATCATCTTGCACTTTATTTGTAAAAATAACATCACAATAGGAAAACCATGACCTGAGGGCAGGAAATTACTGAGAATTCTCTCGAAGGGATTACAGTAAAACCAGCAGGTTGCAGTTGGCAAATAAAAAATGACACTCGTAAAGTTCAGATTCTGACATAGTAATGGTTACAATCTGAAATGGATCATAACTAGGCAAATAATATCCAACTGTACAATAAAAATAGTTTTTGTTATTCCATACTGCACACGAGATCAGCGTAATTTTCCCATGCTCTCACTCACACCTCAAGAACAAGTTATTGTTGGCCAAAAAAAATTAAAAATCAAATGAAAATGTAGAGATGTAGAAGTGGAATAATTAAAATTAGCATAAACTGCAGGGTTGAAGAAAGTGAGGTTTCTTGTTCAATTGAAGTAGATTTCATCAAGCAAACATAAACAGGTTTGTGGTGTGTGGACAGATTGGTCTTCTCAAGGGAGAGAGGGAGCACAACACACAAACAAAGAAGATTAGAACCGGGGCCAAGGGCAGGATAGGAAGGTGAAACTAAGTAAAAATCTACTGGGAAAGAACAGAAAAAGGATTACAAAAACAGCTTGAAGACTATGGGCTTTATTTCAGATATAATATCTGCTGTAATTGAAAATGTTCAGATGTGGTTCTGACACAGCTCACATATGAGCAGCACTCTTTCTGCAGGTTGCACCTTTACGGCAGTAGGCTAAGTCAAGTGACAATCATTTAAAAACAATTGATTAGTTCAAAAACATTCTTTCATTCAAGTATGTAAGATTTAAAAAAAAAAATGCTTCAGCAAAATTATGTTAAAGTTCATTCCATTTACTTATTTTATTGATCATTGGTAAGCATGCTACAATACAACATCATCATGTACCCAGTCAGAAAGACAAATGTCCCAGTTTATAATGTTTACTTTGAAGTGTCCTGTGTAAAGGGGCTCAAATAGTTGCAATCTCAAATAGTTGCAATCTCAAATGCAATCTCAAAAAAACATTTCCCATTACCAATATCCTGGATCACGTTCAGTCTAGACAAGAGTGTTAGTTTATGCAATTGTTAACTTATTACACATAACAACACAGCTAAAAGTAACCGTATTATTTTGGACCTTTCATTGAAAGTATATCCTACTTTAACGCTTTAAGACAAGCACTCCTAAGAGCTGGGTTTGTGATGTTCAAGTTGAGGGAGGTGCGATGCATGAAAGAGAAGTTTGCTTTATTTTTGTAATTCTGCTAGGTGTCACTACATGACCTTTTAGGAATGTCTATGCAAGTTAATGTATCAATGACTCAACCAATTTGTTTAAAAACACTGATTCATTCAGCAACAAAACAAATGACTAAAATAGACAAAATAATTGCCTTTTAGTGTGTCATTTTTTTCCATTAATGTCTTAATAATTTAACTGTTGAAAATAGGCTCATTGGAAAAATGTATCTCTAGCATTATATAAATCACTGGATTGTGTTCTAAATTGCTAGCAGGCAGTGAAACCATCAGAAGAGTTTTAATGGCCATATTGCTATTCCCAGCCGACAGAAGACGTCATTGACTTACAACCAAAACCTTGCCCTAAAATCCCTCAATTTACAGTGTATCAGTGGGACAAGATTAGTTTTTAGGATATATATATGTAAATTAACTTTGGACATTATCCGTAAGGTTTATGGTCTTCTTGGGAAGGATAAGCAATCACATGGTACAATCACAACCAACAAAAAAAGTTAAATTAAGGAAACATGAATTCTTGATTGAAAAGATTTTAAAGTTGAAAACATGCATCTTGAACGGCAGCAGAGAAGTCAGTGCAGTTTGAATTTGTGGCAACTGTGGTTCTAGCTTGCACAATTTAAGCACCCAAAATTGTCCTGGACGAGGGCAGACATGCAGGAATTATTTAAAATTATTAAAAAAACTTTACCAGTTGGCTTCAGCAACACAATCATCAGAAAAGAGATCGTCACCTGCTGGTAATGACTACACAGTGATCAGCTAGCCAGGACACCACATTTGTGCTCAATACCAGTGCATATCACAAGTTCTCTCTGTGGATACAACAGTTCCAAGGTCGCCTTGCTCTGTGTTCTCTGGGTCATTTCCATTCTGCGAGATGACATGGGCTCTGGTCAGTGCTGTTTTACGGGCTGAGCTGCCTCACAGCTTTCATCCACAGACCTCTGGTGGACCCTGAGGTGTATATTTGGGAGCCATATGCCTGTGTGGACCTGTAATCTGTAAATAAAGCTGTTACCCCTGACAAGCATCCCATACAACATCTGACCACAACTTCTCTGCTAGCTTGGAAATTAATTCATCATTACAAATCGTCAAAACTGTATTGTCAGGGTTCTGTCACATTCAATCTAGTCAGTTCTTGTTTTTGTGGCAGAGCTCTGATACTCCCGTACTGTCTTGTCTTTTGTGTGAGTGCGAGGTTTCGAGCTTGCTGAATTCCACATTCTTTGTCTTGTGTGCGGGGCATGGTGTTCGATCCCGATTCTAGTTTCGGTTTTGTGTTTTGGGATTTGGACACATGCTCCATGTGTTAGTCTTCTGTTATTAGCCACATCAGAAGAGTGTTCGGACGTGCGCTCTATGTTCTGTGAGTGCGTGTGGTTTCGAATTTTCTTGGGCTGCGTGCTCTCTTGTCCGCGTGTGTTGTTGTGTAATTCTGACTAACAAATAGCCAACTGAAATGCATCAGCTATTTGCATATTAAAAGGGTCTGTCTGGATGACCCAACACAACATTCTTGCAGTTGGCACATTGTTGGACGTTCCCCTCTGATGTTGCAGAGAGCTTTTTGACAGTGCAGGTACACTCAATAGTTTTCCTACACTGTAAAAAAATATTTTGGTGACTCAACTTATTATATTTAGTTCCTTTTTCTTTTTTTAGTTTTACTTAAAAAAAACTTTATCTAACATATTACAGGGAGTGCAGAATTATTAGGCAAATGAGTATTTTGACCACATCATCCTCGTTATGCATGTTGTCTTACTCCAAGCTGTATAGGCTGGAAAGCCTACTACCAATTAAGCATATTAGGTGATGTGCATCTCTGTAATGAGAAGGGGTGTGGTCTAATGACATCAACACCCTATATCAGGTGTGCATAATTATTAGGCAACTTCCTTTCCTTTGGCAAAATGGGTCAAAAGAAGGACTTGACAGGCTCAGAAAAGTCAAAAATAGTGAGATATATTGTAGAGTGATGCAGCAGTCTTAAAATAGCCAATCATCATCGAACAATCAAGCGTTTCATTCAAAATAGTCAACAGGGTCGCAAGAAGCGTGCGGAAAAACCAAGGCGCAAAATAACTGCCCGTGAACTGAGAAAAGTCAAGCGTGCAGCTGCCAAGATGCCACTTGCCACCAGTTTGGCCATATTTCAGAGCTGCAACATCACTGGAGTGCCCAAAAGCACAAGGTGTGCAATACTCAGAGACATGGCCAAGGTAAGAAAGGCAGAAAGTCGACCACCACTGAACAAGACACACAAGCTGAAACGTCAAGACTGGGCCAAGAAATATCTCAAGACTGATTTTTCTAAGGTTTTATGGACTGATGAAATGAGAGTGAGTCTTGATGGGCCCGTGGCTGGATTGGTAAAGGGCAGAGAGCTACAGTCCGACTCAGACGCCAGCAAGGTGGAGGTGGAGTACTGGTTTGGGCTGGCATCATCAAAGATGAGCTTGTGGGGCCTTTTCGGGTTGAGGATGGAGTCAAGCTCAACTCCCAGTCCTACTGCCAGTTTCTGGAAGACACCTTCTTCAAGCAGTGGTACAGGAAGAAGTCTGCATCCTTCAAGAAAAACATGATTTTCATGCAGGACAATGCTCCATCACACGCGTCCAAGTACTCCACAGCGTGTCTGGCAAGAAAGGGTGAAAAAGAAGAAAATCTAATGATATGGCCTCCTTGTTCACCTGATCTGAACCCCATTGAGAACCTGTGGTCCATCATCAAATGTGCGATTTACAAGGAGGGAAAACAGTACACCTCTCTGAACAGTGTCTGGGAGGCTGTGGTTGCTGCTGCACGCAATGTTGATGGTGAACAGATCAAAACACTGACAGAATCCATGGATGGCAGGCTTTTGAGTGTCCTTGCAAAGAAAGGTGGCTATATTGGTCACTGATTTGTTTTTGTTTGGTTTTTGAATGTCAGAAATGTATATTTGTGAATGTTGAGATGTTATATTGGTTTCACTGGTAAAAATAAATAATTGAAATGGGTATAAATTTGTTTTTTGTTAAGTTGCCTAATAATTATGCAGAGTAATAGTCACCTGCACACACAGATATCCCCCTAAAATAGCTAAAACTAAAAACTACTTAAAATATTGATACAAAAATATTCAGCTTTGATATTAATGAGTTTTTTGTTTTCAGTGAGAACATGGTTGTTGTTCAATAATAAAATTAATCCTCAAAAATACAACTTGCCTAATAATTCTGCACTCCCTGTATAAAGTAATCTGAACTGACTAAATTTAGTAATGAAAACTTCACTTTGGTTAGCGGCAAAGCTCAGTATTGAATGTATTACTTGAATATGTAAATTACATTTGATTTGGACTAAAATGATAGCAAATTAATTTACAGCAATACATGTCAATTTACACATTTATTGCAAGAAACACCTTCTAAAAGTAGCTCAGTAGCTGCTTCCACCAAAAGTTGAGAGTTTAACTTTACAAATAAAGCAGTTTCCATCCAGTCAGTCAAAGAGAACAAAATAATCTGATAAACTAGCACTAAATATTACTAAGCATAGCTTAGTAATAGCAAGAATAAGCATAGCAAGATTGAAGCATAGCTGACGTAATCGTATTCATGCCTAAGTTTTTTGCTTTGAATTAGCTCTCAAGCTTCAGCAAATTTAAAAATGAACATAAACAGCACCCAAAAAGAAATACTAATTAGGAGATGTTGTTTTCTCAGTCTATAAATCTTTGCTGTGCAATTCTCCCCACCAATCTTGATAAAAAATATGTTGCGTAACCTTGTAAAACTTTTGGATAGTCATTGTTCTTAGTGTAAGAGTCCAAAAAGTGTTGCAAAAGCATTTAGAACACAATGTCTTTCATCATCAATTGGCTGAAAAAAAATGAGAGAGATACAACTTTTAAATGGTGGCTGTCATAAAAAGGATTTATTCACACAGAAAATAAATATTGAATATTTTTCTAGCTGACAAATTAGTTTTTGGACATAGAATGTCTGTTCTGAAGTAAATGTGAAGTGTGACATTATTTAAAAGTTGTTTTATGTATCTTTCCACGGTTGAAACACTGATTGAGTGATTACAATAGACATAATACAGATTTTATCGGTTGTACTGAGTCTTGTAACATACCTTCTGATGTTCATTAATGTCCTTACAGAAACCTTTATACAACCTATCAAAATGTAGTCATCTCTACACAAAAAAATAAGTTAAAATAACTACCCCCCCCCCCTCCCCTCCCCCCCCCCCCCTCGTTTTTTTTTTTGAGCGTGCACCTCTTTGTCTTGTCTAAACATAAAAGCTGTTTGTCTGCTGTTGACAATTTTCTAATGTCTCTGACAAAGATTATTGGGTGGCACATTTTGGATTTGGAAATCCTTGGTTCATTTACTGGTGTGTTTGGATGCGGTTTGTGTTCTTTTGTTTCTTGCTCCTCCAGAGGCGAGGACCCGAAGACTTTGTTTATCTTCTCTTTTCCTCTTTAGATGCATGTCCAATCCTTCATGCATATGGTAAACACACATACCCTGCCAAGAGTCAGAGAGAAAGAGACAGGGAGAAAAGAAGTGAGTGTGGAAGAAAATAATCCTTTTAAGCCTTCAGATATCCTGCATCAGTCCTCTCAGGTGTTGAGCAATGCATTGTTCACAATGAGATGAGGATGGTGCAGTCAGAATGAACCCTCCAATTCAGACAGACATTACAAGAAGAGAGGCTCAGGTGGACTTAAAGCCATGACACACATGCCCACCACATCAACGGTAAGACATACCCATGCTCATTCCACTGGCTGGGCACAGAGGGGAATAATCCAATTGGAATGGGACAGTGCTGTCATGGTGACGAAGATCTGGAGTGAAGGAGCTCTTAAATCAGAATATTCTCCACTCGGTAGGCCCTACAACACTTGTTAGAGTGTGAGCAACAAGTATGCTTTTATTCCTGCAATACAAAGGCATTTTTCTAGTTCTTAATCTCAAAATAGGATGAATAAGGGTGATCAAGGGATAGTGGTTGCACTTTTTACAACAATTAATATTTCTGGTTTGAAAAATAGGTACACACTTTAAATACTTTGCTACAAAAAAGATATTGAAAATGTCCACAGTTTCTACTATATATAACTCATGTGGCCCCAGGTGGGCATGCTGTAACAATAAAACATAACAACAACTTATTATAGGACTTTCAGTAAAATTTAAACAGTATAAGAATTATGAAATATAAAGGATCTCATGAAAAGGCAAATGTAAATGTAATATTCAAAAACATCAAGTAATTGTTTTGACTAAGAAATACTTATGTAATTAAAACACATTTATATAGTTATTTTCTTGG
Organism: Rhodeus uyekii; assembly: GCA_037043235.1. Taxonomy (NCBI): domain Eukaryota; kingdom Metazoa; phylum Chordata; class Actinopteri; order Cypriniformes; family Acheilognathidae; genus Rhodeus; species Rhodeus uyekii. The sequence continues at coordinate 342,481 of JAWRVZ010000004.1, read as the reverse complement.
TACTCAAAGCCCTTTATATATGCAAGGGGGGAAATCTCCTCAACTACAACCGATGCGCAGCATCCACCCGGATGATGCGATGGGAGCCATATTGCGCCAAAACACCCACCACACACCAGGTTATTGCTGGAGAGGAGACAGAGCAATGAAGTCAATCAATATAAGAGGAGGATTAGGAGGCCGTGATGGACCAGGATGGTTAAACCCTTACTCTATGCAACGGAGATCCTGGGATTTTCAATGACCACAGACAGTCAGAACCTCTGTTTAACATATCCAAAGGACAGTGCTTGTTACAGTATAATATTCACATCACTATACTGGGGCGTTAGGACCCACACAAACCACATGGTGAGCCCCCCCCCCCCCCCTGCTGGCCTCACTAATACCTCTCCCATCAACAACCTAATTTTCCCAAGACATCTCCCTTCCAGGTACTGACCAGGCTCAACCCTGCTTTGCTTCATTGAGCAAGTGGTCCTGGGCTACAGGGTGATATGGCTACTAGTAATTTGCTTCAAAAAGAATGCAACAACTTTTCTTGACCTGAAATGCATGCCCTTTTTTTTACCTGAGAACACAGTTATTATTCAATTAAAATATCAATGTTGTAAGACAATTTTGTATGAATGTGTGAATAGTTTTCTGAAATGCTTTGTCCAAATATCCATATTATTGTCTCGGTAACACAAAATGAAGGAGTAGAGAAACAGTACACACAACCCCTTCTAACATAGACTATACCAGACAATGAAACACATGAAACTGAGAACTTATATACACAAAGATTGATTGACTGAAACAGAATAGGAGTTAACTAGGCTAATTAAGAACAAATTAAATTAACAAGGAACACAGAAAATAAACATTTCCAGAACATGAATCTGAACATTGGATAAATCCAGGTTCAAAATTCTTGTTTAGTTTGGCTGACATATTAGAGTGTGCAAACACAAATACACTCGTGTGCACATACACACACACTCACACACACAGAGAGAGTGAGAGAGTCCTTTTTCCCACTTAAAAATATGACTTCAAACTTGATTTTCATATATATGCAAGCTTCTACACAAAACAGCTATCATTATTATGAACTAATGAGGTAATAAGCAGGGAGGAAATAAATCAAAGCTCCTAATTAAACATTAAAGGAATATTTCCACAGTGTTTGAATAATTAAGTGACTACACCCCAACAGAAATCATAATGTGTCTCTATAATATAAACAAAGCCTTGGCATACAAATCAAGTGTTTTGTGTGCCTTAAAAAAATTCCTCTCAAACTGACAGAACAAGCAGTGATTGAAACATGCGCTTCAGCATCTTACCTTCTCTCATTCATAAACATGCATTGCGGTGTACAAGGTCAGATGGAGGGCGCAGAATGGAGACAGACTCTCAAACAGGTGAACACTGCTGAAGCTCAGAGGCCAATCGGCCACCACTGGAGACCATTTAACCAGCATTATGGAAATAGCGGACTGAGTAAGGCTCTTTTTGTAGCACTAGGAGGGCAAGCCACTCTAATACTAATAGGTAAAGAGAAGTAGAGAAAATAGAGAACAGTTTACTGTTGGTCATTCAAATTCTTTTCGCATCTGAACAAACTACAATGAATAGTTTGATTTATCGAACTCATCTATTTGTGGGAGTCTACACTGAAATCATAAATAATTTTATGATTCTATCTAGTTTTCCTCTAAAGCTAAAGGGGTAAAAAAGGGTTTATAAAATAAACATTTTAAAAAGGGTTTATAAAATAGAGTCAATATACTTCAGATATTATCGAATATATAATCCTTTATACCTTAACATGCCAAAGGAATAAAGATTAATTTAAGCTATATTCACTCAGTCTTCTTTGCCCAGGCGAAATTTCTAAGCAATATTTTCCCCGTGTTGTTCTGCCCATGTTTGACTCTGCCTTGGATTAGCGCGCACAACCTTTTGCTGCTTGCCTTTCACTTGTGTTTGCCTACATCTATTGCTGTTTGCTGCCTGGCCTGAACCTTTGCCTGTTATGACTATGTTTACTGCTCTGCCTGGGATATTGTTGTTTGCAGAGTGCTGAGTCTCCATTGGCCCACAACTGAATCTGCTTCCCCAGTGCCTCAAGCGAGACAAGTACCAGTTGTAATGCCTCACAGTACATCGGTTGCTCATCCATGTGTAGCCTTTCCAGAAATATTCGATGGCATCCCTAACAAATGTAATAGCTTTCTTATGCAATGCTCCATGTTCCTGGTGTAACAACCTTCGTTGTACCTGATTGTACTGATGTTCACTACTCACGGGAAAGGCCTTGGAGTGGATAAAAGATGTCTGGGTCAATCAAGGGTTGAATCACACCACCTTCAATTACTGTATTCAATGACTCAATGTCAATTCAAGAGATGTATATAAACATTCTGAAGTAGGAAAAAAGGCTGGGGAACAGCTGTACTTGGTCAGAGGAGAGAACATTTCCCTAAATTTAGCTGCAGTCCAGTGAGACATAATGTCCAAAATCCAATCCAACAAATTATAAGGTTTATAAGAAAAGGTAATCCCTGGGGTGTGATTATTAGGAAAATGGTTCTTACAGGCAGACACCAGCACCAGCATTAGTGAATGCTTGTCACACCTGCTCTGCAGCAAAACACTCCAGACAACTACCGGCAGGACTGCTTCAACCTCTACTTCAACTTCTTTGCCATCAATTTTATTACTGATCCACCAGTCTCTCAATGTAACACCACCATATTAACTGTCACTGATCACTTCTTTAAAGCAAATTCACTATTACCTCTGTCAAAGCTTCCATCAGCCTTCGAAACAGTTGAACAACTCTTCTATTATGTGGTCTTCCTGAAGACATTGTCTCCGACTGGGGCTTCCAGTTTACAAGGGTTTGGGACAACTTTCTTTCGATTACCCAATGACAATATTAGTCTCACTTCAAGTTACCATCCCCAGTAAAATGGCCAGAAGGATCTCACCAAATTACTTTGCATGTATTGTCTTAAAGAATCAATCTGAGACACTTTCTTCCCCAGCAAACTGTTCGAAATACCTGCTGTGAATGACTGGTTTCGATGACGGGAGGCTGTGTGGAACCAAGCTCATGTCCATTTACAACATACTATAAACAGGGGAAAAGAACAAGAGGATGGGTGTTGGTGGTGGGGGTTAGGGATTGATCGACGGTTCTGTCACGAACGCCAGCGAATATTCCTTAATCGCCTGAGTACTAGCATTCTGTTTAGACTACATTCCCCAAGAGCCCACATGCCTGGACTGATTACTGCACTCTTGTCCCTCATCACTCATACTATTAAATTGCATATTTTTCTTGGGTTGTTCTGCCCATGTTTGACTCTTTGCTACGGAGAGAGATATAAAGCCTTTCATTTAAGCTTTTCTTTGATTGTTTTCGAGAACAGATTCAAAGCATCAGGAGTGTTGAAAACAGTGCCATCTTGTAGCAAGTCAAATTTACAGCTGCAATAAACCTGAGAATGCAGCTCTGTTGTTTTATCCGTTAAGGACAAAAGTTTGACAATTACAAATTTAATTCACATATTAAAGTGAAGTAATACATTTAATGTAACAATTATACTATTATAATATTAATAATACTACCGTATTTTCCCGCATTTAACCCGCAGAGGCAGATAATCCGCACCCTCATATAGCTTGCGGGTTTGGGGTTTTCTGTAAAATAACCCGCATAACCCGCACCTTTATACAACCCGCACCCATAGATTGATGAACTTTTTTGTGAAGGTTCACATTTCGAATTTCGAATGTTGCTCATATGACGTCAGTTATCCATAGCTGTGCAGGCTTGGTACACAGTGCTTGTGCGCGAAATTCAAACAATAAGAAAACAAACACAAGTCAGAATCAGATCAAAAAGAAAAAGCAGTCTCTCCCGCTGTGCAGCAGCACGTCCCTTTAAGAAGCATATTCTACAGGTGTTGATCATTGGATTGCACACCCTCATGGCAGCACAACCAATCATGTGATTGAGCGCCACCTGTCAGTGTGATAGTACAAGGGACAAACACAACAACCCTTGCAAAAAAGAAAATACCGCAAAAAAAACCTTACGTCCTTAGGGACGTAACAAATATATTGAAATATTATTACGTGTAAAAAATTTGTGAAATAGCCCACACCCCCTGCAGGGTTTGTAAAATCTGGTATAACCCGCAGGTTATATGTGGGAAAATACGGTAATTATAATAATTCCAACAGAGTTGTGTGATGTACATAGTGCTGTAATAATTAGATTATTTTGTATGTTCATACTGTTTATATGGCAGAATATATAATCATGTAATATATTGGCTATAGTCTTACATATAAAAAAAAAGGTAAATTTAAACCTAAAAAATGTCCATAAACCATAAAATAGTAGTCTGGGTATAAACATTTCGACACGCAAAGTGAAGCATTCACATGACTGGAAAGAAAGTGAGGTTTCTTTTTTCGTTGATCACATGTCTCTGAGAAATCAAATACGCGCTCTACCACGGAGCTTCACGAAAAACTGCACTGTGCACTCGATACACGCTTTGAGACCTCAGTGTCATATGTAATACCACTACTCTTTGCTGTGTTTGCCTGGACTACTATTGCTGTTTGCTGCCTGCCCTGATCCTCTGCCTGTTATTACCACATTTACTGCTCTTCAACCCACGCCAGTTTGTACTCTGAACTTGCTGTGTTTTAATCAACTTAATATCACTCACTCCTTTAATATCACTCACTCCGTTTCATAAACCTTATAAATAAATGTATAATAAAAAACATAATCTTTGTTATAAAAAAGGGGTAAGAAAAAATAAACTTGTTTCAAGATATAATTTACATATCAGCTTCAATATTTTATAAAATTTTGCTTTAAGGATGTTCAGATGGAAATCAAGGCAAAAATATAGATTTCGCAGAGTAGAAAACTTACAGTGTAGATAACAGGCTAAGTTTTGATTACATTTTAATATTCTGCTCAAACCACTCATAAACAGCAACAAAACCTTGACATTTTCTCACAACAGTTTTGACAACTATTTAAAGTTTATGAAATCCACTGACCAAAAGAGCTGTCAAAGAGTCAGGCTTTAGATATGATCCATACTCCTTTGAGACACTCTCAATGTCAATCATTTCACAAGTCGTACTCATCCGTATGGCTATCAAGTATATTTCTATGGGGGAATTCTGCACAGAGGCTGAGGGAGGGGCCGGACCCTTTGTACCTTTGACCGGTGAGAGTACAATCAAGAGGTATAACTCAAAAGAAAAAAGGGAGAGAAAAAGGACAGATGATGGGGTGGGCTGACAGTAATGGATGAGTGAAGAGGACCTCTGAGGTTCGTTCATCTCAAAAATGGAGAGGTGTCATCAATAACTCATCTGACACGCTGCACCGGGATACAGTGAACGTCCTCCCCCATCACCACTCAGATCAGAGAGGACTGTGCTTTTCTGCTGTAAAAGAGAAGAGCGGTGAACAAGTGAGAGAAGAAAATAAGAGTGAAACAGGTCAATCGAGAGAACATAAAATTACAAATAATAATAATAATAATATTTGTTGTTATTTATCTTCTTTTCCAAAACAACAATATAAATATTATGAAAACAAGTTACTTTAAATTTTTAAAACTTACATTTTGAATTGTATATGAGTTTATTTTTCGTTTCAATCTTTATAGTATTATTTATGTTATAATTAATTGGCATTTTTAAGCATAAATATAAAAAAATGAATATTTTTATTGCTACACAAATTTGAAACTACTGTCAACAGTCATATAATAAAAAATTGCCATGTTTTTAGGCAGAAAAGGCAAATGATAACAAACCCCTCTGTAAAACTCCTTCAGAATATAGATAGGAATAAAACTGGAAAGTAGGATGTTTTTATGGGTTGTTGAACGTAAGAGCTCTAAAACGAATAGATCAAGGGAACAGTCTTTAATTCAGTAACTCAGGTAACAGGCAGAATAAACTCAAGAAAAACAACCTCTCACATTAGCGTAGATAGGATAAGTATAAATACTGTAGTATAAATAGGAACTAATAAGATAATTAACTAGACAACTAGTCTGAATTAAATGAATTAAAAACAATAATCAGACACACTTGGAAACTGGGTCAAATGAACAGGCACACAGAAAAACTTGACAGAAACACGACCAAAACAGAATATAACTCTGACAGGTGCATGTAAGTGTCACTGAAGTTAAGTTTTTCCTGTGCGGAAAAAAAAAAAATCCTTGCAAAAACTTTTTATGTCTTTTATTTGGCTTTCCCCTGCAAATATATCTTCTTCTAGCATGTTTAAATTTTTACTGAAAGTAAAATTTTAACAAAAAATACAAATACTGAGTATTTAAAGCATTTCCTTCAGCACAATCTTAGCATGATCTTACACAATCATTGGCCACGGAGTGAAACTCTGTGAAACTTTAGCTCTGGATGCTGAAACTCAAGGCCAGCCTTGAACATCAAGGGCTGTAATGTTCAATTCACCAAAACAAACCACTTCTGAAACATATTTGACCCACACTTAATGCAAGAAATTAACTGTGTACAACCTTAATTGGGAGAAAATATATGTGGTTCTGAAATATTTCAAGCAGAATATTGAATGTCTAATCTTGTCAAACTGTGCCAGTTAAATTCAAAAGCAGTTTTTTAAAAGGGAATTGACAGTTTCATAGATTAGAGGACGTCAAAGCAGGGAAATTCAAAGTTATCAAACTAAGTTTTCATTAACAGAAGAACCACAGAAAAATTTTTTAGTTGAGAGTGGGTATCCTCCATTTCCCATTATATAATGATATGATAAAATTAATCGTGTTTAATATACAGTGGAATCCACTTATCTCGACCTTGGTTAACTCGCCAACCCTACTATGCTGACCTTTTTTAATTGGAACCACCAAACTCCCTATTTGTCTTAGCATTTTCTTATGAGTTATGTTGATTCTTTTATGCCTTTTGTTGTTAGCAAACATATACAGTGTATGTACATTTTTATTGCATGCCGATCGCTTCATCAAATAAATCGCCATATTGGCTGTTCTGTCGGTTATCTCGATCATTGGTTATCTCAATTATATCTTTGCAACCCCCGAGGCCATCGAGATAACCGGATTCCACTGTATCAGGTCTGACCAATAAACAAACCTCCACTATCAACACAATTTGAAGAAATAAAATAAAAAACAATGAAAATGTTAGTTATTCCTTAAATGAAATAAATGTACTTTTATTTGAGTTATAAAACTATATTTATCAAATACGATCAATGCTTTCTGATCCAGACTGTGAACACTCGATTTATCCTGAATAAACTAAGTTAATTCTGATAAACATTCACATTCATTAAAACTAATAAACATTCACACCTGAACAAATCAAAAGACATTTTAATAGATCACTTTGTCCCCAAAACACTGATACATGCACCATTATCCAATGCAACTGTCATATTCAAGTGTAGTGCTGTAGATGTTACACACTCATTAGACATCAGTTATCCTCCTATAAATTACATACCAGTTTAGTCAAGAGTAACATGAATCAAACTAACCTCACATGTTCTGCATGGGAAATTTGAGGTGACCTGATTTTGTATAAAATTATATTTATTTTGTGCTGTTATTAATGTGAATTTGTGAGTAAGCTCTCTAGAAGTAAAGCATGAACTCAAAAAAGAAGTGCAGACACCCTGAGGCATCTGCCTGGAGGAAGACATCACCTTGTCAATGGTGAGCAACAAAGCAACCAAGCTGTCCTTAACAAGCTTCCATGAATATGATACTTTGTTTATATTAAACTATAAATTACATTTTACATTATATTATGTTTGTTTGGGATCAAAAATATTTTTTGTTTTTTGTTTTAAATAAATGAATACTTGTATTCAGCAAAGACACATTAAATTGACTGTAATGGTTTCTACAATTTCCCGTAATTGTGCTATAAACAAAGTTTTGTTTTTGTGCCTTTTTGTTTGATGCTGCTGCTGTATTGCTCCAAAATTTCCAATCTGGAAACAAAAGAGCAAATCTGCACATACAGTACTGAAGCTATTGAATACATCTTCACATAAATTGCTTGTTTTCTATACAGCGAATGAACTGACAATTCTCTCCTTGCAGTATACGGATTTACACTTTTTAAAATGCACATATTTATGTAGTAATTGAATAAAAACCTTGAGAGGGAGCAGGTTGCACACTAGTCTCTCTCTGGCCTTGTTCTGAACTACATCAAAAGCAACCACATGGCCTCAGTTTCATATTTCATGCATCTGTCCATCCATTCTTGCATTAATTTGCAGAGGTATCAAAGCCTTTCACTTGAATAGTGTCACAAACACATTCAATAGGAATGACAACACAATAGGCAGCAAATGTTTATGGACAAAACACTCCAGGATTAATAAAGGTCAATATTCTTTGTTCTGACTTCACCACATCAACCTGACATTCCCAAAACCGAGCGACTGTTCCTCCATCAGATGAGCTGACCTGACCGGTGTCTGTCTCCACATCTGCTGTGCATTTTTAAAAGGCTCAATTTCCATTTCAAACAGAAAAGCTGTGATCTCTCCAGGGCTTTGCCGTGGAACACAGACAGAATTTGAATGGTCAATATAGTTGTGAATATAGCTGGATGAATACATCACAATGCTTTCAGTCTGTTTTAGAACATAAAATGCAAGGACCCATAGAACAATGACCTTAGAAAATATGCTGCTGTTCTTGTGTAAAGAATTATAAGAAAATCTTCAGTCAGTGAGATCTGACCATAAGGATTTAGATTTAAAACATGCTAAATATTCGTAAGCAATATTACATGAGAAAGAGTACTGTTGTAATGAATCAGTGTTAAGCAATTTTTTAAAAACATTTTCATTAATTTATAGCAAAATTAAACTAAAATAACAAAAGAAAATTAAACAAACAATTTCATGACTCCACATTTTTTTGTTGTTATACATGGCCTATTATAAAATTTTAAACATTTACCGTATTTTACTGCATATAACCCGCGGGTTATACCAGTTTTTACAAACCCAGCAGGGGGGTGCGGGTTATATAAGGGTGCGGGCTATATAACACATTTTTTACACATAATAATATTTAAATATATTTGTTTTGCGTCCCTAAGGACTTTTTTGTGGCATTTTCTTTCTGCTTTTCTTTCTTGCGAGGGTTGTTGTCTCTGGCGCTTGTACTATCACTCTGACAGCTAGCGCTAATAGGCTGTCTGACCTGTCAATCATGCAAGAAGACGTGATTGGCTGTGCTGCCATGAGGGCGTTATCTTCACACTGAATTTCACACACAAGCACTGTGTACCGAGCCTGAACAGTTATGGATAATTGACGTCATGGGAGCAACATTCAAAATACACAAAAAAGTTCATAAATCTATGGTTGCGGGTTATATAAAGGTGCGGGTTATACCAATGTTTTTTTTACACAAAACCCAAGGGGTAAATGAGTTTGCGTCTGTGGGATATATGCGGGAAAATACGGTACATCTTCAAGTTCAATAATAAAAAGAAGTGAATACATTTCAACACAAATTTGGTAGTTACTTGAGCACTTTAAAGAGAAACAATGTAAAAGCAGTTAAAGTTCAGTGCATCACAATAGATATCTCTTTGCTGAAAGCTATTATTAACAGTGTAACAGCAATACCAAGATGAATGAGAAATGTACCATTTTCCTGTTATGGAAGGTCATAATCAATAGGTCAAACTCATACAGTGGTTTAAATCGCTCTACAATAGGTTTGATGGATTAAAAAAGTCAGGGAGAGACAGCCTTTGTCTGTGTCACTGCAAATGAAAACAAATGTGACATATGTGTTTGGCCAGCCTCCAGTAAACAGTTGCTGTGTGTAACTGTTGGGTCATCAGTGTGTGTGTGTATGAAGTGGGGAGGTAAACAGCCCTGGGCAGCATCTTGTATGGGGCCAAATTCAAATCTGCTCAGTGACTGGGGCCGGGTCCTCTGTTCAATGAAGATTTATTAGTCTAGTCTAGCCAGAATTTGGTTAGCAGTCAATTCTTTTTTGAGCAATAGGATTAAACCAAGGGTTTATATGGCCTTCAAATAATTGGCTAATACAGAAATGCATTAATTTAAATGGTCCAATTGCATACACTGTGCATACACATATACACACATACACACATATCCACACTGTGTATAACAACAGTAATGTGGAGGGGTTTGCAACGCAGATGTTGTCTCTGTGGCAAGCAGGACGAGGCCAAGAGCCGTGAGAGCCCGTGAGAGGCTGGTGGAGTGATTTATAATGAGCATCATTTGCGCGCCAAACTGGCGTCGCACCGGACTGCTACGTCTTCTGAGACAGCAATGACTTGATCAGAACTGACCAACACAGCTGACCAAATCAACACTCAGGACCATAAAATAAGATCCTGTCATGTGATCCAGTCAACTCCTCCATAACAACAGGAGAAAGAACTATCAACAAAACTATTTAACCAAAACAAATGGGTTCAGAGATGATTCATTTGTTCAGCCATAAAATAAGCAAAAGTTCTCAATCAAATAATAAAATGTTCCACTTTGAGCTAAATTCACCTGTTTCCCTTTACAAGTCTGAGAAAGGCTTATCTGCACCTGTGTGTTGATCCTGTTTTTAAACAGCATATATAAAGGCATAAGGAAAGAAATATAGTAAAATTCACAGATGAATTTGGATGCAGTGTCGCTCAGCCTTCAGGTGTAGAAACTGAGAGGCAGATAATTGATTCCTGGAGGAAGGAAGGTGGCAAACAGGCAAGATACGGACAACACAGTTCCCCCTGCTGCAGTTTGTGTAGATTCCACATCGCATTTGATACGTTTTATAGTATAAGATATACACATTAACGATCAAGAATGCACAAACTCGTCCTACTTCTCTGGTCTCTGTTTGACCAACTCCAGTTGCTTATATCATTCACAGGAGGATATACTTCAGATAAATCTTGTTCTCTGAAACATCCCTGAAACACAAGTTAACAGTATTAGGTAGTATTACCTAAGAATGGACAAAATTTATGAGGCAAAAAGTACATTTAAGCTGAGGGGAAAAAATATAATAGAAACACAGGAACACTAAACGGACATAGTAAAAGTAGTTGGACGAACATCATTAAAATTAACATCACTGGCTCATGGGTGTCTCATAACTCATTATGTCAAAATTATGTCCGTGATCAGTGATATGGACAGTTTTTTATTGTACTTTCATAATTTGTCCTTTTTGAGCAGCATGCGATCCCTATAAACTTACATTGTATGTAAAAGATCTATGTGAACATTACTGATAAATCAATGAGTGTTTGGTAAAAATCTATTTCATTATCTTTTTGAAGGGATATGGATTGAGTATGACCAGCAGAAAACCTTTAGATGGCCTTGAGCATATGCTTCAATCATCACTTACCTTAATAAATTCATTTTTATTTGCTTTCAATGACTTATTTCCTGTGCCGGATGCCTTTTTGAGTTGTCTGTATTATGAGCTAAATGATTATGATATACAATAAAGATCACTTTATTACTTGGTCATATCGTACCACTTGGTCATAATCTATATAATGTGTTCTAACGTAATTGCCAGGAATCCTTTTATATTGCATTTAGAGAACACATAGTTCAAAAACATGTTTGACTGGACCAGTGTCACATTAGATGCTAAAATCTATGTGAGATAACTTTCATTTTGTGACATTTTGGTACTGCAAAATATCATCCTACTATGCATTTACTTTTCATGTGTTGTTGTCTTGAAAATTGGGACTATATATTTGTCTTATATTAAAGTTAAACATCTAATTATAATTTAAAATAGTAAGGCCCACTTCAAATGTACCCAAGTCAGTTTTCAATGTTTCACTATTTTTATGATGAAGAATTCAAAAATGTGACCCTCACAGCTATAGCCGTACACACACACACATGAAACGTGTTTGGTAGGATAGGCAAACAACATCACTTTGGATTGCTAGTCACACAAGACATGTCGCTGAATGTCACAACATGTGACATTTATCTGCCCTCAGACATTTGTGCCAATCTCTCTCTCTCTCACACACACACACGCACACACCTTCCCACAAATAGAAGCTGGCTTAACTCCAGCAGCATTTGTGTGACAGTGATTTGCTTTGTGTTACACGCTACAGCCTCCACCATTCCCCTCTGGTATGACTATATGACTGTGAAAGGTTAACTTTTTTTAGTTTTCACATCAAAAGACTAGTTTTAGAAATATGATTTCATGCCTGAAGAAAACAAACAGAATGTGGCATTTTGATTTGTGGAAGAAAAAAAAGAAATTTGGAATTCAGTCTCTCAGGGAAAGTGTATTAAGTGAGAAAAGCATATAATGAAGAAATTATTTATTCAGCCATTCCACATCAATATATGATGAATGACAGGCAGGAAATATATCGCATCATGGCAAAATATAAAATGATTTAGTTTGAAAAATGGGTAGACTGAAATGGAGCAAAAAATAGTGCAACACTCAAAACCATTTAACTCAAACAGACTCAGAGAATAATTTGATCCTCAAATGTAATAAACATCAGGTGTATGCCCATTTACTTCAATACAGGTGCTGTAAGCATTTAAAATCAAGTTTGTTCTAGTCTGAAAACAACAGAAAAAATCTAATAATAAACTTAGAGATCCTCCTCTCTTATCTAGCCACTATAAATTTTCATTTATATGTAAATAAAGTTAATTTTAATGCTTTTCATCCATTATCAAATCACCACAAGTATGAGCTGTTTTATGATTAATGTTTTAATCTGCAAATATCTTCTTCATTATGGGTTCGGTACACAGCTTGGAAAAATTCCAAGTGCTGACAACAACAATGTCATTTAGATATGACAAATTTATTCTAGTCATAAGCAGACTGTTTATTAAAGGGATATTTCAAAAATTAAAATTTTGTCATAGTTTACTCACCTATGTCATTCCAAATCCATAAGACTTTGGATAATCTTTGAAACACCAAAAATATATTTGTAAATGAAATCACCACTGAAAGAGCAAAATTACTAAAATATCTCAGGTTATGCATGTAACAATGGTTCCCTGAGAAAAAAGAATGACACTGCGTCCCCTTGGGGTCGCCATGGTATGTCAGGTGTCTGAAGCATGAGTCTAACCATGACAATGAACTTGACATTGGCAAGCAACCTCCTTTGACGTCATCACTTGTGCAACTGCAAGAATAAGAGGGCACCTGTGCAATACGTGGGAGCGTCATGAGAGCCGGTGGCGTGATTGGTAATGAGCGTCACCTGTGAGTCACCGGTCTCGGATCTCACGGAGGAGCGGAGGCATAAAAGGAGGAGCGACGACAGTGAAAGACGAGAGAGGACCAGGCCTGGAGTTATGTTTGTGTGGGCGGCAATTGTCCATGAGGGACTGCCGCCATTACGTTTATTTTGTATTTATGTTTTATTTCCTATCAAAGTTCGTTGACTGTCCACCAGTTCCCGCCTCCTTGCTCCCTGAACATTGAACCGTGTTACAGTCACCCACTTCAAAAGCATCCACATCCAAGCAGACGTGTACAGGAATGTCAGAAGCCTGGCACAGGGAACCATGGTTGTTATGTGTAATCTGAGATGTTTCCTAGGCCTGACGATGCTCAAACTGAGCTCTAGGAGTGAAGGCCTCAGCATGACGACTCTCTAAAACGAGAGGACATTTCCTAACATTTCCTTACACTTGATGCAGCTTACAAGGAGGCTCAACCTAACAATGCTCCATGCCTAACGGAGCTCAGGACACCGTGGCTAAGGAGGCTTCAGGAGAGCATAGGCCTCAAAAACCCTGACTCTCTCTAGCGAGAGGAAGCCTGACAATGCTCATCCATTAGCTGAGCTCTAAGAGCAGAGGACTCAGCATGACAAATCCTTAAATCAAGCGGAGGCCTAACTACGCTCTACACTTGAGACAGCTTGCTGGGAGGCTCACTGAGAGCCTTCAACTCGTAGATGCTGTACTAATGGAGCTAAGGGGAGCGGAGGCCTCACTAAATAACTATAACTGCCTGACAACGCTCACTGTATATAAGGAACCCTCAGGAGAGCAGAGGCCGATGTTATTTATGTTGGAAACTCTGAGGCCCTAGGACACATATTTCCTTCGCAATTACCCTAGGCTACTTCTTTGAGGTGTTTTCTCCACCCTTGGGTTTCGCTCCTCATTCGCGCCCAACTCCCCGGAGGATGGGGAGTGCGAGTAACAGAGCTTGCCTTCTGGCCTTTTCTCCAGTTGTCAGACTGGGATGGGCCAGCCGCCTTCATGGCCTGAGGCATGGGACTGGACCGGTGTGGTATGCAGGTCTTAAATGCGACGGAACACGCCCTCACCTCCCGAAGCTTCATGACCACCATCTCAACGGATATGCCAAAAAAACTCAGAAGGTGAACCAGGTAAATCAAGGAGAAAGATTTGTTCCTTCTCCCTGATATCAGCCAGATTTACCCAGAGATGCCTCTTTGTAACCACCATGGCTGCCATGGTGGTGTGGAGAGCCAAATCTGTGGTATGGTGAAGTTTCTTTACTACCTCTACTACCTTGTCCAGGTCCTTCAGTACAGCACATTTCATGTGTGTCATCAGGTGTCAGAAAGCGCAGACACAGATGAACATATTGCCTGAAACACGCCTTGCTTAAAATTGCCATAACTTGTCGAGACAGACACTTCAAACAAAAGGTCTCCTGAAGATCAGAAAGAGGTCCCATTTTATATTTGCGGTCACATCAGTGGCAACGTCATAGGTGGCTTCCTGCCAATGTCAAGTTGGCATGCTTCAAACACCTGTCAAACCAGAGGTATTCTCGGGGACGCAGTGAAAGTTCTCTTTTGAAAGGCAACCAAAAATGTTATCATAAAAACAAGTTGTTTAAGCAAAGTATTGTGAAGAAAATACAATCTTAATTTGTGTTTCGAAGATTAACAGAAGTCTTATGGGTTTGGATTTGGAAAAACATGAAGATAAGGGTGAGTAGATGACAGATTTCTCATTTTGGATGATGTTTCCTTTTAAATGTTTTCAGAGTTACAGTATGTCCAAGAAATATATGATTACCTATTTTAAATGTTATAAATAATGTCAGTCATTGAATAATAATATTTTTATTCTAACATCAAAAACTGTTCAATACCAAGCAGGAACCCGTCAAACCAACCAGTAACCATTATCAACCACAACTCAATCTGTAAACTGCCCTCACCATCTGCACTGCTGGCACTCATTAATGGATCTGCATGAAGAAGCACTGCAGTAGAATCAGAGTGAAGGAGAGAGCAAGAGCATAATGCAGCCGCAGATGCTGCCATGAAAAAAAGCGGAAGGACCACACGAGACAACTCATCCTCTGTGGCATGGCTCTATAATAGCTCACTAATGAGTGTTCTGACTTAGTCTCTGAAAAATGAATAAGCCTCTGCCTGTGCCCTTACATTGCAGTGCCTAGCCAGCTCAACATAATGAAACACCTCTCAATTACATCTGCCATCGTTTTATACATGTGAGCGCTGACTGTGAGGATTAGAGGGGAGTTATACTTACCTTCATTATGAATGAGGCACTCCTTCACCTCTAGAGAGCTCAGGTTGGGATCAGTCTAGGAAGAAAGAGTGAGAAGAAAAAGTGGTTGGTAACTGTTTCTGATTAAGTGAGACAAAAAGTGACATGTATTAGAAAGATGGCCCCTTATATAGATGGAAACCAACAACGAACCAACATTTGCTTTTTTGACCAGCATTCATCCTAATTACCACTTGTTTATCAGTGGTTTAAAAATAAAATTACTAAAGAACAAAACTAAAACATGTGTTGGTTGAAACAGGTGCATAATTTTCAAACGGGTGCATCCCCATCACTAAGGGTAGGTGAATAATTTTATTTACATTGTGTCGTTGTTTGTTGTCTCTTTCTATCACAACATTCTAGAATGCTACAATGGCCGCACCAGTGTGAGTGCATTTAAATCAATTATTATTATTGAAAAACACAAGTGATTCAAAAATAATCACCACAGTCTTAATTGATACTTATCACAATATTAATTTACAGTAAACTTGTTTGTTCACAACTAAACTTCACAAAGTAGCTACCTTTTAATTTAATTTCTGTGTGAAATTCATTTTATTTTACCCTAAATTCTGTGTTATTCACTATATTTTTTGTTTTATGGTTTAATACACTTATCAAAACGAACAATTTAATCATACAGTGAGACTGCAGATGCTGAAACTCATTGTCTGTTTGGGTTTGTGTAAAAGACAAAACCATGCCGCTCGTTCACGGTTACACACAGAACATGCAGATTTCTGAGTAACATGTACTGACTGGCTGTCGACATGTTTATTTATACTGTGTGCAAGGCTATTAGTTAATCTACATAGAGTAAAAATGCCCAGAGCGTATTGATCAGCATACATTTTATTCATAAAATGTATTTTATTGATGTTGATATTGGTTATTACCCAGCCCTATTCAAAAACCATGTTTTTGCCACAATGTTTCAATTTAGGGTATATTAGGGTGTAGGGTAAATTCTGAATATAGACAAAAGTCTTTTATTTTTACATTTGATTTTTTCTTTGAACTATTAATTTAAGAAAGGAAGACCAAGAAGAACTCCACTCCAAAGTCGGTTTGGGTTCTGTTATTAATAACAAGGATATCAATGATTTTAATAAAATGTGAAGAAACACATTTTGACCAACAATTTGAAGTAAACAGGCAGGAGACAAAGTCAATATTTATAAAAAATAAGAATAAATGTATAAACTCAAGAAAAACAATTGATAACAACATTTAATTTTAAACTACACTTATCATACACCATCTTTCCTCTTCCAAAGAAGCTGAAAAAATTGCACCTCCTCACACAAGCAGTCGACTGTATTGTCAAAATGTACACACACATGCAAAACATTCATTTTAACAATTTTTGCTTCAAAAGCATGAAAAGAATTCAACAGAATTCAACTGCATCTTGCTGTTTAAACTCCTTAAGGAAAACTGAATTCTTAGAAACTGAATTCTTTGCATTAATAGGTTAATCATGTAAATATAAACAAATTAAAATGTGAATCTGTTGATAACTCTCTATTCACAGACTTCAAAAACACTTTTTTGTAAATATGACATAAGAAACCCACTATATTAAAAGTGTCTCTTCAGTCCAATAACAGAGGCCATTAAGACATCCATTATATTTCCATATGAGCTCTTTTCTGACTTTTAACAATTGATAATGACTTTGACACTTTTATCTTTACCTACCATAAACCATCATTCACTCACTTCCATGTCCCATCTGAAGTTGTTGTTTTACAATTACACCATCTCTTCAGCTGGAATATACAACCCCAGATGTATGTGGCAGTGATGACAATCTAGCACTTCCTAAAGAAAATAAAGAGGGAGCTTCAATTACTATCACAGTGAAGGATGGTTTCCCTCAAAGAAAGCCATCATTTCAGGTCCCAGCATTAGATTACTTTTGACTGTGATCAATGAGTGCAAGTCAATGACTTTGTCATAGCGGGATGTGATAGGCCTGGGGACATTTATTACCATTTCCTCCCAATTTTTCACTCCAAGGGAATCACCTCAACTTTTATATCAAGTCATATCTCACAGAAAGTTTGATAGTTCTACACCTCAAGCTTTTATTGGGAAGCTTTTTTATTACTTTCACGGATGAGATGTCAAAGAACATAAAATGACACAATAACCCCATTTAATGAGACGAAAGTGGAGATTTCCAGTTCCAAAAGAAAGTAAAGAAAAGCTTTCCAAGTAGACCAACAAATCTGTGTCTGTGGATATGGGAGTGCATCTTTTGATAGACGTTTAACTTTAGACAGACAATTGAGCGCCCCGCCAATGGAAAAATTATTCTGCTCCACTTCCCTGGCATTTTCTGAGGACACACAGGCTGGTAGGTGTTGGAGGGCACTTTTGTAGAGCGGAATGTTCAACCTTTTTACAATGATGGAGACATCAAGCCTCTCAGGCCTGCGAAAGTGGCAGATTCATGTTGCCGAAAACCATACCATCAGGTCCTGAAGCGCTCTTTACTTTTTGAAGGACGGTGAGGTGAATCATATGATTCATTCGTTGCCACAAGAAACTGGTGTAATCCGACTTACACACATCTGTGCAAGTTTTAAGGTCAGCATGTTTTAATGCGCAGATACAAAACCACATATATCTGCACTGCTCACAAACCAACTGTATGCTTCCACAAAAGACAGTTTCATCTCTTGAAGTGTTGATCCAAAACCTCAAGTCTTGGCACTCAAGGTTATGGGCATGTATCATAGACATGGTGGCCAGGCCAATCATGTTATGCTTCCATTCCCTTGGGCTCTCTAAGACCCAGGTTAGTGTGATGGGGTCCAACTGGTAACTCTATTTCAGTCAGCAAATGTTTCTAAATCCAATTCTCTGTGTCAAGGCCCTTCAGGGACTGGCTGATGAAAAACACATCAACATCAACTCTCTGAAATATGTTTTTGCACAGAGAGGCTTTCAGCCTGTGTTCTCACTGCAAGACTTAAATTTGTCTGCGAGGCAGTAAAGGCGGAGCTTGTTATTAGCAGACTATGGGACAAATTTTTATCTTTATTTTTATTTGTGCCAGAAAAATTCTCTTGGTAGTCAGGATTTACTAAAGACATGCAGTGAAACATTGACGCTGAAAAAGTAGGGTTGTCATTGCATATGCATATGTAGGAATTTCCCCTTTCAGACACAAAATTTATGGGGGGGAAGAGTATTTAAATGAAAAACTTCTTTCTTAGCTTGAGCTCTGGTAACGGCACAGACCGGAAAGATTTCAGGGTATCTTTCAGTTAACTCATCGGCCTGATCAATCACAGGGTTATCAAAAACCTCCAAAATAGGAAAAACCTTTCCTCCAGCCAGATCATTGCCGAGAATAAAATCTACCCCTTTCACAGGCAAACATTCACGAACACCTACTTTAACCAATCCTGTACATAAATCAGACTGCAAATGCACCTGATGTAACGGAACTTTAACGCAACCCATCTCGATGCCTTGTATCAACACATTACTGCCACAGAAGGTTTGCTCAGAAAATGGCAGTACACCTGCAACTACGAACGACTGGGTAGTACCAGTGTCACGGAGTATTTTGATTTTGATCTGTTCTGCAGACTTATCCGTAATAGAAATTAACCCTTCGGTCACAAACGGTTCATAGCTAGCATCTAGCTTATCCTCACGCTCAACATTGTCATCGTTGACAGCTTTCACAAAACCAACACTTTTCGTCACCGAATTCTGTTGCTTACGTTTCAACACTTGACACTCAGCAATTAAATGACCAAACTTATGGCAATAAAAACATTCTCTGTCTTCCTTTGGCTTCGGAAAAGTTGTTTTGGGTCGTGACTGATTAACCAAAGGGACAGACACAGTTTTATCGGAACGGACGGTAGTAAAAACGTTCTTATGTGTCAGCGCGAATTCATCAGCACAAACAGACGCTTGAGATAAAGAACTCACTTTTTCATTTAAATAAACAACAACACGTTCAGGAACACAGTTTTTAAATTCCTCCACAAGAAGTAGCTCTCGCAAGGTTTTAAAATCTGTTACCTTACTCGAGGCACACCATTTATCAAACAAAACGCCTTTTTCTCTGGCGAACTCAACGAACGATTGGCTAGAATTCTTTTTATGACCCCTAAACCGTTGTCTGTATGCTTCTGGCACTAACTCATAAGCACGCAAGATTGCAGCTTTCATGATATCATAGTTCAAGCTATCCTCTAAGGATAAGGTTGCACAGACCTCCTGAGCTTTGCCTGTTAACTTGCATTGCAAAAGTAAAGGCCAGACTTCCCTAGACCAATTCAGTGCGGATGCAATTCGTTCGAATACACCAAAATAAGAGTCGACTTCTGCTTCTCGAAATTGTGGTACGAGAGAAATATGTTTACTTACATCAAAGGTGGTTACTGCCAATTCAGCCCCTGATGAAGTGCTAGCAGATTGCACCGGTGGAACAACTGGGGTGTATACATTTTTAGTTGCATTCAACTCCAATTCACGCAGTTTAATCTGCGTTTCAGCCTCAATTTCTAGCCTGCGAATTTCAAGGCGAAAATTCATCTCAGCCCGACGACTCTCTGCCCGTTCGTGTGCTTCCATTTGGACTCGCGCCAAGCGAACCTTCAACTGGGCATCACCTCCAGACCTAACAGAGGTCGGAGAAAATGGTTCAAAGGGCGGCAAAACCGCTTTGGTCTCAGACCCCTCCACCTCAGCAGTTTCACCTTGCGCTTCTTCACCAGACACATTTGAGTGATCGTCAGCACCAAGAGAATCCTCCTCTACTCCAGGCAATACCAAAACACCCAGCTCCACCAATCTTTGTACAACAGTACTCTTTACTTCTCTCTTAAGCTGTTGCTTAGAAACCACAATCTTAAAATGAGCAGCAATAAGCAGTAGATCATCTTTTCGACATTTCTCTAGCTGTTCAAAAGACGGCGCTTTTACAAAACTGTCCAAATTGAAATCTGCCATCGCGAAACGACAACAAACACCTGTTCAATCAGCCACGCCCGACTACAAACAGTTACCAAAAAACCATGGCCATTCTACTTTCCACTCCAGCAATATTTATTTACGGGAAGTGTATTTATATCCCGGACGAGCCCCCATTAAATGTTACGAACCTTTAGCTGTCTAGGGTAGGACATAACATTTAGTTTTAAAATATTACTTTGGAGTGAGCAGTAGAAAAGACCAGGTCACAAATTTGCAGTTCAATTAGTTTATTACCATAAAGCCGAAGCCACTAAATGGGTGTACTATGTACAGTGTGTAAAGTAATTAAAGAAAAGAGAAATAACAAGCAACTAATGGGGATCAATGAACGAAGGTGGCGCCAAATCAAAGAAAGGAATAAAACAAAACAGTTGGTAAACTAAATTCCCAAAACCCTCTAATCTGACTAACCAAAACAAAATGTGAAAATTAAACCCGAAGTCTTCAGCGCGTCCGGCGCCCAGACTAAACTATACTGACTAATAACCCAAAAA
The DNA here is from genome assembly GCA_037043235.1 of Rhodeus uyekii. Lineage (NCBI taxonomy): Eukaryota > Metazoa > Chordata > Actinopteri > Cypriniformes > Acheilognathidae > Rhodeus > Rhodeus uyekii. Next base: position 321,322 of record JAWRVZ010000004.1, on the reverse strand, counting down.
TACAAAAGTGGCACTCACCGCTTACCTGGTGTTTCTAACATTTGTTAGCTACGGGCGATATGTATGTCGCATGACATGCTTTCCTGTTCCTTGTCCCCAGAAAGGATTAAGTGAACAGTACTCAAAAACAACCTTTGCTTTAAGGCTGTCACAAACGAGTACAAATGTTGAACCACAAATAATATACAAAGTATATTCAAAATATTAACAGAAGTTAACAACAAACTCAAAACCAAACACACCACACACACTCTGAGCTTGAGCTGCTAGCTGCTGATCATGGTGAGCAGGGAAGTTTTATATCAGCAGGGCGGCGCTTGATTGGCTGCCCAGATGACATCACTGATGAAGATTGGCAGTTGTGTCCTCCAATCAGCAAAGACCTAATAGGAAGGATAGGTGGAGAACAAAAGTAGCTTCAAAAAGAAACATTCACAGCACGTAACAATCATGCAAGATGATTTACTAAGGTTTATTCTAGTCAATTCACTGGAATTTACTTTATTTACCACCCCCAAAAAAGCATGTCTTAAACAGATGCTAATTTGCATTCCTCTTGCTAGATTGGTCATTATGGATATAATCTGGCTGTGTATTGTTATTTTATTTGCGCTTTGTGAGTAGGTCACGCACTGAACTTTATTTCACATTACATTCGTTAAGAATACGAAACATCTTTTGGGCAATTTTCCTTTTCCAATATGAAATGCAGATATAAACATGTTTGCCTTTATTTTTACTCATTAGTGGCAACTACAGAGTATTTTTGTAGTAGCTGTCAAACTTAGTTTTGTTCATTTTTTACATGTGCTTTCGCCTGCACAGTCATTCTTAAACCATTTCTCACTCATATCACCCAGCGTCACATTAATTTCTAGAAACCAGCGAGAATAATGGAGTCAGAGGAATGATGGTGACAGTGTTATTACAGCTGTCTCTCAATTACTAATAAGGCTCACAGAGCAAGAGATGAGCTTATTAGACAGCCCTGGCCACTCAATTGTGATGCATAGTGTTTTATCACCACCCGTCTAATCATGTGACATTAGAGGACTTTGCCGGATTGGTCGACTCACAGTGCAGCGGCTGCAGGCGACAGTGGGGCACAAATGCAATCTATTAAGTATTCCCAGACAGAGGCAGAGCAGAGTGGTGTGAGAAATACAGTGACTGACAGAGTTTCTAACAAGCAATTAACTGCAGTGACCCGCTGTTGGCTAAACTGTGCTTTTGACTTTGCGTCACACCCATTATATACTCAAAGATCCACTGTAATAGATCACTCTGCCTAGTGAGTCATACAGTCTCTTAGTCCCAAATTGTCCTTGAATGATATAGAAGTGATACATAATGACACACTGGACATTTGAACCATTCGTGGGAGCTAAAAATGCTGCAATATAAAATAAATTAAATAAATCCATAAACAATCTTTTTTTTGTTATCTTTTACTACTTTCATCTTTACAAAGTAATAACTAAAATAAATATTAGTTTAGATTTCCATACATTCCTTTTGCCATTAATTGTAATAATGCAATGAGATTTTTCTATGCACAAGGAGACTGACAACAGGCAGTGCTTCACACAGAGATCTGATCTCACCATCATCGAGTCCATCAAGGATTACAAGAAGAAACTCCAGAAGAATTGTGGAAGTGTCTCCCAGATGCTTAAAGGAACATACCTCCAAGGCTCTTGTGCTTATAAAAATTGCACTAAATGATTACATTTAATGGTAAAAAGGAATGTTTTTGGAAATGTAAACTGATATTTCCTACTAACTGTCACGATTCGGGGTATGCTGCTGTGCGATGCGGAGAGATAACCACGATGAGGCGAGCAGGATAAACTCAAAAACTGATTTAATAATAAACAAAAACAAAACACTTTAAATATAAACAAAAGCATGCTTGTGCAAAAACAGAACTTAACAAAACTCAGCGAAACAAGGTGATAGCATCCACACACGTCAACCAACATACTTCGTTAACAACTGACAAACACAAGGGGAATGCAAGAGTGATATATACACAAGGGGAATCACAAACACCTGGGGGACTAACGAGTAAGTGATTAGCAAGACAGGTGCAGGGAGTGAAACAATAACCCGAGAGACAGGAAGTGAAACAAAGACCCAGACAGACAGGAAGAGTGTTACATAACGCCCCCCCTCCGGTACGTCCTCGCGCCGATAAGGTAACAACTGCGGAGGGTGGGCGGGGAACCTGGAGGGGGACAGAACGAGACTGGACAGACATGAAACCAGAAGGAACCTAAAGGAGACAGAACAAGAACCAAGGCAAAAGAGTGTGAAAAACTAAGTGAAAATGCTAATAAAAAAATAAACAGTCCTAGAAGAAAAATAATAACTCAAAACAGTCCTCAAATCACAAAAAAATTATAAAGTCACTCCTATCAAAGTGAAAAAGGAAACAACAGAGTCCGGGAGGAGGGAAAGGAGGGATGAGCCAAGTTGGCTCAGGTGGCGCCGGGGGAGTGAGCCAGGCAGGCTTAGGCAAGGCCGGCGGGTCAGGCGGGACCAGCGGGTTGAGCCAGTTGGCCTCTGGCAGGGCCGGCGGATCAGGAGGATCCGGTGGGTCAGGCGGCAACGGTGAGTTTCGTGGTACTAACCGCGAGAGTTCAGACGGGCAAAGTTCAGACGGGCAAAGTTCAGACTGCGGTGGCTCGGAGACCACCGGAGGGTTCGACCGTGCGAGCAGTCTCGGCGGCGCCGGCAGGGCGAGTAGTCTCTGGATCTGGCTCTGGCTGGCGGATCTCTGGATCTGGCTCTGGCTGGTGGATCTCTGGATCTGGCGGATCTCTGGATCTGGCTCTGGCTGGTGGATCTCTGGATCTGGCGGATCTCTGGATCTGGCTCTGGCTGGCGGATCTCTGGATCTGGCTCTGGCTGGGCGGCCGCGGGACTCGGTTCAGTGGCCGCGGTACACCTCCGCTGGCCCTGTTTACGGCAGCGGTGGCGCGGTGACTCGGTCGCTGCAGACTCTGGCAGGCAGGTCGTCACAGGCTCTGACTTAGGCTGACTGGTTCGGAGCCAGACACTCACCTGACACTCATGCACTGCTTGCTGCCAGCTCATGCCGGTAGTGTCAGGGAGTTCTCGAAGCTGGAGATGATTGGCTCCGAACCAGAACAACTTCTTCAGTATTTCATCATCCAAAGATGAGAATATGGCAAATAGGCGGAACTTCGTGGAAAAGTCATTAAAGTCCGGGTTCTCTCTGGCAATCTGGAGGACCCTTTCAAGATGCTCCATAGTTCCTCAAAGTCTTTTTAGGCGACAAACCTGGTCGGTTGTAGGTGACCAGCCTGGTAAGTTGTTCTGTCTCGATTCGGAGTATGCTGCTGTGCGATGCGGAGAGATAACCACGATGAGGCGAGCAGGATAAACTCAAAAACTGATTTAATAATAAATAAAACCAAAACACTTTAAATATAAACAAAAGAAGCACGCTTGTGCAAAAACAGAACTAAACAGAACTTAACAAAACTCAGCGAAACAAGGTGATAGCATCCACACACGTCAACCAACATACTTCGTTAACAACTGACAAACACAAGGGGAATGCAAGAGTGATATATACACAAGGGGAATCACAAACACCTGGGGGACTAACGAGTAAGTGATTAGCAAGACAGGTGCAGGGAGTGAAACAATAAACCGAGAGACAGGAAGTGAAACAAAGACCCAGACAGACAGGAACAGTGTTACACTAACACAATACAGCTAAAATAACTGGCTTAAAACAACAAAAATCCTAATGTGCCTAAGACTTTTTCACAGTACTGTACATATTCATATAACATGATGATGAAAATAAAAATGAGGGATAATAGCTACAATGGAGGTATCAAGAAGAAATTTGCTTAGTTGTGTGGCCACAGCAAAGAAATACAGAGTTCAGACCTGAATGATGAATCAGAAAACATCAGAGTTAATTCAGAACAGGAGAGCGAGGCAAAAGAAAGGGGTAACCTAAAGGGGTGAGGAGTAGAGGAATGAAGAGAGATGGATACAGGGGTCAGCAGTTTCTCTTTAGAAGGTAGTTAAATATGATATCTCTCAACACCTATGTGTAAGTTCATATCAGTTCAAATTGATTTTCAACAACTGTCTCAAGCAGAGAAATGGATAATCTGAGACTAGAATTGTATTTCTCAGGTCTAAATGTTTTTTCTTTCAAAACCTACAATATACAGGTTTTAATATTATTAATGTTGCCCAACAAACATCAACACAATGCACTAAATAAAGTTCTTCTGTCATTTTATCGTAAATCTAATCAATATTCTTCACAAAAAGAAGTTGTTTATTAAAGATAAGTCTATAATTGACCATTTTTCACTCAAAGTCTCACAGACATTCATTGCCCAATAGAGCAGAAATGTTGTATTTCACAAATAAAGATACTTGCTAAAATAGTTTTGCAAGACAAGAAAATACAATAGCATATCATTACAAATAAACAGATGTAGGATGGAAAGTCTAGAGAGTAATATAAAGAGAGTAATATAAACTGGGAACCATTGAGACATGCAATTGGTTTTTGTATCTCTCAAATAATGAAAAATATTCCTCAACCTCAATCAGCAGCACTACATAAACACCCCAATTTTGACAAGAAAACAATGTAAACACTTAATTTCATATCAGACAAGTAAATCTGTATAGTGAAATTGAAATACCTGTGATCAAAAATTATTTCATCTTCATGATGAAAGAAAATTACAGATTCGCTTTTTAGATATCTGAAAAGGCCTTTCTTGTGAGGACGAAACCTGTGTGACATGTGACAGAGGATTTTCTTGTCTTCTCTGTAAAAGAAGATTGCAGATGGCTTACACACATTCAAGAGCATGTTCAATTTTGTTGTTGGATGGACTCAAAATCAGTCACAGAATCAGGCCAAGTGGATGATGTATCCAATTCATTTATGAAAGAAAAACACATTGGGATATGCCTCTTAATTTCTTTAACACGCATGTCTGACCCACTAGTTCTTTCAATTCATGTACCGCAGATGGTACATTTCTACTGTTTCCCCATATTGATCATATAATATAAGTTCAATCAATCAATAAGATGAATTGTTAAATCTAATTGGTTTACATTTACATTTATGCATTTGGCAAATGCTTTTATCCAAAGTGACTTACATTGCATTCACGGTACACATTGACATTCTAATCAGTTCTTCCTTTCCCTGGGAATCAAACCTATGATCTTGGCATTGTAAGCGCCACACTCTACTGTTTGAGCAACAGGAAAGTAGCTACTTTTCTCTCAAAGCTTTTTACTAAAAATATTCTATCGTTCAAACATTAAAAGATCTTTTAGAGAAATGTTTTTGAAATAGTCTCTAATGCTCAACAAGGCTGCATTTGTTTGTATAAAAAAGTAAAAAAAAAAACAGTAATATTGTGGATTATTATGACAACTAAAAAAATTCTAGTTCAGGAAACATTAAACAAAGTTACCTTCACCTTTTATTTTTGACTTGTTTGGAGTGGAGCACACTGTGCTCGCTCCGCTCCCACTCGGCAGTTTCTGAAAAACGTTTTCGCTGCCTAGGCTTGTATTCCTCAGGGCTACCGCTGCTGCTACTAAGGCTCAGTAGCAATTTATGTCCCGGGGTTCACATAATAAAACTGTTCAATCTGGAAGCGGTGTTTGAGACGGGCTCTGCCCTATCTCAGCCATTACCGGGCAGATCTAGGTTCCAATGCCTGATTCCTGAGGCACACTCTAGAGCGATTACTTCCGACCAGGCAGAGGCACTGGTGCTGCACGATCCAGCTCTGAGGAATTGGACGTATTAGTGTCAAGGCTGGAGAGGAAGTTTCGCCATCTTCAACCCCAGTCTATAAGAAGCTAACCACCAAGCTATGTGGGTCACTTTACTGTGGCGGTCAGAGCACATTCTGCTCCAGCCCGGCACCGGCAGGCTTACACCCTCAACGAGGGCTCTCTCACTCCAGGTCACTAGACAGTCAGCCTCTGTCACCTTTGGGACTTTGCGGCAACTCGGTCTGAGGGTCTTTCATCGGGAGGTTTCAGGAGGCTTCTGACAGCAGGTGGTGTTCAGGAAGCTCTGCCCTGTCGCCCTCAAGCTGATTTGGATTTGGACCTAGCACCTCCCCTACGTCGGAGTCCCCTGTGAGACTACGGTCAAGGAGGTCCTCTGTCCCAGGCAGAGGGGCTGTGTAACCTCCTGTCAGTATAGCAGAGGGGCTGTACAACCTCTTAGTCCCTGCTCAGAACTATTTTTTGCAGTTGTTTGGCCTCCAAGGATATAGTTTCTGGTCTCTCAGTCGAGGTTGCGGAGACAACTCTCCTCTCCAGAGCTCCCACTACAAGGAAACTGCAGTTTCCTCTGTGGCCCTTTGAGGCTAAGGCCTGCAGTAAAACTAAGCTGGCCCGGGACCTGTCCCACTGGACTGATCCGAGGCCCCTTTTACCCTTTTGAGGAGATTCCCTCTAAGTTTTGCTTCAAACACTCTCTGAGCTGCCACTTCCGGTTTCCAGTGCCCTTCTATGTTCCTGGATCATGACGTCCCCAACCCACGACAATTATTCAGGGAATAATTACTAATAATCCCTAATTACTCTTCAGGGATCTATGGTTACATCCGTAATCTGAGACGTTTTCCTACCCCATTCATATCCAAATTTAGCGTGGGGTTTATGATTTTAGCAAAAATAATGACAGGCTGGTAATGGTAGGAAGACAGCTAATTTCTGCAAGGAGAGAAAAACAGAACATAGCAACAACAAAAAATTCTTTAAATAACCATAAATCTGGAAACAGGAGAAAGAAGAGATAAATGAGGTTCTGAAGGAAAGAATATGGTGATTAAAACAGTGCACAAAACTGAAGCAAGGACACAAAGTGAGAGTGACAACTAGAAAAAAAACAGGCAGAAGCAGACAAAGTTTGACAGCTAAGGTGAGTGTAAAAGACACACACGAAACAGAGCACCACACACAGAGAAGAGACACTGACGAGACTGAAAAATTTGACATAAAAATGGCATCAAGTCTATTATAATTGACTGTGCCTCTATTGTACAAGCTCACACATATTAAAATGACCTTTTAAACTCAATTTTACCTATTCTTGTACCATAACCTAACAGTTTTAGCCATGGTGAATGAAATCCAGACTGTAATTAACCACCACAGCTCAAATACAGACACCAGACAAAATGAAGGTGCAGTTCCCCATCAAAGAAGAGTCTTTGTAGCTCTACTAAAGACAAGGAATGATTATCCAGGTTAACTGCTGGCAATCCCAAAAAGCCTTATGGGCAAATAAAATACAAAGATATACAACTGGGAAAAGGGAACCAGACAAAGATCAAAGTCAAAGTAAAAAAAGTCAAGAGTTAACAGCAGCTCCTTGCTTTATTGAAGTAATTTAGAGAAATTACTTTTACTTAGAGCCAAAACATCTTTTGTATTTTGGAAGACTTAGATCATTATATTAAAATATATAGGTCTAGAAAATGTCAGAAGGAAATGCTGGGGGGGGGGGGGGGGGGGGGGGGGGGGGGGGGGGGGGAATCTGACAATCTAACTGCTATAAAGGATTTATTTTAATTCTCTCTGCCAGCAGAGTGAATGTTCCCATCTTGGAGATGAACCTCATTCACTTATATAACTGATTTGACCTTTTGCTTTTTGCTAATCTAGTCTGGAACTGTCTGGACTGTTATAAAGGAGACACCCATCAATCTTCATTTACACTCACTCTGTCCAAGCCAATCTTGTTTATCTTTCATTTACCTACTTAGCAGGAAAACATGAACATTCAAAAACAGGTGGGCTGGGTTGGCGTGGTGCGACGGGACTCATGCTAATTACAGCAGCTGGCACAGGCACTTCTATTGACTTCCACCCATGCACTACTCTTTCTTTCAAGGTTAGGCGCACATGTGGAGAATATGAAGAACTGTGATATAATTAGATTGTACGAATTAGTCACACAGGACGTAACTGGAGGTAAGAAGATAAAATACCCTTGTGAAAAAGACATACACTTCAGTTTACTTAAACAAAAGTATACATATTTCGGAAATAATCTACTTTAATTAAAAAATTATAATTAAGTGCAAACTGAAGGTGAATCTCATTAAGCTTCATAGCTCAGCTTGTGAATCAGTATATCATGCACACAAATTTGGGAACTGGTAAGGACACTGATTTATGAATCTTTCTGACATTATGTAATTTAGTAAGTTCATTATGATACATACCTTTGTTATATTTCTTTGCAACATTTCAGTCCTAAATGCATTATTATTAGCTTGATTATGTTCAAAACATGTTTATATGTATATTTATGCTGAAACATAATTAAATAGCAGTTGGTTTTTTAAAACATCTTTCACGTGTCATGATGTGTTTTGAGTTGGCTCACATGATTATGTTTTGTGCTTCAAAACTTCTGTTAAAGGGTTAGTTCATCCAAAAATGAGTCATCATACACTCATCCACGTGTCGTTCCAATCATGTAAGACATTCATTCATTGAAGGGATCAGAGCGCCTATCCAAATACCCACAGGCCCTGTCCCAAATGGAACCCTATTAGCCCTCGTAATCAGATTTCCCAGAGTCCACACTTTCATGACATAATGTTGCTTTGACTGTCGGGAACAACTCTACTGCGGATCTCGCGGCCTTAGTAAAAGTGTGCAGTGAGGGTGCAAAATGGCCAGCACTTGCGAGCACCCTCGTGTAACCTAAAGTGTCAAATGGGACAGCCTACAGCCTTGTGGACATAATGGACGTGTGCACACTGTGGCCATTGTAAGTCCAAAAGACTGAAAGTGCACATAAAGTGTGCAATTTGGGACTGGGCCATACTTGCGATCTTGGCCACTTGAGAGCGCATGCACACAACAGTAAGTGTACATGAATGTTCAAGGTTCTTAAACCCCCAAAGTCAGTGCCCTTAATGCACAATAAACCCACAATCTCAAATACTGCTTCGGAACACTATACAAGCCTATGTGTATCCCATCAAGCCTAATGTTCAGGAACTCGCATGCTCCAAAATTGTGACATGTAAAGGAAAAATTCCCCTGCAAATTAAATCAATTATATATTACATATAATTTGGTAGTAAAAAAAAAAAGGTCTGCACATTTTATTGCTGCAAAGATTAGTGTATTTTGTATAACATTTGCAACTGCTTTTTATCAATTAATTAGAAGCGCCATAATTACTAAATCATGTCTTTTGTAATATATGTACAACTGAACAGACATTGATAGGTTTATTTTAAAAAGGTAAAATATTGCTAATCAAATAAAATAAAAATAAAAGTTTTTTTATTTTAAAAAAAGTTTAAAAAAAAATAAAGCTCTGTAAAAACTATATATAAATTAAATAAATCAATTCCATTTCTGGATATTTCAGGTCAGGAATCGGATGCTTATCATCAACATTTAGTTTTCGCTAACTGAATCCTGTGTGCGCATTTTATTGTGGTTTTAAACCATTCACGTGCAAGAAGCCTACAAAAAAAAAAAAATCGGCACAAATGTCTTATACTGTTTTCTGTGCTGGCCATATCCAGAGCATCTCTTTCATGTCTTCTTGTGGTCAAATGGACAAATACACACAAAATGATGTAAAAGTATCTTCGTAAACACACTCTATGTCTTACAGTTTTTTACAATTGTGAATAAGCGTGTACCAAACGTAAAAATAAGCGCTTTTAAAATAAGCGTTTAAAAAACAAACATGCAATAAATTAATAGTTGACCTTTTATGTTAAGAAATCATATGGATTTGGACATGAGTGTGAGTAAATAATGACAATTGTTAGTTGCGAGGGAATGAAGCCTTTAAAATGAAGATGAGAAAACATGAGGAAAACAACAGGAAAGAGAAAGAAGATATCAATTACCATAATTGTTCTATCTAGCAACCGGTCCCCTGTGTTTGTTTAGCATGTGGCTTGAAAAAATGCATAAATATTTATTAATTTGCAAGTTTCCCTCCTTGTCTGACTTAAAATAGCAGCAAAATTATTTCAAGAATGCTTGCAAAGATCATGACATATGTTGGTAAAAATCGCTCCATTTAATATGTAATTGAGTTGTACAATAAGCACAAACGTTCCTCTTATGTTGTGGTTTTGTTTGTGTCTTGATATAAAAAAAAACTATATTAGAGACGTTAAATATTGCTCCCTAGTGCTGATTCTTTTTGAATAATCATGGTTGGCATAATGACGTGTTTTGCAATGCAAAAACACTCAAATAGCCTATTCCTTGCTGTTAGACTGACTATGAAAATAGGAGAGAGTCTTCAGTGTTCAGTTTTCTGTCTTTGTTTAATACTCAGACAGTGGCTGCCATTTGCTCAGCTTGTAAAACAATACAAAAGAGAACTCTAGAACTCCAGACAACTTGTTCTTGGCTGTTTACTATGTTATTATTTAGCCATTGCTGTTGTAATGCAAAGTCAGGAGAGAAGCAGAGTGCAGAAATAAGAGTGTGACAAAATACAAAGAATCCTTCATCAAGACAGTTGAGGGCACCTCTGCATTTGCATATTGCTTTTTACATTTAGTAGATCTCATTAACCTGTGCTGAAACTGGCAAATTCATACGCCTTCTGACACATGAAGATGTTCCCATATCCTTTTCATCATATTCTCATTCTCATTCTCTTTCTCTTTGTTTTCAGGTCTTACGCATTGACACGTTGACAGTGGTTGCAATAGTGAGAGATATGGAATGTATCTTGTGAAATGTCAAACTCTGCTGGAAGAGAAGCCATACTTACATACACTAATTTTGCCTCCATTTGTGGGGGCACATGTGATGAGCACATACAGTACTTAACAGACAAAGAGTGTAGTAAAAAAGTATGCTCATATTACATGCATAAATAATGTGATGTCAAGTCTGTTCCTTAAGAAAGACTACAGCATAAAAATAGGATGAATACAGGTTTTACTAATGAGTGCCAGTTAGGAGCATTAATGTAAGTAATGCAAGTGAAACTGTTGAAGGGAATAATAAAGAAACGCATTTGGAAACTTTGCACCCATGTTGGTGGTCTGTGCAACAAGATAAATGAAACATGGTACCAAGAGAAATCAATAAAATGCTATAAAATAAGTGTAAATGGCAGCCGGCAGCCAAACAAGCTGAATTTGTGCGGAAATGTCCACGGTAATTGGAAATCCTTCAAACGGAGCTTTAAGCTGTACCCGATGACCGCAGGAAGATTGCACTGCTTCTCACGGTGGCAGGCCAATAGATGTCTTTAACACGTTCCTCTGAGGAGGAGAAACATACAATCTCATTACGACAAAGTTTGAAGGCACACCAAAGACACCAAAGAAAAACAAAACGTCACCAACTTTATAAGGTGGGAAATCTCCAGCAGAACTACTGATGGGCTTCAAAGCAAAGACCAATTTATGTAAATGTAATTTTAAGTAAATGCGGCTCTAATGTCACATACAATAAAAATGCAAAACTTTTACGCCCTACGGAATGTAAAGATCTGGTACGAGTAAGATATAATGGTGAATGGGGACCAAAAGCAAAGTTTCTGAACCTTTAGTTCACTACTTATGAAGTACTCACAGAGTATGGTAATACAGTAATACCTTACGAGTTTAATTCGTTCCAAGAGCAAGCTCATAACCCAAAATTCTCATACACCAAAACAATTTTCCCCATAAGAATGCACTAAAAATCATTTGATTCGTTCCACACGACCATAAATGCCCATTTTAAATATATATTTTTTTGGTTTTAACCTATTAATTACATTTAAAATTATAACCATTAAGATCTCATATAAATACTAATTAATAATTGACAATTAAACTCTAAAAATACTAGACAATTTACTGTAACACGCACTTTACCAGTCACTGCTGGCATGATGGAGACAAGAGTAGAGGGGGGGCGGGGTGTTACAGCTTATATATTTCACTACATTGTAGTGTTGCTTTTAATAACCAGACAGGTTCCTTCTCATTCAGAGATTGTATTGAGAACTATCGGATTGCTGTTCTGGCCGCAACCTATGCCGTACATAACAGAAGAATCAAAACTATCTCTGCTTAGGAGCCTCCTCTCTAATCCCTCACAACTCAACTCTCTCTCTAGCCCCCCTGAAACCCCGCCCTCTTAAAGTGACAAAACTGTTAACTTAACACTTATTGAACACATTAGATTAACTAGTTCCTTCAACATTTGTAACGATATTACAACGTGAAGAATAGCGATCACAATTAATGCAACAACACGAGGTAAAACCGCTGTAAATGTATATTACACTTATGTATATGATCTGTACAGAGTTATAACTGTTATATGTTACTGTTATGCTGCTCTCTAAAAGTGTATGGCCCTTTAAGAACGTCATTACGCCCTGGGTGCTGGACTGAGAACACACGTGAGCCTCATTAGTATGCAATGTGTTGTGTTGGTAACATGCTCCGATGAAAAGTGGGGTGATAAAGTAGTTGGAACTGCGTGACTGTTTTATGAGAGGCTGTCATTAGGATATTTCCAGTAAAAATGCGCGTGATGATGCTGAGTGTTAGATCTTTTCCACACAAAAATGCGCGTGGGTGAGGGAATATTTTTCTCGCATACCGATACAATGCTCGTACACCGATTTGACTTTCCATGCTCGTACACCGATTTGCTCGTATACAAAGTCACTCGTAAACCGAGGTATTATTGTACTATTCGTAGAAACAGGAGGAATTTGTGGAAAATTCCAAAAACAATTGTACTGTGGGTTCTAAAGAACATTGAGATTGATGTTGGGCAAAAGAATACCCCAAAGAAAATTCTTACAGATTGTATGCTATCATTATCTCTGAATGCAGAAAAGGCTGTGAGGCCAATAACATTAATTGTTAAGCCCAAAATACTTTTTGAGGAGTGTTGAAGTGTTGATTGTGGTTATATGTATATACAAAACCAAACCAAAGAAGAAAAAAAACTGTTTGTTGAAAGAAGTTTTTATTATATTATTTGATCATTACAACGGAACGTGAAAAAAGATGTACTGGTGAGTTGAACATGTTTTTTGCAGGATTTTTAAAGAAAATCACTGACAGTGTGAATGAACTAAAGTCAAACAATTCTGGTACACACTATTAGTGTATTAATATTAATATTAATTATTTTTAATTAATAATATATTAATATAATTAATATAATATTAATATTAATTCATTAATATTGTACACAGAATCTCTTTCACACAAAATGTGACATGGCTTCTTGAATAAGAACAAAAAAAGAAGATTTTGTCCATCAGAAATTGATTGGATTGGGGACTGGATCTTATGTGAGTGACAGCTTGTCTCAACTCATCAACACATAACTGTCATTGTTGATTAAAGTGAATGATTTTAATAATGATGCTCATGGAAAAAAATGTATGCAATATTTCATAAGAAATTTCTGACATTTTTTATATATTAATCCAAAGACAAATAACCACATAAAACACATAAAATAGCCAAACAAATGGACCCCTAGAAAGTTTTAAACCCTTGAAGACCTTTTCCCACCAACTTCTCCTGTCATGACATCTTAGCATAAAGCTTAAGCCCTGTGGATGTTGTTGAGCAGAAAAAACGAGTGAGAGAGAGAAAAAAAGTTCAAGGAAGTAAAGTAAGTGGATCAAGCAACAACGTGCATGTCAGCTCAAAATGACTGTGGCGATTGACTTCAGGGGTTAGGGATCCTTTTCAGGTCATTAAGCATTTCATCAGGTACCATGGAGAGCACAAGTCTTGCCACAGCACACACATTTCCATGTTCTTCACAGGCTCCAGATTTCCCCCTCCAGCCTCTCTACAAACACTGGCATATGTGAAAAAAGGTTTCACGTGTGCCCGTGCCAGACAGCCTCTTGATTTTGATGCTGCTGGCTTTGCCCAACTGGAGGGATGACTAACTAAGATTTGGTCCCATCTGGTGGCCTCCTAGTCATATAGGCCCAGTTTGGACTTTAATATCTATATTTCAATATTTCTCCTATTAAATGGTAATCCAATCAATGTGCATGTAAAATACATTAAGTATGTCCTCATGCTGTAACTTTGATCTTATGTGACAATAATTTGTGTAATATCTTTAAATATTAAACTATAAACCTTAAATATCTTGTGTTTTCATATGACCTTTTTATGTTTTTAATATTTAAACTAGATATTTTTTTAAATTGGTAATTAAATTCAAAGTAGTCCGATAAGTGGAAACTGGGGAAATTATTATTTTAGCATCGCCTTGATTTAACTTCTTTTTTTTCTTCTTCTTTTTTAAAGGCTGCAAATAAACCACAGTTTTCCATTTAAGCGAGTTGAAATTTTCTCAGTGCATGTTGGCAAAGAAGATGCAAGACTCAATTTCAGAATGATGTTGCGTGTAATTTAATTTATGAGATGACAATTAAACTGACAGTTTGTAAAGATAATACTTGGGGGGTTTAAAAGAGCTAGTGCACACACCAATCCAAAAGCACTGCAACAAAGTGATGTGCATATTTCACAATTATGAAATATTAATGCCATCTTTAAGAGAATAATTCATCATCTTGTCACTGTTATCTGACATATTGGTTTTAATCGTGACATAAAAGCTACAATTAATTTATTATCAGTTGTCAATGAAGCAGAAAACTGTAACGTCTTAATATTGTTCACAGGTTTAGAGGCCTCTAACGATGGCTTGTCTATACAGGTGCAACATTGTACAGAATGTGAGCCAGGGAATATTAATATTAATAATAGCATTTAAAGTGTGTGTGTGTGGTTATTATCAGTTTCAGCATCCATCATTATGGTACCTAAATATGACTGGTATATACAGAAACAACGTCTTTAATTTCATTAATGTGAAGACAAAAAAAGCAAGACAATACATGTTATATTTTAAATGTGATTACTTGCATATAGCAGAGGGGGGCACCCAAGGTAACAATATGTAATGCCCAGCAGGTCCTGAGGATACAAAGAGCGTCCACATGGGGGCGTCACAGGGGTCAATCTCACTGTCTACCAAGAGCAGTAAAAACCACATAAAATAGTGTCTTTAAAACTCTAAACTAGGTGTCAGAGAACAGGGTTACATTTGTTGACTGTAAGAGAAGAATAAAACATTGTTTCAATATATCAATTAAATATTGAAGAGTCATATGCTGTATAGAATGAAATTTAAATAACTTTTCACTACTGCCTTGATGAACAATAAAAAAATAATAATATTGCAACAAAAATATTATTATAAGACTGTATTGCTCTAACATTGAATACAGGATTTGTAGGTTTTGTAAACTGCTGCACATTATACTGTTGATATTCTAGGTTGAGTAAATGTTAAGTGTCCTACATTTGAATGCATTGCATTTTAGTGGATTTTCAAAAGCTTTGCTCGAGGGAGGACAAAAACACTCAGTTGTGGAGTGGGACTAAATGTAATTTAATTCAATAATTAATATGCGCTTTTGCTGAGAGGACATTACCATTTACTATGACACCAACATTAAATATTATTAACCAATAAAATATGATTTCATATTGTTCAATTCATTATAATTCTAGAAATATGAACTTGATTTTGGGCTTGTACTTTTTCAAAATATTCAACAGCAACATTGAAGAATAAGGCTGCAGAAACATTAATCACAACGCACTCAAGAGTAGCCTACATGTATACTTTCAAAATATTCAGTGAGACATGACGACGTGTGGGTAAAATATAAATGAATGATTCTTCATTTAGGGACATTTTTTACTCTTCACTTGTTAGGTAGCAGTAAATGAACACTGAATGTTTAAAAAATATTTTGTCTCAATGTTAACAAAAGCAACATTTGGACCGATTCTTTGTTACTAATTTGAAGGGATGAAATTAAAACATGGGAAATTATGAATTACACAATGAAATGATCCAGATTTGTATCACTTTTTATGCATTTACTATAGAGGGGATGCACAAAGTTTGACTACGGAACAATATCAAAATGAACTTTTCAACTTCAGAAATTTGGGGGGAAAAGAGACACCATGACCAAGAGTTATTGTAATTGCTCCTTGAAAACAATAATACTGATGTTAAAACATGTTTTACTTTCAAATCATACAAGAAGTTCCACTAACTGCAAAAAAATCAGTCATAAAGTGGGTTACAAACCTTTAGCTTGTCTTAATAAAGGAAACAGCCCAGAGTAAGATAGAGGAGGAGTTTGCGTTGCATAATCATTAACCGCGTGACGTTGTCAATAACTCACAACGAGGAAAGTTAAATATTGAGTAGTGGGTAAGATGAGCTGAAACTTAGTAACCATGAGATCAATCACAGCTACAGTCCGACAGTAGCAGCATATCCACTGGCAAGCCAGGTGAGAGGTGCCTTCCAGCAAACAGCCAGAATCACTAGCACAGCTGAATGGCTTACAATTTCAAAACTCTTGCCTGCAGTTTCCACTAAGGCGTTTCTTTACTTGTGTAATTAGAAAATTTCAAGTTTGCATAGCTTATGATGAGCGGCGTCGGTTCATGAGAACGGCTTCTAAATGACCACTAAAGCGGGTAGAGACTCACAGGTAGATGTGACCCACCTAGATCCCCTGAACGCGGAATGGGCTGTAGATATCGACGGGGAGAACGTTGACGGACGGGAGGGGATGAGGACGGATGAAGCTCCAGCGCCGCGCAGGCTCAGCCGCAGCCCGAAGTGCGCTCGCTGCAGGAATCACGGCGTCGTGTCGCGCCTCAAGGGCCACAAGCGCTTGTGTCGCTGGCGTGACTGTCAGTGCGCGAACTGCCTGCTGGTCGTGGAGAGACAGAGAGTGATGGCAGCACAAGTCGCCCTCCGGAGACAGCAGGCCACAGAGGTTGGTTCACTGAGCAGAGAAGTTTAAAGCTCTATGTGTGCTCTTGTAGAACTAAAAATGTTGTAGTTTGCAAACAAAGTGACAGCCAGCTATATGTACTACAAATATACATGTATGGATAATTTTTATTGTGTGTATACATAAAACATGTTTCTTATAAATTGATTTCAATGTAATATCTACATTTTATATATAACTCAATATAATTCTCATATATATTTATATATATATATATATATATATATATATTAAAAGTGTGTATATGTTAGGTTATATATAAAATGTATTACATTGAAATCAATTTATTAGAACCATGTTTATGTATTTAGACAGAATCGTATTTCTGCAAAAAGAAAAAGACATCGGTTAAATAGAAGTTACTCAGAAGAAGTACTTTGGTAGTACCATGGTACTGTACTGGTGTCAGATCCCTATTATAACATGGTACTTTTATATATCTAAAATTATATTGGATGCTACTTTATTTATGTGAGGTACCATGGTAATTACAAAGCTCTCCAAAACACTTCAAAAAATACCCTGGTACTACAAGGCACCTCGTATGGTAAATCTGATCTTGCTGAACTTTTATATAGTTCTGCAAATGCAAAAATACCATACAGTGGTTTTCAAAACATACTATTGTTAAAAAGTTATGTTTTACCATCATTTCTGACGGTGGTAAACCTCTTTATCAATTGTAACAAAATTATTGAGAGCAAGCAACATAGACATGGAACATGGATTTGGGTAGTTATTGATATGCCGTTGTTTAAAGTTGTGTAAGACATCCAATAGATATTGCTAAGAAAAAGGACACTCTTTTTGAAAACAAGCCATCCACTGGAGTCTTTTCTAGTGTCTATCCCATGAATTAATGCTGAGTTGTGCATTCTCTTTGATAGGGCAAAAAAGGCAAAAAAATTAGCACTGTTCTCAGACGCACGGCTTACCAGCGCTACACGAGGGCACCTAGTCTCTTGGCAAAGAGTATTCTAGAGGGTAAGCCTTAATTAACACACATCCCATTAACACAACTGCACCCTGAAAGGCGACATCGGGAGAAACTGGATTAGTTCTCCCGTTATGCTACGAACACTCTGTTGGGAATAAATCTGTTTATGTTTATGCAAGGTAATTACAATTATGCAAATGGAGAGAGGAATTACAAAAATGGCTCGTATAAATGTTTTGGAGTTTTATTTTCCCTGATGTGTTTCTCGCTGTCAACATTAAGGTCAAACTGATTTTATTGTTATCATAAATTTGAATACACTTAATGTGTTTTTTTTTTCAGTTTGAATATTTATAGAAGTTATTCTTTTTAACTTTTTAACTAGTTCTATGAAAATCTATGAAATTTATTTTAATTCCTGTGAAATTAGGTGAAAATTGTTTGTACACTTTCCCAAAAAATACTTGTATCGTTTCCCAAAAAATATAAAGCAGCACAACTGTTTTCAACATTGATAACAATAAAAAATTATACTGGTCGACCAAATCAACATATTATGATTTCTAAAGGATCATGTAAAGGCTCAAGAGAGGCTGAAAATTCAGCTTTGCCATCACATTTAATAAGTAATATAAATTACATTTTAAAATATAAATGAAATTTCACAATATTACTTTTTTTTTACTGTTTTTTTTAATCAAATAAATGTAGTTTTAATAATAATAATAATAATAATAATAATCAGTTACATTTATATAGCGCTTTTTACCAAGCTCAAAGCGCTTGGGAGGGGGGGGGGGGGGAATCTCCTCAACCGCCGGTGTGCAGCATCCACCTGGATGATGCGACAGCAACCTGTGCTAGAACGCTCACCACACACCAGCTAAGGAGAGGAGACAGAGCAATGAAGCCAATTAGTGTAAGGGGGGGATTAGGGGGCCGTGATGGACCAAGGCCAATGGGCAGATTTGGCCAGGGATGCCGGGGTTACACCCCTACTCTTGCGAAGGACATCCTGGGATTTTTAATGACCACAGAGAGTCAGGACCTCGGTTTAACGTCTCATCCGAAAGACGGTGCTTGTTGCAGTACAGTGTCCCCGTCACTATACTGGGGCGTTAGGACCCACACAGACCGCAGGGTGAGCACCCCCTGCTGGCCTCCTAACACCACTTCCAGCAGCAACCTAGTCATTCCCAGGAGGTCTCCCATCCAGGTACTAACCAGGCTCAACCCTGCTTAGCTTCAGTTGGGAACCAGTCTTAGGCTACAGGGTGATATGGCTGCTGGCCATATTTTACTCTTGCTGAGCATAAGACATTTACATGTCTTTTATCCAGAGCGACTTTCTACTCAGTTCTTGGTTTCCCTGGGAATCAAACCCATGACCAAAACATTGTAGCTCAAATTTAACTTCTTAAATTTGTTTAATTCAAAGTACAGTATCTCAATCTATACAGGTTTTTAAATGTAGAACATTTGCTATAGTCTTCTAATATTTATACATTTAAATGTGATTCCTTGATCTTGATCCTGTGTGTAATACTGTAGGATACAAGCCCCCTGTGCTAGAGGACTGGCCAAAGAGACTCCACCAACCCCCAGTTAGTGTTCGGATGAGGAAGAGGAGAGCGTTTGCTGATAAAGAGCTGGAGACTGTGATGCTGGAAAGAGAGCTGAGACAAAGAGAGATGGAAGAGTTGCCTGCGCTCCTCCTCCAGGCTATGGTGCCCTCCACTCCCTCTCCGTATTTTTTCCCGCTGTCAGACCCAATCATGCCTACATACATGTCTGTTTCAAAAAGCGGCCCACCTTTGACTGACTGTGATCTCACTCAGCATCGGCATTTGCTAAAATCCAAGACTCTGGACTGCAGCACAGAGACACTGACAGACAGCATCTCTCTAAGAGTGTGTGAGAACTGGGACATTTTCAATTCAATTCAGCCTTACAGCACAAGCCCAGGTGTCAACATGGTTAAAAATATGCCGGACAGCAGGTTTTCTGATATGTCGGTCAAACCAAAAAATGTAGTTTTTGACATTATGTCAAAGCAAGACATTCCTCGCTCAGTGAATATGACAGACATGCTGGTACAAGCTAAATCACCACACAAATGCTGCAGGTCATTGGGACACGTGGACCTTGTGGAGGGTGCAAATAAAGACCCCATCAAAAAAGCTGGAACACGGCCTTTACCTTTCTCTGTAGAGGCACTGCTCATGAGATGATGAGAATCATTTTTTTCCAAAGCTTACACTTTACAGTAAGGTTCAGTTTGTTAACATTAGGTATCATAAACTAAAAATAGCAATTTGCAGCATTTAGTAAACTTGTTTACTATAATTTCTACATTAGTACATTAACATTTCAAGTTATATGTTAAATTAACATTACTGTACATGCTATATTATGAATGAGCTTACTAACTTTAACAAATGAACAATCGTATATTTATAAAGTAATTTAGTCTAGATAACTAAACTTAATTTTTTTTTATTATGATACCTAATAAATTATGTGATGTTAACAGCTTGAACCTTCTTGCAAAGTGTGACATTTTAAATTTTTCTGGAGCAGTGTTGTGAGCTTCTAGACTTACAGTAGCATTTAAGCAGCTGAGCTTTTTAAAACAACAATAACAGTAATAATACAAATTTCTGTTTTCCAATAACAAG
Source organism: Rhodeus uyekii (assembly GCA_037043235.1). Classification (NCBI taxonomy): domain Eukaryota; kingdom Metazoa; phylum Chordata; class Actinopteri; order Cypriniformes; family Acheilognathidae; genus Rhodeus; species Rhodeus uyekii. The sequence continues at coordinate 300,774 of JAWRVZ010000004.1, read as the reverse complement.
CTACATTTTCTAATTAATAAGTGTAGAGTGCCAAAATGCTAAATAACTGATTTTATGTGCACATTTTATCACTTTAATGTTGTTCACACTTTCACTGTATGAACAGTGTATGTTTCACTGTATTTTTATTCTCTCTCTCTCTCAAGGTTGAGAAGTCAAATTTATTTGAGTTCATAGATCTCCTTGATACATAATTTTGTTCACAGAAGTACCTGTTAATGTGTTAATAGCTTTATTAGTTGCATTTAGTGTCACCTATATATAGCTGAGCTTTTAGGTTAAGGGGGGAAAAATGTTATTTGTTTATAAAAAATGTAATTTTATATGCTCTGATAGTAATAATAAATTATATAATCTATTAGTAATAGTATTAAATTTTTTCGAAACTTTGTATTGCCCCCTTAAATAGCCTATGTAATTATTTTAGGAAGTAGCTTAACCATTTAACTAGTGGTTTAACTACGTTAAATGGAGTATCTTGTAGAAGTTTCAAAGCTTCCCCAACACTGCACTGAAAAGCTGAATAATCTTTTTAATAAAACACTTTAGAACATATTTGAGTCATTTGTAACCCAACAAAAAGTTGTATAATCCTATTTAGTGAAATTGTTAAATTACAGAGTGTGTTGTAGAATATATACATGCATATTACTAATTTTTATACTTTATACTCTCTTTCCAGTTCTCTGTATCAGTGTTTCCCAACCTTTTTCTTTTAGTCACGTCACCCTTTAAAAATGAAAATGTTAAAACATTTGTCGCACCCTACATTTGATGGCACGGAGAAGAACTGCCATATATAGGCTATTGTCATATCTTTTTTATATTATCTGTTCTATGATGTGGTTGGAAACAAGATTGACATTTGTAGTAACCATTTGTGCTTAAAAATTTGTTTAGCTGATGATTTTGCTCATTGTATTTGTGTTTTTACAATGGGGTAATTTTGTTGCTCCAGCAGAAGATTTGAATTGAATAATAATAAAAAAAGACAAGTAAACAGTCAACAGTAAAATAAGAAAAAATAAATGACTAACAATAGCACAAATAAATAAATAAATAAATAAAATATAATAACGATACAAATGAAATAAATGTATTTTTGTTTTTCAGGTTTAAGGGAGAGTAGCCTACTTCAAAACAATGCAATATTAATCTTTTTTTTTGTTATAAAATATATTTTCTTGAATATTTTATTTGAAAATATAGTAGATATGGCTATTCAGGTAAGAAATACTACAGAAACTGAATGAAGTTAAAATGTAAAAAAAAAAAAAAAATCTTGCATTTTTTATTGTAAAAATTAAATACAGATTGATCAAATGAAGTTACAAAAGTTATTCAATCAAGAGCTATATCGACACAGATACAGATTATGTTTATTAAAATACTGTCGCTTTAAGACCTTGAGACTTTAAGACTTTACACAGTAAATTATACAGCTGCATATGCATTTCTCAATTATTTGCATTCCTTTAGGACATAACCGACTGTTTACGTGAATACTCTGCAAGACGAATATTGTGACAATATTTTTGTGTGTATTTGACCATTTAAAAGCAGCAAGTTGAGAAAAAGAAATCAATTTGGCTCTTCCAAGCTGTTTGAGAGGCAGCATTTTGTGTGGAAATTAAAATGCATTTTTGTGTTGAATGTGTGTGCTATTGGTTGTTATTTGAGACGGATGTAGAGATGGATGGTATACAATAAAAACGTTTTATTTATTTTGTTTTAGAATTATTTATTTTGTTTACAGTCTTTAGCAAATATCACAGATTTTGTTTTACACAGCAAAAACACTGAGATTTTTACATTTATTCAAAAACACTAAGATTTTCTTTCCTGTGAGTGTAAATAGTCATGACTAACCCTATTTAAAAAGAAAAAAAAGATTCATATTTTTAAATTCCAAACATGAAAGTCTGATGTAAACTCAGAGGTGGCTGAGGATCACATGAAAGTGTGGTTAAAAAAAAAATTAGTTTCTCTCTCTTCCCTTTAATGTGAATTAATAATGTAGTTCATATGGTGGTTGGATTGAAGTGATGCCTGGTACATCTGTGTATTTAAGCAATGCAGGCTCCCACAAAGGTGCTTTGAACTGTTTCTGCGGTTTTCACAAAAATATTTTATTAATTTTAAAGAAAACTATATGAAAAGGACTCTCAGACAGAACAAACTCAATGTGTAAAACTAAACGGGTGAGCAGAAAGACGTGTGTCTGAGGGTTCAGAGGCAGGAAACAATATGACTATGAGCTCAGGAGAACAAATTATTTAGTATGTTTTTTCCCTTTACTTTCTACATCTTAATTAAGTCTTTTTTCTGTCAGTTCTGTATAGGCAAGTAAATGCGTTGGCTTAACAACATTATGTAATATTTTTTGGGATTGTATCAGTATCCTGTAGACTGAGTTAGTTTACCCTACAAACAATGTATATCCTCTCTTTTCTATCCTTTCTTTATTTTCCATTTCAGTTTTTGAGATATGGAAGCTTGATAGTTTTTACAACTCTGGACCGTGTGGCGTCAATGTGTGATGGCATCATGCACTCCTCTGTGTCTGTCTCTATATCTCTACACATCTTCCAGTGAAGATAGGGGCATTACATTTGGAGCCTTCCTAAGGACGGGGAGGAATCTCAGAAGTGTATAGAAAAGCATTAGAATTTTCAAATGACAATCATGTTCTATATCACAAGCCTTAGTGACTAAAAGTACTAGAATACTTTTAAAGTACTTAAAAAATTAAAAGATTTAATAAGGATTAAGGGAGAGTAGCCTAATTCAATACAATACAATATTAATCCTTTTTTTCACAAAATATATTTAATTGAATATTATACTTGAAAATATAGTTTAGTATCTTAGTAGTCTATGTTCTTCCTGCATCCGAATTCTTATACTCCCTGAATAAAAGTCAAAAGTTTGGAGTCTCTCGTGCTTTTTCCTTGATTAAAAATACAGTAAAGAAATAATAGTATTGTGGACTTGTGAAAATATTAAAATGTAAATGTTTAAAACAATTTAAAAAATAATAATTTATGTTCATATATTTTTAACATGTATCTTATTTCTGTGATTGCAAAGCTGCATTTTCAGTGTTCAGTGTAATATGATCTTTCAGAAATAATAATATGATTTGGTGCTCAAGAAAATATTATTATCAATGTTGAAAACTGCTGTGCTGCATGCTTAATATTTTTGTGAAAATCCAAACATGTTTTCCAGCATTCTTTGATATATAGAAAGTATAATAACAACATTTATTAAAAATATAAATATCTTTACTGTCACCTTTATTCTATTTAATACATCTCGCTGATTAAAAAAAACAAAAAACTTCATACTGACCCCAAACCTTTGAATGGTTGCATATACTTTTAAAAATTTAAGTAAGTATACAAGGTAATTAGGTATAGGAACTAGGATGCAGCATTTACATTGAATTAGAAAGTAATTTAATTTTAAATTCAGGTTATAAAAAGGGTATTAAAGGATTTTTAGAAGAGGGTATAAAACAGTATATTCCTAACAACACTATACATGATATATGCATTCCTCTCTTATAATGAAATAAAGAACTACAATGTACAATATATATACTATATATGTATAATCTGTATCTTTCATCCGCCTACACTAACCTTACCCCTAAACCTACCCATCGCAGAAAACTTTGACCACATGAATTTTGGGCATACCATTAAAAGTGGGGAATGCATACTTCAAGTAGTTTTGCTTGCATGCAAGTAGACTCCACATTACAGTTTACTAATGGGCAAAATTGTTATTCTAAGGCAGCACCCCGAATCATTTTCATTGTAGGTTTATTTATTCTCACAGTCTGCTGTACCATGAAGACACCCTAACTTGTTTGTGTAATCTAGATATCAGCATATTCTTTCTCCTGACATGATATCAACAACATTTAGTATCAAGGTCCAAGGGGGCCGCTTTGATCCTGCTGCCAGCTCCCAACTCAAGCAGAATTTGCCAGATTGAGACCCAGCACTTGGCATGCATAACCCTGAAAAACCCCTGCATGCCCCGTTGCTCTTGGGTTACACGGCTCCCCTCTTCCTCCAAACATGGGGTGTCTCTTTCAGTGTGGGTGGGCTGGCCCTCTGCCGCTCACCTGCTGCGTCCAATAAAAAACTTTCTTGTGTCATGTGTCTTTGGCTTTGGGATAAACAGACAGTTTCCACAAGGCAGAAAACGTATAGTCTTGATTTCTAAGTATTTGTTGTGGGTAACTATGAAGGAGCCAGTACCAAAAAGCTTAAGTGTTTATTCTACATGTTTCTAATATATTTAAAAGTGTCTAATATATTTTCTTAGTTTCTCTGTAAAATATTAGGTGAGACATTTTTTCAGCATGGAGGGATCTGAAAAACTACCCAAGCAGTTTTAAAGTTCCTCACAATTTGGGATATGCATTTAATAATAGACCAAATACTGAATATTTCAAGATGTTTCAGCTTGTGAAAATCTGTTTTGCTTTTCTCAGGTCTTTGTGGTCACAAATGCAGAAGCAACAGATTTAAAGAGGATCTTTTTACGCTATTCTGACTGTTTGGGTGAATACAAAATCTCTGTAAAACTTTTACGAGTTGATTTGCAGAATAAGCGATCTGCCAGAAATACGATACAAACTGATTCATTAACAAGAAAATCTGAGCTCTCTTACAGTCTAAATGTTCTGTCTAAATGTCTCTGCAAATTCAAAAACCAATCTCTCAGCACGTACATATATGTTCAGACATGCCTTTTTTTCTTTTTTCTTTTACTGTGGGATTGAAATTTTACACACTTAAAACATTACTGTTGTGTGAAAGGGGTTCCTCCACTTCCATCATAGTAATCTTTTTTTTTTCTTGTCCGCTAAAGTGAGGCGCTCGCTTTGTGGCATTCAGCTGGAGCCAACACAGAACCTGTGCTGACTGCAGCAGCTGTGTAGCTATACTGTTACATTCTCCTGGGCCGCTTAGTTCCTAAAATCCACCTTTCTGATTCAACACAAAGCACAGACATTTCGAATGTTAATGTACTTGCATTACTCTGCATGATTCAATATTCTCTGCCCTTTAGTCTTCAAACTCTGCAAACTCGTCAGGTTCTCTTCAGGTGAGAAATTAAATCAGTGGAAATTAGGAATTGATTTTAACCACTGGAAGACTGGAAAAAGGCTAAATGTTCTGAGCTGAAATTATGTAAAAGTTTTATGACAAATCATGTAGACTGCACCATTCATTCTGTACTTCTTTATTGATTCTTTCTTCTACTGGAACCAGTCCAAAGAATAGTTCAAAGAAAACTGTTCAAAATGTCACAATATAATAATTCTTATTTAATATATTCTCAGAAAAAAGAAACCATCTATCATTTTATAATATTTGTGACATTGAATTTGTTCCACCATTTTACAGTGACTCTACAACTGCCCCATTATGCTTTATTTCTGACATCACCTTTCAAGTAGTGTGTAATTTAGCTGTTTGTGAATTTAAAAGGTCTGCAAAATTTAAAAGATGAAAGTGCACAATAAATGGAGTTTATTGTGCACTTATAAAATAAATTGTCTCCCAAAAGAAAGAACCGTTTCTTAACTGCCTGACACGGCCTGTAATTCCAGTCTTACTCCCTGCACAAACCTGTTACAAATTTTCAAAAGGCCCATCATGGTCTTCATTGGCTGATCACAAACAGCATTTACTTTCACCCACCCTCAAACACTATAGCTGAGGCCTGGAGTTTGGTTAATGTTGTTAACGTGTCGAGAAGATTCTGTTTTCTCCGCTGTGAAATCAAATCCACTTTGTATGCATTTCCAAACAATGAGGACTCGGGCTTGAGGTGATACAATAAAACCAATGTCATCAATATTGTTTTTTAATACTATATATAAAAGTGCTGAAGAAGCCTATGGAGCTGAAATTAAGATATGTTATTGGTCGTTTCATTGCAGACATGTGGTGTGAGCAATAGACCAAACACAACAGACTGGACCATCTGACCAATCAGAAAAGAGTAGGAAAGGAAAGTGTTTTAGAGAGACTCAATCGTTTATTGAACCTTTTCAGACACTGTGAGAAAGAAAGGATGTTGCAATATATATTAATTAAATTAAATTACATTAAATGGAAGTGTGTTTTGACCTTGAATACATGTAAACTTATTGCATTGCAGGAGACCTCCAAAACAAAATGACAAGAAATGGAAATTAATGTTTTCATTATTTTCCTAACCTCATGTCATTAATTAACCATATTACTTTAGAGACACAAAAAGGGTGAATTCATGAAGAATGTTCCAGAACATTTATTTATTTATTTTGTATTACAATGGAAACAATTTTAAAAAGTGCTCCTTTTTGATCATTTTATGGAGCCATTTTATCTTTGCAACTGGTTGCCATTCACTTTTTTTGACCTAAAGTGAGAGAGTCATTAAGTTGTAGCAGGAAATACGAGTTAAAGTAAATAAGAACAGAACAGAATTTTAATTTTAGGAATGACTATAACACAGGTATTCATGGGTTTTCAATGGGTTGAATAACAGTGGCTCTATATAAAGTTATTCCTGAAATAATAATTTTATTTTTCATTTTTATTTTACTTTGCATTCTTAATATTTCTTATACATTTACATTGTTCTGAAAAGTTTTTGGCAAACTTCTAGGCCCACAAATAACAGAGTATCCACGTGCTTGTTAAGTGTTTTAGCATATAGTTCTTATCCCAGTTTCAACTACTCTCCCTCAAGGATACACTTGCATGGATACCTTGGGAGTTTCATGCGATATATAGTAATATACAGATGAAAACAACTGTGATCCCAACCATGTGAAACCATTAACACAGTATTTACCCTTCTTATTTCTGGTTGGCTTTTAAGCATCTAACCTAAACCACTGGAAAGTCATAATACTCCAGAACGCAAGAAAGCCAATCCACCCCTGCGTATTATGTGGTCACTGCACCATAAAAATGGCATTCAGAAGTATTGGCACCTACTTATACATGATTAATTGCCCCAGCATCGGACTCCACTGGAGGAGAGGAAGGGTTATCCACACATAAACCTTTACTGATGATGCTGGGTAAAAATGTGGGCAGCAGAAGGATGTGGGAGGTGCAGAAATGACAGCGGCTTGGCAGAAAGAAAAAGTGAGAAAACCAAGAGGCAGTTAAAGGAAAGAAAGGACATGTGGAGAGGGAGACAGCAACAGAGGCAGCAACAGACAGACTGAGAATGCACCAGATGGATAGAAAGACAGTGAGTGAGAGAAAAAGAGACAGTAAGGGAGAGCTGTGTTGAGTTGGCAGAATGAAGGAGTGGAGAGATGGTGTGATAAAGCAGAGAAACCCTGTATTCACTGCAGCTGTACAGATGGCTCACCTGCCAAGAACAACACCATGTTTAAGGGCTATTTATTCTAACCGGATTACTATTACAGACACCACAATCCATGCTGTGAATTCTGAGAGTAACGGAAACCACAGGGTGGATTAAGGGATGCAATTCATTCTAATGGTTCTAGATATATAGTGAATTCATATATAGCAAGTCTGGTGTTTATTGCATACAGTTATAGAATCTAATCACACATCTATTTATATAAATCTATCAAAAGAGAAAATGTTAAAACAAATGAATTAAAACAAATACATGTCATACAGACATATAATTCTTAATTCTTTAAATTAAAGGCACTAAATGAAGACATCAGCAGGTTTGGGCAGAATAATGAAATACTAATTATAATTAATATGAAATAGGCCTACCCATTCTTAAATTGAAAGTAAGTAAAGTTTAATTTATTATTTTTATTATTAGTATTTGTCTTCATTAGTTGAACTGATTTAATGACCCTTGTTTCTGACTGGTAGCTCTACGAAATAAGTGCTAAATAGGAGATTTGTAATGGGAATTAGTGGTCAGTGTAAACATATAACAAAACCTGTTTTTAAACACAAGACACCGAGTTAATGATAACTTGGAGTTCATTAAGAGGGGAAAATGTGCTGCAAGTGGGAGCCAGTGCAGAGGGATAAAGAGAGGTGTGACATGGGCCCTTTTGGGTTCGTTGAAAAGCAGATGAGCTGCAGCATTCTGGATCAGTTGCAGTGGTTTTATTAGACTTGAAGGAAGTCTGGCCAGAAGAGCATTGCAATAATCAAGCCTGGAAATGACCATGGCCTGTACAAGAAGTTGTTGCTTGCTCAGTTAGGAGATCCTCCTGATGTTGTGAATTGCAAACCTGCATGATCAAGCTCAAAGATCCTCAAAGATTATCCCAAGATTTCTGGGAGACCTTGATGGAGTAAATAAAACTGATGTAGAATCACCTAACCCTGATAGTAAACCTAAACTTTTCCCTGATATATGATTGGTTGATTGGAATGTTGTTCAAGAATTAACAAAGATGTTGATCTAGGAACATGTTGTACTTGGTAAAATCTGGTTCTGTGCGTATGCACGAGAACTTGCAGGAGGACCATTAAAAATGCAAATCACATTCCACCTCTGACCAGACCTGGAAATGTCAGCAAATACAAAAAATAACTTTAAAAAATCAAATGGCGCAGATGCAAATAGTTAATAGAAAACTACTCCATGACTTTTTTAGAGTGCAGAAATCTTACCTGCTTAATTTATGACAAATTGACAAATATCCAATTTATTATTTTTGTTAGTTTTATTTTAAGACTGTGTTTTTTATCTAAATGGATGGAAATTGTATATGCAATTTAAAGACATAAATCTTGAATTTATGCCTAAATACGTTTTGATAGTACCTTACACTTACCTTGCATAAGGCCTGCATCTCAAACCACCAGATGATCTGTCTTGAATGGCATTTAAATTTGTTTGTTTCATGATTGGACAGCTGATTAGTGAAAATGCATGCAGTTGCCAAGTATAAATACCCTTTAATTAAATAACTCAAACTTTCCTACTACATACCAATCATTCACAAACTACTTTAAAAGCACACACTCAGTCAAAACTGAGTCAAATACAGAGTGTCTTTATATGATTCAGCCTTTGAGTAAATATTGTTTTTTTTTCTACCGCGGCTCACGCATTAGCTTCCATTACTAGCTAACATTTAGTCTGGTGCTTTACACCTGTATCTCATACCTTAGGCTATACTCACCACTGCCCTCCCCTTACATTTGTTATGACTGTGGCTTCCTCTCCCCCCAGGCTGTTGATGGCTTCTACCCTAGCAGAACATTTTGCCTGTAACACAAACCCTTCTGTCTTGTGTTTTTATTTTAAACAAAGCTATTAATCACCTTAATCGCCCTCAATTAACCTGCGGCACCAGATGCTCTCGGCACGTCAAACCTTGAACTGTTCCAGCCAGCCAAAGAGAACATAAATCAACGAGTGGAGCAATTTGCAACAGCAATTCCACATAATGTTTGCGGAAGCTGGATAACAAAACATTAACATCTTGGAAACAGGCACCTGGGGGACGGTTTGTTTGCCACAAGGGAAGGTGATGAAATGAATTTAGATGGAATGGCAGAAATGAGAAGAGAGTTGAGTCTCTAAGTTGGGATAGGAAAATGTTGCCCTCCCTGTCCCAAGTGACACATGGAGGTTTACTGTGCTCCTAGCAGCTTTGACCAACACAACTTTACCAGGTTTCACGCACTGGGGTACTGCCAAATGTTTGAAATCTTAGACCAAAGTACTTGCTTTGAACATGTTCTTACACATGGGTCTATCTTGTTTCACCGTTACGAAGCCTAAAACATTCTGGTCATGACTGGATTGTTGACAGGTGCGACAAGGCAGGCTCTTATCTATGGTGAAAGAATTGATACCATTGTGACATTTATGACACTGTATCTGATTTCAATGAGGAAAAAAATATTAAGAACAAACCATATGCACATTAAAATGCATCAGTTGGGTTATACTGTCAATAATGTAGAATATCAAAATAATCAAATAATTGTCAGAACTTGATATGTCTGAATTACAAAGAACTATATAATTTAAATGTGTAAAGTGCATCATAGAGGAAATGGACCATTGGCCAAATGGCATGACCATTGAGGAAATCTCTCTTGACCCTTGTGTGCTGACACATATACTATGTGAGGGGAACTTGAGTGCAGCCAAAACCTGTTTCTTGGATGGATCAGTTCCACCAAAATGAAGCTTGTTTCTCTTTAGGGATTTTATCATTAAGTCAAAAGATCATTATTGGTGTTAACAGGCATTCAGGTGGCCCATTAAAGACACACAATGATTTTAAGATGTACACTATGCACAGTATTTATGAGAGATATTTGTTTTTCAGTGCATTTTTTGTGAGTATAAGGACATTATCAGTAGCTAAAAATTATTATTATCTTTATTATCATTAGTTTTATCATTATCATAAGAATTAGCATAATAATCATACAAATATTTCTGAGAAAAAGTACAAGTAAAATAAAAATACATTTTTATTTATGGTATCTTTCAAATAAATGCAGACTTGTTACTGACCCACCTTTTTGAACAGTAATGTTTATATATTTCCAATTTAAAAAACAAACAAACAGAAGTTACACTAAAACAATGGTTCCGAAAATAGATCAAATCAAATAATAATCATCAATCACTTTTAATTTGGCTAAATAATAAGTCAACAAAATAACCTATTGATCAAGTTGAAATTATTGTGTTATAATATATATATATATATATGTGTGTTTAGATACAAACATATTTGACGGAATTCCAGAAGTGTGTGTAATGAACAGTTTTAATTCTACTCTGTTCGTTTTTATACAAATTTCCTCGAAAAAAACTCAAGCCTAAATTAAAAACAAGACAAAAACCAACAACAAAGAAAAGCTACATTTTGGTTCACATGTGGGTTCCAGACCTTGATGTAACCATGTATCAGGGCTTAGCTGCTATAAAAGAAGTCCAAGCCCACTTGATCTGCCTCTTCAGCGCATTGAGCAGAGCTCAAGGTCTCATTACAAGGTTTCCCCAATGTAGCAACCACCCTCTGACCAGGCAGTGAACCAGCACAAATCAGCCATGCATGGTATTCTGATAAGAGCATGGTGTGTCCCAAATAGAGTCTATCAGTTGAGCTAAGGTGCTCAGTCAAAAATAATCACACGTTCTTTATCAACACTGCAATGGTAACTCATTTACTGCACTTAAAGTAAGGTTTTAAAAAATTGTTTTGAATATGAATGATCTGTCCTTGTGGGAAGACAAAAGAGCTCATGTAGGCTGCTTAAGATTTTCAGTCATGAATTATGTAAATGATGACTAATTTATGCACAAAATTGTGAAATATTTCCTTCAAATGTTTAGTCTTACTCCATTAGCATTCCAAGAGATTAGCCTGTGGACAACGACTGCTAACCTTTCCGGATGAACACTTTTTCCTGTTAAAGTAATGGATGGTTTTTCTTACACATTCATACAGACTAAGTAGACATGTCATCATTTGATAGAGACCCTGAAGGTCTGAGCACCATTATTTCTCCATCACTGGTTAAATAAGAACCCATCCAATCAGCTCCCGCTCAGTCAGGCTCTTAAACACTTAAATGCAATTTGTTTTGGTCAGGGACATTGTAAAAGCCTGGAAATAACCAGCAGCGGTCTGTGCGCTCAACATGAGATTCAGAGATATTTTAACAGCAAAATATGTTGATGATGAAATAATTCTTGTTTGTGTATCCCTTCAGGAAGTCCCTTTCATCTTAGGCATGGACTTGCACACAATCTGCATATCAGATGTAATAAAAAAGACAAAAATATATTAAGGACGAATATCAAATCTAAGAAATGATTTCTGAAAAGAGCTTGGCCTGTGAGTGCCACGATGCCCAGAGGAGAGGAAATGAAGTCTTACAGTGCACAAACTCTTACACTTCTGTCAAATAGCGGTTTTATTTAAGTTTATTTTCAGAGGCTTCACACAGACCAACATTCCACCGTTAGTGGTTGAAAAACTGATGGAGTTCAACACTGGCCAAGCCATGTTTTTTATATGCGTAATTATTTTGATTTCCTGAGGCAGCTCATTTTGCACTTCTCAGATGTTTACTTTTGGCACTTGAGATGAGTTCAAACGAGTGGTGAGGTGTTTATTTTTAGTTTCCCTTTACAATGAATTGGGCAGGTTTGGTCCCTTGACTTATATTATACCATTAGATGAATATAGTTTTGACATAGAACTTAAACAACTTTCATTTACAACTTTAACAACTCTTACACAATTATTTACACAATCTTTGTCCTATTGCTATCATCAAACATGATTAGTAAGTAATAGCGCTGTGTTAAATCATAACCTTTAAAAAGTCCATAGATTGTAAAAGAAATCCATATGAATCAAGCAATTTAATGCAAGTATTCTGAAGAGCTTTATATGATGAACATATTTAATTTAGGCTTTTATTCACAAAGAAACAACAAACATACTGTACATAGAGCACTCAAATTTGCTAAACGGAAGCTCAAGCATGTTTCCTTGACGTATGAACCAATTCTCATGAGGTTCATTCTTGTGTGTCACGCCAGCACACAAAATGTTTGTTTTCATGGGTCAAGCAAATAGGATCGAGCTTACATTTATATTTGAGTGCTCAATGCATGATCCTGGTCAATGCTTTCCTGTAGCTCAATCAGTAGAGCATTGGCGTTAACAACGCCAAGGTCATGGGTTCAAACCCAAGGAAAACAAGAACTGATTCAATGTGTTCCTTGAATGCAACGTACGTTGCTTTGGATAAAACTGTCTGTAAAATGTAAATGTTTATAAATTGATAAAAACTTAAATTATTGTATAAACTGATTGTCTCTTCAGAAAACTTGGATTAAACCAATATATGGGTTCATTTTACAATTTCGTTTTGAACAGTTTTGGGGGGAAAGTTTTAATGGCTAGAAATAGAAATAGAAAAATATCTGAATTTGTCTTCTGAAGAAAAAAAGAAAGACTCAAAGAGGTTGGAACTACATGAGGGTAAGTAATTGATGACAGAACTTTAGTTTTTTTTTTGTGGCCTTTGATGTCATTCATATCTCCCCCCTGCCTGCTAGAATGCTTATGGTAACACACACATTCACAGTTGCTTATGTGTAATCAGTGTTTTATGCATGTGCATTTATATATTTTTCTCTAGGTGGTTTGACATCTGGATAAAACTAGTGTTGGTTTTATTAACTTATGCACTGACAAAGCCAATAGCTCAAGACCATTTCAACTTGACATATGTATTGAGAAAGTCATTGGTGCATTTTTCTAATCTAAAACAAGAATATGAGATTGGAAATAAAGCAAGCGGAAAATTAAAACAATTAAAAGTTATTGATTCCATCACCTTGTAAAACCAAGCCTGTGGCAAAAACAGAATTGTACAAGTAATTTAATGGGATTGTTTGTGCCATATCACAGTGTTGGACTTCAATTAATCTTTGGCTTTGCTGATAAGGAGAATATTGTATGGACTCGTTCCTGACTGTTGACTGGTTTATCAGACTCGGAATCTAATCTTAGTGTTTCTCTATGCTTTACTCTGCGAGGAGGCCCTCGAGTGTTGATGAGACCCTGATTGGCAGTATGCGTGTCAGCTTCGACGTCTACACACACAAACAGAACTGAGCATTTGTCTCTGTTTCGTCACTGCTCCAGTCCTACCTTGACTGATGTGCTTCTTTGTTTGGAATACTAGATCTTTCCACCCGTTGATGTGTGCTGATGTTATCGGAGTAAATCTCCCAAAGAGAAGAACCTCACATCTCCAGAGAGTGAAAAGATATGTAACAATGGTTGTTCTAAACTTTCATTTGGTTCAGGGGAAACAGGCAAAAGATTTTTTTCAAATTATGATATCTGTGAGTCTATGTAGGCCAAGTGATATTTTCTATGTTAAGGACTAAGTTAAAATGCTACAAGAAAAAAAGAGAGAAAATAACAATAACAGAAACAGCAAATAAATAAATAAATAAATAAAATTACTAACTGGAATAACGGAGATACCGTTTTTCTAGATCTCTTTGATTTTGTTTAAAACAGACTTAACATTCTCTAGTTGTCACAGTGTCACAGTACCAGAACTCTTATTTTGCCACTCATCAGTTACTATGGACACTTGACAGCTGTTCATCATATGTTCATCACCACTTATGTATTTAGTCCTCAGTTGTTGGTTGTTGTTTGTGTTAGCGCTGTTTGTGTTAGTGTTGTTTGATTCGTGACACTAGTCTAAACTGCAATGAATTGTCACATTCTCTAGTCTAAACTGTAGAACATCACAGTTTTAATTGCATGTCTGGAAAATGTAGTAACTCACCCAAAACATTTGATTCATGCTTCAAAACATAGTTATCGTTTCAGTAAATTGGCCTGTGCCACCAAAATGAAAAATATTGTCACGGAGCTTTTTTTTTAAAGCCCAAAGACAAAAAAGTAAAAAAAAAAAAAAAAGAATTTAGATGTTGGCAGTCAACCAAAATGTTTGTAATATGCAAATTTCACTTTTTTTCTTGTTCTTGATTAGATACACATACAGATTTTTCATACAGATACACAGAAAAATATCTTGCATATTTTATACAGATCATTTATTTATGTAGTAATGTGGTGCATGTGAAAATTTGCACGTAAAGTCATAAATAGTAAACAGAAAAATGACAGGTAGGCAAGTACCATGTATATACTTCTAAATTTGATTGGTTGACTCATATTGTTGTTATTCGTATTTTCTTTACTGATGACTGTATTGATTGTTTTGCATATGATGTGAAAAAGAACGCTATAGCTGTCATAAATTCCAATTAAGAAATTAAAATCATTTCCCAAATTACTGACAAATTGCAATGTTGCACTCACCTAAAAGACACAATCTTCAGAAGACTATATTACCTTGAGAATTTTTTTTTTACAGTTTATTTTTATTCATAAAATACATTAGAGCCTTAGTTTGTCTTAAAAAAATCTTAAACATGTACAGTGAGCCCTCGCTACTTTGCAGTTCGACCATCGCGGATTCACAACTTCGCGGACTTTTTTCATTACGTATGTATATATTATAAAACACCTGTGATTGGTGTTTTGACCGCTTCTCCGATCCGCAGCAGCTTGGCTTGTCTCCGACCAGTATAGCATCTTCTCGCGGCCACTTTGTTTGCCGCTCTCTCGCCGGGTAGATGCTACTACATTACTGTGTATTTTTAACCTGTGCTGTGCGTGACTGTTTGAAGTTGAACTTTTTGTTGAACTTTCTGTTTAACCCCTGCAATGGCTCCCAAGCGTTCAATGGCTCCCAAGCGTTCTGCTTCTGCTAAGGCTGGTAGTGAGCCTAAACGCCACCGAAAAATGATGACGATTGCTGAGAAGGTGACACTTCTCGATATGTTGAAAGAAGGCAGAAGTTACGCGGCCACAGCCTGCCATTTTGGAGTGAACGAATCCACCGTTCGCTACATTAAGAAAATGACAAAACCACCTCCGGTGGTGTGTTAACAGTACTACGTAAAGGGAGGGTTTTAAAAGTCTGAATATACATGTTAAATAAATACGTAAATATGGTGTCCCTACTTCGCGGATTTTCAGCTATCGCGGCCGGGTTTGGAACCTATCTACCGCGATAAACGAGGGTTCACTGTATGTGGATCTACTGACCAGTCTTTCAATTGCATTAAATGCTGGTTGGTTCCTTGTGGTGGCACTGGAAAGAGGTCTGGAGGGATGACACAAGGGAACTCCGTGTTTCATATGTGCCTATTACTGCTAGAAGGACTGTCAAATGTTGTACCACACAGACATGCAATTAGTATGAAACCAATTAGTTTTAGTTTATTTTGTGTGGAAACTAGCAGCTCCTTGATAGGAGTGAAAGAGTCTCTAGAGCTAAGGAAATCTCTGAAGATAGCAGCTTTATTAAAAAGATGAGCAATGACTGGATTCAAAAGGGGATTGTCACAGTCTGGTCATGTCGCTTCACACTTCTTTTTTCCTTCCGTGTGCTCATTCACAATTTCCCTCACCTGTCTTGTCAATCGACAATCGTACACTATCGTACACTATCGTCTCCTCCTGTGTATAAAAACCCTCATGTTTTCCCTTGTGTTTGCCAGTTGTTGTCTATGTTAATGCCGTGCATGGATGTTTACATTTACATTACATTTATGCATTTGGCAGACGCTTTGGATAAAAGCGGCTTGAATTGCATTGCATTGCATTCAAGAAACACATTGAATCAGTTCTTGAACTGATCTGAACTGATCTTACAACCCAAGACCTTGGCGTTGTAAACACCAATGCTCTACTGATTGAGCTACAGGACAGCTACAGCTACTTTTGTTTATATTTAAAGTGTTTCTGTTGCTGTTTAAAATAAAGAGAAGAATTTCAGTTTTTTCTTGGCTCTTCGTGTTCCTCCTCTTGCATCACACAACAAATGTAAAAGAACAACTGGCCTGGATTGAGTCTCCACAAAAGGACTTTTATGGAGCAGGACGTATTATGGACTTTGATTAAATCAGAATGGCTGAACATCGCATCATCTTGTTCCGGCAGGGAGGTCGTGGAGGATTATGTGGTGGAGTTCATCCAACTTGGGGGGACTCTGCCCTCAATGTGTGCTTTGAGATGGGTTTAGATGTGGATGTTATTCAGGCTCAAGGGTGTCAGGAAGCCCCGTTAGTCGAGAACATTAATCTCATCCTATGGCTGAATGGTTTCAAATTTGAGGTTGAGGAAGGCCCCCCCAGAAAAACAGCTCTCATCAAATGCCAGCCTGTGTCAATGCCCGCTCCTCGGAAGTCCATATCAGCCTCTGCAACTCATCAGTCTACGACAACAGCTGCTTCTTGCCGATCTGTATCAGCGCCCGCTCTGCCACTCTCTGAACCTAAGCTCTCAAAACTCTCCTGTAAACCCGAGCTCTCAGAACTCTCCCCAGAACCCAAACTCTCTGAGCTCTCCCCAGAACCCAAGCTTTCTGAACTCTCCCCTGAAATCGAGCTTTCTGATCTCTCCCCAGAACCTGAACTCTCTGATCTCTCCCCAGAACCGAGCACTCTGAACTCTCCCCTGAACCCAAGCTTTCTGAACTCTCCCCTGAACCCGAGCTCTCTGAACTCTCCCCAGAACCTGAATTCTCTGATCTCTCCCCAGAACCGAGCACTCTGAACTCTCCCCAGAACCCAAGCTTTCTGAACTCTACCCTGAACCCGAGCTTTCTGATCTCTCCCCTGAACCCGAGCTTTCTGATCTCTCCCCTGAACCTGAACTCTCTGAACTCTCCCCAGAACCTGAACTCTCTGATCTCTCTCCAGAACCTGAACTCTCTGATCTCTCCCCAGAACCGAGCACTCTGAACTCTCCCCAGAACCTGAACTCTCTGAGCTCTCCCCAGAACCAATTGGCTCTGAACTCTCCCCAGAACCTGAACTCTCTGAGCTCTCCCCAGAACCAATTGGCTCTGAACTCTCCCCAGAACCTGAACTCTCTGAACTCACCCCTGAACCCAAGCTCTCAGAACTCTCCCCAGAACCCAAACTCTCTGAGCTCTCCCCAGAATCCAAGCTTTCTGAACTCTCCCCTGAAATCGAGCTTTCTGATCTCTCCCCAGAACCTGAACTCTCTGATCTCTCCCCAGAACCGAGCACTCTGAACTCTCCCCTGAACCCAAGCTTTCTGAACTCTCCCCTGAACCCGAGCTCTCTGAACTCTCCCCAGAACCTGAATTCTCTGATCTCTCCCCAGAACCTGAACTCTCTGATCTCTCCCCAGAACCGAGCACTCTGAACTCTCCCCAGAACCCAAGCTTTCTGAACTCTACCCTGAACCCGAGCTTTCTGAACTCTACCCTGAACCCGAGCTTTCTGATCTCTCCCCTGAACCCGAGCTTTCTGATCTCTCCCCTGAACCTGAACTCTCTGAACTCTCCCCAGAACCTGAACTCTCTGATCTCTCCCCAGAACCTGAACTCTCTGATCTCTCCCCAGAACCGAGCACTCTGAACTCTCCCCAGAACCTGAACTCTCTGAGCTCTCCCCAGAACCAATTGGCTCTGAACTCTCCCCAGAACCTGAACTCTCTGAACTCTCCCCAGAACCTGAACTCTCTGAACTCACCCCTGAACCCAAGCTTTCTGAACTCTCCCCAGAACCTGAACTCTCTGAACTCTCCCCAGAACCTGAACTCTCTGAACTCACCCCTGAACCCAAGCTTTCTGAACTCTCCCCAGAACCTGAACTCTCTGAACTCTCCCCAGAACCCAAGCTTTCTGAACTCTACCCTGAACCTGAGCTTTCTGATCTCTCCCCAGAACCTGAGCAATCCTCCAAAAATATTTCTCCACAGAATATTACTAACAAACTGCTAAACTGGTTATGCTAAATTTTGCACGCAACATAACATTCCCCACTGTATCTCCAGAAACATTTGTGTCTGTCACATGTGCTCGATGTGAACCTGCTCTCATCTGTGAAAAGAATGGGGCGCCAAAAAAAGCAGACTTGAATTCTGGTGTTCTCTAGCAAATGTCAACCAAGCTGCATGGTGCTGAGCTGTGAGCACAGGTCTCACTGGAGGTTGCCATCCCTCATGCCACCCTCATGAAGTCAATTTCTGACAGTTTGGTCAGAACCATGCATACCAATAGCCTTATAGGCTTATTTTGTAGGGCTCTGGCAGTGCTCCTCCTGTTCACACAAAGGAGCAGATACCAGTCCTACTGCCATGTTGCTGCACTTTTATGTCACTGCCCTCCATGGTCTTGAAAGAAACTGTGGTGGGAGACACACCAAACCTCCTTGCGATGGCATATATGTTTGTGTCATCCTTGAGGAGCAGAATTGCCTGTGCAACCTGACTGGGTTGCAGGTACGGTCTCATGCCAAAGACAGTGACAAGGACCCTAACAAAGCACAACATTAAAGGCAAATCAGTCAGGAATGATAAGGAGAGAACAAATGTCTTTGGCCACCACCTACAAAATTATTCCCTTTTTGGGGGTTGCACCAGTGCATCTATTGTCACTTTAATTTGCACCAAAGCAGGTGAAACTAATTCACAGTCAATTATGCATCTTAATTGGAGAGATTGGAATGCCTGAAGTTTAATTTACTTGGCATTATACTATGATAATTAAGTGTTATCTTCATTTTTGTTGAGTAGTGTATATTGCTCGTATAAAATGCTTTTTTTGTGCAATGCACAAACACTACGATACACAAACAAATTATGTACTTTAAATATAAATTCTTATTGTTAATTTTTACTAATCAGATGAGCCAGCAGTCAGCCTCATCTAGCATTCATAATTTTAATTCACAGCTTCCTTAAATATATATATTTTTAATTTTACCCCTTTAGAGTGGTTTTATTTATAGTTCATATGAAGTGTCTCAGTCTCCCTTGCTTCCACTTATGGACCACCACTGCAGGAGCTCATTCAACTAAAGATTACATAGAAGGACTTGGAAAGGTCTTAGAGTGATCTACTTTACACAAGAAGCTCTACATCATGGCCAGACCTCACATCAATTTTACCTTTAAGCCTTTGACTTTGTAATGAGGACAGGCACAACAACAAAGATAAACACACCACCAAGACACCATTCTGATAGTCTGAAGAAGTGTAAAGAAGTAGTCAACATGTTTGAACAAATCAGAGGCACTTGAGTAAAGTGTTTCAATAAGTGGAGGCTTCACTTAGCGTAACCTGATCACCAGTTGGGCTCCATGGGAATGACGAGCAGTGATTGGCATCACCTCTGTGGTGCAGACGTTGCTGTTTTAACACTGGATAAGGACAGGGGAGAGGAGCCTTTGTGCTCTTATCTGTGCATACTGCATGTGGAGTCGCCACCTCAGTTTGGGATCAGTCTAGCTGTGTCTCTTAGTTCCTTCTGAGAGCAGACCAGAACAACCCCACATTCACATCAGTAACATGTTCACAGCATGGCTCACGCCCGGGCATGCATAGGTCTGAACTATTTTGTATTGCCGCTGACCCTGGAAATAGCAGGGTAAGGGTTTGAAGAGACCCCAAACACTGATGGTCAGTCATCACTTAGAGAGGCCTCTCATTAGTACTTGCGTTTAAAAGCATAAAGGGGAGACTGGTGCCTATGGTCAAACTTTTTATCTCCAGTGCATATTTATATATAAGATTTATTCAAATATTATGTATGTATATATTTATTTATTTATGAACATTTAAGTTTATTTATGAAAGCCAGTTTATATATAGGCGCAGTTTTGGCTTAAAAAAAGACATTTCAGAAAAGCTACTTAATATAACCAAACATCTACAGAGACAACATGCCTTAAACTGCCCCCATTTTATGGGATGAGTAAAATAGCATATATGTATATATGTATAAATGTATGTGTGTGTGTATTCTGTTCATATGTCATTCAAATAGAAAAAATGGCATCTGAAAATGTTGTTGTTATTTCTATGTTCTCAATTTCTTCACCCACATTTCTATATACGCTGTTGATTGTACGTAAGAGAGAAACTGATGCCATTTCAATGCATTTGCCAGACAGAGAGTAAAGTGTTAGCAGCACTGCCAGGTGTGAAGTATGATAATTATATGGGCAGAAACTGGGCCAGGACTAAAGCTCCTTGCACAGTTCTTTCTAATGACATTTAAAGGGAAAGTTCACCCAAAAATTAAAATTCTGTCATCATATATTCGCCCTTAAGTTCTTTAATTGTTTTCTGTTGAACACAAAAAAAGATATTTTGATGAATATGGGTAACCAAACCGTTAAATGGCACCCTTAACTTCTGTGGAATGGGAAACAAAATACTATGGAAGTCAATATTTTTGGGTGAATTATTCCTTTAAGCCGCCTCCTCTGGTGGCCTGGAAAGAGCTAGTCAGCAAATCAACACACTGAATTTCTTTCTTAAAGCAACACACAACACATTGCCATCCATCTCTTTGAAAATATGTTCACACATGTTATTTATTATTTGACTGTTCTATTTATAACAAGAAGTAAATTAGCACCAGAAATGTATGATTTTTCAACCAAAAATGTTGATTTTTCTAAATAGCATTGTGTAGCCTGGAACAAAAGGATAGGAAAACAAAAGGATAATTCTGTGACTTCATAGTCAAGTTGCACATGTATCAGGGCAGAATTTCCCTATAAAACCCTTGCGGGCCATCTGCAAATGTTATAGAGAAACTGCCGCTGAACAAATTGTTCAGCTTTCACGTAGTTTCAGTCCTCCATCATTCAACTCATGGCAACTGATTACATTAACACAATGACTTTAAATTATCCCCCCTCACCTGTCTCTTTTAGATTGCCATGTATGATAAAGGGATTAAAGATGTATGATTTATTTGGATTAATATGATGGACAGGAATTTGCTGTCTGGGACACTTTTAGCCTCTGAAGTAAAGAGTTCACTGTAAAGCTTTAATGGGATGTCTATGAGCCTCTTTGAACTTAATGAGCCCATCAGTCTCAATTTGATGGGTGGCAACTACTGTGAACAGCTACACAGTAAGTGCTTTCAGTAGTTCTATTGTTTTTGAATCATTGTCATGAGATAATTTTGCTAGTTAGGCAACAAAGTATAAGTTTTTGTCTTGTTTTCCAGAAAGAAAGAAAAAAGAGACAAATTTTACACATTGGCGAATTTATATTTTTTCTTGTTATAAAGGGTCTGACAACTTGACATTATTTTAAAAATGCATTCTTTTTAAATGTGTTATTTTAAAGTTATTATTCAAAATTATTATAATTATTAGCAAAAGCTATTTTACTATTTAGTTTAGGTTTACATATGTTTTATCTGTTGTTGAGTTGATTGTATTACATTTTCCATTTGTCAGTTAAGAATTTTCAGCATTCCAGGGAAACAAGTGGATAAATGAACTGATGATAACATTGATCCTCGGCTTTGGACTGGCTCCTCAATATCTGTCATACTCACAGGACACCCAAACACAGCTTCTTTACTCCAACCACCTACCCTGGACATAAGCCCAAACAGGCCCAACTCCCAAATGATACTCTGCAAACACAACCTGGCCTCTCCGAAGAAATCCAATCCGTCTTTTGTCGCCAAGTAGTAAGTGGTAGCTGAAGACAGATCTGACATTTAGCTGGCACATCACCTTAAAGAGGAGGGAACGCCTGCTCTGATTTCTGCTGTTTCATAAGACAATTAATTTATTTAACATATCATGGTCTTATGCCAAGGAAATTAACCTTTAAAATGTAAAAAAGAAGGACGGACGGACGGACGGACAGATAGATAGATAGATACATAGATAGATACATAGATAGATCCATAGAGTTGACACAGCTGACTATATATAATTACTAATAAAACTGCAGGGACAAAGCCCCTGCTCGGTTTTCCATATACTGTGTCCACTGACATTTACAGCCATGAAAATCCCATTAAGACACTGCTGTCTGATAAGGAGTCCTAATGAGTGAACTCTGGAAACTCTCTCACGCAGAAGACAGAGCACAGCGGTCACGGAGAGCACGCTATAGTTGATCAAATGCTCTTTAAGTAATCAAAGTATCCCGCTCTTCTGTTCTTTCCTCTCTCTCACCTGTCTGGACTGCTCAGATCCCACTCATGACGAATTCCATTGTGAATCCCCATGCGATAGATCCTTTTTCCAAACAAAAGCCACTTGAGGAAAGAATGTGAGACAAGCAACAAGCTGTTTCTGTATTTATCTTACTCACTCTTTATTCCTCTGGACATTAAGGAGAGAACAAGGTGACAGTTACAGTAATATCACTTGTTATGCTATAAGGCCAAGGGGATAGAGGAAAAGCAGGAACACATGTTTTATGTGACATACTTGCTGAAATTGCTATTAGCAGTGACAACAAAGAGAAGTGTGTGTTTCTATGTTTAGCTGTCTCTGGGTGATGACAGAAGAGCACAACTCTGAGCGCAGACACTTGATAAGCTTGTGAAGACCAGACAGTATTTTTGCCAATCAGATAACAGAACACATCAAGTGCCAATGTAAGTTAATGCAGTTAATTTAACAAATGTCAAACTAATAACTGCAGGGGATCATGTTACAAAAAACTAAAGCAAGCATAAAGTGTGTTCATTTATTCTCTTTTTAGAAGAATCCAAAATGAAGATCCTCTGTGAGTAGAAATGTTGTCATTAAATTTTGTATCAGTCACAAAACAACATAACTGATGTAACAACTCTTAATATGCTGTATATTTGGGTTATTCCCACCGTTTTGTGCATTTTTAACTGAGAAGGTTTAAAGATTTGTAAGATTTTTTAAATTCAAGAGGCTGAAAATGTCTGTCTATCATAAAAAAGCACACGGATCAAGCTCAGGCTAGTATAACTTAATAATCCTGACCAAATATATTAAATTTCACATTCTAAGGAACTTGTCCATCCTATTACATGACATATTTACAATGCAGTGTGTAACAGGGTGGACCAAAGCAGGCTGTATGTTTTAAGTTATTAAAGCTTATTATTAGATAGGAAAGAACAACGTGCTTGAAGAAGATTCACATTTAAGAAGAATTTTACACAAAATCTTCTTCTTTTTTCTTTCACATCCAGTATAAATTGACAGGGTGGACGTGTTTTGCACTATAGATAAGTCACCTAAAGCTATGGAAAAGAGAACATTTTATGACTGATCCTTACTGTTTTTACTTTCTTGGAATTGATTTCCCTCAAATAAATGATGTTACTTCTAGCAAGTCATGTGAGTTAGGGCATATATTTATGATTTTTTAAAGGGAAAATAGCATTAATAGAGCAGACTGGAATTTGAGGGAAGTAAACTAATGTTATGGTTTTACACATATTTTTTTTTTTTATCTCAATAAATTCTCAAAGAGAATACATAAAGGCACATACTACTTCTTAAAATTTCAAATTTAGAAACATATGTACCTTTATTTCAAAGTGAAGTTGAGAAAAGATGCAGGACATGGGAGATATATAAATATTTTCTTTATTTTCTGAAATTATTCTTATATACTAATGATTATAAATGTTAACTTTCTGGTGACTAGGGCACATCTCCGCATTCTCAAACTGATATCAATTATTGATTCATAAGAGTAATAATCAGAAACAGGGAACTGTCACAGACTCAGCCACGCCCCCTGCACCAGACTCCCACGCTCCGCCCACTCGTTCCCAATCACCTGAATACTGAGCACCCGCACCTGTTTCCCATCACTGAAGCCCTTTATCACCAGCCCTCACCCTACACTCAGTGTCTGGTCACAGCTCTTGCTACTCAGACTGCATCTTGACTCTGCGCTACACCCGGCTTCATTGAGATTGTTTCCCCATATTCCAAGACTCCAAGACATTCATCGTGGTCTCCACTACAGCTAAGCCTCTCACCATTCCCTGTGTTTTCACCTGTCTGCCAGTTCGCTGTTTCGTGTCCTGACTTCATTAAATCTGTATTGAGTACTAACTTCTGTGTCCTTGAGTCCATCATGACAGGAACACATTAAATGAATGGAGGTGAAGTCCAAGCAAAAGATGAATAACTAAATCCCTTTTAGCTGTTTTGTGTTGACAGCCTGAAATGTGACAATAAGTATTCCTCTTAATCTTCTGGACAGTCAACCGCTCGGCCTGTGCTGCTCCGGGTAGATTTCAGAACAATTTAACTCAAGTTAAGTGATTTAAGTGAAAGCTATTTAACATTTCAAGCTATTTAATTAGTGCTATTTATATGTAATGCCTCAAGCTCACTTTATATGCACGAAGGCTGCAAATGACAAATAATATTAAGAACTGATTTGGACTTATGTTGACCTAATGTTAATTCTGTAATGATAATTTGGGAGCAAAATCAGGACGAATTCAAAACAGTCTGTAATATGGATTTATATCAACCAATCTAGCCCAGTTTCATTTTAAAGACTAAGCGCCATGTATTCTTTTGGGTATATGGTCTCATTTTTCACCCTGATTCATTTACATGGTCCTATAAACAGAGAAGATGCTGAAACTTTGATCAGGCTAAACACTTAAAAAGCAGTGCCAATCTGATATTTCAAAAGAGTTTCCCATGACCAGGTGGCGTCTCCATTGGGCCTCAGTGAAGGTGAATGTATTCAGTGCAATCAGTGCCATCAGTGGTGTATGACTCCAGGGGTTTATCTATCTCTGGCAGATAGAGATTTTGCAGCCGCTCCCTCTCTCCCTGTGTGACTGAGGGAATAAAGCATCATTTCAGCTGAAGGGCTGTGTCAAAGAATGATGGTAGGAGCATTTATCTGAACCTCAACATACACTTACTCACACCTAAACAAGCACACATACGCACTCACATAATCCCTTTGTGTATGAGATAGAGACTTATCATGGTGTGCGTGTAGACAATAGGCCTTGAGCGAGCGCGTGTTTGTATTTTGGCACAGATTGTGGTTATGGATGACTGCTAGTCACAGACAAAGCATGGACTCGTGAATCGGTGTGCTGGAAACTTTCTCACGTTCTTAAACCTCCATAAGAACAATTCAACAAACATCTTTAAAATTAAGTAAAACTTGACTTGAGAGAAGAGGAGAATTGTTAACAAAATGACAAAAATTTAAATCAATCAAAATGAAGTTGGTACACTACATGGTTGTGATGCATATAACAAAAGTAATCATCTGTTTTTTGACTGTAGTAATGAATTTTAATCCACAATATCAAAGAGCAAAAGGCTAATAATTACACCCTTTTATGTAGCCTAATCAGATTCAAGACCAAACATGGGAAAATTACATAAAACCAAGGCCCGGGTGTAAAGGGGACTTGGAGGGTAGTGCCCCCCTACTATCTGCAGAATACAAAATCTTTCATGATAGAATAGAATATTTAATACATTTTTTTTAAACGTTAAATTAGTTGCATGCGGGAATTATAGAGACATAGTGAGTTGTATTTCTCAGCTCTTCCTCACAAATACACTCTGCACTTTTTATCTTTCGTTCTTTGCGGGATGGAACATGCTCTCCATTCAACTTTAATTGGAACTTTTTTCCAATTGTTAAAACTTTGGAACTTTTGGAACTTAAAGTTCCAATTGTTTCCGATCACCTCGGCTGCATCCAAATCCCATCGCATACTTCCCTACCATAGTAGTATGTGACGAGAATTATGTCCAAATTCACAATGCTCATAAAAGAGTATGCAAAAAGTAGACAGATTAACTACTACTGTCGAGATTCTGAAGTGTGTAAACGATGGACACTTTAATATCCCGTAAGGCCACGGAAAAGGATTTGTGAATGGCAGTGAAGCGAATTAACAGACGCTGGTACACTCATACCCCACACACATACTATATAAAACATACTTTGTTTATGGCCATGAAGTAATTACTTATTCAAAATAAGTACCTACTGAATTGAGAATGTGATTTCAGATGCAGCCATCATGTCCGATCATTTCTCTAACTGACTGATACAGAAAATCACAGCTGCATCATAATTGCACTCTAGTCAAAGCATTCAAAACATTGATACAAGGTCATGGAAAACCTGGAAATATCAGGGAATTGTATCATTTTAATTTCCAGGCCGTGAAAAATGATGGAAATAAATTAAAAGCTATATAAAAACTTTATTTTTTATTTTTATGGTTGTTCATGAGTCCCTAGTTTGTCCTGAAAAGTTATTCTGCCCAATGTTCTTCACACACACACAAAAAAAACTATACCTGCTACACATTCTTTGGTATTTCTGCATATTTGAACCCTTTCCAGCACTGAATGAGTGAGTTTAAGAGCCATATTTTCACACTGAGGGACTCAAACACAACTATTACAAAAGCTGCAAACATTTCATTGATGATCAAAAAGGCAACATAATGCATTTGAAACCTGGGAGGTCAAACTTTTGCACAGGATGATCAGGGTAAATTCTTTTGATCATCCAAGTGACAACACACAGTGGCCTATTTTCAAGAATCGAGTGTATGTCGGCTATTTTGTGGAAATTCAATTATGTATTTTGTTCTGTGGTCTACATGTAAGCATCTGCAATATAAAAACAGTACATAAAAACAAAATGCATCAATTTAAAAATTATTAACATTTTGCAGATTCTGCAATTCATATGATCTCAACTGTACATATAATGTTGCCTTTCAAATTGACTTTTGGTGCAATAAAAAAAGTAGATTCTTTTTTCTTGCTCATATTGCCTTTGAATTCCATAAAAAACTTGTCATGATTTGAAAATAATAATGCTGCCCCAACAAGTTTTTGAAATGCCACCAAAGTCACACAATTCTAGAATCATGCCTGATAAAACCTATAATTAATAATCGTTTCAAAACTATTAAAAATACTTCAAACACAAAACTGCTAAATAACAGCAGGTATCTCACAACAAACTCAAACATGAAAATAAAAATGCACTACAATAGACCCTAAATTTAAAAACTAAACTAAATTAGCCTTCATAGACATGACTTTTCCAGTTTCATTCAGCAATTTTTTAATACACTTCAACATAACATAAACATATGCAATTAAATATTAATAATTTTGGATTTTCTGGATATTTCATTTGAACATTTCCCTTGACAAACATTGATTAATATGTTGATTGTCGACAAAACATGATTAGTTTTGTATATTCTTGGTTCTTATACCAAAACAGGACTTCACATAAAGGTTTATTTATTCATTTTCTCTTTCATTCATGCATGTATTTATTCATTCGTTCATCCATCCATCCATTCACTCACTCACTCACTCACTCACTCACTCACTCACTCACTCACTCACTCACTCACTCACTCACTCACAAGTAGATAATGGACCCTGTTGGAGTAATATATACATGGCCTTACACAGGCTACCATTGAAATACATTAGGACAGAAAAACAACCAGATTAATCTAATTGCTGGGTTCGAGCGCCCTCGTGTGGAGTAAAAATAAAGCACTTTAGGCCTTTATTTACAGTTGCCAAGCAACACGATTCTTTGAGCTAAGAGGGAAGCGTAATTCGTCGCTGGAAGTGATTCATACCAGCAAACTAAAAAATAACTGATAGCACTTTAGTAAAAATGGCGAAACCTAAAGAAAAAGAGCCCGTGGACATAGTTCACCAGAATGCCATTCATGTCGAGACAATAATGAAGGAGCTGAGACACCAGCAACTTTACACGGAGTTTAACATCAACCCCTTCAAGAAGCGTGAGTGCAGAGCTTCTTTTACATCTCTGTGTTCAACCAAATATTTAAAAGAGCCTTTTTGGTTTTTCAGTGCACGTTTTGACCGACAAGCCCACGTCCAACATCACCTACAGAAAAGAAGAGGAAGACCGTAAGTATTTCAACTACTATTTCGTAGCAGAATTTTACTACAGTTAAAACTACTTACTAACGCAAGTAAAATCCACAAAATAAAACCATACATTCACATACGAGTTGTTCCTGTCATTTAAACTATTTATTATTATTAATATTATTAATTTACTTATAAGTTAATAGTAGTTGTATTATTGTTTATAAAATGTATTTGATGTTTGGCAGTAATCATTCAAAGATTACTTATAGATTAATCTAGATTTCTAATTGTAGGTAATGTATTATGATTACATTATCATTACTTTTTAGATTACTTTTGACCTAGCTTGTTTTACCATTGATTTGAATAGGATAATCTTGTACCTTATTGATATAAAAATACAAAGGGAAAGAACATATATTCCATTATTTGTTGTTATCAACAACATGAAGTGTATTAAATATCACATTACATCAGGGTTTCTCAGACTGGGGTTCCAGATGGAACTGCATGGGGGTTGAGAGTTTAATGAAAAGCTAATTAAATCATAAAAAAATAAATGAACACAAATAAAATATAATACAATGTTTATTGAAACCTGATTACGTAATCCAGATTACATATACCCAGCACTGCTGTTTGGTTTATCAGTTGTGTAAATATAATGCATTGTACTTAGCAATGATAAAGTCTTTTTGTACAGCTGCTTTCCTCGAGGCCATGCATGGGGCCCGTCTGGAGCCGGCAAAGAAGTACTCTCACCCTCAGACTGAATTCAGCACAAGAGATAGGATGGATATCCAGACCTTTAGTCAGTATCTATCTATCTATCTATCTATCTATCTATCTATCTATCTATCTATCTATCTATCTATCTATCTATCTATGAAAAGGAATTTGATTAAAATATGGGAGTCATCAATGTTCTATAAATGTGTAGCTTAAGATATTGAGATTTTATATTAAAAATGCATGTATTTATTGCTAACACTTTAAATATGGTCCCATTTGTTAACATTAGTTTACATTTGTTAATACGAACGAACAATACAAAATTATTTTAAAACATTTTTTTAATCTTAGTCACATCGATTTTACCATTTGCTAACATGAACTAAGAACACTGAATAGTTTATAAAAAATGTTATTAATTAACCTTAATTAACACTGTAAAAACTGTATTGCTCATTGTTAGTTAATGTTAATTCATAAACGAACAATAACAAACGGGACCTAATTGTAAAATGTTACCTTTTTATTTATTTATTATTTTGTAATTGACTGTTTTTGCCAACCCCATAATGGATTTACTTAATTTACACAATAGTGTCCAATATTACTATAGTACGTATGTACTTAATCAACAACAGTACAGTATAAAAAACAAACAAACAAAAAAACACTAATAATCAGCTGTTTTTGTGCAACATTTCAGCTTGTCTCAGATCGCAGTGACAGAAGATTAAACTTTCCACGGCAGAACTCTGAAATCACTAAATACATGGATGCTGCCTGGCGGTTGAAGGAGCAGACACAGAATATGGGATGACAGTATGGGATACATTTTCCTGATGCCATATAGCACTAATGCAGATAAAGAAGCCTGGATAGCATCTGTAAGCACTGCAAAGTGAGTCTTTGTTATCACAAATAAATACACTAAATGTGCAAGTACAAATGTGTGCTTACCATCTAGCAAGGCAGGTAATTCAATTTTAAGAAACCGGGGTGTTTAGAATTTCCCTCATGTATCTGGAGATATGTAAAAGTGGGTCAAATGGCCACCATTCATCACTATGAATGTAACTGCTCCTGTCTGGCAGAATCTCTGCATAGTAAGCACAAGAGATTAGTTCATAACTAATCGATCTTAGATAATGTCATATTATACAGAAACAGGATTCACACAGCTTGTTTTGCAGATGTGCCTTTTTCACAAGAAAAATCCATAACTGTGACCATAATCCACTGGCTGTTTATTGGAGCATATTACATTTAATATATCGGGCACTCAGGTCAAGATTTATTACAGTACTTCCCCTAAAAGAAATATGTGGAAGGATGTAGGATAACCAACATGTACAATAAAAAACACCTGAAAGCTTTTGGAGCTTTAACAAAAATCCTTTTATGAATGAATAAAATCTCAATTTTTTTTCTAAAATATACTTTGAGATAAATTTCTCAAGACATTTGAAAACCTAAAGCGATAATTTTTGAGTAAGTGCTTAAAGTTTTATATAGATATACCGTATATTAATTATATGATACCGGTACTTCTGTACTTTATCATTTGGTCATTAGCGATCATTATGAATTCAAGACCTCTTCGAGACAACCACGTTCTAGCCAAAAGTCTCATTCGATTATAGTCTCTAAATAATCCTTATCTGACTCATCAAAACGTCTTTCCTCTTCAATGAATGACTATCTTATTAGTATACGTTAGGCTTAAAGTATTTCGCTGAGGTGAGCGTTACTTACAATTAGAGCTACAATTACAACGTGCAGCCGTCCAGAACTTTAAAGTAACCTCATAAGTTGTTGGTTTGAAACCATATAAACAGATATAAGAGTATATTTAATGACGCATAACATTCATCTTAATTCATCTTTTTTATGTGATATGAAGTATGTCCTGGATGTCAAAACACTATCCAAAAAGGATGTCACATTAAAAAAGTTTCTGTACAAAGTTTTTCACCTTTTCTTTTTATATTAATATAATTAAACAATTTGAATCTGTAAGAAGTTAAAGAGTCCACTCAGCATCATGGTGAGATCTTAGTCTGTGGAGGTCTTAACATTTCCTTTGATTAGGCACATCAGCCTCAATCAATTTGTCAGCAAAGAGTAGGAGGGAGTGACTGTCCAAATTGAGATCTCAAGTCAGCACCAATACGCTGTATCCAACAAGGAAATGTACTTCACTGTACATCAAGATGTTCAATAAGGTCTTAAAAGGTTAATTAGAATTCTTCCTGGTTTTCCCTCAGTCTGATTCTAATGATCAGAAAAGTTATTTTGCCCCTTGTTGGCAGCGCAGTTGCTGGATTTGATGTGATTTATTGAAGTGTGAAGAGACAAATGAGTGCTAACACTGCTTTCATCTTTAGCCCTACACAGTGTAGTACTTCAGTGAACACAAACTCATTTTTATCACTCTTTTCTTGTTCTTTTTCTGTGCTTGTGTGCACTTAAGTGTATCAAATTAGATCGCCAACTAAGAACACCAACAGCAGCCTGTTAAACTGCTTTTAGCAGGTACATCACAGATTTTGTAGTATAAGTGAAGACTGAAGTGCTAGTGAGTGAATGTGAGAATAGAATGTGCCATACAGTAAAAGCCTTTCCTTTGGATTCAGTGTTCCAACTCCAAACCCCTGGAAATATTAGGACTTTAAAAATAGTGATTTCACTGAATAGATATTGGATGTTATATGTGCTGCGTTCATGCCGTATCATAATTACCATTATTTCAAGATGATAACACGTGACATTTTACTCAGAGCTTTTCCCATCCTCGTACTGAGAATTATGCTTTAAATGAAGCTGCAGCGGTCACGTGGTACATGTATGAGCTCTATGAAGATTCCCCAGCTCACATGCTGTAATTATGAGCTCCACAAGGACATGAACGCTTCTTACAATTTAAAATCTCGTAATTGGGGTAATTACGACATGGTTTGAACACACCAATGGTCCCTTTGTTTGCCCCTGGACTTATGTTGAAGTGTTTCCTATTCCATGTGTCATGTTTATAGTCTATGCTGGTCCTTTTGTTTATTAGTCTTGATTGTTCCCAGGTGTGTATTGTTAGATTATTAGCCCTTGTGTATTTAACAGCCATTGTTTCCAGAGTTCGTTATCAGGTCTTCAATGTATTTATTGGATTTATGGTGGGTTTTTGTTTGTTTTTGTTGATCCTTTTTCTTGATTTATTAAACACAGTGCATTTGGATTCAGCTCTGAGTTCCCCTGGAGTTATTGCTCTGTGTGAGGGTGCATGTAAAGTGAAACATGCTAACTAGCATAACAGTTGAGAGTAACTGCTGCTGTGATTCATTGGCTAGCGGATTACGGCCTCCTTTGGGGCACAAAGTGGTCTTCCGCAATTTTGGAAGAGGCTAAAACATGCTAAATCATCGAGTGAGTCACAATGCCATTTGTGTTGATGTTTTTTTTTACTCTGACGTTATTCACTAACTGCTAATAGTTAATTTTACTACTGTACGGTAAGTAGAATTGTTTGTGTAACACCATCTCGCAAAAGATGAAAAACTCAAGAGAACGACCACCACAGTGTTTTTTTGCAAATATAAGAAAGTTGATTAAACAGCATTCACAAGTAGCACAACGGTAATTAAAAATGGCAAAGGAATAAAACAAACTATTATAACCACTACAAACTACAGGGTTCCCCAATCATATCAAATTGCAATTGCTCTGCAAATAAGTGCACACTCAATGACAAAAAAAACCCTAATTAATTTCACTTGAAATGTCAAAGCAAAAGTAATCACCAAATCAAACCACTACCCCCCCCCCCCCCCCCCCCCCTCCTTTATTTATTCTACCTGTATTCTTAAATATATCTGCTTAATTCTCTGAGGCAGCAATTAACACATTTCCCATAAAGACACTAAAACAGCAAATAAAAAAAATTAATCAATCACAACCCTTACCTTCACAATTCAGTTATATTCTTCTCATTAATCAACTGGTCTTTTCGTCTGCTTTGCCTAGCCTTGAAAAACACCAAACATCATCTTCTGCTTGGTACCACAAAGAAAAGCCACAAAAGTTTGGTTTCCTTTTATAGTGTCTAAAATCATTTGTAGTCCTAGACCATCTTCCCCATTATATTCGAATATATTAATTCCAATAATTTGTAACTGCAAAAAAATTGAAAATGTGTATAAAATGTAGTATAATATAGTATAAGATTTTATTTTAGCAAGGATGCATTATATTTATCAAAAGTGAGAGCATCTATAATGTTACAAAAGATTTTTATTTCAAATAAATGCTAGCATTTCAAACTTTCTATTACAGTAACACCTTGAGATAAGAGCATAATCCATTCCAGGACTGAGCTCGTAACTCGAATTGCTCGTATCTCAAATAATTTTCCCCATAATAAATAACAGAAAAAACATGTATCCCTTCCAGCCCTCTAAAAAACTCCCTTATTAGTGCTAGTAACAATGGAAAAAACATGTTTTTAATTGCTATTGAGACATACACACACACACATTTTTTTTGTAAAAATAGTACATAAAAAAATAGTAAATTAGGATTCCTGTGATATAAAATAAATGAGTTCTTGCCTTCGAGACACACGATACAGTAGCGGCATGTGCGGAGGAGGAGGGACGGATTACGTAGATTACGTATATAACGCAAACACAATACGGAAGTGTAGTGTTTCTTCCCGTGTAGTGCATTGGATGGCCTCAGAACCTCACATTTATTATTAGTGAATACACATAACTTGTGCTGCTCCCATCTTTATAATTGTGAATTACTCGTTGCCCCCGCTGTAAAACCAAGGTGGCCCTCTAGTGGAGATCATATGCAATTACCCCATAAATGTATATAACATACATCACAGGAAGACTCGCGGGAGATGCATGGAAGTCAACGAACACGTAAAGTGATGAACTTGGACTGCTCCGAGTGCTCAAACACCTTGTCTCTAAGCATGCTTGTATCTCCAATATTTACTCATATTTCAAAGCAAAAATTTGCTCAAAGGTTTGCTCATATCTCGGAATACATATTCTTTCTGATGTATTAAAATGTAAATCAGTTTCCACAAAAATATTAGCCAGCACAACTATTTTCAACATAATAACTATCATAATAAGAATTTTTTCTTTAGCATCAAATATATTTTATAAAAATATATTAGAATGATTTCTGAAGGATCCTGTGAGAATTGACTGGCTATTGAAAATTCAGCTTTGCCATCACAGTAATAACCTTCATTTTCAAATATATTTGTCTTGATCTGTAGTCACTATGCTACTATGCTAGAACTATGTGTGAGATGCGGAGAGACACGACAAAGAGAACAGGATCCAAATGAAACTCTTCATTTGAACAATAACGTGAAAACACACGTTAAGTGGGAAACAAAACGGCACACACATTGGTGCAAAAACCTTGTGGAGAACTTGAGAGGAGCAAAAGCACAGACGACGACAAGGGGAACACAAGGGAATGTGTTTTATACACAAGGGAATGACGAACACCTGGGTTGACTAACGATATAAGTGATGACAAGACAGGTGCAGGGAGGACACAAGAGGATACACAGATGGGACCCAGGGCCCGTCCACATGGAGACGCGTATCACTGTATACGTATACATTTTTCATCATATTGACATTTCGGACACACGGATCCGGCGTTTTGGGATACTAAAGTGGATAAATCCATGTGTACAGCCAATCCGTATATTTTGTGAAACGATGATGTCACACGTAACAGCGCAAGGTTATGCGCATGCTCAAAGTCTTCTTCTCCGTGTATAGTGTATATCTGTGGCAGAATTACAGCGACCCATACTGGTCTGGCATATATACTACACCGTTTTCAGTCGGATTTAGTGGTTTCGTGTGTATGCTGATATTTCTTGAGACGACGCCGTGTTTACGGAATTTTTTTTAGAACGAGAAAAAAAAAGATTGGACAGGGAATGCACCGGCTTCGTGTGGATGTGGCCCCAGAAGTGAAACATAAAATGACACACCAGACAGGAAGTGTAACCATGGCTTTACAGAGAGGAAGTGACAAAAGGACATGACAGACAGGAAGTGCACAACTGACACACCAGACAGGAGTCATGGTAACAATATCTAAGAATCCTTCCTGCTCCACCACTTGTACACATTAGGGATAAAGAAATAAAGCCTCTTAAATCTTTGAAGCTTCTCTCTGATTCTTTAGGGAAAAGATTCAAAGCATCAGGATTGTCAAACCAGGGCCATCTTTTGGCAGCTCAAATTTATAGTGATCATAAACCAGAGTGCACAACTCTGATGTTTTAATGATTAAGCACATAAAACAGTCTGACAACGCTAAATGTGTTGTTTTCTCACAATGTAATTCACATTGAAATGTGACCAAAAAAAAGTGTAATAATAAGGCCATCCGAGTTGTTTGAAGCAAGTAAATAGTGCTCAAATTATTTCATATTTACATTTTATGTCCTTTTATATATATGACAGAATATATATATATGTTAATTTAATATGTGTTAGTAAATGGACTTGAACTTCCATAAACTTGTATTGGTCTGAATTCAAACATTCCAACACACAAAGTGAAGCATTCACGTGACTGGAAAGAAAGTTTGGCTTCGTTTTTTTTTCCTAAAATTTTACACTCTATACAGAGTTTCTTGAGAAAGTTTGCTGTGAACATGATACGCACTTTGAAGCTTCAGTGTCATATGTAACATCACTAGCACGCATTCCACAATGATCACCAGCTGTTATCATTCACCTCATCACCAGAACACTCCACACACGCAATCATGATCATGTCTTATACTAAGACTGCTATCATTTTGTGATTTACACCTCTGTCCTGCTCCTTGCTCCTATCACCTCTAACAGTTTCCTAGTTCCTGTTCAACCTCATTCCCACGACAAAGAAAGACAAAGGAAAGTTACCATTGCTACTCACTGACTGTTTTTATATGTATGTATCTTGACTTGCTGCCTGTTGCTTTCACTCTGCCAATTTCACCTTATTGTTCAGTAACGAGTTTGATTGTTTACACTTACCAATCTCTCCAGTCTGGTTGCCTGACCAGACCCCAAATTGTCATGTATCTACCTTTTTCCTATGCCCCACGATGCTTTGCTGAATTATTTCTGTTAAACTGTAAAAAAAATAATAATAATAATCAGCAAATGGTTTGCTGTATTCAAAAATTGGGTACAATGAGATTACATTATTCTACCAACCCTTCAGCCATCGGAAGTAAAGCAATTATACAAATTCTTATCCATTATCACAAGGGGTCAAGGGTTATTTTGTTACCACCTGCTAGTAACTACATAGACTGAACACAAAAATTACATTTCTCTGTTGCTGGCCAATTGCAAATATCACCAGTTTGAAAACTCATGTATTATATTATGTGCATTCAGCATTGGTTTTTTGTTTACCTGCTGTACATTTTGAGTTACAACCCTCCAGTTGATCCTTAATAAGAGCGCTCCATTTCCCTTTTATCTGAAAGGGTCTTAAAAAATAAATCAGCCGTAGTGAATCACTGAAACATTTATGTGTATTTGTTAATAAAAATTTTCTCACAGCTTGAAGCCTGGCACATTCTCAAATTCAGTTACTACTGGTTTCAAACATCACAGCATTCTCACAGGGTATTGCTTTGGGACTGTGTTTATATAAGAAATCTGATGACAGAAAAATGTATGTAAGCCTATCTTTCAACTTATCAAATCATATATTTACACACTGGGGCTTTTGTTGTTTTACAACAATAATAATACATTGTTATAGCACTGGGTGTTTTTATACATAGCAGTTTGTTCAGCTTGGTTCTTTTTTAGTGTAAAAAAGGGAATTATAATACAAATGTCTTAAAGGCTGGCATGCTTCTGTTTTCTGATGTGTATCTATGTCTCTGAGCAACTGACACAGATCCCCACAGCCCACTATAGTTATGAACTCAGTCAGGCTGAGCACAATCAGATCATGTCTGGGATGATTAGTTCATCTTACGTGACTCTGGTCAGCAAGCAGTGACAGTCTGGCTCTATGGCACCATCTCTGTCTCGACGGAAATTGCAAAGGTGAGGGATGCCGACTGTACTTGAAAGCTAATATGCTGTAACTGTGGCCAGAATCACACACTAAACTGGTGTCCAAAGTCCAAATTTAGAAGATTATAA
Source organism: Rhodeus uyekii (assembly GCA_037043235.1). Classification (NCBI taxonomy): domain Eukaryota; kingdom Metazoa; phylum Chordata; class Actinopteri; order Cypriniformes; family Acheilognathidae; genus Rhodeus; species Rhodeus uyekii. The sequence goes on along the minus strand of JAWRVZ010000004.1, from coordinate 263,547 downwards.
TGCAGTTAAAAAGGCTATTCTAATTATTTGGCCATTCCCTTAGCAAACCTATACTAATTGCAATCGCAGCTTGAACCGTCCCCTGAGAATGTTAAGTAAACGTACGTAAAAAAAATGTTCATAAAACATTTATAAATGTGACATTTTGAACATTCACAGAAAATACAGAAATAATATTTCCATAACTTTGAACATTAAGAAAACATGTTTTAAAGTCAGCATGAAACAGAAGTTGAAATGAAATAAACTTTTCTTTCCTGTTGTTACATATATCCAAGTAAAATGGCTTCTCAAACAAGAAAACATGTAGGGTTGTACTTCATTACTGAGTAATTGAATTTATCGTTGGATCGTTGTGGTTTGCTATCACCTTGGTCTCATGAGTAACAGTTGTTCTACCAAGACATATCATTGGAGAAGAGATGTAACTGCAAGTTAGAGGGAAAGTTATTTCAATTAAAGATTGCCAAGGTACATGAATTAATAAATAGATAAATAGATGACCATAAATATCGCAATATTCTATTAAAAAAAACAATAACACAAAACCATTAGCTGGGAACATTGTACTAATGTTTTTAGCATGTTTTATAGTTTTTGGTATGTTTTGAACATTCACAGAACTTTTGGGAAAAAAACGGGACATTCCATAACTCAATAGCACTGCTAAATTCTTAGCTAATGTTAAGCAACTTAAATTCTGTACATCTTTTCTACCGAAGTGTTTCTGTTGGCATATATGCACTCTGTAGCATGGAGTTTGGATAAAGGTTGTCTTCTGTTGATTGGTTTTGCGTAGAACATCCTTAGCAGAAGCAGAGAGCAAAGCTAAGCTCTGTAGGAACACAGGACTTGCTGTCTCATCAAAAATGAAATGCATGTTTGCTGTGGTGTGAAGACAGCTTTCTGAAATTACCCAGTGCTGTCAGTTGAGTCTACGAACCAATTTATGTTTGCTTTTTACTTTGTTGTTTGTGCATGTGTTTTTTGTAGAATGGTGTGTTGAGTTACTATGTTCCGCTGGTGCAGCTGTGCTAGCTGATGAGTCAGCACTGATGAAGGCTCATGACTGGCCAGGGAACCTATTTTGTGAGGGCAGACTAAACACATTGATGGACCTTCACCAGAGATATAGCACTCAATTTTATAAGATTTTAGAATGTTTTTTAAAGTCTTATGCTCACCAGGTCTGTGTTGATTTGATCTTAATATTGTACAATATACAACAATTTAAAATATCTGCATTCTGTTTCAATATATTTTTAAATGTAATTTATTATGTGATGGCAAAGCAGGATTTTCAGTAGGCATCACTCCGTGTCACATGATCTTCATAAATAATTCTAATTTGCTGATTTGGTGCTACTTAATATTTGTGTGAATACCATGATACGTTTTTTGGGATTCATTATACTGTATGTATAAAGTTCTTTGCTTTCACTTTTGACCAATTTAATGTGTCCTTGCTGAATAAAGAATTCATCTTACTGGCCCCAAACTGTCATGATACAGAGAACACAGATGAAGGTAATATCAACAGTTTATTGAATCTTTTGGGCAGATAACTGGCGAGGTGAGTGAGCAGATGAAGATGGTCAGTGGTGAGGAATGAATGGTGGTAATAGCAAACAGTCTTATCTTTGATGGTAGAGAATTAATGATTCCAGATGATGATTAAAAGAAGGCAGATGAAGGAGTAGGTTCAGAAGAGTTTCTGGGTCACAGTAGAGTAGTCTACTAGTAGTAGATTTGAGTCAGGCATGAACACTAAGACTAGACAACATGGGACTTTGTGGTGGCTGTTTATGAAGTGTGAGTGCTGAGTGGCTGCAGGTGTGGGTGGTTAGTACTCCGGTGTCTGTGAACGAGTGGGTGGAGTGTAGAGGTCTGATGCTGAGAGTGTGACTGATTCTGTGGGTGATTCTGCCCCAGGTTGTATCGTGGAGTTGTTGCACGTTGGGTGTCGGCCTTGCTCGTCTGTCTCCGGACTGCCCTTTGGAGGTGGATATGTTATGATATGATATGAGTTCCAGACCCTCTCGCTTTCTTGCAACCAGTGGTGGCCAGCTGGAATGCGGTTGTTAGCTGAATATGCACTGGGTGGGTGTTAGGCTGGTGGTGTCTTGGCATAGGGAGATTTGTGCATCCTTGGCACAGGGAAGGAAACTGACTCTCCTGAATTTTCCGTTCAGTCTGGCTGTTGGATTGACGGTGGTATCCTCAGGTGAGGCTGATGGTGACTCCAAGTAGCTGAAAGAAGGCCTGCCAGACTTGGGTGATGAACTGGGGACCACAGCTGGAGACGATGTCCTGATGGCTGACAGGAGGATAGGCCTGAAGGTTGGTCTCTCCCAGCCTGTAGGTTACAGTAAAATGGAATTGGGTGAAGAATAGAGCTCACCAATACTGGCGGGCGTTTGGCGTCTCTTAGGTATTCCCTTAGGTATCACCTCAAAAGGATGTTGGGCTCCCTTGGGCCAGTGTTGCCATTCCTCCAGAGTCAATTTGATGTTGTAGATTTAATGTTGTAGTTCTTCTCCGCCGTGGACAGTGTTTTGGAATAGTTGGCACATAGTTGGACTGAGTCTTGGAGGTTCACCCTGCCGCAGTGAGAGGGTTCTAAGACAGAGACTTGGGCCCATAGTGAAACAGGGAGGTAGTGGTTGCAGGTGTGGGTGGTTAGTACTCCAGTGACTGTGAACGAATGGGTGGAATATAGAGGTCTGATGCTGGGGGTGTGGCTGACTTTGTGACACAAACTGACTTGTCAAACTAAATTGTTAAAATGCATTTACATAGACTATTTGAAGAGATAATTTATCCAAAATGTAAATCATTATTTACTCACCCTAAAGTTGTTCCAAACCTGTATCACTTTATTGCTTCTGCTGAACACAAAAGAAGATATTTTGAAGAATGTTGGTATCCAATTATTTGATGAGGCCCCATTGACTTAAAAAATACTATGGAAATCAATGGGATCTATCAACAACTTGAGTAAATAATGAAATGATTAGTTTGGGGTGAAGTATCCCTGTAATGTAGTATTTGTATGACCCTCTTTTTAAACAATTGTAGTTACTAGACCTGACAGAAAGGCAGAAAGGAGAAAAGTTCATTGGAACATTAAATGTGGACATACTTTAACATAAGACATAAATTCAGAATGTCAAACCTGGTTTCAGTCTGACTTATTTGACAGGCTGCTGCCATCTACCTTGCAATCTGTCTCCGTTTTTGTTTTTCACACCCAAGCTGTGTCAAAAACAGGAACCAGTGTTTGTGCAAGTCCGCGGGAGGCCGAGCTCATAAAACCGGCCCATGTGCAAAAGCTGGCCATTTAAAAACACATGGCATTTCTCTCCCACTGTGACACTGATTGGAACAGAGCAGGCAGATTAATCAAGTGAACGCTGGCATTTCGCCGAGGACATCACCACAATCGCGAAGGAAATGCGACGTCGGCTTCCATCAATCCTGAGGGGCTAGAGAGAGCGGTGGGATGAAAGACAGAGTGATGAAAGCCGGGCTATAATCACTGTTTTTTTTACTTTCCGGCTTCTGAAAATTAATCTTATTATTCCTTGATGCAAATGATACCAGTCTGCATGAAGGAGGATGTCTTAAACTCTGAAATGTGGCTTAAGTGAAAAACATGAGGATTTAAAGAGTGCCCAGTTTATGGATGAACTGTCCTCAATATGAACTCTACCTTCTGTCAGTGCAGTGCCAGTGTTTGATTTGCCTCTGTCTATATTGGACTTTTTTCACACACTTTCCAATTTCTTCACTTTTTTCATTATCCTTCTAGTTTTCTGCTTGCGTAGTTGTTTCTTGTTTTCTTCCTATACCTTCAATATTATCATCATTTTCTTTTCTTCATCCCTGTTCCCTACGGGCTTTGCGCTGTAATGGAGCATGCAGTCTTTCTCACAGCCCCTTACTCTCTCTCTCACACTGTCAGGAAGACCAGATATTCAGGTAGGGAATTTGAGTTGTTAAAGAGGCAGATGGAGGGAAAGGAAGACAGATTCAGGACATACATGTCAGCAGAGATATAGACCAACCCGAGGATTGACAGAGAGATCTTAAAGATGATCATTCATCATCCTGAATGTGTTAAAGTTGAATCTAATTTTCCTTGATGTTTTAAAATAAAGGTACTTTTACAAACTGTCACTCATGAGATCACAGCGATAGCAAACCCCAACGATCCAATCGATTCCAGATGGATAAAATCAAGTCCCGCTCTACATTTTGTCTTGCTCATGAATCTGTTTCCCTCAGATATACTTCACAATAGAGAAGAAAAGACTACTTAACCCTATCGTACGTGTATAGTTGGCATGAAATAGAAGTTTATGTTTTACTTGCTTACTAAAAACATTTCAAATCTTATCATACAGTAAATCAACCGAATCTTCAGTTTTAATTACATTTAATTTCCTCTAAACTCCATACGATGCCTACTAGTGTTAAGGGCAGTACGCATTTCTGTGCAGGGGTAACTACTAGAGTTGAGCTGGATACTCGGCTGAAACGAGTATCCAATACGGATAAAGCACTTTTTCAGAGTATGAGTGTTATACAAGTAATATACGATTCAATATCTGTGTTCGGATTGAATAAAAATCCTCATTGGATAGCTGACTGTGTCTGCGTTCTGTTATAGGCTAGTCACAGCGCCCCTCCCCTTCACACACAGATTTGCTATATCCCGCCCAGCTCATTCACACGCTAAACACTGAGAAGAGAACATCTCTCTTTCTCTTTCTGTCTCTCGCTCAGTCACTCAGGTTCGTGGGTCTTTCCCATTAATGTTTAGGGTTTCTTCAGCTTCAGGTTTGTTTTTTATTCTGGTTTGTTTGTAGTACTTACAGTGTAGGTCTTGTAAACGTGGGGTTTGTTCAGACGTGGTGCTTGGTTGAATACGACTAGAGATTTTTATTTATTTTTTTTACCATCTGCTGGCTCTAACCAGTTTTTTGACTTCACGGAAAAAAATATGATTTCGTCATAATTGCAACATTGAATTCATTGTTGTAAAACTTGTTCTGTATATAGTTTGTTATCGTGATCAAAACCATGGATCTGAAGCTCAGTGGTGATGCTGTCATGTAAATAGTTTTCTAATCAGCAATAAATATAACAATTTCTGATCAACCCATATTAATTGCATGATTAAAAATAACATACCGGTTAAAGCCCCATCCATTTCAAGATCCATTCCAACCCGCCCACTTCCAGGTTAGGCCCCGCCCAGTCTGAGTACAGATACTGATACAGATAATTCATATGGTTAACAGATACAGATAATGCTGTACTCACTCATCCCTAGTAACTACCTTCAGATAATTTTCAGTCAGTCTGCCTTTTTTGTTCAGACCACTGAAGGTTAAGGTTTATCATTAAATAAAACTTTGTGTTTTTGTCATATTCTGTTAGGCTATTCAAAATGTAAATTTGTTTAGTAGTTTTTACAGTTTTTCAGTTTAGGGATGTTACCATAGACATTGGTGTATTTCAAAAAACATTGCTACCTAAACAACATGTATTCTTTTCTGTCAACAAATAAAATGTTACAATGTCAGTTTTGGTTTCAGGGTGACATTAGGCTTCAAATAGTAAAAAACAAGTAAGAGGTTCAGGTTGAATACATGGCTCAGCTATGCAGATGATGCACAGTGATGTAAAATTGACAAATTATGAGAAGTGATTCCTTAAGCCATATTAAATAATGTATATAAAGAAGCAGCTAATTTCAAAGTATTTGAGTAAGGGGTTTTCAGCTACATATCTGCTGACCAAGAACACAGTTCATCTGGGATCAGAGCACACAGTGTGCATTTTAATTCTGGATGACTATAAATTCTGAAATTTGAAGCTAGAAATGAACAATGTATGCATTGGATGAGCACTGTGAGCAACACACACAAAAAAATCTAGTTACATGAATTTTACAGCCCCATTTATCATTGTCTGTCATGTACAATAGATGCTTCTAAGTCCCAGGGCGGTAATATTTACTATAATTAAAATGTTAGAGATAAACGGTCTGCGAACCAGCAAAAGGTCTCGTCCTATATTCTCTATTTTCTCTTTCTTTTTTACTCCAACAAACCATAAAAAGGTATCTGTGATGTGAATGTGCAAACTGAACAAATGAGGTTTGACCAGCAGTAATTACAGGCATCTCACCACGTGTTTTTAGGGCAGTATATACAGATATATGCATATATGTGAAGTGTATGAAACCATTTAAGTTTGTATAGTTACAGAATCCTAATATGTCTCAATGGCTGGACAGGTTAGGTCGCGGCAGCAGTTGTAATAAGTGTGATATTTCTATATGAGGCTCAGTCAAGGTGACTCTGGGACTTGCTCTCAGCAGTGAGCCAGCAGCAAGTCCGCAAGTAATGAATAATCACACACCATCAGCATGTGGAGACACACACCTGTTTTAATAATCTCTTGCTCTCACTCTCACACACATACATTCATTTTAAGATAACAGTAACTGCTCAGCTCTCTCTGTGTATCTCCCTCAGAAAGCATTTGACAGAGCACATCTATTACCTGTCTTTTATTAATTCCTCAAAGCCTCCAATATCAAGCAACACAGCACTGCCCATGAATAATAACTGCCAAAGTTTGTTCGTTTATGCAAAAATAAAAACCACGATGGAATAGTGCCAAAGAGATCATTAGGGCAAATACAGTAATATACAGCAATTTAAAAAAATACAGTAAACCTCTGTATATGGTGTTTGTTGTCACAGAAAATTCCCATGATGCAAAGTGAATCACAGTTATTTACTGTAAAGAGAATTATCAGTATGACACAGGCTGATATACAGTAAATAAGTATACAAATGACATAAATGTCATTAAAAAAGATGTTCCACATTTTATCATCAGCATTATAAGGAAGAGAGAACACACTCTGCTCAGAAAAAATTGAGAGTTTACTTTCTTTTAAATGTCACAGACTTGGACTGGGCTTTATCTTATTTGGGTAGAAATTGGATTGAATGAGGAAAGCTGCAAACATAATTGGCTATGAAATATCAAAGACAGAAATCCAAAGTCATGGACAATAATGAATAATTTTGTAAACATAAATAGGGCACAACAATAAATATTTATTCTGGGGGGGCCCAGTTTTGCCAAGCAGTTCAGATTATTACTTGACCTGCCATCATCACAAAAAAAAAGGATTTTTAGTAAAATTATTGTTTAAAAAAACAATTTATAACAGCTGATACTTCTAAGACTAGCATTTTCACCCTTGTATTTTCAACAAATTACTTCAAAGAATAGCTCAAGTGAATTACAGAGGTCAACCACAGATCTCACAACCTCTGGAGATCGTTTAAGTGTGAACACACATATAGAAAAAGTGATTTTGTCCAACTTCAATCTTAACTCGTGTCCAACTGAACACCATACGCAACATATATACGCAAATATATGTGACCTCCTTAATGCTCAAATGTTACATTAAACAGCAAAGCATAGCTGAAGACACCACTACACTAAGTATTGGCATGGTACTGACAGAAAACAGCCTTGTACAGAACGTAGCATGTCACTTCAAGGCCTGGCAATTAGAATACAAATGAAGCCAGGATGAGGCAGAGGGGGAATAGATCAGCACTAATGGCTGAAGAAAAAGATCGATGCTTGGGCTGCTTTCCTCTGGGTGGATGGAGCAAGAACTGGACTCTTTCCACAACAGAAATGCTCACCCAGAACAAAACATCACTCAAAACTTGTCACCAATGATGTACAAAGTATGCATGTGTGTATCTTCTCCTTCCCTTGACAGGAGAGTGATGGAGAGAGACTATGCACAGGTTCATGAATGACCTTCATAAATATGTAAGCATCACCCCAAGAGCCCAAGAGACTAAGGGACAACATCAAAGATCCAAAAGACCAGTACATCAGGCAGCGTGAGGTGGCGAAGTGAACATCTGTCACAAAATAAAGAAGGAGCATTGCTAAGAGAGTGTTCCTTTGACTGCAATGTGTTTATAAATACAGTTGCATATTAATATGGTGGGATAATCAGAATCAGAATCGGAATCAGAAAGAGCTTTATTGCCAAGTGTACTTGCACACACAAGGAATTTGTCTTGGTATTGAAGCTTCCAGTGCACATATACAACACAACATGAGTTTACATAGCAAATAACAATAACAATACATAACATACACAGTACATGTGGTCACATGCTGGGATTTTTGTATGGAGTGGGAGAGGGGATAGATTGTCAGCCATAACATCCTGGCTATCCTATCATATAGTGGTACTTTAATGCGAGTGCAAATTTGTGGGGTAGTGTACACTCACAAGACAATGTTTTGTATGTGTGTAATATAAGACACCTCTGATTGGCAAAGAGATAGAATCAACACTATATTATTCTAATAAGAGAGACTAATGATTCAAGTTACCCAAACTGAGGCACTTTTCTAACTGTATTGAGACACCAGTTGTCATTAAATGCATGGTAACAGATGCACAGGGAGGAAGACATTCCACAATATGTCACACAATGTGTTCGTTGTGAATAGGAAAACAGACTTCTGTGGTTTGTGGTCTTGCATGCTCTATACATTGACTGATGCTTGTGTAAGGTGTCACCTTACTGAACCACTGGGTGTCACCATTTTCAGATAAGCAATATTTAGTGCTACCTGGGCTGGGATGAAATTTATTGTCAGTATTTTTTTCTGAAGCAAAACTAATATTGTTTTTGATAATGTAGACTGGTGATAAACATTTACAGTGAAAAGAAGAAAAATATTGTACAGGACCAGTCTTAAAAAAATTTCAAGCCTTGGTTAATACAAGCTCTATCAGCAGCCTTTGTGTTATGTTTTGACTACAAATTGAACTTTTTTAATGTTTTTTTTTTTTAAGAATTGAGTACAATGTTAACAAAGTCATTGATTGTTTCATTATTTCATAAAGTCTATTGTTTGGTGCATGCAAATTCTCTCTACCTCTTCAAATTCAAATTCAGAATCCAAATGTGCTTAATTGGCATGACAATTGTTACCATATATTGCCGAAGCATTTCTCATTTTTAAATACATATACATACATTAAAGTAGAACAATCAATCAACATTTTAGAATTCTATAAACAATTTATAATTCTCTCTCTCTCTCTCTCTCTCTCTCTCTCTCTCTGTATGCATGTGTGTGTGTGTCTCAAATAATTGCAATTCAGATTACATTAATTGTCAAAACTCTAACTGGTACTCATTATGTTTGGTTGCCATGTAATTCAGATGTTGATACTTTACAACCACACAATATAATCAAACAGGCTGAAATTCTGTATGCATAGCTTATCAAATGATTTGTTGTTCAATCCAAGATCAGTTGGATTAAATCCTAGTCATAGTTAATGAGAACAGATGAATTGCAAATAAAATTTTGAATGTTGATGCAACTGTAAAAGGAAATTACTTTAAAGTCAACATGAACTGAGAATTGATCCTATATCTATCCTATTTTACACGCTTCATCTTGTGATTTGCACACAAAAAATAGCAATCAAAATGTAATGAGATCAGCATCTGACTATTTTCCTTTCGCAGCACCACCAAATCCTTTTATTTTTACCCATCGTCAACATTTTAGAATCTGCCTTTTTTCGTGTTGATATCAAATACATAACTTAAATAAACAAAGGAAGTGAAGTAAAGCAACACGAGCAGAGAATACAACTCAGAAGTGCATAATTGTGACTACTTCGTGTGTATCACAAACATGTCTAAATTTTGTAATAAAAAAATACTCAGGGAAACATAACAATTGTGTATCTACATCGTGTTTGCCACATAAACGTCTACATGTAATAAAAACATATAGGTTTTCAGTCAAATAAAAATAAAAATTAGTTTAAATATTTATTCAAAAAAGTGTTAAAATTCATCATTACTAGCCTACTTGGGAAAATACGTGATGAGTGATGAAAAAATGAGTGATGTATTCATAAACACTGGTCATGCTCGGGTTTCCGGTTACAGGCGACGGTAAACAGAGCAGGTAACTCCGCGACGATATCCAGGTAGGAGTGTTTTATCGCGCGGACAGTGCTTGAAACTCGACGCTGCATATATAAATATACAAAACATTGTTTTGTGTGTTCAACTGGCGTCGTTTAACGTCAGACCTTTGGACTAGAAGCTTCTTATCGCCGCAGGTGTCCCACCGGAGGGGAGCGACGAGGTCACACATATACATACGCGCGCGCGCACACACACACACCCCAGCTGAACTACAAGCTTCGCGATCAGAGTAGCAATGAGAGGAGACCACTCCTCCGAGCGGAGGGCAAAAGTCCGGGCTGAACATGCACTGCACCTGCAACGCCATTCGCAATGACAACCTGATATGGCCGGGATTACTGGGCGAGACTTACATTAAACTTGACGTCTCTTTTAGCTGAGCGCTTTTCCGCTCTCAGACGAATCGGCTGTGTATTTCTTGCTGTGTATATTTGTGGCTGAGTGGTTCGGGATGGTGTGCTGACTGCCAGCGCATCACAGGTAAGAACGGAAGCTCTTTTAGGTTTACATATAAATATATGTCTTAGGAGTTATACGTTGGAGGGATAAGAGGATCCACACCTTGATAAAGCATCACAGGGCATGTAAACTTTGTACTGGGACTTTAGGACTTTCACTTTAGGAAATTCATCTGAACATATGCAAAATGAGGATATTTTGTAAACAAATTTATGAAGGGTAGATATTCAAATGTGTTTATAGCATCTATATATTGAGATGGAAAATATACAGAGTTTACTTATGGAAAATGTTAATTTTCGCATATAAAATAGCAAAATTTCCTTTTTTATGTCACAGGGAATCATATCATAATAATAGATTAATCAATAGTCTACAACAGAAAGCAAGAGTGCTACTCAAAATGAACATTTTGTACTGAGCTTACTACAATAGGACTGAGATTGTGTTTAATATAGGCAATATTTGGCCACTTATTTCAGATATTGTTTCCCTGCCAAGGAAAATAGTTCCCAATTTCATGCTTCAAACTGATATTAACAGTGAAGCGTCCCAGAGCTATTACACTGAATACCAGCAAACCTGAAATATCGCTTTAGGATTATATAATTAACTATTCACCCATAGGATATATGGGCTTAAGCACACTAAATATAATACACAAAATGTGGTTTGTGATTCACCAGTGTTACATGATAAAGCAAGTTTTGTAAACAAATATTGTTTACATGACATTTTAAACGTCTTAAATTAATAGTAATTAATTTTTTATGACAAATACGCAAATTACACCACTACTTTTTGGTTTCAGAAGTATGGTTTCATTCTTACATGTTCCACTTTTGATTTGATTTCTTAGCTGACCAAAATAAATCTTCACGCAAATTGTGTGTTCCTATGTGTTCCAGAAATAAACTTATCCAGTATTAGTCATTTGGAATGCGGAAGTAATATAATGATCGGATATTAACGTTTATCGTGAACATTATGGTGTCCATGTTAAACGCATTGTGGTTTAAAGAGTAACTTATATGTATCAAGTCAGAGGTGAGAGTAAAGTACTAAAGAGGAACTGCAGAACTGTAACACTTCTGCATAACAGCCTATATGGAAAGAAAGGTAATGTCTCCCATCTGTGTAGTTTAAATTGTTCTGTATCATAAAATTAAATTGAAGCAAATTATTTTAATGCTGTAGGTGCCCTTTCTTTGCAGAGTGTGAACAATGCTTTACAGTGACAGGGTAATAGTTTGGGAGAAAAAGATGGTAATTAATGAAGGTCTTTCTACCATTAAACCATAGGTGTCAAACTCAAGGCCCGCGGGCCACATCCGGCCCGGCGTGTAATTATGTCCGGCCCGCGAGAGCATTTTATTAATGGCCCGCGAGATGTCCCGCGCTCCAGCTGACTCGCCGAACACTTCCTGTATTAAACAGGAAGTGGCTAATGATGCTTCGCGCTCGCGCTAGTACCGCGCGATTGTTATTGTCAATTATCCATAACTGTTCAGGCTCGGTACACAGTGCTTGTGCGCGAAATTCAGGTGTTGATCATCGGATGAGAAGAGCCCGCCCTCATGGCAGAACGTCTTCTTGCATGATTGACAGGTCAGACAGCATATCAGCGCCAGCTGTTAGAGTGATAGGACAAGCGCCAGAAAGAAAATACAGCGCAAAAAAAAACAAAAAAAAACATTACGTCCTTAGGGACGTAACAAATATATTGAAATATTATTACGTGTAAAAAAAATTGTGATATAGTTTGTAAAATCTGCTATAACCCATGGGTTATATGCGGGAAAATACGGTATATGTTTACTGACATACTGCCGGTATACCCGTGTGTCTCATTTGCGGAGCTAATGTGGCAGTAATTAAATAATTTAATAAGACGGCACTATGAGACAAATGACATAAGAGCAAATTCAACTGAATGATTTGATTTGTTATTGCTGAAAAGCAAAAATTGTATTTAGATTTCCAGGTTTTGTTATGCAGCAGGTCCATATTTTGAATTTGTATAATTTTGACAGGATATATTTTTATGGAGAGCAAAATCTTTTATATATAAATCTTTTTAAGTTTTATATAAAATGACATAAGAGTAAAGAAATTTGAATGTTTGTTCTTTTAACTTTTACTTACTTTTACTTTACTTACTTGTTTACTTTATTTCTAACTTGTATAATTTAGACAGGATATATTTTTTTTAAAATTAAGTATTTTAAAAATATTTTTATATTTTTAAGTTATTTAAGGTATAAATTGATTTATTCCAGAATAATATTTCTGTCTGTTTTTATTCACATCTAATTTAAAAAAGGTAAGTTTTAAAAGTTTTGTTTTAGTGTTTTCAATAAATGTTTATCCTGTTCGGCCCGCGGCCTAAAGTTTTTGGGGATTTTGGCCCCCTGTGCAATTGAGTTTGACACCCCTGCATTAAACCATTGTTAATGGGATGCATCAGCTACACTGGAGGAGTGACAACATATACCATGGAATGAGAATAAAATCACATTTATGACATTTTACTGTCTTAATTGTTGGGCATGCACTTACAATATGACGTATTGTAACTGTAGCCATCCGGTAAAAGACAAAATAGGGCCAATGTTCTAGAAAAAGTACCAAATGTTCCATCGTATTACCTTGGTATGGGAGTATCTTGAGTGTCACGTAAATACTATGGCAGATGAATATGTTCTTTGAATTCCATGGTAACATCATCTGATATCATTACTAGTATTTACCAGTACTTTTTTTGAATAAAGGATGAATATCCATATTTGGAGTAATGATTGAGAGTTTTGTCAAATATATCTGCAGAGAAAGAAAGGAATTTCAAAGTTATGCTTCCAGATGCCAAGCAAACCAACATTCTCTATGCTCCTTCCTCGTCTTTAAAAACGACAGGTGCATGACAGCACTCAGCAACATCCAAAAATCCAGAGTGTACGTTCCAGAATATTCTGAGACACACACAGAGGCAGACAGGGAGAATTAAATCATGCCCTAAAGAGTGAAAGACTAGGTCCAGGTGTCTTAGCCGGGCTGGTGTCTATGTCACAGATGGAGGTCAGGTCACAGAGTGGAGCTCAGTGGCCAATTTGGATAGGTGCCCTAGTTTGGTATTGGACTATGTTCACATTCTGTTGTTCTGGAGGTCAGAACTGAACACTCTTAATCTGGATGCTGTCACTGTTTTGAGAATGAAAGGCAGAGAGGTGAATGTTTTTCCTTTTGTCAGCAGTGTGGAGCTGGGTGGATGGGCCTGTTAATTGGTGACTTAATTAGTGCTTAATATTGCAGCTGTGCCCAAAACAGGGAAATCAAGCACCAAACAGCAATGAATACAGAACGATACCAGACACAATAGCACCCTTAAGTCTGGAATACAGTACGTGATTTTTAAAATCTGAACTGATTTAAAAACACTTGGAATTGATGACTTTGTAAATGATTACAGTGAAAATAGGCATCATACTAATTGTTTGAGAATCAAACACTACCAGACTTTCATACTGTGTTCAACAACAAAAAAAATGCAGAAACATATGCCTTGTTGCTATGTGTTCTAATCTAAACGACTCAAATTATGAAACGTGTTTGATATGCACCGACTGAATGGAATCACAGTCTGAAGAAAAAAATCAGAGTCTATGCCCATCACACACTACGTGTTTGCATTTTCTGTTAAATCTGTCTAATTTTGGCTGGAACACACTAGATGATTTTTTGCACTGATATGCAGTCTGGTAGAGTCAAAGCTACTTGCTAAACGTTAGAGCCAGTCTTCAAAATTTGGCCAGTTGGAGAGACAGATTTTGCAGAAAGTAGTGCATGATGGGCACAGACTCTAAATTCTTTGCTTCAGACATTGATTCCATCCACTCGGAGGAAATCAAACAAGTTTGATGTTCTGAGCTGATTTGAGGGTTGAGCCAAGACGCATGTTTCTGTGTGAGTTTGTTGTTTTCAGAACAACTTGAAAGTCTGAGTGTGTGATCCTCAGTTGTTTTGTCAGTGATCAATTTCGATTTTAAAAGTCGTGTAGACTACCCTTTAGAATACCCAAAATCTGCAGACTGGCTCTGACTTTTGGCAAGTATAGCATTGACGCGTCCAAACTGCAAATTGAGGCAAAAATTCTGTATTCCAGTCTTTCCTGAAGCATATGCCTCATGTTATTTCTACGCTATTTGCACACCCATATAAGCCGTACCCGGACTATTGTTGTCGAGTTAATCATACACCGAGAGCATTGAGATCTTGCGAACAGTAAGATTGAGTAATCTGTCTTTATAATGTCATTTTGTGTTCTGTTTCCTTCTACGAACATGGCGGAAAGCTGCAGTGAAGGGTTGGAATGATATGAAGGAGTGTTCTTTAGGGAAAGTGTACTGATGGAAATAGAGGATGTAATGACACCACTGAGTTTTGAAGTGAAATCATGGAATAAGGTATGGCATATGTTAGCTTTTATGATGAAAAGAAAGAGCACTGGGAGCCGGAGCTATGCATTTCAAAAAGGCTATCCCTCCCCAACCACCAGAACAGAGGTGCAACTTATGAAAAAAAGAGACATACAAGATACTGAAATTGACTCAGGAACAGTGAAATGGTGAGGATTTCTCAGTTGAAACAAGAGATTAAGGGTAAGAAATCAAGGGTGGTTTATACAGCTCTAAAGGTAGGGTCCAGACCAGCTGCTGTTTGCGGTTTGTTCCTGAGGTTATGCCTGACAGTAACTTGATCCATGTGTGCAGGCCGATAAAATGTGGTTTAAGCAAGAAGGAGAGAAGGGCAGCAAGAAGCATAACCGTAACAACACTCTTGGCCCTCCAAGACCCAAATCTTATACAAAATAGTTTGATTCATTCCTTCCATTTCAGGTACAGAATAACATAATGTTAAGCGGGGTAAATAAGTACTGTAATATGGCTATATTGATATACTTAATGTATATGGTAAGTACAGATGCAGAGAACATTCAGAAGCAACGTTTTCGAAACTTAATGGGAATGTTAGCAAAAAGTTCTTTGAACATATTTTTGTTGCAGACATGTCTACAAAATATATTGAAATAACTTAAAAACCTTCATGAAACATTAATTTTTTGGACATTTACCACCCAGTTCCACCTTGTCGAAAAGATTGTTCTGTTTGCCCTATATGGAAAAGGCAAGTTCTGCTCCTTCAATCCAGTTGCACCTTGTCACAAAGATTGTTCTGTTATGGAAAAGGCAAGCTCAGCCCCTGCTCAGATCTTACCAGTAGTTTCCTTCCTTTATAAGCAATTTGATTTTTGACGAATTAGACATACTGCGTATCCTTTACACATCCCCTTCCCATCAAGCTGTCATTCTTTGCTTCTTTTGTCTCCACACAGATAGTGACCTGTTTCCTTCTGGCCTGGAGAAGGACACAGAGACTTGCTCCATTGTTTTTGTCTAGCAACCAGGCAGAGAAGAGATTGCTAGACAAGGCATCAGCTGTTTTATGGTGACCGGAGACAAGACAAGAGCCTGCTTTATGAACGCTTTTTTTGCAGATACATCAGACACTTGCAGTCAAAGATACAACAGTGTACCGCTTGACTAGAGAATGAATAGTGCGCTTGGCCTGCCACAATGCTCAGCATTCACACCTGTCTGGAAAGATGCCGTTTGCTCTAAAGCTTTAAGAAAACCACCAAACTTCAATGGCCAACAGCAACATGAGCCACGAAAGAGGAGGAACAACACTGTCAGGATGCTACTAAAGCTGAACACCTCTGTCATGGTTTGTGGATCACTCATGCACTGACAGCCAGGGACATTTTGCCTATGAAATAACCTTAGAGAGACCTTGCAGGCAAACAGACTGTGGACTGTTTTTTAAATTGAGGGTTAAGTTGGACGGCTGTCCAGCCCCGGGGCCGCTACACAGGCAGATAAGACGTTTAGAAGGTACCAAGTCAGCCCCAAGAAATCTGATTAATAATAATTACAAATGCTTTAAAACTAACGATTGCATCTTGCACACTTTCAGTTTTCTAGTCGGTCTGGTTGTTCATGCAGGCAATCTTATAAATATACACTGGAGTCTGGACTGCTTCTGTCAGTGACATCAGAAAACTAAAGAGGAAAACTTCCAAGGAGCCACTGCAAATCAAAACCAAAAGTCAGTATATTATTAGATTTTCTTTATGTATAAGCTAAGGTGAAGGACACAAATAATAAGCAAGTCCCCAACCCTGAGGTGATATAGAATATTTCCCTGCTTTCCTCTCTCTCTGTTGAGGAAATGACTGAAAGTGAAGACACCAGAGAATGATAAACTGCTTGTGTGCTGCATTGGGAAAGGACGCTCATTGCAGGTGCTTTATGATTCTTTAGGTTGAGTACACTTCTACTGTAACATAAGGCACTCATCCAAGATGACATTCATGATATTTTGATAAATGATTCAAAAGGCTACTTAGACAGTTTTGAAGAGCTCTCATA
The DNA here is from genome assembly GCA_037043235.1 of Rhodeus uyekii. Classification (NCBI taxonomy): domain Eukaryota; kingdom Metazoa; phylum Chordata; class Actinopteri; order Cypriniformes; family Acheilognathidae; genus Rhodeus; species Rhodeus uyekii. The sequence goes on along the minus strand of JAWRVZ010000004.1, from coordinate 246,515 downwards.
TATCTCATATTTTAGATTTGGGCAGATGGGAAGATGCAGGTTGAGCTACCACATGACTATAATGTAAAAGAATGCAGAAATGGTACAAAAACATACAAATTGCACAAAGTCAGTGTTGTGTTTGGTGTAATTTTTGCTTTCTGGGCAGCAGTAAAAGAAACATGAACAATTATTACTAATTATTATAGGATTATATGTTTTTTTTTTACCCAAAATTAACATCCTGTCAGCATTTACACCCCTATGTTGTTTCCCTATGTTGTTCTTTCTTTTGTGGGACACAATGGAGATTTAGATTGCAACTTCCAAGCATCATAATGTGGTTCATATGACTATATTCAGTCTTTCTACTTCTGATGACTATAACTTTGTGTGTAAAACTTTTAAGTTATTACTTACTGATAATCTTCTCCTCCAGTGACGATAAATATTGAATGAAACTCAAAAAGTGGATGAATCTGATTAGAATTAAAACCGTGAACTGGATCAACGGATTCATAAAGAAAGATCTTGACTCAAAAGACCAATTCATGAAGAGCCAAAATTGGATTTTCAGTGATTTAATTAATATTTGGTTTGTTTTTCACATATCAGATTAAGACACAATATAACATACAGATCTTATGCAGTGTTGCCAGATTGGACTGACGATTTCCAGCCCAACTAGAGCAAAAAACCCGCCCATTTACAAAATTTGGTTTGTCATCAAAAACAAGCCCAATTTTTATCGACCAGCCCAATGCATTTTTTTCCGGTCGGACGTAACCAAAAGGAGCCCATTTTTACGGGAACCCGCCCAATATGGCAACACTGATCTTATGTACAGATCTTATGTAGATCTTAAGTCTTAGTATTGGAAAAAGTGACTGTTATTATTCTTTCAAATTTCTTTCTTTTTTTATTCCAATCAAGGATATGGATGAGTTAAGTGTGAGTAAATTATGACAGAATCTCTTTAAGTATCATTGTAATCTTAGCATAGACTTTGGTGTTTTTGTTTTCTTGTTTATCTTCATGCCTCACCTCAGTCACAGGGAAGCAGTATGTCAGTGATATGAGACTCGGGTCCATAGGGACTTAATTATCAAAGCTTCACAAATGTACATGTACACAACCCCTACGGCTCCACATGCAAAATAATGACACTTTGTCCTGGACATAGAGAAATAGAGTTCATCTTGGTCTGTGATTATAATGTATGCATTGTAGTTTAAGAGCAGATGCAGTTTGCTGGTGCAGCAGTGCTGACTCTGAAGGCAAAGCCACTTACGGGATTGTAAAGACAAGCTGTCTGTCCTGCAACCTTGAGGGTCACAGGGACCACAGAGACAGGCCATTTGTAAAGGAATTAAGGCTTGAGCCCCTGAGCAGGACAGAAATGGTCTTCTCTAACTACTTAAAATCTTTATTCTCTCTCTACACAGATCCACATGGTCTTCCCCAGCCACATTAACAGGCTTTAGATTAAACACAAGTGTTTAAATTAAACCTTGTTTTCATTGTTTGACTACATGACAAATTAATTTTAAGAACAGCTTTATAAATAAAGCTGCGTTTTAACCATAAAACAGCTTGATCTGACTCCAGAATGGTGTTTTAAAACCCCACTGAAATATATTTACAACATTTTGCTGAATGTGGTGAGAAGGATGTGCAGTTGAACATACCTCATTATTATGGTGGAAAACAGTAAAAAAAAGATGTCCCTGCATTTTGCGACAATCAATTTTAATCAGTTTTATTTAGGTAGTCTTTATAGCTTTGTTTTATTGATATGCTCTACCCTGATGGCATTTTTGACAACCATTTATTTTTTATGCACCATTGAATTTTTATGGTGGTTATCAGTACATATTTTAAGGTACAAAAGCAGGTTGGCATTTTACTGTAATATCAATGATATTGAAATATTCAGGTATTAACTGTGAAATATACAGGCACTAAAATGCATTTACTTAATGCCTGAAATGTGAATTTCTTCACTGTACACATAGCATCTTCTTACCTAATTTCCAACTTGTTTTCTCCAGGAACTCTAGCCAGGTGTCCTCTCACAGTTGGGACCTGTCCTGAACACCATTAGCAGTGAACATCATGTCAGAGCTGGTGAACTATTCCCCTCCAAGGGGCCACCCCCATCCTGACCCGGCTCGCATCCAGCAAAACCTCCTGGAGGAGCAGGTGGAGCTCTGGTGGTTTAATGAGCCACGCAAATCTTTATTATGCTACTGCGCTTCAGTGACCTTGATCTTGGGTTGCGGCCTGGGTGGCGTAGGCCTCCTTTCCACCACCACCAGCCTTTCCAGCGAGTGGCGGCTGGGCGCCGGCACCACTCTTTGCCTTCTTGCTCTGGCCGTCCTCCTCAAGCAGTTGCTGAGCTCCGCTGTCCAGGACATGAACTGTGTGCGTAGCAGGCGCCGGATCAACATACTCAAAAGCGGCGGTTTATCTGACATCCTCATCATGTTGATCACAGGAATGTCTCTGCTCATCTGTGGGGCTGTGCTCCTAGACGTGGCTTTGGCCTACCACATGCCTAAACCTGGCAAAGCGCTGAATGACATGTTTATATCTGGGGTGGTCATGCTGGTGGGTGGGAGTTTCACAGTGTTAGCGGTCAGCGTGTATACCACAGTAGTTTTTCTTTTAGAGAGGACAGGGCCGGGACAGAGACGGTGGGAAAGGACAATGGGAATCTTCAGCATTTCAGGCCAGATGCAGGCAAGGAGAAGAGAGACTGCTTCGAGTCTGGCTCAACTAATATAACTGTGGCTACAAAATAAATACACCATTCCTTTACTGAACAGGAACTAAAATCCTCTCAAAAAACTTTGCACCTATTAAACTAAGGCACAAATCACATGTGACATTTACAATTGCATTTCACAAACAAACTGATTTACATTTTGGCTCAAGGTTCCAGGCATTAAACCTTTGAGGGTTTAAGCACAAACATTCATCTTTTACATGCTTCACTCCATTAAAGTACATTTAAAAGTACTGAAAAAGCACAAAAACAATCTAAAGTTTGATCTTTAATGAAATGATTTTAGGTAAAAGATGCTGCTTTCTTTTCAATGCTATTGGACGACTACATTATGTGTGTGAATCCCTTATGGCTTCATTTATGTGGGCATACCAAGCGGTTGTTTTCAGTGGATGTCCTCAGATGTGTGTGTGTGTGTGTGGAGGGGGAGGGGGAGGGGGAGGGGGGGTGAATCACCTGGCTATCATTTTGCATGCCTGTGATTTTACACTACAACCTGTGCAGGCAAAGCTATGGATCAAATAAAGGATCAGAATGTAAATCTGGAGGATGTGAGCATTTCATTTATTTTTCCTAAGAAAGTAAGGATATTTTGTTTGTAGAAACACACTTAAGTTAAACACTTTGATGCAAATTATTGGTATTTTGTTCTGAAGGACTTATGAAAAACAATCACATACAGATGGAGATAAACAGATGGCAGGTTGTAGCCATTAAGTGGAAATCTATTTCAATTTGTATGCATAATAAGCAAACATTCAGGCTCTGCCGTGACAACTTTGGAGAAATTACTTCAGAAAAGTGTGCAACCACATAAAACTTTGGACACACCTAAGCAACGTTTAAAGTATATACGAATATCAGTTTATTTATAACCAAATATCAAACCAAATGGTATTTAAAAATAGATCACTTACAGGTTACAATCAAAACAATTAGAAAAAGAGGTTTATAAGGTTTTAGAGAATTTTAGAAAATGTATTGGGAAACTCACGTTAGCATTATGTAATATTTTGTCTGCAGTAAATGTAATAAGCTACACCTGCTGCTATCAGATTCATTGTAAATATGAAATTTCTAGTCTGAAATTGGACATAAATGTACTCTCAAGTCATATTTACTACAGGGAAACTCTGACATTTTTCCTTACTTAGGCATGCAATTAATTTGAAACATGGCGGATGGGAGAACCTTGTCTTGTTGTTTAAGTAGTACATATTTACATATGAATAACCAAAAATACTGTATGTTTTATACACGACAAAAATAGTATGCATTTGACCGAAATTGCAGAATCATCAGTAAACTATCTATAAAATCTACATTTAGCGCTGTAAATGTTTAACTGTACATATAGCACTGTGGTTGTCAACTAACATGACCCTAAATTTGGACATTTTGGCTTTAATAAGGTGACCCCAATAAATAGGTAAGAATAAACCTCTTTCTGACAGAAAAGCATTTGAACTCAATGAGCTTGTAATCACGACTTTAGAAGCAAGACGTAGACCTACATTTCCGATAGCATTAGAAAGCAGCATGACTTCATGCACCTCAAACTACTAAAAATTATCCTGGGGACATACTGGTGAAAAGTCATTGCAGAAATGTCTCTGAGAAAAGGCCAAGCATGTTTGCAGATGCTACATGGACTGATATTTCATTCTAGATGCATTGACATTCATGCATTAACTCAATTCAAATGTTTTTTGGGATTTAGTCTTAAAGAATGGTTCTTCATCACAAAAAATGGCTGGGTCGTGTTGGGCAATGCCTGTTCTTAGCCGCAACAAGCTGACTATTGTGTAACTGCTGCTCAGTCACCATGTAAACAATAGCTGACTCTGTGACCCATTGTCAACCATCTATTGGCTTGTCATGTGTTGAGACTGATAAGAATGAAGGCATGCAAAAATAGCAATATATACAACACCCATATTCATGGACGATTAAGAAAGGAAATATGTTCTCCATTTGCTCATTTTCATATCTCAGCATAAAACAGCCATTTATTTCCATAGCTGGAATATCCACAGGTAAAAAACTAAAAATGAGCCTTTTCATATGGCACAGAAAATAATCACAAAATGCTTGCCAAAACAAAAATCCATTTATTTTCTCACAATGACCTTTAGCTTAGTATTACTATTGAGCAAAAAAGTTGTCAATAAAAAAAGATCAAAAATACATAATTCAGATTCAGTGTGAAATAAATATCAGATGTTGTCACGCCATTGACCTTTGGTATATAAATGAGGGAAGAAGCTGTTTTGACGTGACAAATAATATATTCTGCTGCCTCTGCAGGGGTGGCAGACAGTATTACAGACTCTCTCACACACTCACACACTCACACACACGTCGCACTGATAAAACAAGTGGTGCAATCCATGCCGAATGAAAGGAAATCGGGGAGGATTTTCCCAGTGTGAACACTTACAATGACATACAAAAAAAATCATTAGAGATCAGATGTGTTGACTGCTGTTGATTAAAACACAATCATAATTAATACAGCATCAACATGGAGCAGAGTTATTTGTTGCTAGGTTCATGCTAATGCAATTAAGCATTTCCACATTTCATTTTACCTTTAAAAGTGTCTAAGCATTTGTGATGTAACCAAACCAAAGATAAAGATACAGGCTGCTGTGGTGAAAATATTGTGTTACTGTGCTGTCCTAACAGAACGCTCCCTTATTAATCATTGATTTTCAGCACAAGGTATTAATTTCATTGGGCCTGTGGTTATGTTTACAGCTCTACAGACATAAGATCATATCACACTGTGAGATAGACCCTCCACCTACAGCAGAAAGGAAAATAAACAGCTTAACATATGACAAGTTAAAGGGACAGTTCACCCAACAAATTAAAATTGTCATCATTTACTCACCCTCATGTCGTTCCAAACCCGCACAGTGTTATTTTAGTATCAATTAAATACCATTATATTTTTTATTCATATATTGAATTTTATTCATTATTTTTCTGGCCTCTCTGTACTTCCATAAAAAAATGGTAAAATGCTGTTGAAGTAGTATGAATGGTAAAAGGTTAGGGACAGGATTTGTGGTATGGGTAGGTTTAAGGGTAAGTTAAAAGGGAAGGGTCAACAATGTAAGTATATATGTAATTACATAAATGAATTGCAGATGTAATTACATGCAGGTAATTAAGAATATAAATACAATTTAAAAACGTGTATTCCATTGTATCAAATGGTCAATATGTACATAGTATTTAATTTGTGTGTAATACAAATGTATTAATATTAGTACAGTATGTACCTAATATAAAGTCAGAGTGTTTTTTTTTTAAGTCTATATAAATTTAATTAAGTTTTATCCTTAATAGTTAATTATTTTGGTCCTTAAACGAAACAAAAAGTGGAATGTTTCCTTGGCAACTAGCTAAAGTTTATATTGTTATATTTTCTTTTAATCAAGTTATGAAAGTTATTATTATGATTTTAGTTTAGTTTTAGTTAGTTCTGTGAGGGGTTAGGTGAATATAGGTGAATATATTTGGAAATTTTCAACTGCTTTTGTTTAAAATGAAAGCCAATGGGGTCCAAAATAGCAATATTGGATCCTATTAATTTTTATTGTATGAACAAAACTAAATCCGTTTATGGTGTTTAAATAGAAGAAATACATACATGGTTTGGAACGACATGAATAATATATTTTGAAATAGAACATATAGAGGTGGATTCTAGGATGCTTCTGCAATGTGACCTCTGGATTATAATCCAAAATCAATCAGTTTCTCAGTAATTTTACAGTCTGACTTCCTTGTTTGATTTGTATAAACCTGATCTTGGACAAGAGCAATAGGGAGGGGACAGCCGTCTGACTGCTGTGTGCAAGGCAGTAGTTGTCTCGCTGATGAAACAGGACAGATAGAACACACAACATAAACAGAAGCCGTCCTCTCTCAGTTGGTCCTCAGCTGATAATCTGTCAAAGAGTGTTCAAGCAAAGTCAGAAAAGTACTAACTAATAGGTTTCATATAAACACAAGCACATAAAGGTTTATCTGAAAGCATTTGAATATGTTATTAACATTGGGTGTTTGGATATATCTGAAGAATTCCATTGTGGCTTGATGTCTGCTCTGCATTTCTTATGAATAAGTGAAGAGGGCTGAAGGATTAGAGTAACTCTCTCCTCTGGTGTCGCTGATGCAAATGGAAAACTGATAGTCTACACTATTTCAAACTCTGTGCGTGTGTGTGTGTGCATGTGTGTTTGTGTGACAGAAGACAGAGTAAGGCTCATGTTCACTGAACTCTTAATGCAGGGTGAAGGTAAACTTTATATCAGAGTGATATTTGAGAAAGCGAATGACGGTATGCATGCGTGTGTGTGTGTGTGTGTGTGTGTGTGAGGGAATTTCTGAATGTGTCTCACCTCCACTCTGAGTAATATAACGCACCCAAGGTAATGCCTGGTATCCACTCTTCTCGATGATTTTTAAGTATCGCACCTGTGTTTGTTACCATAGATAAACAAAACGCAAAAATAAAAGTAAGTCTATTGCATAGTGACTACTACCAAAGAATATTTAGTGAGGTGAATGTGCGTGTTGCACCTGAATGCCCGACACGGTGAAATATGGAATCTCAAAATTCACTGTTATTGGTCGCTTGCCCTCGAGTTCATTGCTTTCCACACTTGGCAGTCCAAAATGAGCTCGCATCATGAACTCTTTCCCGCCCTTCAACAAGTAAAGACACATCATTAGTTTTTGACACATCTAACTGTCTAATTAACACTACAAAATTCATCACTTCAGTAATAACTAATTAACGGTTACACATTTTTCTCTCTTTTCAATGTTGTCACAGCACAGAGCTCCAGGACCAACTTCTAGCCTTTCAAACCAAAGCCAAAGACATCATCAGGCCTTGAAAAACATTCTTGACTAAATGTTTCAAATGTTTGTCTTCTTAGAGAAAAATATGTATATTTAAAAAAGCTGGTTTTGCAACTGTCTAGTGGTAACGATAAGGTACGTTATTATTAATTTATTATATTTTTGCTTGTACTATGTTTAATGTCTTTGGCAAGCATTTCATTTTTATACATTTTGCATGCACACTCCTTTAGCAGACACTTTTTTGCACACGTTTTGCATACTAATGAGGAGAGCAAGAGAAGCAATCAAACCAACAATAGGGCAACAATATGCAAGTGCCGTGACTAGTCCCTATTAGTCTAGCACAGTAAATGTGGCAAGGTTGTTGTTGTTGTTTTTTAAAATAGGACAAAGGGTAAGAAATAAACAAGAATAAATTAAAGGGAATAAATGAGAATTAAAAAAATTATTTTAAAACTTAAAAATATTTACAACCAGCAATATAAACTGAAAAGTAAAATAGTAATGAGTAAAAACAAATAAAAATATATACAATGACAAAATATTGTATTATAATCACAGCAGATGTTTGCCAGGAGGATGTTTTTGGAGGGCTGTTAAAAGAGTGAAATAGACTCTGTAAAATCAACAAAAAATTTAGGTGATGGATTATCTGATTTTTTTTAAATCTCAAAATAAGATTTTTTTTTTTAATCAGAAAAAAATTTCAAATAACTTGCAGTGATTTGCAGCAACACATAGATCTCAAGACATACTTACAGGGAAGGACTTAATGTTCCATTGTACAGCACTCTTCTCAGGAACCCATTTAGCCTGGCCTGTGGTGGTCTTAAATTTGGGGGAGTCCGCGTCACTTGGAACAGGAACTAAGATGGACACATTGTTGGCAGTGGAGCGGCTCTTGAACTGACTGCGGGCCTGGAGAACAGATGGAGGAGCTCTACCACATCTTCACAATCCAAGTAAAACTTCCAAAGCTACACTTTCAGAAAGTAAAGTTTCAGTATGGCAAGGGCAATAGGACAAAGCATGTTTATGTCAGAATCTGACAAGTCTTTGGACACAGCTCAGGTAAACTGAGCCATTCCCCAGGACAGAAGCCTGAAAGCTAATTACTGAAACCAGGGAGTGTGCTGAAGGAGGAAAAGCAAGAATCAGTGGAGTGTGTAGATTGTGTATATGTGTGCAGCTCTACCTTAACCTTGATCTCTACTCGACTGTGAGAAAACTTCTCTATTACGCTCTCAATCCATATTAGAGGCTTCACCTGTCAGAACAGAGAAGTGACAGAGAAAATAACAGAGCAGTGAGTGCTGCAACTTATTGAGCCACTGACTTGCCTTTTTGACATGTAATCTTGTAATTAATTAAAATACAGAAATATTTTCCAACAGCATAACATAAACTATGATAATAAGAAGAAATGCGTATTAGGATGATTTCTGAAGATCATGTGAAACTGAAGTAATGACACTGGCTGCTGTAAATTCAGTTATATTGTGATAATATTTCAGTTTTCACTGAATTCAAATAAATGGTGAAAAAAAGAGAGACAAAAACATTTTTTAAATGGTTTCGAACGTTAGTGTATCTTGTCAGTTATCATCTTTAAAATAAAAACGTTTACATTGAAAGTAACTTTGAATAAAAATCTTTTTAACCAATGAGCAAATTATTAGCACAAAAAAAGATGATTAAAAGGTGGAACTAACTATATAACAGTTTATTGCTCACACTTGATATGGTAATATGCCATTTTTCTTTTGGTCTTTCAATTTCAAATTCTTTAGATTTTGCTTTGAAGTTTTGTTTTCCCATCATATTCACATTATTTGATTCTTACATGTTTTTAAATCTATAGCTCTCATTAAAGCTCTCTGAGACCTCCTCATTACAAGCAGAAAAACGTATAATAAGAATGTTACAAATCAGCCTTTTATTAAACGCATACATTAACCTTAAACTTTGACATTCTAACTACACATTATGACATTATCTTTGATAAAATACATCCCAACTCATTGATTGGAGAGTTGTGTAGATGCAGCACTGACCGTGGTGTTGAGTCTGTAAGACATGAGCTCAGATTCTCCATCAGGTGGGATGAAAGAGATAGTCCGGTCGTTCTCGAAGCGAGAGAGACGCACACACTGATGAAACTTCACATCTTCTAGCTCCACAGTCTTACTCTTCTCTCCTGAGAGAGAGAGAGAGAGAGAGAAAAAGAAGCCCAGAGAGAGAGGTGTGTGAATTCTAATATAAGAAAAGTGGTCACTGATGATTATAATTTGTGTAAAGCTAGATAATCAAGTTGAAAGCTGCATACGCACACACCACATTCACACACAGAGCATTCTAATGCATTTCCCTCTAAATTGCAAACAATAGCACTTTTGCGCACCCAGGTAATTGTGCAGGTAGTTTATTTGTTTGACCTCGGCAAAGAGAAAGGCAGTGACTACAGAAGAGCTTCTTAATGACTCAGGGCCTCTGAGCCCCAAAACTCACTAATACCACGAGCTCTGGGATTTCACTAGCGCACTCACAGCAGGAATGTGTGCGTGCGTGAGTCTCTCTTTATATTTATGAATGCATTCGGCTCTGTCCAGGAGTGACATTTACAGTGGAACATGAAAGAGCTCTCAGAGGTTTGAGCTGGAACACAGAGGTCAGATCAGATTTGGGTGTCTGTGTCCTCTGCCGCAGATGAGACGTGCTGGGAGCCGCTGCAGCACCTAATGATGACATCAACCACAGGGACTAAAGGTTGGGAAGGGGTTAGGATGCTCTCTTATAGCTCTGTGATTGGCTCCCCAGGGTCCACAGGCAGAGGCTTCAGAGAAAGTGATTGGTCTTCAGAACTAGAGGTACACATCTTTTGATGCAGCAGTAAAAATGCTCTAAAGAGAATGTTCTATATAATATTTCTATAATTAGAAAAATACATAAAGATATGGGCTCCGGCATGCCTGCAACCCTACAGATAACATGTGTTCAGAAGAATGGGTGGATTGAAACATGTACAAAATGTCACATTTTCTTGATTCCATTAAAGCACAGACCACTTGATATTGTCAAATCATGCTAGAGAACATGATCCTTAGGTTTTACACAAATTTGTCAAGTTTATATTAGCTTGAGATCTGCTGACATTAAAGCAAAAGAAAGGCTTTTTTTGCATTAAATTAGATAAAATAAAGGTAAATAAATTAATTATAATGTGAAAATGTGTGTGGTTACAGAATAATTTAATTTCAACATCAACATTATTACAAAGAAGATTTGATGTCTTAGATTTTAATCTTCACAATAAAGAAACTTGAATTTCCAAGGTTGAGCCTGTAGAGAGCAGTGTTTCACTTGTCTAATTTTCATTCCACTGCTGAGCTGAGAAGAGATATTTCTGGGACTTAAACGGCAAGAACAGAATGGCACCTTCTACCTTCAGCTATGTTTACAACAGTTTGTGTAATAGTTCAAATTAATAGTTGGAAGAGTACAGGAAACAAGAAAGTTGATTTCATATCTGATAAAACAGTTTCCTGTAGAAAAAATAGGTGTAGGTGACTTGAAATGTTAGCAAGCTGCAGCACAGCTTGGTTAATGAATGCATCTGATATTAAAGGTGCACGATGTGCACAATTTTTTTTCCGTAAAAAATTCTCACATTTTAAATAATTAGTAAATACATCATCAATACTTCTTCAAGAAACGTGTTTTTGTCTTACCCTGATTCACTACAGTAAATCCATCATAAGAGATTATATTTTAGACAGAGCGGGATTCTTTTCACCCAAATTTATGTCACATCTTATCCAGACAAAAACAGACAAAAGATGCTCACATATGGGAGTGGTATACGTTAGTTGTCACAGCGAGTGAGAAAGGTTGACATGGAGCACACTAGATCTTGAATGAGGAGTTTAACAAAAAAAACGACAAAAAGAGGAGAGTCTGCTGACCAAAAAAGAATGCGACAGAGCTCGTAACAAAACAAGAATAAACATTGGCTTGGCTTTCTGTAGCTGGCGAGAACTGAGGAATTTGAAATGTTGTAAAAGCGTTGCAAAGATGACACTTTTATTACTCAATAGATGAGTAAGGTATTGAATAGGATTTATTTTCAAGTATCATGTCTATTAATGTGTATAGATACAGTAACGACTTCATCTAGTCAGCTTGAGATCCTTTCCAACTAGTTATATCTCTTAAGCCTAGTAGTGAATATTTTATAAGTAGTAGCATAACCAATATTCTTCCGCAAAGTGCACGCAGTTTTGGTTTTTTTAACCGCTAGAAGGCCAAAAGCTCAATTGTGTTCCTTTAATTTTTTAACAGAATATCATTGCTCAATTTGATAAGAATTTCCTTTCTGTTGGACAGTAAATCTGGAGCACTCCTGTTTAAGAATGCATAGCTGCATTTATATAGCACATGCACAATGCATTATTAAAACCTGGTCTTCTGTGAAACTAACACCCGCTGGGTTAGGCCTGGGGTGAGGATTAACCAAGAGAATCAGATGAATGAAATTCACCTAACAAGTGCAAATGAGAGAAGCACTTTCTATAAAATAGAACAAGACAATCAACTAACTGTTTGACTATCAGCCCTGGGAATTGGGTCACTTGTTGCACTACTAAAGAAAGAGCAAAAAAAATAGCGCTTCAATTTAAATGCGTGATTTTGAACGGTATTTGTATCAAAAAGGAAAAGGGACTGAAAAAAAAAAAATGACTGAAAGATCTGACCTGCCTTTGCCATTGCCAGAATCGAATAGCCACACCCCAAAATGCCAATGCAGCTATCAGCCAAAAAATAGTTTACTTATAGCTGTCTCTGCATATTAACCTGCATCTTCACATTGAAAAAATATGCATTTCAGTTCTAAAGATAGTTTACGAAAAATTGTGTGTACTCACGGCCGGTGATCTCGAACAGAACTTTGTCATTGAGTCCAAGTCTTAACTCAGGCATGCCTGACAGTACGACTTTGAGTTTGATGCAGCCCAAAATCTCGCTTCGTAGAACACTGCCTGTAGCACTGACCTATAGCGAACAAAACAGAGAAGATAAATGTAAAGCACAATCAAGAGTGGCAAGGTGCGATATTACATCATGACCATTACTGCCATCTACAATTTATTACACTCTGTCGGGCAAAGCAGTGACCGTGTGATTTGTGGTATAATGCTTTTGCAAACAGAGGACTGAAGTATGCCGTGATAACTGCGAATATGAGAATGTGTAATATTACATTATGCTGAACTTTAAAAAGCATACAAGCTGGACTCTGACGATAGATCTAAACCTAAAAAAAAGTCCACATCGAGTCAATATCTCTGAGGGCTCTTAGATACAAGAGCCAGAAAAAGCCAGAGCGAGAAAGCTGCACGGATGAATAGCAATGCAGAATTAGAAAGCAATGAGACGTGATTTAGCTCTTAATCAGAAGAGAGGTGCTGCTCAGTGCTACTGTCTGCCAGAGTTTAGACCCTGACTCTGAAAAGCACTAATGAATCCATCAAAAGCCAGTCCGGTCGGACTGGAGGGTGTGGGGTGGGGAGGGAAAGAAAAGCAACAAGAACTTAAAGACGGCAGCTGCTTCCTCCTTCTTTCAATCTAAGGAAGTATGGAGACCTGAACCTTGACCCTGAAAACATGAAGGAGGTCGGCTGAGGTACAGTATGATGATGGAGCGATAGCGTGGCTTGTTTGATGTCTGAATTGAATAAACAAAACCGATCCAGTGTGTGGAAAGCTGTTTTTTACACATTAATGTGCTCATTTTGATATTTTCGGTATAATATACTGTATAACAATTTACTTTTTCAATTAGGTAATGCATATTATAACATTGTATTTATTGCAATTTGTTTACTTAAAATTGCAATTATTTGATAAAAAAAAATACAGTAAGTTATTTTGTGAAATACTGTTACAATTTAAAATTAGCCGTTTTCCATTTTAATGTTTTAAAATGTAATTTCTTAAAATATCCACAGTTTCACATGATCCTCCAGAAATCATTCTAATATACTGTTTGGTGCTCAAAAAATATTTCTCGGGATATTACTTTTTTGATATTGAAACCGATAAATTTTCTCAGGGTTCTTTGATGAATAGAAGGTTTAAAAGAACAACATTTATTTGAAATAGAAAAAAAAAAATCGTATTGACCTCCCAATTTTTTAACGATAATGTACGAACAAATTTCACGTGCTGGAATTTTAATAAGTACAGTCAAGAGTAATTACTTGCACCCACACATTATCGATATAATAATTAAAATGACTATGAACAGCCTCTAGATGACTGTAATTTTATCAATTAGAATGCATTCCTAAATCTTTTGTTAGTCCTAGAATGACAGTCCCTCTTCCCAACCTTATCCCTTAAACACCCCTAAAGTCACAGGGAAATCATAGGTTAAGATGAATGAACGTAGAAGCCTCAACCGTAAACCACACCCAAAACTCTGATCGGTTGAATGAAGAAATTTGTCCCTACAGTATAATTAAGTAAGCTCACCAATAGGTTAACAGACTCAATGACATCCATGAAGACTTCATTTTTCCTGTATTTGATGCCCTCTGACCTCCAAGACACAGCATTTGTTACTGTTGCTGGGGGCCGTGGTGCTCCCACCTCCAGCTTATGCCCCTGTTGGGTGATGTACCTGTCATGCAAGTAAAAAAAAAGGTCACTAGGTAATGGTAACATTCACAATGTCCAAGAAAAAGACAGTTAGCATAATATATTTGTACATTTATATTATAATATACAAAGATTAATTATTATATTAAGCCCACCAGTGCATGTCAGTTATTAATGTGATCTGTCACAGACTCAACTTCACAGATCTAATTAGATTTTAATTAAAAGGAGTCTATGAAGCAAGTAACTTCAGCAGGTATGTAAACAGACCTCTGGTGTTAGAATGCTAAGAGAACAAGAACTCCTGGAAAGAACATGGCTGCCCCTAGAGACCGACTGACTGAAAAACACATGACTTTGTTTGTCTTTCTTTTTTATATATTTTCATCACTTATATTACTGTAATGTTTCCTTTACCACTTTACATCTCTCGCCTCTTACACATGAAACACATGAATGCAAAAGGAAACCCATATAAACACTAACATTAGAGTAATTGTTCAATCACCCCTGATGAGCATTAGCATCCTATTAAAAACACCAAAACAAAACACTAAATATTCAGTACACAAGTTTCCTGATTCATTCTGAAATCGATTCTGCATCAGTGTTGTTTTTAGAACAAGGTCTGAGAACTCTGTGTGTGTGTGTGTGTGTGTGCGCGCTCAAACCTCAAGTGTCTCCAGCTGACAGGGTATTGTGTTGCCATCAGTGAGAGCTAGCAATAATTAGCTATCCTCTGAGTGGTTGCTTACAAAGCCAGGAAACTGATAAGCACTAATAAACCTGAAAGAGGTTTATAAATTAACATACAAATTATGTGTACTGTGTTTTTGTTTGTTCTTCAGCCTTTTTATGATGGACCAGAAAATGTATATCATATTCTAATGTTATATTGTTTATTTAGCATGTTCTACTGTTATATTTATTATTTTTAAAATGCCATGAATGTCAGATAAAAATGCTATATGAAGTAAAACTACTATTATTGTTAGAATTAGCCACGGATGGTCATATGACATTAACATGGCAGCACCCGTGAAGAGGAGACACTCTTGATGTAAAAGTTTCAGATGACAGACTTTATGTCTAGAGTCTTCATATAATGTAAATGTACATCTTATTAATGATATTTATCATTTCATTTCTTTATGGGAAAAACGTTTTTTTAAATTAGCTAAACAAGTACGCATTTTAAATATTCTTTCATTTTCTAAACAGATAAACTACCAGGAAGATTTAACGTCATGATAAAATAGGAAGCAGCAACAGATCTTTTCCTCTTTATCGAGAAAGACAGAAGCCGGTTGTTCCACTGGGAGATCAAATTATGACATTTCAAAATAACATTTGCATGTACGAATTGAACACAGTAAGACCAATTGTAAGACATTGTTTTAGAAAATAAATAGGATGGATTTTCCTTACATGGCAACTTTTTAAATGTCTCCCAATGCTTACATATTATATTACATTTCTCTGGTGCGCTCTGTGTATTATAAAAAAAATAACAAAACAATTTACTGCATTTAGACAAACTGTGCTCTCTGCACAAAGCATATACAGTGACTTATGAATAGCACTGTGCTTGAATAGTGAATGGCGATCCCTCATAGCGCTGTTGGTGAAAGATGAATAGTGTTCTCTAAGCAGTGATGGTTGAATGGTTAGTCTGTCAGAACTTACTCTAGTAAAATCTTGCTGTCAGTGGTTTGAGGGAATCCAAAGTCCATGACTTCATCCATTAGCTCATATACGGTCACAAAATTGTCTCGAATACTCTCTTCTTCCAGTGACTTGAAATATTCAGTGAACACCTGCAAACAAATGGTGAATACAAGACTACAAAAAATGTACATACATTTGGTAAGGATTTATTATTGTGAGGAAAAGTGCTATGGCATTTTTTTTTAGGGAATTGATGTTTACACAGTGAAGAGGATTGTGCTGCGCAAGGTTTTATTGAAGGCGTTGTCATGTTGATAGATATAAAACTCGCTTACCTCAACTAATTTGTACAGGAAGGAGTATACAAGAGCAGCATTGGTATTCTTTTTGGTTACCGCAACCACTGAGTAAAATCTGTTAAGTGGTTAATACTATAAAAAACATTGCAAAGCAATTCATGTACAACAGTAGGACAAATATTCACAAAAGTGGAAGGTTTATATTTACAAGCATATGGAGGATACAGTACAAGTTGCTGT